>CM016617.1:98570200-99770200 GCA_005393395.2 Gossypium australe
GAATCACATCATCCCTATAGAACACGCTTAAGAACTAGAGCCATGGACGTCGAACTCAATGAGAGGATCGAGAGGATGGAAAAAACCCAGAAGGAGTTACAAGAACAGCTAACCAAATCACAGCAAGAAGCAAAGGACCTAATGATGAGATCCCGCGAGGAATCACGAGAGCATAAGAGTCAAATGGACAGAATGTTGGAAATGTTGACGGCCATGACCCAAGGAAAAGGACCCGCGCCAAGTCCTGACCTTACGGAGCCCCATTCGAGGGATAATCAAGATCCGCTCTATCCCTTAGGATCCACGCCACCCCACGCTCATGCAGCACAAAGAGGATATCCTCAAGGGAACCCAGTAGGCCTGGAGCAACAACCCATCCCACCTACCCATTTGGGGGAGGGTATATACGTATCAAACGCTGGGGATAATTCGGCTAATCCGACGGTTCCGGATTTGGATGATCCGATGGAAATAGCTAGATTAAAGAGGGGTGACCATGATGCTGAAGAAAAATATAAGAATCTAGAAGAAAGACTCAAGGCGGTGGAAGGTACTGGAGTCTTTTCTTCACTAAGCGCCAAGGAGCTTAGTTTAGTGCCCGATCTGGTTCTACCCCCAAAGTTTAAGGTGCCAGACTTTGAGAAGTATGAGGGAACGAGATGTCCGAAAGCACACCTTATTATGTTCTGTCGGAAGATGGCCGGACATTTAAACGAGGACAAACTGTTAATACACTGCTTCCAGGATAGCTTGATCGGATCGGCCCTCCGATGGTATGATCAGCTCAGCACCGAGAGGATCCGGTCATGGAAGGACCTAGCAACTGCATTCTGTGAACAATATAAGCATGTTTCTGATGTGGCTCCCGACCGGATGACGCTACAAATGTTGGAAAAGAAGCCAACGGAGACCTTCAGACAATACGCTCAGAGATGGAGGGATCTCTCAGTCCAGGTCGAGCCCCCATTAACTAAAAGTGAGGTAACAGTCCTTTTTATCAATACTTTGAGGGCGCCATTCTACGACAAACTGGTGGGAAACGCCACGAAAGATTTCGCCGACCTCGTAATATCCGGCGAACTCATCGAAAATGGCATCAAAAATGGAAGAATGGAGGGCCCTGAGAGCTCAAAAAGACCAACACCTGCAAAAAAAAGGATCCCGAAGCCCACATGGTGGGGACCGGAGGCCACTATGCTCCTAATCCATATCCGACACAACCACGCCCCCAGTTTCGCCCACCGCCGAATTTCTATCCACAAAGCCCCTACTATCAAGCACCTCCCCCTACCCCGTTTACGCCACCGACAATCAAAGACCATTCACCATATTCCCTCCAAACGCTATGCCCGCCCAAGGCCAGCCAAAAAACGAACAAAGACCAGTAAAGCCCAATCCTGACAGACCCCAATTCACCCCCATTCCCGTATCATACGGAGAATTGTGCCCGAAACTATTGGAAAAACAGTTAATCTCACCACATTACATGGCACCATTAAAACCCCCGTTCCCAAGGTGGTACGATCCCAACGCTAATTGCATGTACCACGCCGGGAATCAAGGACACTCTACAGATAACTGTTTAGCCTTTAAGAGAAGAGTGCAAGGCCTCATCGACGCCGGGATCTTGCGGTTTGACGGTACCAACAATATGACAAGAAACCCGCTCCCTAACCATGCCACAGGGAACGTGAATATGGTGACACCGGAAGATGGGTGGCGAGTCAGAAGCTGTGTCTCTAGGATAAGGACACCTTTGGAGAAGGTCTGGGAAGTAATGATTGAGAAGGGCATGCTCGATAGGAATTTCAAGGAGGAAAACGCGAAGAGTCCAAGTTTCTGTGTCTTTCACGGCATATCAGGACACCATATCCAATCTTGCGAGGAGTTCAAAGAGCTGCTTCAAAGCATGATGGACGATAAAAAGGTGGAAATCTTCAATAAGATGGAAGAGATTGGTGGAAAGGAGATATGTGCATCTGAGGGCCAATCATCAGGACCTCCTTACAGTGCCGATCGGCCTTTGGTAATCTATTACGAGGCAAAGAAGGAAGAGAGGAAACCAAAAATGATAATCCAAGTACCTTCCCCTTTTCCTTACAAGGATAGCAAGGCAGTGCCATGGAAGTATGATGTCAATGTCGCCATACCCGAGGCTACAACTGGAAACGTCAGTGAGGTGGGGCATTTTACCCGCAGTGGGAGGTGTTATTTCCCTGAGATGGTTGAGACGAAGAAGAAAGCCATTGACACGAGTCAGAAAGGGAAGGCACCAATACACGAGGCCGAGGGCAAGTTTGAAATACAAGCTGAGCAAGGAACTAAGGAGCCGGTGAATGAGGAGGAGGCACAGGAATTCTTAAAGTTCATTAAGCACAGCGAATACAATGTCGTGGAGCAGCTGAATAAACAACCGGCAAAAATCTCAGTATTATCCCTATTGTTGAACTCAGAGCCACATCGAAACGCTTTACTGAAGGTGTTGAACCAAGCCTATGTGCCAAGCAATGTGCCCATTGAAAAACTCGATAGGTGGGTGAACAATTTAAACGCAGATAATTTCATCTCCTTCAGCGATGACGAAATACCACCAAATGGTAGGGGCTCTGTTAAAGCATTGCACATCACGACCGGGTGCAAAGGATATATAATACCGCATGTGCTTATTGACAACGGGTCCGCGCTCAATGTCATGCCGCTAGCTACACTGTCTAGGATGCCCGTCGACATGTCTTACCTGAGGCCTTGTCACTCCGCGGTAAGGGCATTTGATGGAACACGGCGGGAAGTTATGGGAAAAATCGAGATCCCTTTAGAGGTGGGCCCGTGCACATACAATGTCGAATTCCAAGTCATGGACATTGCTCCTTCATATAATTGCCTCTTAGGAAGGCCCTGGATCCACTCCGCAGGAGCTATCCCTTCATCTCTTCATCAGAAAATAAAGTTTATTATGGATAACCGCCTGATCACGATCGCCGGTGAAGAAGACATCGTCGCATCGCTATCTACTGACACACCCTACATCGAGGCAAACAAAGATGTGCCAGAATGCTCCTTCCGTTCCTTCGAATTCATCAACGCTACATTTGTCGCCGAAGGAGATAGGACTCCCACACCCAAGCTGTCAAGAAACACCAAGATGGGGGTCAAGCTGACGGTAGGAAAAGGTGCCCGAGCAGGAAAGGGTTTAGGGAGATACCAACAAGGGATAGCTAGAGCGCTAAATCCTGTACACCATAAGGCTCCGTACGGCTTAGGGTTCAAACCTGATGAGCGACAAAGGAGGAAACAACGGCAAAAAGATCAGGGAAAGAGGATTGCAAGAACCTCAGGACGAGAGGTAGAATGGGAGCCCATGACGTACCCACCCTTGTCGAGAACTTTTACGTCAGCAGGAATGATGTACACGGAGGGAGATGATTCACGAAACATGCTGTTATTGGCTGAAAGGGATTTTCAGAACTTCAACATAAACGTCATCGACGGAGCAGACTACACGATGAAAGGCCTTTCGAAGATACGCCCTGGTCCTCCGGGATTTGCGTTGGACAATTGGACTGCTGAGGACCTCCTTGTAGTTTCTAGGACCCCTCCAGAGTAATTCTCAATGACAACCTTCTGTATTCCTCTAAGTCGAAGGGGAATTTGTTATAAAAGTTTGTATCAGCTGTCTAACTTTTAAATGAACAATCAATGAAGATGCATTTTGTCACTGTCTCTCATTCTCATTAGCCTCATATCTATTCCCTCTTCTCATGGCTTGTCTTCATATATATATATTCATGTCATAGAACCACATTCTTGTTTCCAATACCTCGATATTTCTCTATAGTTTCTTTTTACTTGTCAGGTGCTCAGATAACGACAACGTGAACAATCCTGCTACTGATCCTAAAATCGACTTTGAACAAGCTGCTTGTTTAGGAGAATCCGAAGCTGACGATAATGCTGAAGATTATGTCTCAACCCCTGACTTGTTAAGGACGATAGAACAGGAAGATAGACAAATACTCCCCCACCAAGAATCTTTTGAGACGGTGAACTTGGGAAACGAAGAAAAGAGGCAAGAGGTGAAAATTGGGACCTCCATCTCAGAGCCCACCAGACACGACTTGGTCACCTTGCTTCATGAATACAAAGACATATTTGCATGGTCATATCAGGACATGCCAGGATTAAGCGAGGATGTAGTGGTCCACAGGCTCCCAGTGAAACCAGAATGCAAGCCAATCCAGCAGAAGCTAAGACGGATGAGACCCGAAATGCTCTTAAAGATAAAAGAAGAGGTCAAAAAACAGTTCGATGCTGGTTTCTTACAAGTCTCCAAATACCCGGAATGGGTGGCTAATATAGTCCCAGTGCCAAAGAAAGATGGCAAGGTGCGAATGTGTGTGGACTATCGTGATCTCAATCAAGCAAGCCCCAAGGATAATTTTCCCTTGCCGCACATCGATACGCTGGTAGATAACACGGCAAAACATTCATTATTCTCTTTTATGGACGGATTTTCGGGTTATAACCAGATAAAGATGGCTCCTGAGGATATGGAAAAGACTACATTCGTGACAATGTGGGGAACATTTTGCTACAAAGTGATGCCGTTCGGATTAAAAAACGCTGGGGCAACATATCAAAGGGCAATGGTGATGCTGTTTCACGACATGATGCACAAAGAGATAGAAGTTTATGTCGACGATATGATAGCCAAATCTCGGGGAGAAGTAGAGCATGTTGGAAACCTCCGGAAATTGTTTGAAAGACTTAGAAAGTTTCAACTGAAGCTTAATCCAGCTAAGTGTACATTTGGAGCAACCTCGGGAAAACTACTGGGCTTTATCGTTAGCGAGAGAGGTATCGAGGTCGATCCCGACAAAATAAAGGCCATACAAGAATTACCACCTCCACGGACACAAAAAGAAGTCAGAGGATTTCTAGGAAGGTTAAATTACATCGCCCGTTTTATTGCTCAACTTACCAACCAATGCGACCCAATTTTTCGACTATTGAGAAAACACAACCCTGGGGAATGGAATAGTGAATGCCAAGCTGCCTTCGACAAAATAAAACGATATTTGTCTAACCCCCCTGTGCTAGTACCACCGACTCCAGGGAGACCGTTAATACTGTATCTGACGGTGTTCGAAAATTCAATGGGTTGTGTATTGGGGCAACACGACGAGTCGGGGAGAAGAGAAAGAGCGATCTATTACCTCAGTAAGAAGTTTACAGAGTATGAAGCAAAATATCCATCAATTGAAAAGTTCTGTTGCGCTCTGGTTTGGGCAGCTCGAAGGCTTAGACAATATATGTTGTATCATACGACATGGTTAATCTCTAAATTGGACCCAATCAAATACATGATGGAATCACCTGCACTCTCAGGAAGAATGGCGCGATGGCAGATCCTGCTATCGGAATACGACATCATCTATGTAAGCCAAAAGTCGATAAAAGGGAGCGCAATAGCCGACTTCCTAGCAGCCCGAACCACAGAAGAATACGAGCCATTAAGATTTGACTTCCCGGATGAAGATTTGATGTGCATCACAGAAAAAGAATGCGAATCGTCAAAAGAAGAGTCATGGAAAATGAGTTTCGACGGGGCATCAAATGCATTAGGACATGGGATCGGAGCAGTCTTGGTGTCACCAGAAGGGAGTCATTATCCATTCACTGCCCGATTAAACTTCTTCTGTACCAATAACATAGCGGAATACGAGGCTTGTATCATGGGGCTCCGCGCAGCTGTTGAACGAGGCATCAAAATCCTAAAGGTATCAGGGGATTCAGCATTGGTGATTTACCAAATCCGTGGAGATTGGGAAGTGAGAGACTCAAAGTTGGTCAAATATCACGATCTTGTTATGGATCTGGTCAAAGAATTCGAAGAGGTGACCTTTAATTACTTCCCACGAGAGGAAAACCAATTGGTGATGCCTTGGCCACCTTAGCTTCTATGTTCAAAGCGAATCGAGAAGCGGAAGTAATGCCTCTCCAGATGAGCATATATGAGGCCCCGGCGCATTGTTTTAGCGTTGAAAGAGAGGCGGATGGACGACCATGGTTCCATGATATCTTAGGATATGTCAAACATCAAAGGTACCCAGAGCAAGCAAACGAGAACGACAAAAGAACAATCAGAAAAATAGCAGCAGGATTTGTTCTTGATGGGGACATCCTATACAAGAGAGGGAAAGATCAAGTGCTTCTAAGATGCGTGGATAATGTCGAAGCCAGAAAAATACTTGAAGAGGTGCATGAAGGAACTTGTGGAACACATGCCAACGGTTTCATCATGACCAGGAAAATTATGAGACTCGGCTACTACTGGTTGACCATGGAAAGTGACTGCATCAGCTATGCACGAAGGTGTCACAAATGTCAAATTTATGGTGACAAAATTCATGCAGCACCTTCACCCCTCCACGTGATGACCTCTCCATGGCCTTTTTCCATGTGGGGCATGGATGTTATAGGACCAATTTCCCCGAAGGCTTCTAATGGTCATCGATTCATCTTCGTGGTCATAGATTACTTCACAAAATGGGTTGAGGCCACTTCGTTTGCAAATGTGACAAAAACCGCAGTTTGTAAATTCTTGAAAAAGGAGATTATATGTCGATACGGGCTGCCTGAGAAAATCATCTCGGATAATGCCTTGAATCTGAACAACAAGCTGATGAAGGAAGTGTGCGAACAGTTTCAAATAAAGCATCACAATTCCTCACCCTATCGCCCAAAGATGAACGGAGCGGTAGAAGCAGCCAATAAAAACATTAAGAAGATTATTGGAAAGATGACCGAGACATACAAAGACTGGCATGAGAAGCTCCCGTTCGCTCTATACGCATATCGTACATGTGTACGGACCTCCACGGGGGCAACCCCTTTCTCTCTGGTATATGGAATGGAAGCTGTACTGCCCATCGAGGTGGAAATCCCTTCTTTACGAATCTTAATGGAGTCAAAACTGGAAGAATCAGAATGGGTACAAGCTCGATATGACCAACTGAATCTGATTGAGGAAAATCGCTTGAAAGCAATCTGTCATGGACAGATGTACCAAAAGAGAATGATCACGGCCCATGACAAGAAGGTACGGCCGAGGGAATTTCGCGAAGGAGAGCTTGTGTTGAGAAAGATCCTCCCAATACAAAAAGACTTTCGAGGAAAATGGGCACCGAATTGGGAAGGACCCTACGTCGTAAGGAAGGCTTTCTCTGGTGGAGCTTTGATTCTCACAGAGATGGATGGGAAAGAGGTATCGAACCCAGTGAACTCAGATGCCGTAAAGAAGTACTACGCCTAAAAAAAAAAAAAGGAATAAGAAAAGAAAAAGAAAATCAAGATGAAAACCTGAAGAGGCGTCTTGATTTCAAAAAAAAAAAATCAGGATAAAAACCCGAAAAGGGCGTCTTGATAATCAAATTGGGATGAAAACCTGAAAAGGCGTCCTAACGAAGGGGATTCGCACGTAAAGAGCAAGAACGGTTTGAACGGGAAGTCAAGGGGCGAGGTTACAATATTTGAAGCGGACTCAGAGGTTCAGGGTCTTCTACGCAAGGAGCTTCACTCGAAGGGGTTCAGGGTGAAGGAACATGGAGAAGTTCATGCGTTGGATATCTAGAGCATTAGTGACAATTGAATCCACTTTCTCTTTATGCCTTCCTTATCGAATCATTCCTTGTCAATTTTCTTTCCTTGTTGCTTCGAAATAAATACGAACGTAAGGCATCTCTTTCACACCTACTTGGCCATTAGCATGCATCTCGTGTTTGATTCATTTAAATGGTAAATGGTGAAATTACATACTCTAAACAAAAGGAATGTTGTGCATTACCTGGATGAGAACTTGGTAAGTACAAGAACCTCAAAGCAAGGACAAAAGTTCAACAGGGGGACAAAACGGGTGACATTTGAGAAATGCAAACCACTCGTAAAAACTTGAGGACGGATGCGAAGCCCGAAAGAAAAGTCAAGAATCGAAGCAAGGAATAAAAGTCATCATGAAAGTCATAACGAGAGATACATGACAAACAAGCCCAGAACGCATGACATAATCATATAGGCATAAGAGCATTTAAGACCAAACACGTACATATCATGATAACATCACGCATAACACATACAGGTACACCATCAAAGCAAGAAGTTTAGACGATGACTGTAGCTTTACCGAACCAAGGAGAAAGAAGACATCCACCAGATACGCTTTAAATTTCTGTTCAAAAATCAACTCATAATGCGAGAGGTGAGTTGGGCCTCGGGACAAGCCGAGGTATTTAATTTCTGTCTTTAAATTTCTGTTCAAAAATCAACTCATAATACGAGAGGCGAGTTGAGCCTCGGGACAAGCCGAGATATTTAATTTCTGTCTTTAAATTTCTGTTCAAAAATCAACTCATAATGCGAGAGGTGAGTTGGGCCTCGGGACAAGCCGAGGTATTTAATTTCTGTCTTTAAATTTCTGTTTAAAAATCAACTCATAATGCGAGAAGTGAGTTGGGCCTCGGGACACGCCGAGGTATTTAATTTCTGTCTTTTATTTCTGTTCAAAAATCGACTCATAATACGAGAGTTGAGTTGAGCCTCAGGACACACTGAGTATCTTTAATTTTCGTCTTTTAATTTATGTCTTTAAATTCAGTTTAAAAATCAACTCGTAATGCGAGAAATGAGTTGGGCCTCGGGACACGCCAAGGTATTTAGTTTCTGTCCTTAGATTCCTGTCATCATGCGAGAGGTGTGTTGAGCCTCGTCACTTACCGAGATATTCTCAAATTCTGTCATTGCACTTCTATTTTCAATTTCTGTCTCAAAAAAAAAAATGAGAGCGTGGTTGAGCCTCGGGGCATACGAGGAGGTACTTACAGAAGAAAGACTGAAGTCGCGTTGAGCAAATTGGACGAGGAAGTTCCAGTGGACAAAGAAGATTGGCCAAGGGCAAAATGAAGATCGGGGTTTCCTTGAAGATGGTAAGGAAGCAATTTGAAAAGATCAGATTCATTTCCTCAAAGTCCTAGTGGAGCAAGATTGAAGCTACAAATCTCTTCATGTCATGAACTCATGTTGGAGCAAGTTCAAGAATGAACAAGATTGAAAAAAAAAAAAAACGAATCGAAGCTACAAGTCATGTCACGCAGAAGCAGCGGCGGAGTAGACCGAGGCAACAGGGCTGGAAGATGTTTGAGGAAGAAAGCACCTGAAGAATCTATACTGGGCCAAGACCAGGCAAAATTGGTTCTTCTTTTGTCTTCGCTCTATTTTCGTTTCACGACAATGAGCAAAGAGGGGCAGCTGTAATAACCATATTTTGCTCAGGCGTTTAATTATAATTCAAACCCAGACAGCCCATCTTAACCTTGTTTTTTTTAAAAAAAAAAAAACCCAAAGTTAAGCCCAAAATAATACATAACAGTCTTTTGAATGTCCATTTACAAAAGGCTCATTAAGGCCCAATAAACAAAACGATTAAAAACCCAAATCCAAAATTAATAACAGTCCAATTACAGTCCAAGTAATTAAACCAACCCAAACAGTACAAGCCTAAACACTACCCTTGACCTACACAGACCCAAACCCAAATGGCCCAATTACTAAAGAACACCAGACCCAAATTTAATACAAACCCAAGTATGAATGACTAAAGCCCAATTCAATAACCCTCTAAACCTGATTACAGCGACCCAATGGCCCAAAATTGAGGGTTATCAGAAACCCTAAAACCAGCGCCGTCAGCAGGCTCTTCACCTGACCCGCGCACGCGCGCCTCCAGCTCCCCACGCGCCCCGGGCGTCGTTCCAGATTCCCACGCGCCACACGCACCTCCCCCGATTCACGCGTCCCCTCGACTTCCGCACGCGCTCCCACTAGCAGCCTTCCCCACGCCTCGGTCTCGCACGCCCGCGTCTCCCCACGATCGAGGCTCCTCAGTTGCCTCGGCCCCGTCGACCGCACCATCGCCATACCCTGCAAACGCGCAGCAACAGAGGCAGAGACCAGAAGAAAACATGGGATAAACAATATAATACTAGATTAGTGTACTCCCGGCTATAAAGCCGTCCAAAAAACAGTGTACAGGGGTTGGTTTTTTCTGGCATAACAACCCACATATTGACGGATACAAAGAAAAGAAAAAATCAGAGAGAAAAGCCATTGAAAACGGAGGTGGGAAAGGGTCTGGCCTCTGTGTTACGAAACCTCAATAAGAACATAGAAAAATCAATAGCAATCAGAAATCAGAAACAAAGTTTAAAAGGTTGATCTCCATTTTGTTTTCCTTTGATTACTCACCGTTATACTGATGTTTTATTATTTCAAATATCCATAAACCGAATAATAAAAGAGAGAAAGGTAGAGGTTACTTTCGAGGTTAAGTCCTCGGTCTCTCCGTTGCCGTTGGGGTAGACGAGGATGCTGACCACCTAAACGGCCATCGAGCGCCGCAGTTCGCCGTTGATGACGGCGCTTCAATGGGTAGACAGGGGATGAGGGTTGGTCGGAAAGACGGGGTAGCCCGATGGTCGCGAGAAGGAGCAGAGAGAAAGCCCTTCATTTTTTTGTTTTTTTTTGAAGATTTAGACCTGCAAATGAAAGGAGAGGGGAAATTTTGGGGGTTTTAAGACTGGAGGCTAAACGGCATCGTTTAGTCCTCCTTAAGTCCGCGCGTCGACCCGACCCATAAAGGAGGGTCCGCGTTTCGTCGTCAATTGGTCCAATTGCTGCCCTAGTCCCTCCAGATTTTTATTACCCCCAATCCCGTTTGTTTCGAACTCTTTTGGTTTTTCAATTTGCCCCCTTATGTTTTCTTCTTTTTTAATTAAGTCCAGCGCCAAAACTCTATGTATAAGGAATTGGGTTATTACTGTTTCGGCCCTCCGGATTACGCGCGCATTTCAAATCAGCCCTCCCCTCCTCATTTTATTTCAAATCAATCCCAAAGTCACATTTTTTAATTCCGTGTGCTCCCTTTTTAGGATTTTTAATTATTATTATTATTTACCTTATCCTTACATCATTATCACTATATTATTATTAATAGTATTATTATTATTAGTATTATTATTACTATACTCGTGTTAGTATAGTATATATATGTTCATATCATTATTGTTATTTTATCATTATTACCATTACTATTATTATTAGTGTTACCCTTATTACTATTATCTATTATTATTATTTACATAGTCTATATCGTTAGATATTGCATTCAAACCCATTACGTATTATTTTATTATTTATCGTTCACTTTGTTCACATCATCGAAATGTTCTTTACTATTATTTAAACTTGCATGAAACATGTTTATCGTTCTTCATTGTTTATTGCATTTGTTTATACCTTATCGCATACGTTGGCAAGTGCCCTACTATAGGAATTATTATTTGTCGTATTTTCATTACTATTTTGTCAGTGTCTGTCTTAAATGTAGGCATATTAGAATTGATTTTTTTAATGCATATATTCAATAATGTAAATGCAATATCGTCACATGTATTATGGTTTAAAACAAAAAAATACATCTTTACAAAATTATACTTCATTCAAAAGTTTTTTTCAAAAAAACAAGGCGACATTCGAGTGTTTAGAAGTTCGAAGGATCGCGTCCTAACGTGCTGGATGTTGATTTTTCAGTTCGACTAAATATTTGAATACCCTTCTTCATCCGATTTGAAGATCAAAGATGACCTCAACGTCAAAGGATAAAGGCGTCATATCCTAACGTGTTGGGTATGACAATCTTATTCCTTTGACGCGAGTTAATCTTGAGATTCAATCCCGATTTAATTAATCTATTCCTCCATTTCTTTTCATTCTAAATATTTTCAAGTTTTCAGCATTGGGACATTAATCAATCAACTTGGTACCGATTTCGGGCGTTGCGAGGGTGCTAACCCTTCCTCGCACGTAACCGACTTCCGAACCCGTTTTCTCAAATTTCGTACACCAAAATTTTTGTTTTAATAGACCAAAATATTTTAAAGCAAAGGTGACCCGATTACACCTAAGTAAAGATCGGTGGCGACTCCCTATCTTTTAAAAGTCGATTCCCGTTTTGTTAAAAAATGGTTACCACAATGTATTGGGGGATGTCATCAACTTCTAGTGGTTGGAAATCTACATATGATTGGGATCTTTACGAAAGATGTTTAAGGAGGGATGATGTACTCCCAACGACATCCACCAGCGAGGGGCCCTCGTTTGTTGTAGGTTATGGAGGGTCGGACGATGAATCCGATGTGGATCCACCTCGGGAGCCAGGGCCCGACGGTGCAGAAGTTGGATTATTTTCTGAACAGGAGCCCGTTCCAATTGTACCTGAAGACGTTGAGGGCGGTTCAGACGAAGAAGAAGAAGATCCGCTATTCAGGGCGTACTCACCTCCAGCCCACATGCATAATGTCGATCTATCTCAAGATGATGCATTGGAGTTTCTTGAACTACCACACCGGACGCGTGACTGTACAAATTCTTCATTGGATTCGGACCAATTAGAAGTTGGTAACCAGTTTTCCAACAATAATACTTTTCTTGCTGCATTGAAATAATACAGCATCAGGAACGGGGTTAACTACAATGTGGTTAAATCCAGGCTCGATAAGTATGAGGTGAAGTGTACAGTGCAAGACGGCACATGGTCATAGAAAATCATGGCGTCGTTGAGGAAAAGGACAGGGTTGTGGGAGGTCAAAAAGTACAAAGGTCCGCATACATGTCTTGCCGGTACAGTACCACTATGTGTTCAATGATTTCGAATAATACTAATATTATGTAATGTTGCATTATTTAACGTACTTCGTTGACAGGTGTAACACAAGATCATCCGAGGATGGATTCAGACATGTTGGCTGACTTAATAATCCCGACGGTGAAGGTCGATCCCAAATCTACAGTGCCGACCTTAATTGGCAATATTCGTAGCCAATTGGGGTACACGCCCTCTTACAGAAAGGCTTGGATAGCCAAGCAGAAGGCGCTAGAAAAGTTGCACGGTCGGTGGGACGCTTCATATATTGAAGTGTGGCAGTGGTATCAGGTGCTGGAAAGATATGTCCCAGGCAGCACAATAGACCTTGAAACGGAATCGACGTACTACAACGATCGTCTGCTCCGTGGATGCGCAGTGTTCAAGCGTCTGTTCTGGACATTTAAGTAATTCCGAGATGCTTTTACATACTGCAAGCCATTGGTACAAATTGACGGTACCTTTATGTATGGTAGATATACACATCGGCTATTGCTAGCTGTGGCACAAGACGGCTGTGGGAGAATCCTTCCGATTGCATTTGCAATAACACTGGGGGAGTCAGCTAATGACTGGGACTTCTTCCTATCTAGGTTAAGGAGGCATGTCTGCCCCCAACCTGACATATGCGTTATATCGGATCGGGGCCCTGGAATACTTGCGGCAATAGAACGCCAGGGAAGCATGTGGCATCGCACACACCATCGATATTGCCTGAGGCATGTTTCATCCAACTACTATGGGCAACATCGATCTAAAAGACAGAAACAGCAAGTGACCGGTATGGGTATGAAATATCTATTAATATAATTTCTTTTGCAATATTCAATTTATTCGCAATTGAAGAGTGGTATGTAATATTCGCTATCAACGTATATTGGCAGGGTATGAGATCAATAAAGACCGTTTTCACGAGATGTTGGCCAGTTTGCGCGCAGATAACGCCGAAGGCGCAAACTACCTGTGCAATATTCCTTTTGAACATGGACACAAGCATATGACGGCGGCCTACGATATGGTCATATGGCCACAAACCTGGCCGAATGCATAAATTCTGTGCTAAAAGGAACCCGTCATCTGCCGATTACATCGGTTGTGAGGGAGACATATTTTCGTTTAGCGGCACTATTTCCGAAGAGAGCAGCGAGTTATAGAGGGCAGATGCAAGGAGGCCATGTATGGAGCCCGAAGGTCTTACAAGAAATAAACCGTGGGAAGGCACGGACGAACACCATGCACACAGTGTGTCACGACCGCGACAACCTATGGTTTCGTGTCACGGAGTTTGACAGACCGAACCAATGTATTGTTGGCGGGCATTATCGTGTACACTTGACAAATAGGACCTGCGACTGTGGGATATTTGATGCACTTCGTTACCCATGTGCTCAAGTACTTGCGGCTTGTCAGAATTTCCATCTTGATCCCATGAGCTATGTCGACGAAGTGTACAAATTAGAAAACATGTACAACGTGTGGAGACACGTATTCCCACCAGTCCCAGATGAACGTAAGTGGCCGTCGGCATCGCTTGCACCTTATAAACTGTTGCCGGATAGACAATTGAGGCGCAAACCAAAAGGTCGACCTTGCTCGACTAGAATACACAACAATATGGATATCCGAGAAACTAGCAACCAAAGTCGGCTGTGCGGATGGTGTAGGAACCCGGGCCATACATCTTGCTCGTGTCCAAATCGGAATAGTTGACCGTGTTCTTAGCTTTTTTGTCTCCTGGTGGCTATGTAATTTCTATTTTTTTGGAGGAAAACGGTGAACTTTTGTACAAGAACTTTTATTTTACTCAAGTTATTAAAATTAAATTACAAAATTACAACAAAAATTAAACCATTTCTATTTTATCAAAGATATTAAAATTAAAATAAAAGAAATTAAATTACAAAAAATAAAAAATTAAACTCAAATTTTATTAAATATATTAAAACTAAATTACAAAAAAAATTAAATCATTTCTATTTTATCAAAGATATTAAAATTAAAATAAAAAATTAAATTATAAAAGAAATAAAATTAAACTCAAATTTTATTAAATATAAACAAAAAAAATTTACAAAACTAAATTAGGGTTTAGGGCTGATGCTGGTGGGAACCAGTGCCACACGGGGGCGGTCGGCAATTACGCGCTGGATTCCTCCTTCTTCTAGCTTCCGACGGGGGTCGTGGAACCTCGGGCGGGGAATCGGGTTCCTCCGGCAGTGGGTCTGGTTCTGGGTGTTGCGATGATGGCCCACCTTGATAAAATAATGACCCCGGAGGT
This sequence comes from Gossypium australe, assembly GCA_005393395.2. Classification (NCBI taxonomy): domain Eukaryota; kingdom Viridiplantae; phylum Streptophyta; class Magnoliopsida; order Malvales; family Malvaceae; genus Gossypium; species Gossypium australe. Next base: position 98,585,230 of record CM016617.1, read on the forward strand.
GTTTGCATAAACCACGGCGGGGGTGACTGCATCCCGTACGGCGAAGGAGCCTGGTAGAAAGAAGTGCTCCCCCACGGCACCTCCTCTAATCCCACATGCAACGTCGGCCTCACGATCGGCTGGCTAGCGGGAGTAGTCGGGGACAGACTCGAACCTGGCCATGCATTCCAACCTGGGGTGGGACTGGGAAAAGGAAACATATATGGGTTAGAAGGATACATATAAGGGGTAGGGTATGCACTTGGCATAAACGGTGGACGCTGTGATGTCGGTGTTGTCAGCTGAACTGATGGGCCCGGTGACTGTGTAGGCGCTGTTGTTGGGCCCGGTGACTGTGTAGGCGCTGTTGATGGCCCTGTCTCATCACCCCTTCTCCTTGGATTTAAAGGGGCCCGACGTTCCCTTCGCTCGCGAATTTGTCGTCGCCTCTCTTCATCCGACAACAGATACGGCTTGCCATGGATCTTAAACCATGGCATGTACTCCGGCATGCACGCTAACTCAGGAATGATGATCGGTTCCCGGATAGGTAAAAAGTCATACCGGTTCTCCCACATCTCGATATGACCTGACCAAAATCTTGGCCAATCCGTGTGCGGCTGCCGTAAGTCCACTTTGTGCTCATCATCGAGCACCTCAGGTGACACGAGAATCAGTTGCCGGAATCCAAATTGCCGCAGAACCCGGTCTGACTGGTGCATCTCCACGATCGCGTAGGTGATCAATGGGACCTTAACGTGCCAACTGTTCGGATTTTGAAAGAACTCCTCCGGAATTACTGCCCGAATTTTTGGATCCTCGTACGGTGTCCATTGAAACTATATTAACATTACCAAAATATTAGTTATATACATAATACTAAACACTACATACGAAATACTAAATTATAATAACAAAATTCGAAACTTACTTGTGATTCCGACCGTTGGTCCAATAGGAGCCGTATATCCTCAAGCGAGTTAGGTATTCCAACATGACTCGCCGAATGGTTCCACCTAATTAAATAAACTTTTAGCATGCAATTATACTATAAATCTACTAAATAATTGTAAAATATAATATTAAATTTACCTCGTTATCAGTGGGAAGGAATATGGCTGGTCGAGTCGAGGGCGTAAAAATGGAAATCGAAACCATGCCCATGACTGCAGTAGTGATAGGCAACCTCCGATTTTTGCTTTACTCGACCGCGTCGCCCCGCACATCTCCCGGTACAACCTCGATAGCACGGCAGACCCCCAACTCAATTCACCGGCTGCTCTGAAATCAACAAGTTTCAGGAGCCATCTTAGGTGGACGAGGTTTCTAGAGAGGTCCGGCATCAGATAGCCTCCAATTATCTGAAGAATGTATGCCCGAGCATACCGTATTCTTTCTTCTTCGGTCGAACCCTCGTTCAGCTCCGGGAATGCGTCTCGAAACCAGGCCATATCGATCCGAGCTCCTTGAATTCTATCCGGAATGGCACCCAGAAGCTCGTAGCATACGGCCATCCAATCGATAGATGTTACGGACCCGGTGATTACCGACCCGTCCACCGGTAATCCCAACTGCAACTGCACATCTTCTAGAGTGATGGTACACTCTCCGCATGGTAGATGGAAAGTGTGCGTCTCGGGTCTCCACCTTTCTATCAACGCGCTGATCAAAGGCGGCTCCAACTTGAACCCCCGGCCTATCGTGGCCACGTGCCAAAAACCCGCTTCCCGCAGGTAATTCTCGATCAATGGCAATGGGGGACCATGCATGTTGCGAATATAACATTCCAACACCCGATCTACAGACTGTTTAAAAAATTATAAAATTAAAAATTAATTAAAATTGCATAATTGAAAAAAATTAAATAATATTGAAAAATTAAAATTAAAACTTACCATTTTCATTTGCTCGACGGCAATGTGCTTGTCGTCTAGGCGACGTAATTCCCCGGCCATTGTAATCCGATAAAAAATTTTAAAATTTTTCAAAAAAAGAAATATTAAAAAAATTATAAAGGGCTTTTTCGTTAATAGTAAAGGACTATTTTAAAATTTGAGCGTAAATTTCAAGGACTTTGAGAGAAAATCGAGAGAAAATTGAGAGAAAATTGAGAAAGGATTGAAGTGTGAAAAAAATAAAGGGTTGGGGGGTTTTTATATTTTTTTTTGACCGTTGGGCCCCCAACGGTCAAAAAAAATTCGGCCGTTGGGGATTTGACCGTTGCAAGCCTAAAGCGCACCCTCAGGGGCACGCTTTAGGCCTGCATCCCCAAAAAACGCGCTGACGTGGACGCATTTTTGGGGGAAACGGTACATTCCGATAAATATTCTTCAAACCGGCACATTTCCGTAATTTTTCTTTTTTTTTGGTATATATGGGATATTTACCCCAATTTTTTTATACAATAATTAAGAATAGTTTTTCACAATACTTATTTAAATTCAATATTCTTTAAAATATTAATATAATATGTAGGGCCCATTATTAATAAATAATATTCATAATTTATTATTTTAAAAGTTAGTTGTTTTTAAGTGATAATAATAAATTAAAAAATCATTTTATTTATTAGAGAAAGGTAAATGTCATAAACCTCACATTAACTAGAAACTTAATAAATAATATTATAGATAATATTAAATATTTATCTAAAATTTAAAATTCTAATTACCTAATTAAAATTATAACTTAATGTTAAAATTATTATCATCTTCTATTATCATTATCTATTAAAATTAATATAATATTATACGATTGAATATATAATATAACTTAATCTTTTTTTTTCCAAGCCCCTTTTTTGGGTCAAATATTTTTATTTAAACCCTCTTAAATTTGGGGTGGACCTTCGGGTTTGAGCAGATAACCCGACCCATGAATAAGTCTATATTGAAATTGAATGAATCTTATTTATTAATTTAAGATTATTTGTTTATAAAATAATATTATATTTTCTATTAAATTGATTATAATATCAATTGTGATGCTTTTAATTATACAATAATATGTTATGTTTGAAAGTTGTAATCACATTATTATTGAGCTGTAAAAGATTTATAACAAATAATTAAATATAATTTAGTTAATACATATAATTAACTCACCTATCGCATGAATATACAAATTAATAAGTACATGTTGAACTAACTTTGAAGTGAGATCAAATTATGACTAGTTGAAAGATACAAAAGAATTCATGTGACTAAAATGGAAAAAGTTGAGGAACTTCATAACCAAAAAGGTAATTACATAAAGTTGCTTCATCACCAACCAATTGAAAAAGAAAAAAAAGAGTAATAGCCACAGGAAAGGAAATCATTCTTCTTCTTAAAAAAATTGTCTCCTTAATTTAAGAAAAATAAAATTATTAATAAAATCTTATTTGAATTCTAAATGTATTAAATAATAGTTTCTAAAAATAATTGTAGAAAAAAAGCTTGAGTTTTGATTTTATTTTTTAATTATGCAGAGAAAAAAAGGAAATACCATTGACTGAAAAGTTCTAGTATTCGTTTGTTTATTAGTTATACGTGGCGTGAGCTGTCAGGACAATAAACAAGAGATTCTGTACAATAAGCAAGAGATTTTATACAATTGCTTGTATGGTGTGCTTTATTAGTTATATGTGGCGTGAACTATCAGGAATGTCTGGTAAGGGTTGAATTTAAATGTCTATCTCAATTTTAAAATATGAGTACAATCTTTTAGTTCTGTATTAAGTTAGGCTAAGATGAGGTATGAATATGTTCTGGGCTAAGAGTGAATAAATCTTAAGGGTTTCCGTGAAAAAAAATATATGTATTTGTATATTAAGAAGGGTATCCATCACAATGATTTGTAAAAATGGAAAGTGAGTGGTATTGTGTCGTCTTCTAAAATTATTCTGAATCTGAGTTAATGTTATATTGAGTTATGGGATTCTGATATAACATGATATGGAATTCATCATAATGACCTATACAATGATTTATCAATATGGATATGTGTGGTACTGAATTAGGGTAGATCTGAGTATGAATTGATGGCATTAATTCTGCGTAAGCATTTGCCAAGCATATATGTATCCGCTAGTGATAAAATGTCAATGAACAATTGTTTGAAATAAGAGTATGGGTTAAGACATGGATTGTTGGAAGTGGTTTCTGAGGGTATGTTCTGTTAAGAAATTTTTATGGGACAAGAGATTTATGAAATGTTTGGAAGGATTCCTCAGTTAGTTAGATAACGAAGATTGAGTATGGCAAGAGCATGATAGTTGCTGTATAAGAGAATGGTAAATTGTGGAGGTATCCACTGAAATTAATGATGCAGAATAATTGGCACCTAGTAGTTTATACAAGATGCAAAGTATCCATCAAGGTATTGTTATAATGATCTCACTAAGTAGTCCTGTACTTACAAGATTTGTGATTGCTTTTCAAGTATCTGAGAAGAGACTTAGACTGGAGGGGCGACACTAGGAGTATGCCAAGGTGGTGGCAGAGTGGGCTATTATGCATACAGTGGAGATGTGGCGTAGTTTAGGAATATGCCTTTTGAGTCTGTATTAAATAAACTTTCATTTTGTAAGGATTTGTATTGAGTCTGTTGTAATAATATTATTTTAAGTTGCTTCCTTTGTTTTTATACAATAAGTTTCTAATTGAAATGCCAAAGAACATGTTTAAAGAAATAAGAAAATTATAAATTGTTTTTGCTAAATGGTTAAGTTTTGTGCAGTAACACCCAATATTCGGACCTAGTGAATTGCGTCAGGTTTAGGGCGTTACAAACACAATATTAGGGACTAACTTGAGCAAATAAAAACTCTAAAGGCAATTCCGGGCATACATAGTAACTAAACTGAACATATCATACATATACATAATATTAATAATTCAGTCAATCGAATCATGGATTCTAACATTATTTATTTTGTTAGCGACTTAATTGAATGAAATAAAACACTAAAAATAATTCGGACATCAATCAGGGACTATACTGGTCAAAACATAAAATCACTTTAGTACACATTTCATGCTTCCAACCAAACACATTTTAACACATATATGCATATACTAATTTCACCAATGCATTATAGTATGCCAAACTATGCCAAATCAATCTTATAACACTTTTGAAAATTAAATGCTCCAATGACACAAAACACAGGATCATAATTTAGACATATTAAAGATATACCAAGCTACTTTATTTTGCAAGTTTTAACATATATGGCTTATGCAAGCTTAAATTCATGAATCCGAATGGCATTAAACATGTTCAAAACTAAGCACAAAACTAGGCCATATATCAAGCTTAACATACAAACTCAACCTTAGCCATAAATACAACATTGGCATTCACAAACAAAGATGACCATTTCCATAATAAAGACCCTACATATATGCCACAATATTAGGACTCAAAATGAACATAATTTTACTGATTCAACGATAGTGTGATGTCTGCAATGATCCGACTTTATGAGTTTCGCAATCTAGAGATCTACAAGTAAAAGAACAACCATAGGTAAGCATTCAATCTTAGTAAATTAAAATGAAAATTACAACACTTACCTTGCTCATAGGTGAACATGTTAACTACCAGAGGTTTTAGCTTACATTTAGCTTGAACATGAAACTTAATGTCACAAGAGGGTGAACATAAGAAATATAAGTATTCATGTGCATCAAACATTTTAAACATAATTCAAAGCATAACAGATTGTTACAAATTCACATACACTCATTTCAATGTCACATTCTAGCATAAATCCATATGTTCATACCATTTCTATTGAATCATGTATCATAATAGTTTATCAAATTCAGTTCATTTCATTTTCCAATTTCAAGATTCAAATTCAATGTTACGTCCAATGGAACCTTAGTAAAACAAACTCAGACATGCGGGTGAACTACACCACACCAAGATAGCTCATATAAGCTTAAACTACACCATACCAAGGCACCGAAGTGCAAAACCAGTAGGCATCAAATGTTTAAACATTTTCAAATATATCTTTCCACCACACCAATGTCTCCGTAGAGACATAATACTGATGACCTGCAACAGCTGCTGGATCCTAAAATAACCTGTTATAATCTCTATATCATCAACTATCTTGTACACAAGCGCGCATATGACCTTATTGACATGCCAATTGTATCCTAGTCTTTTACTAAGTTCACATGGGTATCAATCATTCATATTTGCATATTCATATCCTGTAATCATTCATATTTGCATATTTATACCTTGTACTGTCGCATATCAATTTCCAAAATTTCGTCAATTAAATCTGAACATATATTACACATACATTTAATGATACATTTTGAAATCCTTTCCATACTTCTAGTTTCATTGAATAGATACAACATCAATCACTTATTTCAATTCAATTCAATCTAATTTACTAACCATGTATGCCAATTTATCAACATTTCAAATTATGTTCCAACATAGATAAAATTAGAAATAACATAAGCAAACCTATTAAACAAGGAAGGGTAGTAAGTTCTATAAGAACTTATCTTTCAAAACACAAACGGGTAGGTTTCTAAGGGCTTATTTAGCAAATTTAGCTTTTCCTCTACTAGCTCCACTTTTATTGAGTTCTAGTTCTAAATAATTATATATATGTATATCACATATTAATACACAATAGCCATTCATTGGCTCACAACAACAATGCCATGAAATGCATGATTCAACTAATCCCCTTTTTAATTATATACATATTTTTCATTTTATTCAATTTAGTTCCTAAACTCAAGATAAACATAACTTTTGATTCCTAACTTTGGATTAAAATTTGATTTCACATATTTTCGTTAGGGACCTTATACTTTCTATTGCTAACATAATTTCATGACATATTTTACATTTATTCAATTTGGTCCCTAATGTTACAAAGCTAACAAGCAAGCTTAACTAACTTTACAAATTAGTCCTTTTTATAATATAAGCTCAATATCTACCAATTTTAAGCCTATTTCATGAATTTACCAACAATGGAAAATTGCTAATTTTTCAACAATTGATCAAATTGATACATGAGCTAGCTAAATCAAGCCCCCATGATAATAAATCTATAAAAATTACAAGAGAATGACTTGAGTACCTTAATTAAATGGATGGTCGAATGCTAAGAGGGTTTTGAAGCTTTCATCCAACCTCTCCCTATGGTGGATGGTAAGAAATGAGGAAGATGATGGTGAAATTCCATTTAATTTTGCTTTTATATTTTAATTAATTATTAATTAACTTAGTTTAATTAATTTAATCATGACTTAATTAGCATGATTAATACTTAATCACACTTACTGGAAAATGTCACCATCATTCACTAACTCTTAATTAAAAATGGTCTAATAACCATTTTGGCCCTTTGGTTATTACTATCTAGGTCCTCAACCCTTTGCTTAATTAAATCTCTATAATGATTGAACTTTTACAATTTAGTCAGTGAGCCTTAATTAACTATTTTATTGACTAAATTACTTAGCCATTTGCTATTATTTTCTTACCATAACTCTATAAATATTCCTATTTTATATTTTCAGATTCAGTTTACGGAAATGAAATTCCGAAACCGCATTATTCAATATCACTGAAAATTGGACCATTTCAAAATTAGTATATAAAAGAATAGAAGGGGGCATTGCTAGGTGAAATAACTTTCTTAAAGTTACCTTCTTTTTAAATGTGAATTAATCTTTTTAAATTTTATGTTAAGATTAAAAATTAAAAAAATAATATTATAGATAATATTAAAAGTTTATCTAAAAATTTAAAAAATCTAATTACCTAATTAAAATTATAACTTAATGTTTAAAATTATTATTATCATCTATTATCATTATCTATTAAAATTAATATAATATTATACGATTGAATATATAATATAACTTAATCTTTTTTTTCCCAAGCCCTTTTTGCGTATCTAATATTTTTACCCAAACCCTCTTAAATTTGGGGTAGACCTTCGGATTTGAACAAATAGCCCGACCCATGAATAGATTTATATTGGATGAATCTTATTTATTAATTTAAGATTATTTGTTTATAAAATGATATTATATTTTCTATTAAATTGATTATAATATCAATTGTAATACTTTTAATATTAAAATAATATATTATGTTTGAAAGTTGTAATCACATTATTATTGAGCTGGTCAAAGATTTATAATAAATAATTAAATATAAATTAGTTAATACATATCATTAACTCACCTATCGCACGAGTATACAAATTAGTAAGTACATGTTGAACTAACTTTGAAGTGAGATCAATTATGACTAATTGAAAGATACAAAAGAATTCATGTGACTAAAATGGAAAAAGTTGAGGAACTTCATAACCAAAAAGGTAATTACATAAAGTTGCTTCATCACCAACCAATTGAAAAGAAAAAGAAAAAGTAAAAGCCACAGGAAAGGAAATCATTCTTCTTCTTACAAAATTTGTCTCCTTAATTTAAGAAAAATAAAATTATTAATAAAACCTTATTTGAATTTTAAATGTATTAAACAATAGTTTTAAAAAGAATTGTAGAAAAAAATAAATTTTGAGTTTAATTTTTAAATTATGCGGAGAAAAAAAAAGAAATACCATTGACTGAAAAGTTCTAGTATTAGTATGTTTTATTACTATTCGTTTTCAATTAAAACAAAGAAAAAGAAAAAGAAAGAAGAAACCTTTTTATGAGTTGGACCAATTTAGATAAGGTCAAATTTGATTGGGTCAAACAAATATGATTCGTTTTATTAGATTTAAAATATAAAATATATTAAAAGTAGTATTTAATTGATTAAAATATAATCCGATTGGATTCTGAAATATTTTATTCCAAATCAGGCGCAATTCGTGTTGAATAAATAGCTGATTTTCTTCTTTCAGCTCAAGTAAAATTGATTCTTTTTCCTCTATTTATCAATCTATCGTCTATTTATCTAGGTTATAATTAGATTATATCTATTTCCCATTTTGATGTTTAAATTTATATATATTTTATTTTGATATTTAAACTATTTTTTATAATTTTTTGTCTACAAAATTAGTAGAGTTATTTTTTATGTCATCTATAATATGGCCATTGATTGATGACGTGATTATTAATTGATCATTGGTTGAGTATTGATTAATTGTTGGTTGTACATTGTTTTAATATATATTTTAATTCTAGATTTTTTAAAATATTTCTTTTCTTTTTTTTTTTGGAATTATTTATATTATATATATTTTGTAATTTTTATTTTTTATAATTGATATATTAAAACAAATTGATTTTTTTAAATTGAATCAAAATTTATATATTTTTTTAAAATTTTTATTTTATACTTTTTGGAACTTATATATTTTTTACTATTCTATATTTTATATAATTATTTTATAATTTTTTATTTAGTATAATTTATATATTATAAAGTTTTTATTTTTTATTTAATAATTTTTAATTTCTAAATATATTCTATAGATAGTATATTTGAAATTTAAATATTTTTAATGGATGCCACGTGGTGCGTTCTCATTAGTTTGGTGTGTCACTTTTTTTTAGGGTAAACTGTTGAATCTAGTGCCCTTAGTGTAATAATTTCGTCTTTGTATACTTGTATTTTTCGAATAAATTAATTTAATAAAATATACATTAATTACATTAATACCCTTTATTGTCCTCAATTTTTTGCACGCAAAGCAATTTGGAATCAAATATTGACTCATTGATTATCTAATGTTTAGTTAATACTAAGTAATATTACGTGGTTAGATTGTAGTATGGAAGACAACGTGTATTAGTAGATAATCTAAACACGTCCTTAGTTTAATTGAAAATAAGAAAATTGATTGAAAGGCTAATATGTCGTATCTTAAGTCCAATTAGGGAGATACCTTATCTTGGGTATTGGAGTGGGTGACTCCTTAAAGATAGAGATATACATGTGACTGATTGGACTGATAATACATTAGACATGACACAAGTAGAATAGATTCTAGATTCGTTTGTGGATTTATTCATTTGTGGTGTTCATAGTGTAACATACCTTAATCTTGAGTGGATGATGGACTATGTACATATGACTCGTATATTTTGATGTAAATGAAAGCCTGAGTTCAAATACATAAGGAATCGAAAGTAGGTACGTTGGATATATGACTTCTATAGTATATAACATCATTCCACAATAGTAGAATTCATTGCTAAACTAAAGGGTAAATGATATCCTTTCATTGAAATTACATTATAGATGAAAAGTAAACATGACCATGGGTCATTTGTCTTTGTGATAAATGATTTGATTACTATTTAGTAGTAATTGACTTTTCATAAAGGAAGATATAACAGTTACCATTAGATAAAATAGGATCATATAGGTAGAATAAATTTATCCCAAAGAGATTAAGGGTATCCTATGAGGGAAAAGCACTTATGACAAGATCATTGGACGGACACTTGTTAAAGTAGCTTTCATAATGATATATAATAAGGGAGAGCTTAGTCATTATACTTTAGTGGAATGACTTCGTGACTAAATAAGTTTATAATTAATAGGTGAAAAGTCGAAACTTAATTATAAATTATTTGATCCTTAATTATATATGTGCAATTGGTCCCTCTACTAGCTCGTTGAAACTAGAAATGAATTGCATGTAGAACCAAATGAATAGAAATGGTAAAGTAAGAGAAATAAATCGTGTTTGCAGTGAATGCATTTTCTCACTAAGTACAGAAATGACTTGAGAGCAAGTTTAAGGTTTTCAAATTATTATTTGCTTAATTATAATTAAATAATTGAAGTTTGAAAATTAATTAGTCTTTATGAATCTATTGAATAAGGAAATTAAATATATTTCCTCATAGATTTTATTACAGTAAAGTTATTATGACTTTAATGAAATTAGAATTGGATTGAGAAAATTATTTAATTGAGAAATTAATTTAGTTAATTTAATTGATTGATTAAATAACAAATATTTTGGGAAATAAAAAATAAATATTGGGTTTGTATAAATTATAAAGTGTTGGATTAAGAGTCTAAGAAGCATATATAATTGGATCCAATATATAATAGGCCCAATTTGGCCTCATACTTAGTATAAGGGGTGACAATCCTAGTAGAAAATACCAAGGTGTGTCACCCCTTTCTCTCTTACTTAAAGTGGGATTATGTTTTTTTATTTTTAATAATATTATTTATTAAGGGCTTATTCAACCAAGATTCTTGTACTTCACTCTTACATAGAGAGCACCGATTGACCTAAAAGCAGAACATTGATACAATGTTGTTCTACTAGAAAATAGTGGTAATTTATTTATTTAGAATAAAATTTCTTTTCTTGGAATTACGAGTTTTCTCGGTTTATAAAGAGAGCTTACTTTCCTACTGAAAGTAAGTAAATTATTTTCTTTTCTATGTTTTGGTTTGTGTTGCTTGAGCCTACACTTGATTCGATTTGTGGTACGAGGATAGTGGAGAAGGCTATTAAGTTGAAATTTAGGATCAATTTAAGTCATCTTGTCACACCCCTTACCCGTATTCAATGCCGGAACCGGGTATGAGGCATTACCGGACTTATCTCGCTTGAACATACAACTTTGGACTATCAAATTTCACTCCAATTTAAATTTTTTTTATTCACATTCATAACATTCTTATTATGGGCCTACAAGGTCTTATACATGCAAACGGAGGGCCTCGAAATCAAACCGGGATCTTTTGTAAACTTAGGAAAATTTTGCCTTAACAGGGCCACATGCCCGTGTGAAATGGGACACGCCCGTGTGGACAGGCCGTGTGGTCACACACGCCTATGTCCCTAGCCCGTGCGGAATTTACTTTTCAATTCGAACCTACAGGAGTTTTAACACGGCCAGACACACACCCGTGTTCTTGGCCCGTGTCCTCCGCATGGCCTAGACACGTCCATGTCCTCACCCGTGTGTGAAAACCTGAGTATTTTGTTTGTGACGTCAACAACCAAATAAGGGGCACATGGACTAGGCACACGCCCGTGTGTCTAGCCCGTGGTTGACACTGACTTGCAACACTAACATGTAGGAAGCACACGGCCTGGTCCCACACCCATGGGACTGACTGTGCATCACACACGACCTAGACACATGCCCGTGTGCCTATGTGGATAGGAACAAGGCTATTTGCCAAGCTCTTTTTATCATCCTAACTCATACAACATCAATCACATTCAACCATTTACCAAGCAACTCAATCATGCATCATACACATTCATGAATACCCTCATCTTTTCATATATTAATAATAATGAGCCATTAACTATGACCATATACAAAAGAGTTCATCTTTGAAAGAGCCAACACACTTGGCCAAAACAACATAACATTTCACTAAGTCTAGCCCCTATACATGCCATACACAAAATGCTAAGTCTAGATATACCGAGATGAGCTGATAGTGTGGGTGATCTTCAAATCATCTTCGTATCCCGAGCAGGCTCTTTGACACTAAAAAAAAAATAAGGGAAAAAGAAAGGGAGTAAGCTTTAAGATTAGTAAGTTTACATGTAAACAATAAGCATCATAGCATGTGCTAATCAGTCAATAAAATTTCATACTAAACAAGAATAATTCACATATTCATAACCATGCTTACTCATCTCATCTCTTACCACCTTCCAACCGTATAACATTTATATTGCTCACATATTATATACTCATCACCATAAAGCCACATGAAACATTTACATAGATAATTTCTCGATGAACCATTCTGAATAATACTAAGTATCTGGTGGTTTCGCACACAACCCACCATTAATCAATAATAGGGTGGTATCGCACATAGCCCACCAACAAGAATATTTACGGTGGTTACGCACATAGCCCACCAAATGATAATAAAAACGATGGTATCGCGAACAACCCATCGTGAATAAATAATAAGGTGGCATCACACACAGCCCACCAAAAAGAATAATTACGGTGGTATCGCACATAGCCTGCCAATAAGAATATTTACGGTTATTTTTCCGTACTTACATATCTATTCCGAGGTTCATACGAGAATTATTCACTATCTATCAATTTCAATCATTCTCAAACATAATTGATCTCATTCATACAATGCGCCAATGAGTAACAACATGTATTAAAGATGTATCGTTTACACATAAACTTACCTCGGTGCAAAATGTATCAGTCGACGACTTAGTCCGTAACCTTGCATTTTCCTCGATCAAGGTTGTTTTCGCGCTCTTCTTGATCTATAATAATAAAATTTACTCATTCAATCACCATATAACTCATGATACATCAAAATTTCTACTTAGGCAAAAATGACCATTTTGCCCTTATACTTTGGCAAAATTATAATTTTGCCTCTAGGCTCGTAAATCGTTTTTCATCACATTTTCTCATTAAACAAGCCTAGATGAACATTTATTTTGCTTACAATAACTCACAAAACCCATTATTTGATGCATTTATTACACAATTTCAACCTTTACAAATAAGCCCTATTTAGGTGTTTTCATGAAAACACCTTTCCAAAAGTTGTTCCTTAACTCACTAACATTCATTTTCTTCCATAAAAACTTAGAAAACAACATAATCTCTCTCATGAAAAGTCCCTAAACTTTCAACCATTTTGAAAAATAGTCCCCTCATTAGCTAGCTTAAGCCTTGGGCGTTCCAAAAGTACAAAAATTATCAAGAAAACCCCCTAAAATCACTTACTTGCAAGAGAATGGCTTGGCTGAAAGTTTGAACTCCAAAAACCTCTATTTTCCCTTCAATTTTCGATGGAGAAGAAGCATGAATAGTAAAAGATGATATCTCTTTTATTCATCTTATTTTATTCATTTTTTATTACCTAATTTCACCAAAATTTTGACCAAAATTTAATGCCCTTGTCCTGGTCTCTATGGCCAGCAAACACACTTTTAATGGCCTAATTGCACTTTAAGGACCTCCAATTTAATATTCTATGGCTATTAGACACCTCTACTGTAACAGTTTGGTTTAGGCCTTAGTCAGAATAGTGGTTTCGGGACCACAAATTTGAGTCATAAAAATATTTTAATATTATTTTGTGTCTGTAGTATATGATTAAGCATGTGTGAAAGTTTCGTGAAATAATTTATCTGTTTGTGTGCTTAAATTGATAAAAGGACTAAATTGCATAAAAGGTAAAAATCACATTCTATATGTTAATGTGCTTAATTGAGTTGGATTTTAAATGTAGAGGCCTTATGAGGCAATTAAGCCATTATATAGTAAGTGGATGGTTAATGGACAAAAATAGCCTTAATGTATAAAAGCTTATTATGTTAATTAAAAGGTTAATTTTGTAAAATGATTAATAACGTTAGTATAATAAAAATAAAACATAAAATAAGCTATCTATTTTGGTGTTCATCTAGCCGAATATTGAAAGAAAAAGAAGAAATAAAAACCAAGCTAGGTTTCGGCTACTTCTAAGCTAAATTAATGTATGTTTCGGTTTCAATTTTTGATGATTTCTATGTTTTTGTAATCGTTGCTTAGTGTTCTTCAAAACCCATGCTTCAATTTTGTGCATTGATGAAGATTTTGAAATGTGCCATTGATGAACACATGAGTTTTGTAATGTTTGAAAATGAATTATGAAAGATATGTGTTAGATTAACATAGTTTGTCTTTGAATTTTTGATGATTTTGAGTAACTTGGACTTAATTGAGAAAATAATATTTTGAGGAACTAAATTGTGAAATAAATAAAATTTATGGATTTGTATGATTATAGGGAACATTCAGCCAAGCATGAGTATAAGCAAATTTTGTGTATTTTGTGATTTTGTGAAATAAGAACTAAAATGTCAAAATGTGAAAATATGAGGGCTAATTTGTAAATTACCCTAAATATGTGTTTTTGGATTGAATTGAATAAATTAGTGAATAAATGAGTTAAATTTGAATATGTATAGATTAATAACCGAAGAAAACGAACTTAGATTGTGGGAAATCAAAAGTAATTGAGTAGCCGAGTTCGTTTCTATTTATCCGAATCCGAGTTAAGTCTATATACAAATAAATGTATTTACATTAATATATGTATGTTCATATGAAAATTCATAATGATGAATGTATAGGAGATGATGAGTACATGAAATTCGAGATAGTATCGACATGGTGTCAACATCCAAAAAAGTCTCGTACGAACCTAGGAATAGATAGGTTGCATATGTCATGACATAGGTGTCCGATATGTGATATCGTGTAAGACCACGTCTGGGACGTTGGCATCGATTTGAGATTTACGTGTAAGACCATGTCTGAGACATTGGCATCGTATTGATTCGTGTAAGACCCTGTTTGGGACAGTGGCATTGATATCTGGTTGCATGTAAGACCATGTCTGGGACGTTGCCATTGTACGACCATTCTGAGTATTTTGAGCTTCCTATTTGATTTCAAACGGTTCAACGGGAAAATTCGAGAAATGAAAGACTACGTGAAATGTATAAACGAGGCATGTACGTTTGAAAGGTACACTATGTATGTGTATGAAAAGTAAGTATATATATGAACTTGCCAAGATGAATATGTGCATGGATTTGATGAGATAATATGTGATATATGTTTAAATGTATTATGAGTATAAATGATGCTTTGAGATGTGATATGTTAGAAATCTATGGCTAAACAAATGAGCCAAAGAACATGTTATGAAATTGCAAATGGAAAATATTAATGATATTGTATCAATGTGTTTATGTGTATTTTATGTTATTTGTATATGGCTTACTAAGCTTTTGAAAGCTTACTTTGTGTGTGTTTATTCTGTTTATAGATCATTAAAGTTACGAGAGGCTCGGGGGTCGTAGAGGATCGTCATCACACTACACAATCCTATTTTGGTATCTTTTGAAAGTGTATATACTAAGTATGACATGTATAGGCTAATCACTTGAATTATGTTTGGGAACATATGAATAGCCATGTGATATGGCTAGTTAATGATATACTGTGAATAAGTTAATGAGCTATGTGTTGTGTTTTGTTAATGATAGAGCATGTGGTAATGTTGGGCTATGTTTTGGTGATATATAGTTGGTATATTATTGATGGAGTGATGCCATAATGAATTGGTAAGTTTATGGATGAATATTATTTAGTTATACTTGTGATTTAGTTGAGCTAAATGGTGTATAAGTTGTTATGATGAAATGTACTTGAATGAGTTGAAAAGGATGATCATTTAGTATGTTTTGATTGCCATTGATGTATAGAAAGATGCTCATATGTGGTTGTAGAGATGACCCAATGTGTGGGTGGCAATTTGGCCTTGCAAATGGCCTATATTTTCCCACACGGTTGAGCACACGGGCGTGTGGCTCGACCGTGCCCCTCGTGGTTGTATTTCAAAACAAGTCAGACTCGACCAGGGGTGAGGCACACGGGCGTGTCCACGCCCGTATGGGCAAGTTAGTATGTATGCCCTGTTTTGACACGGCTTAGACACACGGGCGTGTCTGAGGTCGTGGGAGGCACACGGCCTGCCCACACGGGCGTGTGACCTTTGTAACTTGGAAAAATTTTTAAATTTCTGAGGTTTTCTGTATGAGTTCGGTTTAGTCCCGGCCCTATTTAAAAAGCATGTTAAGGGTCTCAAAGACCTATTTAAGGGACACTTTGATGTGATTTGACATATTATGTTATGAAATGTTCGTAAAAGTTTTTGATTGTCCGGTAATGCCTCTTAACCCTAAATCGGCGATGGTTACGGGTTAGGGGTGTTACATTTTATTGGTATCAGAGCCAGGTTTAGTCGATTCTCGGGCTAACGTAGCGTGTGAGAGTCTAGCTGTACATGCCATATATATGAAATGTGATAGTGTGATGAATCCTGACATGTAAAATGTGTTTTTCGTATAGTAATGGATCTCGAAAGAGCCGTAGCTGACGATGTTGAAAGTAACGCGCCTGCTCCCGCTCAAGAGACAGCGCCATCTGATTCGAAACTGGCTACTAGCGGTCAAGAAGGAGAGGCTAAACAAGCTTTATTCCAAATGATGAACGAGTGGTTCACTCAGTATGTAAGAACTAATCCGTCTGTTTCACAACCTCCGCCCCAGCCTAATCCCCCTCAGACTTCTGCTATACCTCCGGTTATGAGCTTGGATCTGTTGAATAAACCTCTGGTTGAAAAAATCCGTAAATATGGGGCTGAAGAGTTCAGGGCCAATAGTGATGATGATGCTGAGAAAGCCAACTTTTGGTTAGAGAACACTATCCAAGTATTTGATGAGATGTCACTGAGTCCTGAAGAATGCATAAAATATGTTGTTTCCTTGCTACGAGACACAACCTATCAGTGGTGGAAGACCTTGATTTCTGTTGTTCTGAAAGAACGGGTCACATGGGATTTCTTTCAGACTGAGTTCTAGAAGAAATACATCAGTCAAAGATTTATTGATCAGAAACGAAAAGAATTTCTGGAATTGAAACAGGGTCGCATGTCCGTCACTAAGTATGAAAGAGAGTTCGTGAGATTAAGTCAGTATGCTCGAGAATGTGTATCGACTGAGGCAATAATGTGCAAAAGAATTGAAGATGGTCTGAACGAGAATATTAAACTGTTTGTTGGCATACTTGAGATAAAAGAGTTCGTAGTACTGGTTGAACGAGCTTGCAAAGCTGAGGCACTCGAGAAAGAGAAAAGAAAAGCTGACTTTGAAACAAGAGATGCGAAAAAGAGATTTTCGAGTAAAACATTTCAGTCTGCTTCAAAGAAATTTAGAGATGAACAAAGCCGATCAAAGGCTAATGTGGGACATTGAACAGAGATCGAGCTAGATCACAGTCAAATTTCAAAGCTCCCGCTACTTTAGTGGCCAGTGTTGGAAATGTCCGATCTGAATGACCTGACTGTAAGCACTGTGGTAAAGACATCCAGGTAGTTGTAGACTTAATGATCGAGCTTGTTTCAGATGTGGATCATTAGATCATTTCATCCGAGATTGCCCAGAGTCTGTTGAGCAAGAGATTGCTCAGAATCCGAGATCTGATAATGTTTTAGCGAGAGGTAGACCTTCCCGAAATGCAAGAAATGTCAGTGGTAGTCAGAGAACTACGAAAGACACCATTGTGAGATCTAACGCTAGAGTGCCTGCTAGAGCATATGCCATTCGAGCCCGTGAGGAAGCTTCGTCTCCAGATTTTATAACAGGTACATTTACTCTTTATGATACTTCTGTGATTGCATTTATAGACCCAGGTTCTACTCACTCGTATATATGCATGAACTTAGTATCCAGTAAGACTTTGCCTGTAGAGTCTACTGAGTTTGTTATTAGAGTATCGAACCCCTTAGGTAAAAGTGTCCTGGTTGATAAAGTATGCAAGAACTGTCCGTTGATGTTTAGAGATGTTTGTTTTCCTACTGATCTGATGTTATTACCATTTGATGGCTTTGATATAATTTTGGGTATGGACTGGTTAACATTGCATGATGCTGTTGTGAATTGCAAAAGAAAGATTATTGATTTGAGATGTCAGAATGATAAAATAGTTCGGATTGAGTATTGAATGGAAAGCAAAGTAGAAAATCTCTCGATTGTAATAAAGAAAAAAAATGAATGCAAAGAAAAATATAAATTGAATACTTTAATTAATTTAAAAAACTCTTGAATCAAAACTGAATTCAAGAGGAAAATAAGAAAGCATTTAAAAAGTTGAAAAGAAAAGAAACTAAAAGTAATTCTAAACTATGAGGGTTTTTGAAGGCGTCTAGGACGACTTGATTACATTCAACCCCTAATGTCTTATTTATAGAGGTGTTGGAAGCCCAAATTAGGTCTTCAGCATATCCCAGGTCTTCGTATAAGTTTGACTGTATGGATAAAATAACCTCGAAATACATAGGTAGCACATCGGCGTTGGGTCGCGCCACACTCAACAATTGCCTTGTCTCGTTTTTTTTTTGGTGCTTTGGCGTCCTGGAAAGCTTGTGCATCACTCAATATTTGCTTCAACATCAATTGAGCATTTATATCTTCATCCTACACACTCAATTAAGCCAATTAGCACAACCTAAGGTCTATGTCAGCCTATTGGGTCACAACACCTACAAAATGTGTTAAAAAAATACTTATTTTATTAATTAAGCTTACGACCTAATTATAGAAAACATAAATTAAAATCATAAATTGCCTAGAAAATAAGCTCTTAAGTGCGAAATTGACTCGAATTAACTACTACATTTGACAACAGGTCAAATACCCCCACACTTAAGTCTTTTCTTGTCCTCAAGGAAACTACCCAAAAATAAAAACAACGATAAAAACTAAAAATAAAGTAAAACTGAAAACAAGAAAAAGAAAATGTACTTGAGCCGGCTTGATACACGAGATTGTATCAGAGCATCGACACTAGGACGATTTGCCTAAATATATAGCTCTAGCTAGAAATTTAAATAATTTACAATTATTTACATTTAAATAGATTAGTTCAATAAATTACAAAGTAAACAAGTTAAAGAAAATTAAATATATTTCTTCATTAAAATGTATATACAAATATAATATTTATTTTTGTAGAGTATAGTCAGTTCGAATGTTTTTCCTACTCGGTTTATTTTTATCCATGCTTTGTACTCTAATGCAATAATATTTCCCCAATAACCCTTATGATGTTATTTTTATTTAATTTTACCAATACTATCGAGATTTTTCTCGAGCACCTTTTATAAGGGTTATACTATTCATACAACACCGTTCCAATAACCATGGATTTTACCAAGTATTTTCTTTTTAATTCGAACATCCTATACTTCTACAAACATAATTACCTATTGATATCTACGTTTAATGCTTGATATATTTAATCTCTTTTACCTATTTACAGTATAATGAATTGAACTAATTAGTCTAAATATAAACAACCTAAATTATTTAATTTTAAGCTAAATTTACAATTTAAACAAATAACCTAGTTATATGCTCCTAACCAATCACTTGTATTTCTACAAGCTCAAACACAACTAAAAATTTAAAACTAAAAACAAAGAAAATAACTAAAAAGAAATTTATTTTGAAAATTTCCCAAGTTACCCGATTGGCGTGATACGTGCAACCTTAATTGGTGGGATTACTTCTCCTTTCGATTTTAGCTCGTGAATATAGTACCGTAAAAAATTGTGGGGTTCCTATAAAGAAAAATGAAAAACACACAAATATATATAAAAACTACTAAATCCTAACTAATTAAAAACTAGACCAAAAATTAAAAATCATCCCAATATAGTACAAAAATCCAAATATAAAAAAATGTTCAGAATTAGTCAGACTGGGACTCCGACTCCTCCATCATATGGGCTTTTCCCCTATTGTGCCTGGTTGACGCTTTCGTGGCCCACTTTCTAGAAGTCTGAGTCAGGCTGTACTGGCTTGGGTTGCAAATAACCATGCCCTTTGTCGATGAGCGGTTTGATCTAAATACCTGCATATAGTTCGATGGTGCGATAGGTGTCTCCTTCTCCTCATCCATTAGCATCCTCTTCGTTGGTGGCAGAAACCTCTCGAACATGTCAGGGATTGGCGCTGGTGTGGGCCACCCATTTTGTTATGCAATATGGATCAAAATGTTTCCCATGTCTTGCATCCGACGGGTCTGCCACTCTGATATCGGCATATCCGTGAGGCTCGTCATCCTCGACATATGTGCTTTCCCTTTTCATTTTGTCAACCCTTGAGTGTCACTCTTATGTTTAGTTTGGAGCTCATTCTCCTGATTTTGTTTGCGCTGTAGCTCGATGAACTGGCTATTCAAGTTATCCTCAATCATGCTCCTAATTGGTCTTGTAAATGGCTTAATTAGTGACATGGGGGCGTTGGCTCAATGACATAAGGTGATAATCAGATGCAGGTGATAAACCGTAAAAGTAACATATTTTAAGCCCACATTTAGTATGCTTTTGGATGAATTAAGCCTCGATTTAGGTAAAAAGGTGCTCTTAATCCTTTGTTTTCATGTTTTGTACCCAGGAAAGCACCCGAGGATGAAAAGAACGAAAAACAGGCCTAAAACGGACCAAATTGGGCCAAAGAGGAAATCGACATGGCCTGGACTTAAGCCCACACGGCCGTGCCACGTCAATCTACTAGAACACGACCTGATCTCAACTCACACGGCCGTGTCTCATCAAAGAAGTCCGAGCACGACCTAGCCACGATCCACACGTGTGTGTGCCATGGCAGTGTCCCTGTCATGGCAAAGAGCGATTTCATTCGGATTTAGATACTTAGGGGCGAAGAAACATATTTCCAAGAGCCAATATAAACACCCTAAGTGTTACTTGAAAGAGGGCGGTTAGCTAGGCCAAGGAGGCAAGCCGAAAAGGTCAGATTTGTGGAGAATCACTCGAAGATAGCCAGTTGATTCATCTCAAGAAGCCGGAATTCTACTCAAGACGGTGGATCTCTCCTTCAATTCCTTCAGGGAGTTTTAGGGATTTCTTATGTTTTGTTTATCTTTTCTTCTGAGATGTTTTCTTTTATTATTATGAACTAAACCCTTCAGATACCTGAAGGGGATGAAACCTAAGACGGATCTTGTTATTGTTTTCTGAACTATATGATAAATATTTGACTTGTTCTTAATTACGTGTTCTTAATTCTTGTGTTGATATTTCCAGGATATTAATTCAAGTATGATGTGCTTAGGTGGTGGAGCAAAAGTCCCTGCTGGATTAGGGTGACGAGATTTTGCTGGATTAGGGTGAAACCTAGTATGGGAGTCCATAGATCGAGTTAATGCGATTCTAGGGGTTTTAATTAGAAAGAGATTTCAATTAATCAACCTAGGGTTGACGTTATTCGCTTCGAGAGAGGGTTTAATATAACTTAGGGAATCTTACGGATCAAGTCAAGTGAATACATCGTCTGGTTCAGTGTTGGATAACAAGTGAAGTCTAGGTGGATTCTTCCTAAGGGTATCGTCTTAATTAATTGGTTTTTCTTCCAAGTTATTTTTCCCCAATTCATTCTTTTTGTCTTTGCCTCTTTAATTTAGTTGATAGTTAAATTTAGATTAGATAAACATTCACTTAATTCTTAGGCTAAATAATAGAAAGAGAGTTAGTATTAGTACTTTTGGTTCCTTTGGGATTCAATATTCCGGTCTTGCCTAAACTATACTACTGTTCGATAGGTGCGCTTGCGTTAAAATCGTTGTCAGAGTTAGTTTCCAGGTTCGATCATTTTTATTATAAATTTTAAAGCTCTGATTTCGACGACCAGTAGGAAGTACACACTTTGGTTTTGATGTCGTATGCACTTGAGCATCTCCTTGTATATCCAGTGGCCTACGCAAATTTCATCTCTTTTACAAGATAGAGTAAAGCATGACTGCTCGATAGGCAGTGACGCCATAGGCATTATGGGTTGGTGCGAGGCAGGTGTAAATAAACTGCATTCACATCTTGTCCATCGAAAACATGAAGCCATGTTAAATTTTAAGGGCACCTCGAAAGTGACTTGGCAATTCCACTCACCACGCCCTTCCATCATGTAATTAATTATACCCTTCATATCAAAGTCTTCAAATGTAACTAAATTTAATAGATCCAAATGGTCATGGGTATAATACGGGGCATTGAAATATTGGCAAATCATGAGAGGTGCAATCGATACCTCTTTGCCTCGTACAACCACAAGAGTGATGGTCTCGCCTTACTACTGAATGTAACGCCCCAAAAATCCAAGTATTTATCTTTGCATGTTTTTAGCACAACTACTTGTTTGCTTCAGTGGTTAAGTGATTTGGGTGTGTTTGGGAGTGTCTGAGAAGTCCTGGGTTTAAGCCTGGGCTTGTGCAAAAAGTTTTATTTTTAGGGAATAAACCCTTGCCTATTGTTAGTAGGCTTTTAAATAATTATGGGTAAAGCAAGACATAAAAAGCCTACTGGTCTAGGGGGTAAGTGGCATTTTACCTATGCTAAAAGACTGAGGTTCGAATCTTGGTGGAGACAAGGGAGTATTTATTTTGCTGCTATGCCATGGGAAATGTTGTGGCTTGACTGAAACACTGAAGTGGTTGAGAAGAATTAAATTGAGGTGTGATCAGATGGAGAAGTTTGAGGAGGGATTTTAGGAGAAAATCAAGGGATGAGGGGAGAGGGAGTGTTGTGCCGAATTGGGACTGTGGGCACTCAACAATTTCGGCCAGAGTGGTATACCCCTCAGTTGGTATACTCCTCGTTTCGGGTTTTTCGTATTGGTGCTTTTCTCTCTTTTGCTTGAAGTCAAATGTGGTAGGGGTGTTTGCATATTCTTCTGTTACACTTTTGACAACATTTTTTTTGGCCGAATATACCTTTTCTCTTATTGTCATCTCCTCTTCTCTCTTTTTCCTGCTGTTGGCCGAATACACCCTCTTCCTCTCCTTGCCTCTTATTGTTTCTTTTCTCAAGTAATTCTTCTAGTAGCCAAATATACCTCCTTTCTTTTTTCTTTTTTTCTTTTCCCTCTGCCGAAACCTCTTCTCCCTTAAATTGATTCTCTTCTTTCTCCCCCTCAAGTGTTGTGCTACCGATTTCCAGTTCTGATCACTGCCGAAACCATTCCTCTTCCTCTGCTGATTGACTTTGCTCATTTCTTTTCGGTAAGTGAGTATGGCACTTGAAGTTTCGGCTTTTGAGTTACTAAAGTTGGGTTTGTTTAACAGCTTTAAATCGAGGGTGAGGGGCTGTGCTAGTGCCGAATCCTTCCACTATTTGGTTCTCTTGCTCTCTTTCAGTAAGTACTATAAACGAATCATTATTCCCTTTCTTCTTCTACCTTAAGTGATAACTGATAGCAATTGTATGGCAGTTAAGGAAGGATTCAGGGAACTCCTAATCAATCGTTGAGACTAAGATTCATGGGAATCGTAGTAGTTCGATTGAAGGTAACGCTACTCTATTCTATGAATGGACTGTTGATTTTGGGTTTCTTGTTAACCGTAAAGTAGGACTAATGGTGGTGTTTGATTGTGTAACACCCTAAACCCGGCCTATACGTTACGACCAGATCTAGCGTGTCACATGGAATGGTTGTTAAAGAAACTTCGCGATCGTTTAAAAGTTTCGAGTTTTGTTTCCATTTTGAAAATCAGATGTTTTTAAGGTTTTCTTGCAAAAATGATAAATGTTACTAACACCGCAACTTGTATTACAACACAAAATACAGATTCAGAGGATTTTGGAAATGTGCCGTTTTGAAATAGTTATTGTAGTTTTAAGAAAATCCTGAGTTTATTTATCTATAGGTTGGGAACCGTTCATTAATATTTTAGAAAACAATTATTTACGTTTTTAGTAAAACCCCGTATTGATCATTTCATAATAGATATTAACCGCATTAAAACAAAAACCAAAATAAAATCCCAGTGGCCTTATTATAGAACATAATCCCAAATTAACATAAATTTAAAGTAATGTGAAACGGAGTTTACTAAAGAAACAATGTATGGCCACCCCAGAGTCCACCTCGGCTCCAAATCCTCGAAGCTAAGGATTACCTGCAAAATTAAGCAGAGGGGTGAGTTATGAAAACTCAGTGTGTAATCCCCTTAGTGAATATTAATTGGGCCCGAGCCCATTTAGATACATACTGGGCCTTAGCCCTTTACGAAATCAAACTGGGCGAAGCCCATACAAAAACGAACTGGGCCTGAGCCCTTTTAGCATGGTAACATAGATAAATGTATGCAATACAACCCAACCCAACCTAATAATCTATCCGCTACACACCACCCATTCCAGCCAAAACACACCGGTGGGGATTTCTACAATCAACCCTCATCCGCTACACACCTTGATGGCAGTCACGCTGCTCATCGCTGAAATTGTGGCAGCGCCACCGAAATATGTAGCAGAGCCACCGAAATACAAAATATGTGGCAGAGCCACCGAAATATGTTGCAGAGCCATCGAAATATGTGGCAGAGCCACCAAAATCATAATCAGCACATAGCCATCAGCGACGGTAATATAATCGGCACGCAACCTTGGGTAAATATGATCGACACAGAGTCATCGATATATAAGTTAGGCACATAGCCATGGTAAATACGATTGGCACAAAGCCAAAATATCGGCACAAAGCCTTCGGTATTGGCACAAAGCCTTCGGTATTGGCACAAAGCCCATAATTACGAACGAAGCCATATTAATGGCACACAGCCCTCAGTAACATTATCGGTGCAGCCTGGCTACTCGGTGGCTAAAATGCCTGCGGTGGCAATAAAGCCTTCTGTGGATCCACAGTCGTCAAGCGACCATGCGATCCTATTAGCACTTCCTCCGTATTAATAATCCCAACCCCATGCAATATATCGTGTATGTCGTGCTCAATCATTACACGTGTATGCAAAATGGCCATGCTTAGTAACAATTATTTAAACATGTAATAAAAGCATATCAGTTATATACCACAGTCAAATTAGTACACTCATTGCACAAGTCGATCATTTACCTACAAGGGCAAATTAGTCATTTTACCCTATAATGGTATTTCGGTAATTCTACACTACAGGGGTAGTTCGGTGATTCTACTTATAACCAATCCATGTATGCAACACATCTCAAACATAATCAATTATACAATTAACACATACAACACTAGTACTACTACGAGGGTACAACGGTCATTTTGTCGTTTAGGGGTAAAACGATAATTTCACCCTTTGGAGGTATTTCGGTAATTTACCTATTGAGGGTGTTTCGATAATTTCACAAACTGGGGTATTTTGGTAGTTTCACAAATCGGGGGTATTTTAATAATTTTGTAGACCAGAGGTATTTTGGTAATTTTGCTAATTGAGGGTATTTTGGTAATTTTGCAAATCAGAGGTATTTTAGTAATTTCACAAATCGGGGGTATTTTGGTAATTTCACAAATCAAGGGTATTTCGATAATTTTACAAATCAGGGGTATTTCGGTAATTTCGCAAACTGAGGGTATTCGGTAATTTCACAAATCGGGGGTATTTCAGTGATTTCGCAAACCAGGGGTATCTCGGTAATTTTGTAAACCAAGGGTATTCTAAACAGAGATAACGATGCGAATGGGCCTAGGGCCCATTCTCGACCCAAATGGGCCCACACGCTCGTGTAGCCCATTTAGCCCAAATCTAGCCACAGATTTGAGATTCACATAGTCTAGTTCACTATCTACTACACAATTATACAATTTATTCATATGGGCCCATGGGCCCATTGGGCCCAATGCGGCCCATCGTGGCCCAAGCAGCCTCAACCTACAAGAATACTCATGGTGGCCTCGACTATCGCGTCAAAGCTCCCACACGTGCGCTCACACGTTCGTGTGGCTACGATTGCTGTGTGACCGGCATTTTGGCATTTGCCGCTTTACAGCTAGAGTAGGGCGAAATACACACCTGATAGGAGTCTGGAGCTAATCCGCGCTCCGAATGCTCCTATACTCAAACGCCCACCAAGGTATCCTTCCTCTCCTCCTAGACAGCTCTATATATAGCCAGCTTCTCACCTTCCCTTTTGCTAGCTTTCCGATGTGGGATCCTCCATTCAGTAGAGTTTAAATCCAACACAAACTCTAGCCGTCCAATTCGCAAAATAAATACTCCCTTGCTTGTCATGAGATTCGAACCCAGACTACCCTGTAGCATAATCCACGCCGCTAGCCACTTTACCAACTAGCTCCTTATTGTCTTAAAACATGCGGAACTAAATATAAATCTATGGGCCAAAGTCCAAGTTCACTTAAAAATAAATCAAAACGAAATGCCAGCACCAAGGCTTGAACCTTGGACCCCTTGCTTCCTTGTGTAACGTCACCTCCTTGTCTCTTATGTGGCACCATTTTCCACTAGACCACAACCCCTTTTGTGCCATTTTCCTCTACATTTTATCCTTACAGCCTACCTACCAAGTCCTAGGGTTTTATTCACCTAAAACCAAAATTTTCCTAAAGCCCAAGTTTGATCCCGGGACTTCATAGAAGCCCCCTAACCTTCCAAAATCACTCACCTAATAGGTCCAACTTGCATTAAAGCCGTTCTCTTGTTCTCAAAAATTTTAAACGTTTCCACGCCCAAGGTCTAATGGGCCCAATTCTACTAGGCCCAAATTCAGGTCGTTATAGATTGACCAAATGTAGGTTGGTAAATGCTTGAGCGACTGTTCGTGACGAATCGAAACCAGGTGTATAAATACTACCCAAATCGTAAATCGGCAAAATCTAGAAAAAGTATGACAATTGACGCTACACGAGCGTGAGTTCGCTCGTGTGGCAAGCTGAACGCATAAAAAGTGGGCGTTAGACTGTTAAGGCCACCATGACCAATTTCGTGGTCTTAGGCCATTTTGGGCCATGTTGGGCCTGAATGGGCCGTGTGGGCCCAATGAGCTTGTGGGCCCACACGGTTAAACCACACAAGAGTGTGGAGAATATTGGGCCAAGCTGTGTAAAATACATGGCGGAGAGCATTTCTGGGCTATGTGGGCCACACGAGCACATGGGCCCACATAGGCCCGTATTATGGGCCTTGAGCCCATTTGCACTGTTTGACTGTTAAGGTTGCACGGGTCGCCCAAGACGACTATGGATCTACTGATGGGTCGGTAAGTGTACCTAGACCCCAAACTGATAAAATGACTGTTATGCCCTATGGTAAAATGACTGTTATGCCCCTATGATATTAATTAACTGTATGCCTTATCTTGTGTATGACTGTATATGAGCATGCCACAATATATATATGTTGCATCCATGTATGATATGTTGCATAGGGATGGGATTATTATGATTGGAGGAAGTGTACTATACTGCCAGCCCTGCTGTAAATACTGTGTAGCGCCGCAACTGGTGCTAATTTTTGGAGTGTAGGGATGGGTAGGTGATTTTATCCCCACATGGAGTGTTGGGCTGGATGGAGTGGAGTGTAGAGGCTGGATGGGTAGGATTTCTGATTGCATGCCTAAACTATTACTGTCACTGAAATGGGCTAAGGCCCACACAGATACTAATACTATTACGGGCTAAGGCCCACACTGATACTGATACTGTAATGGGCTAAGGCCCAACTGCTCTGAACTGTTGTTGATTTGGGCTTAGGCCTAGTCTGTACTTGTGTAACACCCCAAACCTGGCCTAGACATTATTACCGAATCTGACGTGTCATGTTGATTTGAAAATCGGTCTTGTCGATGAAAGTTCGTGATGAAAGTTCTAAAACCCTTTTTAACTAATTGTCATTGAAAACGTTGGTGTTGTAAAAGCAAAACATGTTGGCTAATTATTGGTCATATCATTTGTTACAGGTTTATTAATCTGAATTAAAAACTGCTGTGCTCTTCTCGTAAAACAAAAAACCCATTAAAATTTGAAATGCATGGTTTTCTTTGAAAAACAATTATTATTTTGTAAAACCCGTTTATTATTCCTAATCTAGCAGGCATGTAACACCCCAAACCCGGCCTAAACCTTACGACCGGATCTGGCATGTCACATAAAAGGGTTGTTTAAAAACTACGCGTTTGTTAAAAATTTTGAGTTTAAATATTTATTCGCTTAATATCCTTTTGTTAACATTTTGGAAAACGGTTATTAAGGGTTTAGGACATTCCCGTATTGAACATTTGATAACAATAGGCAGCAATCATATTAAAAGTTAAACGAGATAAAATACCAAAAATACAGTTAAAGCGGCCTTATTACAACTTAAAATCCTGAATTAAAAATAAGTTGAAATAAGAGAACAAGTTTACGAGAAAATAATGTATGGCCTTCACGAGTCCGCCTCAGCTCCCAAATCCGCGATCTAATGATTACCTGCAAAATTAACTAAGGGGTGAGTCATCGAGACTTAGTGTGTAAATCCCCATCCAAAGTATGTTAAGCTCATACTCAGATCCATGTGCAAATATGCATGTCATGCAACCCATCCATCCTATCCATCCGAAACTCCCAAATCTACCCCGTGTGGTCAAAACCACTGGTGGTCAAAACCACTGGTGACCGTAGTCACAATAATATGTGTGGGGCCAACCCTCAATTTGGTCAAAACCACTGATGACAATCCCGTATATCGATATGTGGGGCCAACCCACTGTGGTACCAAACCACTAGGACGAGTCACGAAGATAGCAATATGTGGTCAAAACCACTGGTGATCGTAGTCACAAATAATATCGGTGTGGTCAAAACCACTGGTGGTCAAAACCACTGAGACTTAGTCACACAAATAATATAGAAAGCGGGGCCAACCCACCGTGTGGTCAAAACCACTGGTGACAGTCTAGAATCATATCTTCCCCCTCCTCTCATCATACCCATGCAATATGACATAATAATTCGTATGCAGTATGACATGTATGCAAATCATATATCACAGATAACGTATGAAACGAATTACCATCATAATCAGAATAACAAATACGACATAATCAAGCCAATCAACCTCTAAGGGTATAACAGTAATTTACCTTCTAAGGGTATTTTGGTAATTTACCCACTAAGGGTATTTCAGTAATTTCGTGCCTGGAATGGACTTTCCGAAGGCCCAATGTCGCCCCGAGCGACTCCACTACCAATTCTGTCTTTACCGGACTATTGGGCCTAAAACTCGATTCCGGCCCATTCGGGCCCACACGCTCGTGTGGCCCACCTAACATAAATCTAGCCACGTATATAAGTTCCACCTAGTCTAGTTCAGTATATACTATACCATCATACATTTTGCTCAATTGGGCCCACGGGCCCACTTCGGCCCATCGCGGCCCAAGCAGCCCCAACCCACAAGAATACTACTGATGGCCTCAACTATCGCGTCGAAGCCCCACACGTTCGCTCGCACGCTCGTGTCGCTACTATTGCCGTGACCTGTACTTCGGCATTTGCCGCTCTACAACTAGAGTAGAGAGAGTTACACACCTGATAGGAATCTGAAGCTGCTAAACCGCGCTCCGAGCACTCCTTTGCCCAACGCCAACCAAGTATGATAACTCTCCTCCTGGAATGCTCTTTATATAGCTAGCTCTTCACCTTCCTTCTTTGTATCTTTCCGATGTGGGATCCCTTCATCAGTAGAGTTTAAATTCAACTGAAACTCTTGCCGTCCAATCCGCAAAATAAATACTCCCTTGCTTCTCATGAGATTCAAACCCAGGCTCCCTTGCAACATAATCCACGCCGCTAACCACTTGGCCACAACCTCCTCTTGTGCCTTAAACCATGCGCAACTAAATATAAACTATGGCCCAAATTTTAAGATCCAAGTAAAAGAAACTAAAATGCAAAAGCCAAGACTTGAACCTTGGACCTCCTTCCTTCCTTGTGGCGTCATTCCCTTGTCTCTTATGTGGCGTCACTTTGCCACTACACCACACACTCCACTTGTGTCATTTTCCTCCACTTTTTATTCTTAAGGCCTACCTGCCAACTTCCAGGGTTTTTTTCGCCTAAAACCAAAATTTCCCCAAAGCTAATGTTCGATCCCGGGACTTCATAGAAGCCCTCTAACCTTCCAAAATCACTTATCTAATAAGTCCAACTTGTACTAAAGCCGATCTCCTGTTCTCCCAAAAATTTTAAACGCTACTACTCCTAAGGCCCATTGGGCCCAATCCTACTAGGCCCAACTTCGGGATGTTACAAGGTAGAAGTAAGAAATTAAAACCAAATAAAAGTTAAACCCTAATGGCCTTATTACATAAATATTAACCCCAAAATAAAATATTAAAAAAAAACTAGGTATAAATAAAAATACTCGTGCGCATGTGAGCACCTCCGAGTTCCTCGCAGCTCCAAATCATCTAAGGCTGGGGATTACCTATACAGTTAAGAGAAAAAGGGTGAGTTATGAGAACTCAGTGTGTAATCCCCTATCATACAATAACAGTCTAGGCTAGAGCCCTATTCAGTAACAGATTAGTCTGGGCTTTAGACCTATACAGTAACAGAGTGGGTCTGAGCGCAAAATAATAATAGTGCAGAACAGAGATGCAACCCGACCCAATCCAGCCAACACACCACCTGTACCAACCAACACACCGTGTGGGGACTAAGTCGACCCACCCAGCCAACACACCAATATCGCAGCATAGCTGCTTATAGTAATACAGCAAAGCTGCTAATAACGGTAAACATGGCCAAGCCACTAAAATCAGAATACGTGGCGAAGCCACTAGAACAGTAAAAACATGGCAGAGCCACTAGTATAGTACTTCCTCCAAACTAGAATCCCAACCCCAATGCAGAATGTCGTGTCATAAATATTACGTGTATGCAGTATGTCATACTTATTACCAGTCATATAAATATCATACATACATTACTTAAACTACCATTAGGGGTATAATGGTCATTTTGTTGATTAGGGGTAAGACGGTAATTTCACCCACAGTTTACGACCTTACCAAAGGCCTACAGTCTCCTCGAACGACTCGGATAGCCTATATGGCCAAAACAGTGTGAATGGGCCCAAGGCCCATTACTTGGCCCAAGTGGGCCCCCACGCTCATGTGGCCCATTTAGCCCAAATTTAGTTGTGACTATGCGATCACCATAGCTCAATCCATAATTTATCACTTACTGTAAGTTTTGCCCGTGTGGGGCCTAGGTACCCATTGGGCCCACACGACACATTTCAGCCCATCGTGGCCCAAGACGACCCAAGCCCGCGAAAATGCTCGTGGCGGCCACTATAGTCCGTCGCCCATGATCTATGGGCTCGGTTTAACCACACAAGCGATCGCATGCTCGTGAGTCCCCAAATGCCGAAATTTTAACTTTTCGGCTTTTGCTGATTCACAGTAACATAGGGGTGTGAATACACACCTCTTTTAATTTGTTTGACAGTAACGATTTACGGTATACAGTCACACACACTTGTTATGGGTTGTAGTTGAAGCGCTTCCAAGATTAAACACCTATAATAACAAGAACCGCCATCAATTAGTCTCAAACCCTTATTAATCCATCACCATAATATTGAAAACGCTTTAATCAAACTAACGCTACTTACCAATCAACAGTCGCAATCTCCTCTAGTTCCAAAACCACGTATTCTTTTCAATGCTATCACCTTCACAAGAACCGTTAACCGATTCATAAGAATCTACAATCCCATAAGAATATATATATACTATGCTTAAAGTACTTACCACGAATCAAAAGATCCCTTGCAGGGGAAAAGTAATCGGCCTACCCCTTGGTTAAGGAAAACGAGTCCCTAGCAACATTTGAACGAAAAAGAAGGTGTTAGATAAACTTATCTCCATGGCAAACAAGAAGGAAACAACCTTTCGGCCCAAGAGATACAAAACCGAGCATGGAGAAAGAAGCCAACCAAGATTCGGCTAGAGTAACCACTTACCAATAAATCGAAGAGATTAAGAAACAGTTAGGAACGAAGAAAAGAAGGTGTTTAGGCCTTAACATATTCGGTCAACACAAGAAGAGCAAAGGTTTTGAGAGAGAAGTATTCGGCTATCTTGAAAAGAAAAGAAACAATAAGAGGGAAAAGAAGAAGTTGAGTTCGGCTAGAAGAAAGGAAAAGGCAACAGATATTCGACTACGAGTGATTCGGCAGCTTTTGAAACAAGGAAGAGAGAACAAGTTTGAAAAGAAATGACACAAGACTTTCGATATTTTGGCACTTATGATTTAGCACAAAAGACTTGCGCTAAAATCCCGAAGAAACACAAGTGGTTACCAACGAAATCGACACTAGAGAGAAAATGAGCCAAAAATGGAAAAACCTTAAAATGGCTAAGAGGAAATTCGGCACCTATTCAAAATACCATTTGTCGAAAATGCACATACCAAACCCCTTAGCCGAATTTTGCACCCACCAGTTACCCATTTCGGCTACAACTCTTCCTCCAGTCCAACTCCTAGAAAATCTCTATGACACTCTCCTTTTATCCCTCCTTGATATCCTCCACAACCATCTCACAAGACCAATTCAAACTCTCCAATGCTAGAGTTCAAATCCAACACAAACTCTTGCCGCCCCCAGTTAGCAAAATAAACGCTCCCTACTTGACATAGGATTCGAACCTTTGCCCTCTCCTATGCTCCACACGTTACATGCCACCACAACACAAGCTCCTTTTGTGACTTAAAACAAGCACCATACTTAATAAGACCCATGTGTCAATGTCCAGATACCTTTAAGGGAAAAAACTAAAATTTTTCCAAGGCCATAACTCAGACCCAGGCTTCCTAAAAACCCCCAAACACCCCAAATCATCTAGCCAACCCACCATACATGTAATTTACCAAATCATACAAAAATTTACAGACCCTATATTTTTGGGGCATTACAACTTGCCTATGGCATAATGGGCTACTTGCTTATATGGGGTTACACACTGAGTTTTCGTAAACTCACCCTCTATTTATCTGTGCAGGTAATCCTCAATCTTAGGAGGATCAGTGCTGCGAGGGATTTAGAGGTGGCCACACAACCACACTTGCTTTTATATTTGAGTTTTATTTCCAATAAATTTAATTTGGGTATTTGTTATGTAATAAGGCCTTTTTAAATTTTAACTTTTAATTTGGGGATTTTACTTATTTTAATTCATATCTGAGTAGTAGTAGGTCGCGGTTGTTCAAAAGATAATTGTTTTTCAAAACACCACGTTTTTGTAACTTACTATAAACGCTTCCGCATCAAACATGGTTTTAAAGTATAGCAATAAACTAATATGATCAACGATCTACTAAAAACAACTTGAGTTTTAAAAAGGACAAAATACCCTAAAGTTTTCTGTTAAGATCATAAACGAGATTTAATAATAGAATGGATTTTCCAAAGAAACTATGTTTTTGAAAAACACTTCAATGTGATACCGCTAGAATCGGCCATAACGTCTAGGCCGGGTTTGGGGTGTTACAGAGAAAGAGGCATTTTATCTTCTTATTTCCTTTGAAAATGTTACTTGGCTTTCTGTGGAAGCCATCTAGGGTTTGCTGCCCTTGGGTAGAAACTAGAGATCGGATCTAAAGTAGAAGATTACTTCGTATTCCAGTGAGTATTTTAGTTATGCAGGTGGAATTCTGAACAGTAAGTTGTTAATTTTGGTTGAACATTAAGATTAAAGATAAAGGGGTTTTGTATGGGGTTGTCCATGTTTGAGAAATGGTTAAATGTACGTGAATGGATTTTGACAATGTTTCTATGTTCCATGATCAGTGCTTTCTCGTTAAATGGTTGGATCTGGATTTTTGAACGAGAATAGGTGAGGATCAGGTGAGCTTCTACACTGACCCTTGTATATATATTTTGTTCGTACTAAAATATATCTATATGAAAATTAATTGAACTGTGAATCTAAAATCATGGATAGTATGAAAATCATACTTATACGAATAACAGGATGAAGGTATGTGTATGGGATATGAATTCTGGCGATTTCAAATTTGTGAAGGAATGGGGATTGAGTTAAGATTACATTCAAGAATAAGTAGCTAGTCAAATGTGAGTTCTCTCATGAGGAATCCTTTAAATCTTTTAGATAAGTTCTTTATAATCTAAGTTCCGAAAGTGATGAATGAGTGCATGAATGATTGTTGAGGAGAACATGAACATTTGATAAGAATTTGTGGAGTCTAAGTGTGTGATCAATTGTGTATGAGTTTTGTGATATTAAATCATGACTACGTATGTGTTCGTTTGGAATGTATACTATGAAATGTGATCTTGTTTATATGGTTGAAATATGCATTAAAGTATAATTTGACTAAAGAATTGAGTTAGTCAACTTGAATGTGAGTCTTTACTCTAACTT
This sequence comes from Gossypium australe, assembly GCA_005393395.2. NCBI lineage: Eukaryota > Viridiplantae > Streptophyta > Magnoliopsida > Malvales > Malvaceae > Gossypium > Gossypium australe. Next base: position 98,619,973 of record CM016617.1, read on the forward strand.
TTACATGTAAATTGTGGGTATAGACGATTAAATAATGAAAAAACTTGAGTGTTGACTAGATGAGTAAAACATAAGAGAATTGTGCAAAGTAAAGTTATTATGTGTAGAATTACATGAATGAAAAGTAGAACAATGTGTATGTAGGTAAGGTCTGATAAAAAAGGGTATAAATTAGACTTGTAATTTGATGAAAGGTTAGATGAGGCTGAGTGCATGGGTAATTGTGATGTTGAATTTTATCTACGAATGAATGAATGTTTGTTGAGTATAATATGTGTTTTTGATAGTGAATCTAATAAGTTCAGGTATACATCAATTGTTGTTTTAGTATAATTGTAACATATGTCTGGAATGTATGATGTGAGCTGTGTGTTATGTTGATTGTTTGTTGGTAACATAAGTTGATTGTGCTAGTTTTTCAGTGCATGTTGCGATTTTTATTAGAAATTGAGCTCGAACATTTGTTGAGGACTCGATGATACATGTGACATAGATTTAGCCTGGACTGGTAAGTTTACATGTATGGTACCCTCTGAAAAGGAATTATGAGTGACGATTACCTAAAGGGGGTTCTTTGCGTGTCCTAAGATGATGATAGACAAACCTTACGAAATGTGAATCTAGGCAAATCCATATCGTAAAACCCGTTAAGAAAGGAGTGCCTTTGTGGCAATATACAAAATGAATGCCTTCATGGCAAACTCTGAAGGGAATGGCTTCCTGAAAAACTTTGAAAGGAATGCCTTAACGGCGTACTCTATATGATGCCCCATTTGGCGGGTTCTGTGTAACCCTTGTGGCGCGTTCTGCCAAGAGTTTATGGTAAAATGTGCTTATCCACCCTTATGGTAAGCTTTGAATAAATTTTGATAGTTCTGTAATAATTGCTGATGAGAGAAGGTTATGATATGTCCAAGGTCATGGCTTGAATATGACCCATGATATAATTGAATAAGCCTTAAAGGGGATTTCTTGGAAATAAATATGTAATGTTAAGAAGGGTATCAGCCATGATAATCTGCTAGTGTTGAATATGAACGTGTTCTTAGCTATGTGTGACTTAAGAAGTAGTCAGTGTGAGTTCGTCTATGTTATGTAATGGTTGAATTAGATTTACTTGGAATCTACCATATCTGGTTGTATAATGATTTCTACTAAATTCATATGGAATTTAAGTTTTCGTTATCCTGAGTATCTAGGGTCTTGAAATAGAGTGATGTAAAATTTATCTGAAGGATCTATGTAGCATAATATCAATATAGGTTTGTGTGGTATTGGACCAAGGTATGAATTGATTAGTTGTTAACGGTACTATTTCTGCGTAAGTATTCGCCAACATGTATGCGTATCCGCTTACGATAAATGTCAGTGAACAACTATTTGAAATAGGAATACGAGTTAAGACATAGATAGTTGGAAGGGTTTTCCAAGGGAATGTTCTCTTAAGAAAGTACTGTGGGATGAAAGATTTATGAAACAATAGAAGAGATTTCTTCAATTTACTAAATATGAAAGATTAAGCATAGCAAGGATTGGATGACTGGCATATATAAAAGTGATAAAATTGTAATGGTATCAACTGAAGTAAATGATGCAGAGTAATAGTCGACTCATAGAAATTCATAAAAGATTTTTAAAGTATCAGTAAAAAGTATGGTTATAGAGTTTAGTAAGTATTCTTGTACTTACAAGGTTTGTTATTTCATTTCAGGTATTTGAGGATAGTCTGCGCTTGGAGGGACAACGGTAGGAGTTTGACAAGATAGTGCCGAAGTGGGCTATTATGCATACAGTGGAAATTTTGGCGTAGTTTAAGAATACACTCCTTCTAATCTATTTTGTTAAACTTCTTTTCGTAAAGATTTGTATCTAGATTCACATGATAAACTATTGTAGGGCATATTCTTAGCCCCATATATTATGCATTTCAATTGGAATGCCACAGGAACTGTTTTAAAGAAGTAAGAAATTTTGAACTGATTTTGTTAAACGATTAAGTTTTATGCGGTAACACTTTAAATCATGATTTGGTGAATCGGGTTGGGTTGAGGGCATTATAGAGGTTCAACTACCTCTTCCTTCGTGGGTTTGTCGACGTCTTCCGGAATTGTCTCCTCTTCCTGGATGGGTTTAGTTGGTGGCCTCAATTCCTTGGCTGATCGCACCGCGATTGCTTTTACGTACTCCTTTCCATTTCTCCGAGGATTATTTTCTGTATTACTAGGGAGACTTTGACCATTTTGTTTTTGAAACATTGTCATTAGTTGGCTTATTTGGTCACAAAGGTTGTCCATTCGGGATTCGATTCGTCTGCATGTTGCTGAGACTTGTCAAATGTCCGTCTTCATTATTTGCATCTCTCCATCTTGTCGATCGAATCTTTGACCACAAGTAGTGTGGTCGTTTCCCATAGGATGTTGTTGCATTGGTGGAGGTTGGTAAGAAGGATTCAGTTGAGTTTGAGCTTGATGCATGCCTTATTAGTTGCCTCCCCATTTAAGGTTCAGATGATCCCGTCGACTGGGATTGTAGGTATTTAAATAGGGATCTCGACCCCTCCTCCCGGCTGGCTTTTGTAATGTGGCTCTGCTATTGTTGGCTTGATGGGTGTCTCCAAACTGTTAAGCTTTTCTAGTGTTTGTTGGAATTGAGCATCGTCGTTCTCCTTGTTTACCACTTTTTCTATTGGAAGCCTTGATTTGTACATGAATCTCTTGTTAGGCCACATGTATGAGTTCATGGCCATGACTTCTAAAATTTTGTAGGCTTGTTCGTACGTGGAGATCCGCCGGATGCTCTATCTAGGCTAGATTTAAGGTGTCTGTCGACACTGTTGTAAAATATTTGTATTTGGAGCCATGCTTGCAGCCAATGGTGTGGACACTTCGTTAGCATTGTCTTGAAACGCTCCCACGCCTCGTATAAGGACTCACCTTCGTATTGTTTAAAATTTGTGATTTCCCACCAGAGTTGAATGTTTCGGCTAATTGGGAAAAATTATGAAGAAATTTTCCCTCGAGATCGTTCCATGTAGTAATAGAACCCGATTCTAACAAGTCTAACCAATTGGCCGTGTTATCACATAATGAAAATGAAAAGAACCGTCAGATACTTCGTTGTATTTGAAGGTGTCATACAATTGCTGGGACCGCTTCAAGTGCTAATTCGGATCTTCAACCATTTTCCCTTTGAACTGTATCAAATTTTGGATCATCTGTACTGTGGTTGTCTTTATCTCGAAATTATTTGCATTAATCGTTGGCCGCTTAGTGCTTCCTCCCACCGCATCTGGTGTAGGTAGGATGTACTCACACAGCGTTCGCTGAGCTATTGGGACCTTTTCCCGGTTATGTCCTTGTTGTTCTCGTGGCTCCACAATAATGAGTTTTCCCTGGGTAGATTTATTACTGCGGATGGATCATTATTCATTGCAGGGTGATTGTGTCTAAGTAATTGCTCCAGGTCTGGGTAAAGTTCATCTGGGGTACTGGACATTCAGGTTATACACGACCTAAATAGAAGACAAAAATAAAAATAACTAAACAAAAATTAAAACTCGTATCTATAAGTCCTAATGTTCCTATTTATCTTATTAATTGTAAAAAATTATTTTCAAAATTTTTATGCCGAAACGTCCCCGACAATGGTGCCAACAACATGACTGACTATAAATGCACTATCGTTTATAGAATAAATATAACACAAAAAATATAAAAGAGGATGGAATAAATAAACAATATTTTTTTTACAATAATAAGTCTAAGTAGTAGTAATTATTTCCTATATTATCATTAACCTTAAAATAGATTAAGGGGGATAAAAAGAAATAAATAAAAAGAAATAACAAAAGAAAAATAAACAAATGAATTAAATCGATAAGCCACTCAGGAAGATTACTTACTTCATTTGTAACTAATTTCAAATTAGGGTTTTAGAGTGGATTAGTAATTGATTAACTATTTATTACTTCCCGACCTCAAATTAACTAGTCGATTGGTTGATACTCGCTTATCTCTCGACCTCACTTTCTCAACCCAAATAAATTGCAATTTACTCAGTTCAACTTATCTTCTGACCTCGTCTAACCTATGATAACTTACTAGGGTTGTCAAGCCTAACAATTGAAGAACACATAATTTATACCAACTAATTCTTCTCGGGAAACTAGAAATCCTTTGTTAATCACATCCCCATCCATTCTTTAATCTTCCTAAGGGATTTAGCCACTCATGTTATTCATAATCTCAACTTCGATTGAATAAACCATGTGAGTTGGAGAAAAAAAAGATATTTGAATAATCGTGGATTGAGTTTTGAATGGAAAATGGAGTAGCAAATCTCTCAATTGGAATAAATGTAACACCCTTTACCCGTATTCGACGCCGGAACAGGGTACAAGGCATTACTATACTTATACACAACAATTATACAATGCCGAGACCTGACTTTCTACTCCAAATTAAAACTTTTCGTAACACCTCTTAAACAAGCCTACGAGGCCTAAATCACACTTTAGGAATGGTTCGGGATCAAACCGAAGTCCCTTGAAGCTCTCTAGAAAATCTTAAAAAATTTTCACTAAATAGTCCACACGCCCGTGTTCCACAACTGTGTGGAATTATTTCTCAATTCGAACCTACAGGGGTTTTCACACGGCCGGACACACGCCTGTGTCTCTGGCCCGTGTCCCTTACACGGCCTCGACAATCCCGTGTGCAAAAACCTGGACATTCTGTTTCTGACGTCATCACTCCACAAATGTCACACGGCGTAGGCACACGCCTATGTCCTTTGGCCGTGTGGCGAATTAAATTCCAAATTTTAGGTGCAGACTTCACACGGCCTGGGCACACGCCTATGTCCATGGCCGTTCCTCCCACACGGTTGAGACACACGGCCTTGTCTATGCTTGTGTGTTTACTACTGAGCATACTGACTTGTAAACCTAGCATGCAAGGGGACAAACGGCCTAACCACACGCCCATGAGGTTGACCGTGTGTCACACACGGCCTAGACACACGCTCGTGTGTTTACCCGTATGGACAAGAACAAAGATATTTTCCAAGCTCTTTCTATCACCCCACTCATACAAATATAAATCATATCAAGCCTTCAACCCATTCATGCATAAATAAACTGAGTAAACCAATCATGCAACTTGTACATTCATGAATAACCTCAACTTCTCATAGATTTATAAGAAAGAGCAATCAACTATGGCCTTATACAAAAGAGTTCATCTTTGAATAAGCCAACACATTTGACCAAAACAATATGACATTCAACTAAGCATAGTCCCTATACATGCCATACTTAAAATGCTAAGTCTAAATATACCAAGATGTGCTGATAGTATGGGTGATCTTTTCATTTTCTTCGTATCCCGAGCTGGCTCTTCGACACTATAAAACAAGGGAAAAGAGAAGGGAGTAAGCTTTAAGCTTAGTAAGTCTACATGTAAACAATAAGCATCACACCACAAAGTAATCAGTCAAAGATTACATGCTATGTAATAACAATTCATATCCTCGTAATCATGCTTACTCATTTCCACGTCTTACCACATCCCAACACATATCATAAACATTGCCCACAATTACTTGCACACATACCCTGCACTTATCACCACGAAGCCACATGAAATATTTACTTAATCAAGTTTCTTGATGAACCCTTTGGAATGATACAAGATACCTGGTGGTTTCGCACACAGCTCACCATTAATCAATAATAGGGTGGTATTGCACACAGCCCACCAAAAATGATAATTACGGTGGTATCGCACATAGCCCACCAATTGACAATATATATATATACGATGGTATCACACACAGCCCATCGTGAATAAATAACAAGGTGGTATTGCTCACATCCCACCAACAATTTCATATTTACGGATATTTTATCCGTACTCACATTTCTATTTAGAAGGTTCATTCGAGAATTACCCATTTTCTACCACTTTCAATAAATCTCACCAAAAATAATTTACATCCATACAATGCATCAATAGGTAAAAAAAAACATATGCAATAAGGATGTATCGTTTACACATAAACTTACCTCGATACAAAATATGTCAGTTTGTGGTTTAGTCCGAAACCTTGCCCCTTCCCCGGTCAAGGTTGATTCCGCGTTCTTCTTGATCTATAATGACATATTTAGCTCATTAAATAATCACATTAATCAAATTACTCCAACATTCTTATTTTTGGCAAAAATGACCATTTTGCCCTTAGACCTTTACAAAAATATGATTTTACCCCTAGGCTCGTAAAATGAAATGTGTTCATTTTTCCACACACTCAAGCCTAGCCGATTCATATTCCATCTTATAGCAACTTAAGATTTCAATTATTTCATGCATTTACTACACAATTTTCAACATTTACAAAAAGGTCTTTTTAGGTGTTTTCATGGAAACACCTTTCACAAAAATTGTGTATTTAACACCCAAGATTCATTTTCCTTCCTAAAAACTCAGCAAACAACATAAGCACTCTCATGGAATGTAACACCCCTTACCCGTATTCAACGCTGGAATAGGGTACGAGGCATTACAAAAACACATACACTTGTAAACGTATTAAACTGAGTCATAAAATTTCATACAAATTATACAAAATGAACTGCTAAATATTAAAGGCCAACATTTTAAGCCAAACCAATTATAACATATACAAATGACTAAGTCCCCTATACATGCCATAAACTTAAGAGGTTTGTATTCACTTTTACCCCACGATGATAGCTTGATAGTGTGATTACATCTTCGGCGATCTCCAACTTGAGTTAGCATACAACCCTATAAGATATGGGAAATGAAGGGAAGTAAGCTACAAAGCTTAGTAAGTAAGTATGTAAGTAATAAGTGATTTATTAATAGGCTTTTATAAATCTTCACAATATGTTCTCAAGATAATACAATCATAATTGCACATAGTTCCACTTTTTATTCATGTTCATCTCAAGCTGTCTACACGAGTTACAGTCACTAAATTATTTATATCTTGAGCTACAAAACTCCGAATTAAGATCTGATAATTTTTCCTGAAACTAGACTCAAATATATTATTACCATAAAATTTTTAGAATTTTTGGTTTATCTAATTAGTACAGTTTATTCTTCAAAGTCTCCCCTGTTCTGCTGTCCAACAGTTCCGACCATTCTTTGCAAACATTTAATTATCTTTTCGTACAGAATTAAAATTATATTCTAGTTTATTTCTTATAAAAATAGACTCAATAAGGAATCTAACCATATAAATTCTGTCCCAAAATTAGTTTTACACAATTTTCAATGATTTTTCCAAGTCAGATCAGGGGATCTCGAAATCACTCTATACTAGTCTCACAAAAATCTAAATATCTCAAAATATACAAATCCTCTGCTTTCTATGTTTCTTTTATATGAAAATAGACTCAATAATATTTAAATCAATATCTCATCCAACATATAATTCAATTTCTACTATTTATGGTGATTTTTCAAAATCACGTAACTGCTGCTGTTTCAATCTATTTTACTAAAAATTTTACTCTCCCATGTTTTCTTTATATTACTTCCATATATGCACACATAACACCAAGCATGTTCAATATTAGCCATACAAATGAATAATCATCACCAATATTTACGAGTACTCATAATGGCGCTCACACCATATCAGCCTTACCACAATTTCAATCATGTATCACATATCAAACACATTATGCACATATACACATAGTCACATGCACCCTTGCTCACACGTACATTGCCACATTTCTAAATTGATCACATTCACTATTGCACTTATTCATAACATGATCATACCAATCACCATTAGTAATTTATCTCATTGAACCCCTTCGGAAAACACTCGATACTCGGTGCTCTCAGCATATAGCTCCACCTACATATAACTCGGCCTTCTTGTACACATGGTGAAGGTCTCTTATCACCCATGTGACCTAGCCATTCCATCTCGTAGCTTTCTTGTCTACATGGTGTCCAACACTAGGAACCACTCATGTGACCTAGCTACTCATAACCCGTAACTTTCTTGTACACATGGTATACACACAGTATTACACATGTGACTTAGTTATGTATGAAATTATTATCTCGTAGCTTTCTTGCACACATGGTGAAAGTCCCTTATCATCCATGTGGCCTAGCTACATATCAAATTTTGCCATCTCGTAGCTTTCTTGTGCACACGGTGAAGGTCCCTTATCACGCGTGTGACCTAGCTACATATTGTCCGTATCTCTCGGTTTTCTGAAGGTTCAATTGAGAATTTCACATTCCATACATTTTCATATTAGAGTTATCACCCAATGATTTCCTTAATATCTAGCAAAATAATTATTGAACAAGTAAAATAAATGCATTATTTACATATCAACTTTCCATTTCACATAATAACCATAGTCATAGAAAACACCTTTAAGCACAACATTTCGACCCATTTTCCATGTCACCTATGTCACCTTTTATCATAAACATTATTATTAAATCAATTCACCAACATAATATACAAAACATGTAATTCAGCAAAATCAATTTAATACCACAATTTAGGTTTCAAACATACATTACGACATTATTGCATTATTATTTACACACCAACTTACCTCGGATCCAGAAACGACAATTTACCAACTTTCTCGATTTTCGATTTTCCTCCCGTTCTGGGTCCAAATTCATTCTTCGGGGTCTAAAACATCACATTTCACTTATTTAATTAATGTACTACTCAAAACAGTCCCTAACTCAAACTTTTGCAAAATTACAATTTTGCCCCTAAACTTTTACATATTTACAATTTTGCCCCAATACTCAAAAATTAAACTTCAGCCCTTATTCTTATGTTTTATAACATTCTGGTAATTTTTCCCTTCTATGGAAACATCAAATTCTTACTCTAACATACACTTATGGACATTAGGTACTTTTACCGATTATGTCATTTTACTCGTTTTCACTTAAAATCGCTTAGTAAAAGTTGTTTAACATAATTTCAAGATTCATACTCTACCATAAAACATCAAAATGCACACTTTTCACCTATGGGTAATTTTCCAAAGATGAACCCTAGCATGAATTATTGGTAGCATAAGCTAAATCGAGCTACCGGACTCCAAAACCGTAAATAACTTGAAAAACGGGGCTAGAGCGGACTTACCATAAGCTTGGAAAGTTAAGAAAACCCTAGCCATGTCTTCCCTTGGTAAATTTCGTCCATATGAAAAGGATGGACAAATTTGGCATTTTAATTTTGTTTTTAATTCATTTAATTTACGAAAGGACTAAAATGCCCTTACAAAAAAAATATCTTATCTAACATATACCATATCCATTTTTGTCCAAAAATTTAACCAATGGGCTAATTACCATTTAAGAACCTCTACTTTAAAATTTCATAGCAATTTGACACCTCTAACTTTTAGAACTCAAGTTTTGCACTTTTTACAATTTAGTCCTTTTGACTAAATTGAGTGCCAAACGTCAAAATTTTCGAACGAAATTTTCACGAAATCGTTTCGTGAAATTGTAGACCATAAAAATATAATAAAAATAAATTTTCTTACATCGGATTTGTGGTCCCGAAACCACTGTTCCGACTAGGCCCTAATTCGGGATGTTACATGTCTCCCCCCCTTTTAGGATTTTCGTCCTCGAAAATCTTACCAGAAGAGTGGTTTAGTATCTTTCTCTTAATTTCCAACATCACTAAATATTCTAGCAATAAAACTCATTCTAATCCGTTCACTAGTGCATAACTGAAAAAAATCATAAACTCATTACTCAATTCCAACTGAACTCAGAATTAGAGCTTCGGTTAATAATACCTTCAATTGCTTTAACTTTGTTAGTATACCCAGACCATTCAAACTTTCACAAATGTGATAACTTTTTCAATCAGAACAACTTTAACTTATAATAACATCATCCGGTTAGAATAATCCAATAGGCATATCTCTGTATTATGCTTTCTAGAATATAATTTCTTCATTCAGACTATCCGTCTTCATACTCGTGAATACACAAAATTTATTCTCTTAGTTGAGGCATGTTTAAATATACATAACTCACAAGAAAATAACAGAGATCCTAATGATTCCTCAGAGAAACCCAACAGAAAAAAAAAACAATGCTTACCGACTCTGGACTTCCATCATAACAGAGATAATATATTTTCCGTATATATAAAACAAAACCATAACCAGTAGAAACATAAGAATAGTCTCACATAATTTTTTACCATCGACTTCATTCCAACATATTTAAATAGAATTTCGAAGAGATAAAGAAATACCAATCATAAACCGACCAGACCAACAGGGCATTCATCTAACATCATAGTTAGCTTATCACAACGTAAGAACTCCATCAGAAATTGAACAATCACACACATATCTCTGAGGATAAAAGAATATATAGAATACACAGAAAAGATCATCATATTCATTTCAACTGTAACTATCACACACACAGACATCTTTACTACTCAAATGTCATTTCTTTGACTAATTCTGTCATCATGAACCCCGTATTATTCCACTCACTACCGAAAATCAATTTGGGAAAAATTTTAGCAAACACATACTTTAGACATCATATCTGAATAAGTCGATTAGCCGAGACTAACTTCTCCTTTATCCGTGACATTGCATAATTTGTATAGTCTTTAAAACATTCTGATATCCTTCCAAAATTGTTTCCACTTTCCAACCTATTGTTATCTCTATATGCATTACTAAGTATTTCACTACTAAACTTTTTAGTTTCACATTTATGGACTTATTCCACGTGGTTCTCATGAATTTTCGTTATAAAACAACACTGGTAAGGGGGTGAGGTCATAAAGCTTCTGACTTGACTCTCATAAATACACACATATGACTTTGTATTCATCACCAACATCATATAATCACAATTAAATAATTCACTTCAAGCTAATTAACATACACAGTCATGTTACACGAACTTTTTCGATTATCTTATTCAAACAAGTGTATATAAACACACATTCTGTCAATTTGAGTAAATTTACTTATCGTATTCACTTAATCAAATATGTTGGGCACATAACATCATATGCATGCCAAACAAACATGGATGGGCTTATCACCATATAAACTTTCATTTCATTCCACTTCTCACATTTCTCAACTTGTGGTTATCTCATTTCGTACATTAACACGTATATATCGTGAACTTCCATTCATACCTTTCCAAATTTCGACACATCATAAGCACGTCTCAATCATTTCAATATCATTACCATCATTATTGAAAAATAGCTCGGTTGGAAGTCATATTTTTCTTAACAAAACAATTTCGTCAGAGTCGGGAGATACCACACTATCACAAGTAGTAATATGGCATGTATAGCTAGACTCACATACGCTATGTTAGTCCGAGAATCGACTAAACCATAGCTCTGATACCACTAAATGTAACACCCCTTACCCGTATTCAACGCTGGAATAGGGTACGGGGCATTACCAAAACACATACACTTGTAAACGTATTAAACTGAGTCATAAAATTTCATCCAAATTATACAAAATGAACTGCTAAATATTAAATACCAACATTTTAAGCCAAACCAATTATAATATATACAAATGACTAAGTCCCCTATACATGCCATAAACTTAAGAGGTTTGTATTCACTTTTACCCCACGATGATAGCTTGATAGTGTGATTACATCTCCGGCGATCTTCAACTTGAGTTAGCATATAACCCTATAAGATATGGGAAATGAAGGGAAGTAAGCTACAAAGCTTAGAAAGTAAGTATGTAAATAATAAGTGATTTATTAACAGGCTTTTATAAATCTTCACAATATGTTCTCAAGATAATACAATCATAATTGCACATAGTTCCACTTTTTATTCATGTTCGTCTCAAGCTGTCTACTCGAGTTATAGTCACTAAATTATTTACATCTTGAGCTACGAAACTCAGAACTAAGATCCGATAATTTTCCCTAAAAATAGACTCAAATATATTATTACCATAAAATTTTCAGAATTTTTGGTTTAGCCAATTAGTACAGTTTATTCTTCAAAGTCTCCCCTGTTCTGCTGTCCAATAGTTCCGACTATTCTTCACTAAAATTTAATTATCTTTTCGTACAGAATTAAAATTATATTCTAGTTTATTTCTTATAAAAATAGACTCAATAAGGAATCTAACCATATAAATTATGTCCCAAAATTAATTTTACACAATTTTCAATGATTTTTCCAATTCAGAACAGGGGATCTCGAAATCACTCTGTACTAGTCTCACAAAAATCTAAATATCTCAAAACATACAAATCCTCTGCTTTCTATGTTTCTTTTATATGAAAATAGGCTCAATAATATTTAAATAAATATCTCATCCAACATATAATTCAATTTCTACTATTTATGGTGATTTTCAAAATCACATAACTGCTGCTGTTTCAATCTATTTTACTGAAAATTTTACTCTCCCATGTTTTCTTTATATTACTTCCATATATGCACACATAACACCAAGCATGTTCAATATTAGCCATACAAATGAATAATCATCACCAATATTTACGAGTACTCATAATGGCGCTCACACCATATCAGCCTTACCACAATTTCAATCACGTATCACATATCAAACACATTATGCACATATACACATAGTCACATGCACCCTTGCTCACACGTACATTGCCACATTTCTCAATTGATCACATTCACTCTTGCACTTATTCATAACATGATCATACCAATCACCATTCGTAATTTATCTCGTTGAACCCCTTCGGAAGACACTCGATACTCGGTGGTCTCAGCACATAGCTCCACCTACACATAACTCGACCTTCTTGTACACATGGTGAAGGTCTCTTATCACCCATGTGACCTAGCCATTCCATCTCGTAGCTTTCTTGTCTACATGGTGTCCAACACTAGGAACCACTCATGTGACCTAGCTACTCATAACTTGTAACTTTCTTGTACACATGGTATACACACAGTATTACACATGTGACCTAGTTACGTATGAAATTATTATCCCGTAGCTTTCTTGCACACATGGTGAAAGTCCCTTATCATCCATGTGGCCTAGCTACATATCAAATTTTACCATCTCGTAGCTTTCTTGTGCACACGGTGAAGGTCCCTTATCACGCGTGTGACCTAGCTACATATTGTCCGTATCTCTCGGTTTTCCGAAGGTTCAATCGAGAATTTCACATTCCATACATTTTCATATTATAGTTATCACCCAATGATTTACTTAATATCTAGCAAAATAAGTATTGAACAAGTAAAATGAATGCATTATTTACATATCAACTTTCCATTTCACATAATAACCATAGTCATAGAAAACACCTTTAAGCACAACATTTCGACCCATTTTCCATGTCACCTATGTCACCTTTTATCATAAACATTATTATTAAATCAATTCACCAACATAATATACAAAACATGTAATTCAGCAAAATCAATTTAATTCCACAATTTAGGTTTCAAAGATACATTACGACATTATTGCATTATTATTTACACAACAACTTACCTCGGATCCAGAACGGCAATTTACCAACTTTCTCGATTTTTGATTTTCCTCCCGTTCTAGGTCCAAATCTCATTCTTCGGGGTCTAAAATATCACATTTCACTTATTTAATTAATGTACTACTCAAAACAGTCCCTAACTCAAACTTTTGCAAAATTACAATTTTGCCCCTAAACTTTTACATATTTACACTTTTGCCCCAATACTAAAAAATTAAACTTCAGCCCTTATTCTTATGTTTTATAACATGCTGGTAATTTTTCCCTTCTATGGAAACATCAAATTCTTACTCTAACATACACTTATGGACATTAGGTACTTTTACCGATTATGTCGTTTTACTCGTTTTCACTTAAAACCACTTAGTAAAAGTTGTTTAACATAATTTCAAGCTTCATATTCTACCATAAAACATCAATATACACACTTTTCACCTATGGGTAATTTTCCAAAGATGAACCCTAGCATGAATTATTGGTAGCATAAGCTAAATCGAGCTACTGGGACTCCAAAACCGGAAATAACTTGAAAAACGGGGCTAGAACAGACTTACCATGTGCTTGGAAAGTTAAGAAAACCCTAGCCATGTCTTCCCTTGGTAAATTTCGTCCATATGAAAAATATGGACAAATTTGGCATTTTAATTTTGTTTTTAATTCATTTAATTTACAAAAGGACTAAAATGCCCTTACAAAAAATTATCTTATCTAACATATACCATATCTATTTTTGTCCAAAAATTTAACCAATAGGCTAATTACCATTTAAGAACCTCTACTTTAAAATTTCATAGCAATTTGACACCTCTAACTTCTAGAACTCAAGTTTTGCACTTTTTACAATTTAGTCCTTTTGACTAAATTGAGTGCCAAACGTCAAAATTTTCGAACGAAATTTTCACGAAATCATTCCGTGAAATTGTAGACCATAAAAATATAATAAAAATAAATTTTCTTACATCGGATTTGTGGTCCCGAAACCACTGTTCCGACTAGGCCCTAATTCGGGATGTTACATGGAAAATCCCTAAACTTTCAACGATTTTGCGAAATAGTCCCCTCTTTAGCTAGCTTAAGCTTTAGGGGTTCCAAAAGTACAAAAATTATCAATAAAGACCACTAAAATCACTTACTTGCAAGAGAATGTCTTGGCTGAAAGTTTGAGCTTCAAAGACCTCTATTTTTGCTTGAATTTTCGGTGGGAAAAGATGAGAGCTTTCTTATTTTCTCTTAGTTTATGCGTTAATCACCTAACACTACCAAACATTGACCAAATTAAGCCTCTTGTCCCCCCTATGGCCGGCTATTGCCTTTGAAAAGGCCTATTTGCACATTTAAAACCTCCAATTAAAATTCTATAGCTATTTGACACCTCTAGCTTGAAAAATAAAACTTTTGCACTTTATGCGATTTAGTCCTTTTTCGCAATTAAGCATGCAATCACCAAAATTAATGCACCAAAATTTCCATACACTCATATAATTATGCCATAACACATAAATTAATATCAAAACTAATTTATCCACCCTTGAATTAGTGGTTTCGAAACCACTATTTTGACTAGCCCCAAAATCGAGCTATTACAATAAAGAAATAAAATGAATGCAAAGAAAAATATAAATTGAATAATTTAATGAAATAAATTAACTCTTGAATCAAAATTGAATTCAAGAGGAAAATAAGAAAGTATTTAAAAAATCGAAAATAAAATAAACTAAAACTAATTCTAAATTACGAGGGTTTTTGAAGGCGTCTAGGATGACTTGATTACATTCAACCCTTAATGTCTTATTTATAGAGGTTTTGGAAGCCCAAATTAGGTCTTCGACACATCCCAAGTCTTCATATAAGTTTAATTATGCGAACCAAAATAACGCCGAAATACTTGGGCATCATGTCGGCCTTGTGTCACGGTACACTCTTTGTATGGCGCGACACGAGACCCAAATATTGCCTTGTCTTGTTTCTGTGGTGCTTTGACATCCTGGGAGGCTTGTGCATCACTCGACCTTTGCTTATATGTCAATTGGGCCTTTATATCTTCATCGAACCCAGTCAATTAAGCCAATTAGCACAACCTAAAGCTTGTGTCGGGCTATTGGGTCACAACACCTACAAAATGTGTTAAAAAAACCTATTTTATTAACTTTTAATCCTATGACCTAATTACAGAAAACATAAATTAAAATACTAAATTGCCTAGTAAACAAGCTCCTTAAGTGCGAAATTGACCCGAATTGACTACTTTTGATGGCATGTCACATTCCCAGGAGTAAAACTAAAGCAGTGGTTACCAAAATAGAGTATGAAAGAGAGAATAAGAAAGGAACCTAATGCTGTGAGTGTCACGAAATTGGGCACATGTAGGCTAAGTGTGTTAACACACTGAAGAAAAGGAAGAAATCATTATGTGAGACCTAGAGCAATGAAGATTCAACCATTATTCTGATAAATAACACTTGAACAACTATTGGCATTCACTTCCAAAGATAACATTTCTGATGTATCTGGTAAAGAGTCTAAAGATCAATTGGGGGAAGGTTTCTTGCAGAATTAAAAAATTATGCTTGATAAATTCTTATCTAAGCTTGTTCAATAAAATCCTCATTTAATGGATGAAAACTTGAAAATGATCAATAAGATGAAGATAAAGAAACCTTACTTGTAGAAGAGCTAGTCAACTTTGAGAAAACCTAGAAAGAACTTGGTGTAATCAAGCTAATGCTCAAAAATTTAATACCAATAGTGGTAAGCTAGATAATATCCTTGCTTTTGGCAAAAGAGATCTATGATTAGGAGGATTTATTTATGTCAAGAATGAGAAAGTAGTGTCATCAAATCAAGTTGATCACGTAAATGCTTCAACAAGCCTATGCTGATCCAACCTAAGAAGATGGTAAACTTTAATCATAAACTAATTTTCCATTATTGTGGTGTACTTGGTCATATTAGATTGCAATGTTTCATAATGTTGCATGATTTGAGTTGGAAAAGTGTACTGCATGTTGTGGTGCCTATTGCACTTAGCATATCATGATTGAAGAAGAAGAAGTTTGTTTGAAAGAAGAAAGATAAAAAAATGTTTGATGGTATCACATTGATCATTCAAGTCTACAGTAGATGATGTATGGTACTTTGATAGTAGCTGCTTGTGTCATACAATAGGTAACTAGTGGGTTGAATAACATTTGGTTATGGTTACAATAGGTCCTATGAGTAATTTAATATGGTTTAATTAAAGGATGGCCGAGCACTTATTGCTTCCATTGGCTCACACAATCTAGTTATCTCCAAACTTTGAATTGAAATCTGAGTCATCCAACAAATTTGAGATAGAGTGATTACTCTGCACAATATTTGTTAATGCAACCTCGATAATGACTTTGACATTTCTTTTGACTAAAAAGGGGAGAGATATTTAAGCTAGATGGAGGGTGAGATGATGTTGCTCCTGTTCCTTTGATCAGCCATAATTCATTGTTGAAAATTGAGCTCTTTTCAACACTTAATGAACTTGTATTTAATTTTTTTTATCATTTTATTTAGTTTTTTGATGTAGTATGTTTATAGTTTAATTTAATAAAATGAGCACATTAGTGTGTCTGGTGACCTGTTAGTCCAGTCTAGTCCTAAGGGAAAGACTAATGTGTTGATTAAGTGTACATGACATCATTTTAGGCCAAGGAGTTAGTGGACTGCCCTAGGATGTTGCAACACCCAAAAAGGATGTCGCAACATCAAAATTCGAAGCTAGCAGGGAGTAGTTTTCCATCAATGTCATGACACTCGATCTTCAATGCCATGACAACCAACTTCGAAGCCAGGGGAATTATATTCGAAGTCCAATGTCACGATAACTCTTCCCCAATGTTGCAACACCGGTTCAATGAGGTTCATTCAACTGCTTAAGGATTTTTTTGTCATCTAACAACACTAGGATAAATATTAGTGCTCAGAAGCTGATTAATGGAGCTTTTTCGTGGTTTTAATTTCTTGTTATTAGATTAGGGTTTAGTTTGAGGGATTTTACTAGTTAAAACTTCAATTTATTTTAATTAAGTTTTAGTTCTTCTTTTATTTAGCAATTATCTTTGCCTATTTTGTTTATGCTTTTAATTAATCATCCACCAACATCATTCTATAGGTTTTTAGATTCACCACTTCATCTACATCAACGAATCCAAATGTCTTTTCCATTTTTCTCATGTTTTTTATATTTATTTGAACAATTCAATTAGGGATTTTTGTATTTAGATTCATGACAAACTAAGAACCTTAGGGAGATTGATGAGTGGAAGTGGGAGTAATTAGCTGAAGGTTTAGGGTTTACCCAAAATTAGTTGGATTGGGTTAAGTGCGATTAAACCCTAGGATTGATGACCCTAGGAAGTAACTTAGGTAGATGAGGTCAAAAGAATAGTGTATCGAGGACCCCATACTCTATCCCGGTTTAAGCTGTGAGGTTGAAAGATATTTAGATTAACCCAACCAGTTAATTTAGTTAGACGCAAAAAGGTTATAATTAGGTTAATCGCTAGCTAATTAAATATAACCTAAATCTGAATTTAATTACGAACACAAAAGCCAGCTGTGTTGGAAAAAACTCGATTTGAAAACGGTTTTGTTGCACAGCGGAAAAGAAAAAATTTGAAAATCAACTCGGTTTGTGATATTTATAGCAAAAAACCTTAGACTGAAATCATATTTATGTTTTTGGGTAGACGAATCCTAGTCATTCACGGTTTTCAACCAAACAATCTTCTCTTCTATTCTCGTACCACGACTTTCCTCGAGTATGGGCTTGATCAAATCGGATTAAACACAGAAACTAGAAATAGTTTTCTTTTCTTTTGAGGTGAAAATAAAAATTCTCTTCTAAAAAAGAAATTGACAGAATCGTTATTCCAAAAAATATATTTAATTCTTAGGGATAAAAGTCTCTCTATTTTCGAGCAGAATAATGATATTTGAAAGTTGTGTGTAAATAGCCTACAAGTGCCATCTATTTATAGGGAGAGAATGTATAACCCTTGTTGAATTGGAGAAGTTTATTTCAACTAGAATAACGAAATCCTAGTTCTGATAGGATGTAGGGGCTGGCAACCTTAGTTAAATATACTAGGGTTTTTCGTCCCCCTTTATTACATAAGGGGGGTTTTGGCCTCTTCTATATCGGGTTCAATTATAATTATTTCCCGGGCTTTTAACCCAATACTTTATAGTTTGATCCAACCCAATATTTTTTTCCAGTTCCCCAAAATAAGCTTCAATATTTATATTTAACTAAATAATTTTCTCACCCCAATTTTATCTTTGGTAAAATTATGAAAATTTTACCACTAATAATTTTTCTATAAAATATATTTAATATTTCACCATTCAACTTGTTTACTATGATCGTATGGTTTATTTTCATTTTTGGGCTTTAAAATAGCTCAAAAACATAAAGTCAATCTTATGATCATTTCTGAGAATTCCTCGTTCATTTATAAAAGAATTCATTTATCATTTTCATTTTGAGAAAACCACATTCATTTCCAAATAATTCCATTTTCTCCATTTTCATTTTCATTTTGGAGAAAACAATAATCGTTTCCTAAATGTTTTTCATTTCTCCATTTTTATTCATTCTGTTAATTTTTATTCAACACGCATTTCATTTCTGGTTTCAACGAGCTAGCAGAGGGATCGATTGAACATATGAAATTGAGGTTCAAATGATTTATAATTATGTTCCAGGTTTTTCTCCTATTAATTATAAACTTAGTTAGTCATGAAATAATTATACTATAGTATCGTGACTGAGCTCTCCTTGGCGGCATACTATTACGAAAGCAACTTGATCAATATTTTTCCAATGACCTTGTCATAAGTGTGTTACCCTCATAGGATATCTCTAATATCTTTGGGTTAATATCCATTCTCCCAAAATGATCCTATTTTATCTCATGGTAACCATTACATCTTCCTTCACGGAAAGTCAATTACTATCAAATAGTAATCAAGTCGTCCATCACAAAGACGAACGACTCGTGGCCATGTTTACTTTTCATAAACCATGTAATAAAAATGAGAGGATCTCATTTGCTCATGTCTTGGGCTATGAATTCCACTGTTGTGAATGACGCTACATACTATAGAAGTTGTAGACCCAACGCACTAGCTTTCGGTTTCTTATCTATTTAAACTCAGGCTTTACTGAGATTATATACTCAATTTCTAATAGCTATTGAGTGAGTGTAACCAAGAAAGGAGGAGTCACAATAGTCAGCAATGATAACAATAAACTCATTCCCACACGCACTGTCACAGGTTGGAGAGTTTTTCTGAATTATCGAAAGCTCAACAAAGCAATGAAGAAGGACCATTTCCCTTTGCCTTTTATAGATCAAATCTTGGACACACTAGTAGGGAAAGCCTTCTACTTTTTTTTAGATGGATACTCAGGGTACAACCAAATTGCCATATCTCTTACAGATCAAGAAAAATAATATTCACCTGTCCTATGGAACATTTTCTTTCAGAAGAATTCCATTTGGGTTATGTAATGCCCTAGCAACATTCCAGCATTGCATGATAGCAATATTTTCTGACATAGTGAAGAAATTCCTTGAAGTATTCATGGATGATTTCTTAATGTTTGGCGACACTTTTGAAGATTCCTTATGTAACACCCCTAACCCGTGTCCGTCGCCGGACGAGGGTTAAGAGGCATTACCAGACAAATGGAATCTTTTATGGACATTTCATAATATAATTTATCCAATGCAATTGAAGTGTTCCTTAAATAGGTCAAAGAGACCTTAAACATGCTTTAGAATAGGGCCGGGACTAAACCAAATACATACGAAAATTCTTAGAAATTTAAAACTTTTCAAAGTTACAGAGGTCACACGCCCATGTGCCTCCCACGGCCTCAACACGCCCATGTGTCCGAGCTGTGTCAAAACAGGGCATACATACTGACTTGTCCACACAGCCAAGGACATGCCCGTGTGCCTCACCTGTGGTCGATCCTGACTTGCACCACACGGCCACTCACACGCCCGTGTGTCCAACCCATGGTCGATCCTGATTTGATTTTAATTTCAACCACGAGGGATGCGGTCAAGCCATACGCCCATGTGTTCAACCGTGTGGGCAAATATAGGCCATTTTTAAGGCCAAATTGCCACCCACACAAGGGTCATCCCTACAAGCAATATGCCAATTCATTTCATACACAATTGGCAACCAAAGACATGTCAAATAATCAACAAATCCTCACATTCAATCTCATTTCTAAATATGCTAATTTGCATACCAATTTGCACAACTAAAACGCATATATATCCAAGCATGATACATCCACATTTTACCTTTCATATAACCATTTCATTGATCAAGCATACATACTCATAATGCATTCATATGCTTACCATAGCCTTGACCATTTCATTTGCTATCAAGCCATATCAAAACATGCATCATATATCATATTCACTCATGCATATTACCAACATTTATCTAGCCACACCTCATGGCTATTTATACACATTTCAAACATAATCCAAAATGACTAGCCTATACATGCCATATTTAGCTATATACACATTTCAAAAGTACCGAAATAAGTTTGAGTAGTGTGATGACGATCCTCGACGATCCCCAAGCCTTTCGTACCTTTAACGATCTATAAAACAGAACAAACACATACAAAGTAAGCTTTCAAAAGCTTAGTAAGCCATATACAAATAAAATTAGCATAAATTTCAAAAGCTTAGTAAGCCATATTCAAATAAAATTAGCATAAACCATTCATATGCATAGTTATATGAATTCATTAACATTTCTTCAATTCAAGCACATGAATAACTCTGATAAGCCGTAATATATACATATTTTAATCCCACATTTAGCATACTTTTGGATGATTTATTCCCTGAATTGTGGATTTTAGTGCTCCTAATCCTTTAATTTCATGTTTTATACTTAGGAGAGCATCGGAAGGTGAAAAGAATGAGAAAGGGCCAAAAATGGAGAAAATGGGCCAAAGCACGAAATACACACGGCTTGGGCCCAAACCACACGTCCGTGCCTCTTTAGCAGACCCGACCACGGCCTGGATTCGATTCACACGGGTGAGCCACACGGGCGTGTCCCTACCGTGACTTGTTTTAATTCTATTTGGAATAGGGTACTTAGAGGCAAAGAAAGACATTCCAAAAGCCTATATAAACACCCTAGAGGCTAACCTTCAAGGGGGCGTCTACGTAGGCTTAGGAGCCAAGCCAGAGAGGTAAAAATTGTGGGATTTACTCAAAGAAAGCCAGTTGATTCAACTCAAGAAGCCGGAGTCATACTCAAGATGAAAGATCTTCCCTTCAATTTCCTTCAGGGTGTTTAAGGGTTTTTCTTATGTTTTGTTTTATATTTTCTTCTGAGATGTATTCTTTTATGATTATGAACTAAACCCCTCAAATACCTGAGGGGGATGAAACCTAAGACGGATATTGTTATTCTTTTCTGAACTATATGATAAATACTTGATTTGCTCTTAATTATGTGTTCTTAATTCTTGCTTTGATATTTCAGGATATTGATTCAAGTATTGATGTGCTTAGGCAATGGAGCAAAAGTCCCTGTTTAAGAGTAGATCTAGCATAGTTAAGCGGAGTTGATTGCAACCCTAGAAATAGGATGACGAAAATCTGCCGGATTAGGGTCAAACCTAATATGGGAGTCCATAGATCGAGTAATGCAATTCTAGGGGTTTTAATTAGAAAGAGATTTCAATTAATCAACCTAGGGTTAGACGTTAGTAGCCTTGAAAGAGGTATTAATATAAATTAGGGAATCCTACGGATCAAGTCAAGTGAATATATCGTCTAGTTCAGAGTTAAATAACAAGTGAAGTCTAGGTGGATTCTTCGTCGGGTATTGTCCTAATCAATTGGTCTTGCCCAAAAGTATTTTCCCCAATTCATTTCCTGTGTCTTAGCATCCTTAGCTTAGTAGTTAGTTAATTTTAGATTAAACAACAATTCCCTTAATTCTTAGGCTAAATAATAAAAAGAAAGTTAGTATTAGTACTTTTGGTTCCCTTGGGTTCGGCATTCCGGTCTTGCCACTAAACTATACTACTGTTCGATAGGCGCGCTTGCCTCAATCGTGGTGATAGTTAGTATAGGCTCGATCATTCATTATATAAATTTTAAGACTTTCAGACACGATCAAACTCTTTGGCTCACTTGGTTTGCCATTGCTTACCAATTCATCACATCTCAAGTATCTCATTTGCTCATATCTCAAACATGCACATATATCTCAAATGTTCATTTGCATTAGTGCACATACATACTCACCTTTTCATGCTTATACAAAGCATTTATATATCAACGTACCTAAAACGGATGTACAATTCACATATTCATTCATTTCTCGGATTTTCTCGTTGAACTATTCAGAACTAAATAGCATACTCAGAGTGCTCAGAATAATCATACAATGCCAACGTCCCAAACGTGGTATTACATGTAACCAGATATCGATGCCACTGTCCCAGACAGGGTCTTATACGAATCAAATAGGATGCCAATGTCCCAGACATGGTTTTACACGTAAATATCATATCGATGCCAACGTCTTAGACGTGGTCTTACATGAAATCTTTAATCAATGCCAACGTCACAGACGTGGTCTTACATGATATCACATATCGGACTCCTATGTTATGACATATACTATCCTGTCTATCCCTAGGTTCAAACGAGACTTCTCAGACTTTAACAACTTGTCGACTCATTCGCAAACTCGAATTTCACATACATTCCATCTCAAATGAATATTCATAGCAATTCATATTTCATATGCATAAAGAAGTCAATTCAAATATATTTATTTGTATATCGACTTACCTCGAGTTCGGTTTAACGGAAAAGGATATGGCTACTCGATTACTTTCGATTTCCCGCGATCTAAGTCCGTTTTATTCGGTTCTTGATCTATTCATATTCAAATTTAATCCATTTATTCACTAGATCATTCAATTTAACCCAAAAACACACATTTAGGGCAATTTGCAAATTAGCCCTCATATTTTCACATTTGGACATTTTAGTCCCTATTTCACAAAATCACAAAATACACAAAATCACTAAATACCCATGCTTAGCCGAATATTCATGTATCTCATACAAGCCGATACATTTCATTTATTTCACAATTTAGTCCCTCAAAATACTATTCTTTCAATTTAGTCCAAAATACTCAATTTCATCAAAAATTCAAAGGCAAACTATGTTAATAAAACACATATCTTTCATAAGTCACCATCAAACATCCAAAAACTCACATGTTCATCAATGACACATTACAAAAACATTTTCAATTCACAAAATTTAAGCATGGGTTTTGTAGAGTACGAAGCAACGATTACAGAAATGTAGAAATTATTAAAAACCGAAGCAAAAATACCTTAAATTTGGATCAAACCTAGCCGAATACCCTAACTTGTTTTGTTCTTTTCTTTTCTTATGAGTTTCGGCTAACAATGGATGATAATGTGGCCATTTTAACGTTTTTATTTCATTAAATTAAAATTAATAACATAATTCTAATTTTAGCCTTTAAAACAAAATATATATAACATATAATACAAGGCCATTCTTGACCATTGCCATCCACTAACTAAATAGTGGTTTAATTGCCTCATAAGGCCTCCTCATTTAGAAGCCACATCTGAAACACCCCAAACCCGGCCCACGAGCTTTGACCAGATTTGGTATGTTCCTCAAGTAAACCGGTTCAAAGTTCTTTTGTTCCTTAGGAAAAACTTGTGCAATTTTTTTTTAAAAAATATTGTTTTGGGTTGGGCTTGAGTTGAAAACGAGTTTATTTTATATTGAAAACCCATTTATTTCAGGTGAAAAAATATTTAAAGTCTATTTTAAATTAAATTTACTTAATCTTATAACCATTAAAAATTCGTAACATAATAAATAAAAGAAAAATAAAGTAGTTCAACTATGGCCTTATTACACCAAATAATTCCCAAAAAATAAATTAAAATGCTTAAATAGAATAAAAGTCCAAATAATAAAATTTTCCTTGCTGTGCATGGCCACCTTTAAGCTCCTGCCGACCCGGTCCATTACTGATCATCACCTGGAAGAAAATATTCCCCAACGGGGTGAGTCAAACAGACTCAATGTGTAACCAACACTATAACTTAACAATTCAGGCATACAATGTCATATCACATACTTATTCATATAACAGATATAAAGTAATGATGCAAACCCGAACCCAAGCCTAGATGCCATCCGCTACACATCACCCGTACCAACCTGCACACTGTGGGGACTACTAAGTCAACCCTCCATCCGCTACACACCATCGATGGCAGTCGCTGCAGTCGACGTGCTCATCGCCCTTATAAAATTCGTGGTCTTAGGTCACCACATTCAGATATCGTGGTCTTAGGTCACCACATTCAAATATCGTGGTCTTAGGTCACCACATTCAGATATCGTGGTCTTAGATCACCACATTCAGATATCGTGGTCTTAGGTCACCACATTCACTTCCCCTTTCATATAACCCGTATGCCCCATATCATACATATCATGCACATCATGCATTAGTTTACATTCTTATCACTTTTCACATGTTACATATATAACATAATTTCATATTCCTAGTAGGAGTAGGAAACGTACCTGAGTACTTTTGTACCATTACATGGTACCTTGGCCATATTCTTACACATTCTTATAGTCACATACATATTAATTATTGCCATAAATATATCAAGAAATAGTGTGAGGTACACACCTGATTCGCTTAGGGTTTCGATTTATTTATTTTTGGTTTGTTGATTTAAATTTTATTTCGGATGTAATAAGGCCTCCTAGCATTTTTATTTTTATTTTATTTTATGCTGGAATATTTGTTTTAATTATCTACTATTATTGAATTTAAATCACATGTTTTCCAAGTTAAAACGAAAATTGTTTTAACGTGCCATCGGGCACATTTGGAATTTTATATCAACTTGGCTTAAATAAATTTTCTAAAAAAAAAAACTAAATAAAGTTTTTACAAGACATTCAAACAAAAGGTTTTCAACAACTTAAATTGATTTAGAAAAACGAATTTTTCAAAATATTTTCCTTGTAACGGACTAGATTCGGCCATAGTGTTTGGGCCGGGTTTGGGTTGTTACACCTCAAGTAAACCGGTTCAAAGTTCTTTTGTTCCTTAGGAAAAACTTGTGCAATTTTTTAAAAAAAATATTGTTTTGGGTTGGGCTTGAGTTGAAAACGAGTTTATTTTATATTGAAAACCCATTTATATCAGGTGACAAAATATTTAAAGTCTATTTTAAATTAAATTTACTTAATCTTATAACCATTAAAAATTCGTAACATAATAAATAAAAGAAAAATAAAGTAGTTCAACTATGGCCTTATTACATCAAATAATTCCCAAAAAATAAATTAAAATGCTTAAATAGAATAAAAGTCCAAATAATAAAATTTTCCTTGCTATGCATGGCCACCTTTAAGCTCCTGCCGACCCGGTCCATTACTGATCATCACCTGGAAGAAAATATTCCCCAACGGGGTGAGTCAAACAGACTCAATGTGTAACCAACACTATAACTTAACAATTCAGGCATACAATGTCATATCACATACTTATTCATATAACAGATATAAAGTAATGATGCAAACCCGAACCCAAGCCTAGATGCCATCCGCTACACATCACCCGTACCAACCTGCACACCGTGGGGACTACTAAGTCAACCCTCCATCCGCTACACACCATCGAAGGCAGTCGCTGCGGTCGACGTGCTCATCGCCCTTATAAAATTTGTGGTCTTAGGTCACCACATTCAGATATCGTGGTCTTAGGTCACCACATTCAAATATCGTGGTCTTAGGTCACCACATTCAGATATCGTGGTCTTAGGTCACCACATTCAGATGTCGTGGTCTTAGGTCACCACATTCACTTCCCCTTTCATATAACCCGTATGCCCCATATCATACATATCATGCACATCATGCCTTAGTTTACATTCTTATCACTTTTCACATGTTACATATATAACATAATTTCATATTCCTAGTAGGAGTAGGAAACGTACCTGAGTACTTTTGTACCATTACATGGTACCTTGGCCATATTCTTACACATTCTTATAGTCACATACATATTAATTATTGCCATAAATATATCAAGAAATAGTGTGAGGTACACACCTGATTCGCTTAGGGTTTCCAATCCAAATCCCGAAAAGCTTGATCTAATGCCTTAAATCTTAGATCTCTACATTTAATCAATCATTTAATACTTAGTAAAGAGCCATTCGACCATAAATCCAAATCCTAGTAGGATTAGTACACTAAAACTTACCTTGTTGCCGATTGACCTAAGAATCAAGTCCCGAAACTTTGTTGTATTCCTTCTTGTATTCTGCCAAACATTAAATCACATCCCAGGTCAGTTTCGGCTTTTTAAACAATTATGAAATAGATCTAGATATCAAAATAAGCCTTGGCCGAATGCTATAGACACTTACCTTGTGGATTTTAAATCCCGAAACTCACCGAATAACTAGGGAACACGCGGCCTATGGTGTACCTTCGGGAAAAGAACTTCTCCTTCCTTGTAGTCAACACTTAGTAAATCCCGAAAGATCTCTTCAAAGTTTCGGCAACAAGATATTAAGGGTATTAGAATCTTAATTTCGACAGCCTTAAAAGAAATAGAATGAGAATCTAACCTAATCTTACCCTTACTGAAGAATTCGATGGAACTCTTGCTTGAACCCTTAGCAGTATTCGGCTATGGCTTTGATGTGGATAACAATTTCGGCTCTTGAGGCTTAGTGAGAAATCGGCTAGGGCTATTGGCATCTTCGGCTTTTGATTGTGTTTGTAATAGAAGAAGAAAAGAAAAGAGAAAAAGAGAATAATGGCAGAGAGAATTCGGCAGAGAGAAGAGGAGAAACTTTAGAGAATTTCGGCAGAGGTTTTCTTGAAGAGAAAAGAATGAATGAAGAATAGCCTTACTCTTCCTTTTATAGCTGAAATTACTAGGCTAGAGTCCCTTACTTGGCCACCACTCTTCTATTTTGATAGCTTTATCCCTTGAATTATCACTTTTAAAAGAATTAATCCAACAATTATCTCTTGAAAATAATGATAAATAAATCTATTATTTATCTCCTATTTAGCCGAAATTTAAAGAGAATAAAACTCCTCTTTTAAAAGCCTTATTGCCGTCCATCTCTCTGCTCCTTGTAGCAAAAATAAAAATTTTTATTTTGCTTCCTAAGTGACTCGAACTCAGGCCCACTTGCATAGCTTGTGGCGTCACTCACCTGGGCCTTAAGTGGTATCTCCAGGCCACTTTTCCAAGCCTGTTTGTGTGTCATATTTCACCCATAAATTTTATTAAGGCCACCCTGCTTTACTTCCCTCTCTTAACCTCAGAACTTAACTTTTCCTAAAACGTTTCCTTACATTTCCTTACATTTCCTTACATTTCCAAGTTTCCAAAAATGTTCGTTTGCCTCATTTAAACTTAACATTTCTTACATTTCCAAGTTTCCAGAAATGTTCACTTTCCTCTTTTGAACTTAACATTTCTTACATTTCCAAGTTTCCAGAAATGTTCACTTTCCTCTTTTGAAACTTAACATTTCTAAAGCATTTCCTTACATTTCCAGGACATTTCCTTACATTTCCAAGGTTCTAAAAATGCACACAACACATCCATATCACAATAAACATGCTATTTCATAAAATTAAGCAAAAATGCATAGGCCCATTTTCAGGATGTTACAACATCAAATAGGCACTTAGTCAATTAGAAGGCCACTTTTACACATTATGCAATTTAATCCTTTTGTCAAATTAAGCACACAAATAGACAAATTAATTTACGAAACTTTCGCACATGCTAAATCACATATCATAGGCATAGAAAATAATATTAAAATATTTTACTGACTCGGATTTGTGGTCCCGAAACCACTGTTCCGACTAGGGTCTAAACCGGACTGTTACACCATAAAAAATTTAGAGTCAGTACTTTCCAGATGTCAAGAAACAAATCTGGTGTTGAATTGGAAAAAATGCCACTTCATGGTTTGTGAAGGCATTATTTTAGGCTACAAAATTTCATAGAAAGGAATTGCCGTCTATAAAGCAAAAATAGAAGTCATTGAAAAGTTTCCACCACCCACTTCAGTGAAAAGAATCAAAATCTTCCTCGGGCATGCTGGATTTTACCGTCGCGTCATCAAGGATTTTTCTAAGATATCAAAACCTTTATGTCAATTGTTGGAGCAAAACAGACCATTTCATTTTTATGAGTTGTGCTCAAAGGCGTTCGAAGAGTTAAATGAACGATTAACTACAGCACATATAGTAACTGCACTAGACTGAACTCTACCATTTGAACTAATGTGTGATGCAAGTGACTTCGCTGTCGAAGAAGTGCTAGGGCAAAGAAAAGATAAGATGTTTCATGCTCTATATTATACCAGTCATACGTTGACAGATTCACAGCTCAAATACACCACCACGAAGAAACAATCGTTAGCAGTGGTGTTTGCCTTTTAAAAATTCAGAGCTTATTTAGTGGGCACCAAAGTCACAGTTTATATAGACCATTCTGCCATCAAATACTTGGTGAAAAAAAAGAGAGGCCAAACCTAGACTCATTAGATGGATATTGTTGCTGCAGGAATTTGATTTGGAAATCAAAGATAGGAAAGGCATTGAAAATCAAGTGGTTGGTCACTTGTCACGACTGGAAGAAGGGAATAAGTATGGTGATGGTCAAATGATTAAAGACGAATTCCCTGATGAGCAGATATTGTTGGCTATGGCATTTCCATGGTATGCTAATATTCTTAACTTTCTAGTCACTGGGTTGCTACCACCTACGCTCAATCATCAATGACAAAGGAAATTCCTTCATGATGTCAAGCAATATTAATAGGACGAGGCATTTCTATTCAACCAGTGTGCAGATCAAGTAATTAAAAGATGTATTCTAGATATTGAATTTCAAAGTATCCTACATCACTTTCGTTCTGCACCGTATGGTGGACATTTTAGAAGCATGAGAACTGCTTCAAAGGTTCTTCAATCTAGTTTTTATTGGCCCACCATGTTTAAAGATGCTAATAAGTTCTGTAAAAACTGTGATCTCTGTCAAAGAACTGGTAACTTATCAAGAAGACATGAGATGACGCTACAAAATAATTTAGAGGTGGAATTATTTGATGTTTGGGGAATTGATTTCATGGGTCCATTTTTGCCATCATGGAGAAAAATCTATATTCTTGTTGCCGTGGATTATGTCTTCAAATGGGTTGAAGCTATGGCTTTACATACAAATGATGCCAAATCAGTTCTGAGATTCCTGCATACAAATATTTTTACCAAGTTTGGTACCCTTCGTGCTTTAATTAGTGATGAAGGCTCACATTTTGACTGTATATTAGTTGCCAATTCTCTAAAAAAATATGGGGTTAAACATGAAAATGCCACGGTATATCACCCCAAAATAATTGGACAAGCTGGAATTTCCAACAGAGAAATCAAGCAGATTATGGAGAAAGTTGTCAATCCCAATCGTAGGGATTGGTCAGTAAGGTTAGATAAAGCCTTCTGGGCTTATCGTATAGCTTTCAAGACACCATTTGGAATGTCACCTTCCAAGCTTTTCTATGGTAAACCATGAAATTTTCCAGTTGATCTAGAACACAAAGCATTTTGGGAAATCAATAAACTAAACATGGACTGGGGTTCTGCTGCTACTCATCGCTTAATGGAGCTTAATGAGATGGATGAATTTCGAGCTCAAGCTTATGAGAATGTGAGATTGTACAAAGAAAAGACAAAGCACTGGCATGATAAGAAAATTTTGCCACGGCAATTTGTACCTGGACGACAAGTCTTGCTTTTCAATTCAAAACTTAAACTATTTCCTAGAAAATTAAAGTCGAGATGGTCTGGACCATTCGAAATCAAGCGTATATATCCTCATGGAGCTATCGACGTAAAGACGAAAAAAGGATCCACTTTCAAAGTCAATGGTCAACACCTGAAACACTATTTTGGGGCTCCTATAATGTGTGACAAAAACTTCATTTCTCTTCAGAATAATTAAAATTTCTCTCCTGCATTTAAACTTTTCTTCATTTAATTTAATTATTCACTAAACTCATTTAATTTTTCCTTCTTATTATAGGTTTTTCTTTGGGCCAGAATAAGTATAGCTTGGAGTCATTAGCCCAAATTACTTTAATCCTCCCAATTTGCGCTAATTTTAGTTCTTTTTCCAGCTAAATGTTAATTGTTTTGCCCTGTCAGCACATGATTGAGGCCAGTCTTATTGCACACGTCACAATTTCTTCTCCCCCACGTTTTAACCCAATCGATTCAATTTTCTCCCACATTTTAATCCCGCTTTATTTTCTACTTTTATTCTCTATTTCACTTATAACTGAAATCAAATCTCACCTTTTTCATTATTCAACTGTTTATATTCTCTTCAATGGCTTCTCAAAAGGCTTCTACTTCAACCTCTACCTCTCTACGCACCTTCTTTAGTAAACTTGCTGAAGTGAAATACCATAAAAATATTTCCAAACGACCATTCTGCATGGAAAAGTGATTCCTTTTCAAGATGCTCCCTTCATTGGGTATACGAGGCTATTTCATCAGTTGTCGAAAGGCATGGGTAGGGAATCTTCTGCCTCCATCCTGATGATATCCTCCCAAAGGTAATGAAAGGGTTTTATGCTCACATTACCTCTCCTGACTATGCATTTATATGTGTGCGTGGCGTATCAGTTCTCTTTGATAAGGACTCCATCAATGCTCAATATGGATTGTCCGAAGGTCCCGAAGAGCATGTTAACTTTGTGAAGACAATGCCCTCAGAGCGTTTAGCCCAGGGACTCATTGATGTTTCTGTGGAGGGAACACACTCAAGAAATGACTGTTACACCATCGATAGAATCTCATTTAAGCCTTAATGCAAGATTTGGTACCATTTCTTAAAAACTCATCCCGTTCCTTCTACACATAATACTACAATCTCTAAAGATCGATTATTGCATCTCCACTCCATAATGGTGGTCTGAAAGATTAATGTTGTAAAAATAATCTTTCGTGAGATTCATCGTTGTGCCCAAAAGAATGTTGGCACATTAAAATTCCCCTCACTGATCACTGCACTCTGCCAAAGAGTCAAGGTTTTGGTGTCACAAAATGAAGACCACCTTCCTAAAAAAGGGGATATTACTACGCATATTGTATAGAAACTGGCTGGCGAGGAAATGCCAAGGAAAACTGGCCTACCTCCATCATATCCCCTTAAGATTTGCTTCTGCTGCCCTCTCGGCTTCTCACACTGAGTTTGAGCAGCAAATGATTGAAGTTGTAAAAGGTTTGAAATAGCAGTTTTGTATGTTGGAAAAACATCAGAAAATGCTTGTCACTGACTTTGGCAAAACTCAAGAGGAAATGACCATCTTTTGGGGATATGTCCACCTACGTGATATTGCCATTCATAAATCCCTGCACAAGAATTTATTGCGCCCAATGCCACCATTTCTTGTTTTTCCTAAAGAACTGCTATTGAATCTTGAAGCAAAAGATGAAGAACCTACTACTGCCCGTATGCACAACCAACACCAAGAGTAAGATAAAGCCAGGATAGAATCTATCCACATTGAATCAGATGATGATGGAAAGGATACCACTCAAACTACCGCACCTGCACCACAATCGAAGGCCTCTATGACTGCCCTGGAACGTGCAGTTCATCAACTAATTGATGAAATCACAAAGTCCAATCCTGATGATGATAAGGAAAAGGTGCCCATCAACCAACTTAAGAGAAAAAGATTTAAGAAGGCTACTGGTAAAACAGTTCAAGCTGATAGTGATGACCAAGTCAAACCGTAACATTAGAAAAGAGCTGCAAAGAAATCCACCCACCCAAGTGAAGTAATTTATTTCCCCTCCAAGCTTTGATTTTTATATTTTCATGATCCTTCATTTTAGTTTTTATTTGTTTCCTACATTCATGTAGCTTTTATTTATTTTACTGTATCATGTTCATGCATTGAGGACCATGCACCCCTTAGGTGTGGGGGTGTGTTGTGCATATATACTGAATTATTAATTGTTCATACAGTGTTTTTTTCCATAACATTCAATTGCCATTTAACTACCGGATTATGTGAGTATATGGTTATCAATGATGTTTAATGAGGATAATAACTCTTCTTTGTAAACTTGGAAAATAGGGTGACAGTTGTTTAGGCATATTTAGCATAGACAGTTGTTGGAAATGAGTTTCTAAAAGTAGAATAATTGTAATATAAATTCAATTAGTTTATAGTAGCATTCTTTGAATAACTTTAGGACTTCTTAACTTAATTTCTGTATAGTAATAGGGTATAATTTTATCATGGGAAAATGATATTGAATACTCAAATGTTTGAACATGTTGAGTAGGTTAGTAATATTTTGTTTGCTCCATTATATTGTTGACCAGATAAATGAGTTCAAATATGAGTGTTTGTCTAAAAAAAATATGTACATATTCTAGGGACACTCCACTGAATCTTGAGGCTAAATTGCTAAGAGTGTAGTTGTTTGCTCCATCCATCTTTTTAGTTAAAAGCTTTTGTTTCATGAGTGATTTATATTCAAATTGTGACAAGATATATTACGTGGCAGTCTAGTGTATGCTCCATTGAGGTTGTCAAGTATATAATCATATGACAATATGAATTCCCTAGGAAATTTTGTCTTGAAAATTGAATAAGTAACTAAAAAGATTGATTTTAGGAGAGGGATAACCAAAGTATATTTAGAGAGATCTGCTATAGTTTTAATTGTTGAAATATTTAGAATATTTTACCTTTAGGAACAATTTTCTGCAATGCATTTGCTAAATAGGTATGCAGTATGCTTATTACGATTTAGCAGTACATTTGGTGATTGATTGTTTTGGCGATTCCATGCATTCATGCATATTCAAACATCATTTGCTTGAGGACAAGCAATAATTCAGGTTTGGCTGTGCGATAACTCTTGAAAAGAGTTATATTTAAGGCTTTGAAATAGAATTAATTGGTTGTAATTAAGCGAATACATTTGTATTTTTAGGATATTTTTAGAACATTATATAACAAAGCTTGAATTGTGATATAATGGTCATTATTTGTTACTTTTATCACTTGGGGAAGAAAAGTGTGGTTTTCTGGTGAACACAGGTGTAGGAAGAGCAAAAAGATGAAGAGGGAAAATAAAGGAAGTGAAATATTGTCGTGGCAAATGGTGAAATTGATTGCCAACAGATTTGCCATGGTAATTCTGAGAAGATGACTCAGCACTTTATCCATGTCATTCTTAGCCAACTGTGTGTGTACCAAAAAATCCAACCTGAAAAGAGGAATGAAAAAAGTGTGCTGAGGTGGGACAGATCTACCCAATAAAAGAATGAGAGAGAAAAAGAAAAAAGGAGAGAAGAATTTGTGTGAGAAAAGAGACTGGTGACAGCAATTCTCTCTCTGCATAGAGAAAAACTCCATTGGAGAATTTTAGAGAAAGAAAAGGGTAGTAGCTACAAAGAGCAGAATACAAACGTGAAGAAGGAGAAGAGACATCTATCCTGGATGCACATACGATTTGAAAATAAAAGAGAAGCTAGAGTGTGGCAAGAAATCCTACAGTTTTGCCTTTAGTTTTCCTAATTTCTGTGATTCAAACTTCTTTAAATGTTGATGAATGATTTAAATTTGGTATTTACTTTTCCACCCATGAACTAAATCTTTTCTGGGTTGGAGTTTTTTAGGTGGATGTTTATCATCTTTAATGCTCATGATTTGGGATTGCCTATATGACTGTTTCATTCGATTTATGCCTATTTTAAATACATTCATGCAAGCTCTAGACATAGCTAATTGTATGTTGTGTTCATAGATGTTTTTTTTAATTTTGAAAAGGTTAAATATAAAGATCTAGAATCGTTTGATGCAAGCGAATATTCGACAGAATATTCGCAACACTCTAGACATAGATGTTGCGAGTTGTGAAGAGAAGAACGTCCATTGCAGTTATTAATTCAGAGTTCTGTAGACATATAGTAACTTAGATTTTTAGCTTAAAATCTAGATATCAAAAAAGGCAGGTGACGGTAGTAACTCTTTGAGCAGTTGATTAGACAATATTTTGCCATGATATTATTTTGATATGAGATTTTTACCTGAACAATTGCAGCCCTATTCATTCAACAACAGAATTACTCTTGCTTTTCTCTGTTATTTGCCACTACATTTTATTTTCCATATCAATTTTTTGTTTTTAGCATTAAATTCATGAATTCATTATTCCAACATCTTATTCAATTAAGAGTATTTCCTTATATTTAGTATAGTTTGTAAGCACTAAATTTTGCCCGGCTCAACTATGTGTTTAATTTTCAAAATTTAAAAAAAATTGAAAAAAATAATAAAAAATAAAATACAAAAAATTGCATTTTGACCCTTAAACTTTTTTAAATTGTATTTCGGCCCCTAAACTTTTTAAAATTATATTTTGACCCTTATCTTTCTCAAAATTACACTTCGACCCTGCTAGTTTTACTGCATTTGCTGTAACACCCTAAACCCAGCCCAAACGTCACGACCAGATCTGGTATGCTATAGATTAATAGTTGAAAACTTCTCATTGAAGGGATTTGAAATCTCGGTTTGTTTAAGTAGGTATTCATTAAATAAGTGTTATTTGTAGAAAACCTCTGAAGTTTTTCTTTTTAAAAACGA
The DNA here is from genome assembly GCA_005393395.2 of Gossypium australe. NCBI lineage: Eukaryota > Viridiplantae > Streptophyta > Magnoliopsida > Malvales > Malvaceae > Gossypium > Gossypium australe. The sequence continues at coordinate 98,655,379 of CM016617.1, forward strand.
CTTGTTTGAAAATTTCATTTTTATTTCTTCTTATAAATAAGCCTTAGAACATAAGTTCATAATGAATGAAGACATTAACAAATATAAATTGATAACCTATGCTATGGGCCTTATTACATAAACATTCCCAAAATTAAAACTTAAGGAAAAACCGAAAAATAATAATTTATGGAAATAAAAACTTGATGGCCCCTCGAGTCCACCTCGGCTCCCATGTCCACGATCTACTGCTCATCTGAAAAGTTAAGGAAAATAAAGGGTGAGTCACCAAGACTCAGTGTGAAAATCCCGAAAACACATAAAAGGCGTGAGGCCCACAAACACATTATGGGCCTTGGCCGATACATAATGGCAACAAAATATTTTCATGCAACATGGCCCAACCCAAACCTAATAGTCCATCCTCTACACACCAACCCGTACCAGCCAACACACCTTGGGGATTTCTACAATCAACCCACCGACCGCTACACACCATATCGACAGTCATGCTGCCTATTCATATCAATCAGGAATAAATTTAACGTGGCTTAGCCACCGATCACTATGTGACCTCATAATAACGTGGCTCAGCCACCGATCACTATTGTGACCTAATTTTACAATTCGTGGTTTAACCACTGATCACCAAGTGACCTATTAACATGCTCTTCCCCTTCATCATATTAACCCCATCCCATGCATACATACATGCAGAATCAAAATATTATACTACCTAAAAGTTCTCAGTCTATCACATACATCGATACACATAGAGAAGTTTCTATGATTACGTACCTGGCATCCCTTGCCTACCCTTTTTGGGTAATCCGACTGTCTATACAGCCTTTTTCCTGCTTTTAGCCCATAACATATATTTAGTTCAGATTACTATACAACCTTTTTCCGGCTTTTAACCCATAACATATATTTAGTACAGATTAATTAGTGTGTTAGAGATCTACACACCTGATTACAGTCAAGACGAGACCCTCTATGTCGACACTATCAGAAGCTGATACGACTGCTAACTGTCTAAGATTTTGTTCTGACGCTGGTCCACAACCCGGTGGCCAATCCCGAACCGCTGACACCGCTCGTTTCTTAAACTTAGGGATTGATTTAACAGATCCAATCCCCTCCTTCGCCTGATCGATATTTGATTCCATTAAAAGACCTTATCGTAACATATGGTTAAGATCACAATTACGATAGCGAATCTAACGAGAATCTAAAGAGAACCCCTTACCTTGAAATCCCAAAAAGAGAGATATGAGGTTTAGAGACTAGCGGTTCCGGCTTTTAGATCTAAGCGATCTACTTCAATTCCTGAATGTCGCCCAACACGTAAACACAAGAAACCAACAATCCATTAGCCTTTCGGCTTTGTCTTCTAAAAACCGAAAGAGAAAAAGAACAGATCAGAAGAAATCGACACCTACCTTTACAGAGAATTCGACAACTCCTAGAAGATTTCGGCTTTTGAGAAGATCCAAAAAGAGAAGATGATAGGAAGAAATCTATGTAGATTCGGCTTTTTGTGAAGAGTTCGGCAAAAGGGAATAGGAGGTATTCGACTATGGAGATGAGAAGAAAGTTCAGAGTTTCGGCTTTTGAAGAAATCGGGAAAAGATGTAGAGGAAGAATTGGGTGGTTTCGGCTTTGTAGAAGGAAACAGAAAAAGAATAATAGACTTTCGGCTTTTGCATAGAAGTGAAGATGATAGAATAGGCTTAGGGATTTCGGCTTTTGCAGAGAATGGGAGAGAAACCCTAATGTCGAAATTGAAGAAGAGAGTGGGAGAATAAACCCTAATGCCGAAAATTAACCTATTTAATTAAAATAATTAGGCTTCATGCAGCTTGAGTTTGGGCCTCCCCAATTGACGCTACTTCCCTGCTCTCTAAGTGGCGCCACTTTGCCACTGGGCCACAAGCCCATTTGTGTCATTTTCCTCCATATTTTATTCTTAAAGCCTACCTACTAACTCCTAGGGTTTTATTCACCTAAAACCAAAATTTCCCCAAAGCCAAAGTTTGATCCCGGGACTTCATAAAAGCCCCCTAACCTTCCAAAATCACTTATCTAATAGGTCCAACTTGCATTTAAGCCGATCTCTTTTTCTCCAAGAATTTAAACGCTATTACGCTCAAGGCCCATTGGGCCCAATCCTACTAGGCCCAATTTTAGGATGTTACATTTGCAGTTTGGTCCTTCTATCAGAAAATCCCCAACAATTCGGCGGATTTCGCTCACCCACCCCCCGATTTTTCGGCCACTGGCCTAATGGATGGTCTCCCTTCCCCTTAGCCACCTAATACCTGCAAAAACAACACTATAAAAGGGGATTTGTCCCCAAAAATCAAACCCCCAACAACACCCACGAAAAAGGGGAAGAAAAGAAAAAAGAGAAAGAAAAAGAAGAGAAAAGGTGAGAAAAGAGGAAGAGAGAGAATAAGAGAAGAGGGAGAAGGCGCATCACCGGCGGAGGAAACGGAGGCGTCTACGGCTGCGGCGGGCTAGGAGAAGAAGGAAGAAGAAGAAGGAGAAAGAAGAAAGAAGAAGAAAAAGAAAGAGGAAAAAAGAAAGAAAAAGTAAAAATAATAATAAACGTCTGGTCTGACCCGACCCGACCCGTCCGGCCTGACCTGACCCGCGACGACCCGACCCGCATCCAACAAGCCCAAGTTCAAGCAGTTCATCAGCAAAAAAAAAAAAGAAGCAGCAGCCCAAAGAAAGGAAAAAATAGAAAGAGGAGCAGCCCAACTCTTCAAGCCCAAAGAAAGAAAAAAAGGAGTAGCCCATTCTTCAAGCCCAATTTTTTTTGGTAACCTTTTAACCCATTTTAAATTTATATATATGTATTTCGACGACATCTCGTGTTTAATTTTATTGGTATTTTTAAATATTTTTCCTTCTTAATTTTTAGAAAATTTATTATATTCATTCTAGTTGCAATTTTAATAAATTTAATAAATAAGGCAACGAATCGGTTTGACATTAATTCATTGATTTCATCGCTATGTTGGGTGAATATCATCAGTTCGTGTTAAATACGATATGCCCTCCTAAAAAATAAAAAAAATCTAAAAAAAATTCTCGAGTTATAAAATAAAATGATTATTTTTGTAGTTATTTTTAAATTATCAAAATTTCATTTTCAGATTATAATACGTCAATATGTAATTTATAAAAAAATTTCGTGTTTCTAAAATTTTCGTGTTTTCAAAAAAAATTCGTGTTTCAAAATTTTCGTATTTTCAAAAATTTTATGTTTCAAAAAATTCTCGTGATTTCAAAAATTTCCGTGTTTCAAAAAATTTTCGTGTTTTAAAAAAAATCTCGTGTTTCAAGAATTTTCGTGTTTTCAAAAATTTTCGTGTTTTCAAAAAATTCTCGGGTTTCAAAAAATTCTCGAGTTTCAAAAACCTTCGTGTTTTTAAAATTTTCGTGTTTTAAAATTTCTCGAGTTTCAAAAATTCTCGTATTTTAAAAATTTTCGTGTTTTCAAAAATTTTCGTGTTTTCAAAAAAATTTTGTGTTTCAAAATTTTCGTATTTTCAAAATTTTCGTGTTTCAAAAAATTCTAGTGATTTCAAAAATTTCCGTGTTTCAAAAATTTTCGCGTTTTCAAAAATTCTCGGGTTTCAAAAAAAATTTCTCTAATTTCAAAATTTTCGTGTTTTCAAAAATTTCTCGTGATCACGATTAAATATTAAATTGAACTCGTATTTTTGAAGATTAAGACAACACGCGTTTAAAAAGATACCAATTTTGGGCGTCGTGAGGGTGCTAATACCTTCCTCGCGCGTAACCGACTCCCGAACCATATTTTTCTCTGGAATTTTGACTTAGACCTAAACTCGGCCCTTTTCTTAATTAAATTCAAAAAAAAATAATTTTTCTTTAACGGAAAAGAGGATTTATTAGGTGTCCGATCACACCTAGAAAAAAGATCGGTGGCGACTCCATTTTTTTTTAAATGAAATCGAAACTCTGTTTTCAAATTTTCAATAATTTTCTCAATTAGTGTCCGTACTAAAATTTTAGGCACTACAGCTGGCGACTCCACTGGGGAGTTTTTTTTGAGAGTCGAGTCTGGAATTAAAGGCGTGTTGTCAAAATTTTCGAAACTCCTTATTTAAATTAATATTTAGTCATGATCCTTAGATTTTATTTTTTGAAAAGTCATGCATTTGCATCATGTTGTAAATATTTTTCTAACTTGTTTTATCTTTTTGTTTTTCAGCTCTAAGTTTTTACGGTTTTAGTTTTTTTTAGTTCTAAAATAAAAATGAAAAGGTTTGTGAGTTTCTCCCCACACATCGTGCACTTGCATTTTTTCATAACATGAGCTCTTAACCCGGGCTCTGTCCGCTTAAGTGGTAGTAAATGCTATGCCTTCGTGAGTTAACTCGTCCCTCCGCACAGGCTAGTGAATACTTCCGGGTTACATATGACTTATACTTTTGTGAGTTAACTTGTCCCTCCGTATAGGCATAAGTAAATGTAATTCCTCGAATTGAACTCGTGAGCCTGTGACGGGTGATGATCGAGGCTTCGTACTAGCCTTAGTAGGCTACAGTACGGACAATTCGAGTACCTTTTTAGAACCGAAACCGCATATAGTGAGCCGTATGAGCCACCTGACTAGAACCATGCCAAACCTTCGTCCGTTTAATAGTCACCAAAGTAAGTACATGGGAAAAACGCCTCTCGCCCTTTATTTCTTTTACATTTACACTTTTTATGTAAGGGAATCAGTTCTGTTTAATAAATTGGATCGGGTAGGTTATTTGATGAGTATGTTGAGGTAAGTTTTTGTAAAGCATGATGGGGAAAAAAAACAAAAATAAAACAAAAAAAAAATTAGGTCAGTTTCACCAAAATGCACGATTGAATAGCTTAATTTGTTAGATTTTCCATAGTTTTTCTCCGTTTATATTTGTTGTGATTACTAACCAAGGTTATTTGTCTTTATTTTTATTTATTTTTCATCATGCATCATAGGCATCTTGTTAGGAAGGTGTTTATTAGAGATTGGTTGCCAAAAACGGGTTTCTGATGGAGGAGCCAATTACACAAGTAACCGAGAAAAATACCGTGGTTCGAGACTGGTCTTTGAAAACCCAGAAAGCAAAAGGGGACAGTTTAAAGGAAGGATGTATCTCCAATCTTCCCGAGCATGTAACTATGAATTCTCGTCAGAATAATCTCGAAGACTTGACTTGGATTTGGAAACAGTAGGACTCAGACACAAGGGGCATCTTTACTGAAAAGTATGGGGATATAGCTCACTTGATCGCCGTCAACGTAGACGAACAGTTGATTCAAGCCATGGTTCGATTCTGGGACCCAACTTACCAATGTTTCACTTTCAATCAAGAAGATATGACTTCGACCATAGAAGAGTATGCCGCCTTTCTTCGTTCTGACAATGCACAATTCAACAAGATATATGTGAAAGAGCCCAAACCTATGACCTTCAAGAAAAAGCTAATGAAGTTGATGGGAATGACTGATACATGGGATGAAAAACAGATAAAGAAAAAGAACGGAGTTAGTTGTGTTCCATGGTTTTCTTTGCGAGACTTAGTTCAAAACCATCCAGATACTCTAAAGAGAGTGGATCTGTTTGCTTTGGCCATTTACGGATTAATCGTCTTCCCAAAGGTTCTTGGACATATAGAAGTTGCGGTAGTGGATTTTTTTGAAAAGTTAAGGTAAGGAATCAACCCCGTCCCAACTATCTTAGCCGAGACTTTTAGATCTTTAAGTAGTTGTAGGAGGAAAGGGGAAGGAAGTTTTATCGGATGTGCACAGTTACTTAATGTTTGGATTCTGAGCCACTTCTGGAAAGTGGAGCGCACACCTTTCCACATGTTTTCGAAAACATTCTCTCCATTGGAAGCTTACCTTGGGAAAGATTGGCCGAAGGATGTCACCGAACAACACTGGGTTTCGGTTTTTCAGAACCTCTCCGCTGAAGACATAACTTTGAGAGCACCATGGATTCATCCTTCGGTTCTGTTATAATGCGGAAGCCAAGATTAGGTGCCTTTACTCAGATTATGGGGAGGAGTTGGATATGCTTCGTTAATGGTTCAAAGGCAGTTTGCTTCACGACAGTTCATACCAGCTACCGGAGGATTGGCACAGTCGGAGTTTGCTTTTATAAGTGAAGGTTACATGAAAAAAGTCCGAGAAACTGCAAAGTCTTGGAAGGAAATTTACCTAATGGAGTTAGCTCTGTATTCTAATATTATCACTCAAGATTATGACATATGGAGAAAACGACGAGTGAATAGTCAACAAATTCCACCGACGGATTACACTTTTCAGAATCCTTTCTCAGAAGAAATGCCGTCTGAACTGGAAATGGCAAGACATGAATTTGAACGTGAAAAGGCCAAGCTGTTACGGGATATTAGTTCTCTTCAAGAGGAAAACTACCAGCTGAAGATCGATGTTCAAATTGAAAAATCCAGAACCGAGAAAGTCTAGAAAGAAGCTGAGATCATGAGAAATGACTTAAAAGATCTTCATTTGGAAAATAAGAAATTAAGAGGCACTATAAGGAATAGTGGACTGGGAAAATCATCGGCAGAATGAAAGGAAGAACTAAGCAACATCAAAGGTGGGATGGAATTTTGGAGAGGGAAAGCGAAGAAGGAAGAGGAAAAAGCTGCGCGTGCTATGATAGAGTTAAGGAAGAAGAATGTTGAATACGAAACCGTGTCTGCAGAATTAATGACTAGTCAGTCTGAGCATCAAAAGCTAAAAGGAAAAATACAAGATTTAGAAAATACGCTGCAGGCTTATCAGTAACATTTGGATACTCTCCTAAAAGCCTTAGAAGAAAAAAATGGTCAGCATGACAGAAACACTCGCGCCTACGAAAGAGCTCTCCAAGAAAAGGATATGCACCTCAGCCATTTGATCAATGAAATTCGCAAGGCAGCTGTGCAAATTGTGCAATTATCAGACGAAGCGGAAGTTCTCAGTTGCCAATTCTCTCCGAGCCAAATATCAAGCATGTTGGAATTCCTAGAACAAGTGAAGAAACAAGGCGATGTGGTTAGGAAATTTATGTAACTATTAAATCAGATATGGCAAAATGTTTTGTAATGGACTCTTTTGATTAATGAAATGCCTAAGTATGGGGCTATCTTGAAATCAACACCAAATTCTTGCATATTTATTCATGACTAACATCCATTTGTCATTTATTCATTCATCCATTCATTATATGTGCATATCACTCTAATCATTCACCGAGGCTAAAACCATACAATCTACAGTTGTAGAAAGATCAAGAAAGGAGGATTGCAAGAGCCTCAGGTCAGGAATTGGAATGGGAGCCCATAGCGTATCCTCCTTTGTCAAAAACATTTACATCTGCAGGAATGATGTACCCAGGGCGAGATAATTCACGAACCATGCTGTTATTAATTGAAAGGGGTCTTCCGAACGTTAGTATAAATGTTATTGACAAAGGAGATGATGCAATTAAAGATGTTTCAATGACACGCCCTTGTCCTCCTGGATTCATTTTGAACAATTGGACTGCTGTGGACCTTCTTGTAGTTTCTAAGTCCTCTCTAGAGTAATAATCAATGTTAACTCTCTTTTTTTGTGCTCCTAAGTAATAGTGGGATTCTTTTGTAAGAGCTTATGTTTGCTCTTTATTATTTAAATGAACATTAATGGAGATGCATTTTGTCATGGTCTTTTCATTCTCATTAACTTCATAATTATTCCCTATTCCCATAGGTTGTCCTTACATGTATCTCATATCATGCCATAACATTATGTTTGTTGATACCTTGATGCTCATCTATAGTTTTCTTCTCCATTCACCTTTCAGGTGCTCAGATATCAACGACATGAGCAATCCCTTACAAGTCCTGAAATCGATTTCAAGAAAGCTATTTGTTTAGGAGAATTCGAAGCTGAGGAAAATGCTGAAGATTATGTTTCGTCTCCTGACTTACTAAGAATGATATAATAAGAAGATAAATAGATTCTACCCCATCAAGAATTTGTTGAGACAGTAAACTTGGGAAATGAAGAAAAGAGGCAAGAAGTGAAGATTGGGACCTCAATTTCAGAGAACACCAAACATGATTTGATCGCATTGCTTCGTGAGTACAAAGATGTATTTGCATGGTCGTATTAGGACATGCAAGGGTTGAACGAGGATGTAGTGGTCCATAGACTCCCACTGAAACCAGAATGCAAACCCATTCAACAGAAGCTAAGACGAATGAGACCTAAAATGCTGTTAAAGATAAAAGAAGAAGTCAAGAAACAATTTGATGTTGGCTTCTTACAAGTTTCAATATCCAGAATGGGTAGCTAATTGATAAACAGTAAAAGTAACATATTTTAAGCCCACATTTAGTATGCTTTTGGATGAATTAAGCCTCGATTTATGTAAAAAGGTGCTCTTAATCCTTTTTTTTCATGTTTTATACCCAGAAAGCACCCGAGGATGAAAAGAACGAAAAACGGGCTCAAAACAGAGTAAATGGGCCCAAGACCACGCGGCCGTGCCTCCCGTCCTACTAGAACACGGACATCTCTCGACTCACACGGCTGTGCCTCATTCAACAGGATTGAGCACGGCTTGGCCATGACTTACACGGGCGTGTGCCATGGCCGTGTCCCTGTCGCAGGAAAGAGCAATTTCATTTGGATTTGGATACTTAGGGCAAAGAAACATATTTCGAAAGCCTATATAAACCCCCTAAGTATAACCTGAAAGGGGGCGGTTAGCTAGGCCGAGGAGCCGAGCCAGAAAAGTTAGATTTGTGGAGAATCACTCGAAGATAGCCAGTTGATCCATTTCAAGAAGCCAGAATTCTACTCAAGACGGTGGATCTCTCCTTCAATTCTTTCAGGGAGTTTTAGGGATTTCTTATGTTTTGTTTTATCTTTTCTTTTGAGATGTTCTCTTTATTATTATGAACTAAACCCTCAGATACTTGAAGGGGATGAAACCTAAGACAGATCTTGTTATTGTTTTCTGAACTATATGATAAATATTTGACTTGTTCTTAATTATGTGTGCTTAATTCTTGTGTTGATATTTCCGGGATATTGATTCAAGTATGATGTGCTTAAATGGAGGAGCAAAAGTCCCTGCTTAAGAGTAGATCTAGCATAATTAAGTGGAGTTGATTGCACGCCTAGAGATAGGGTGACGAGATTTTGCCGGATTAGGGTGAAACCTAATATGGGAATCCATAGATCGAGTTAATGCGATTTTAGGGGTTTTAATTAGAAAGAGATTTCAATTAATCAACCTAGGGTTAGACGTTATTTGCTTTGAGAGAGGGTTTAATATAACTTAGGGAATCTTATGGATCAAGTCAAGTGAATACATCGTCTGGTTCAGTGTTAGATAATAAGTGAAGTGTAGGTGGATTCTTCCTAAGGGTATCGTCTTAATCAACTGAGTTTTCCCAACAGTATTTTCCCCAATTCATTCCTTTTATCTTTGCGTCTTTAGTTTAGTTGATAGTTAAATTTAGATTAGATAAACATTCACTTAATTCTTAGGCTAAATAATAGAAAGAGAGTTAGTATTAGTACTTTTGGTTTCTTTGGGATTCGATATTCCGGTCTTGCCTAAGCTATACTACTGTTCAATAGGTGTGCTTGCCTTAAAATCGTTGTCAGAGTTAGTTTCCAGGTTCGATCATTCTCTTTATAAATTTAAGACTATAATTTCGACGATCACTAATATAGTCTCGGTACCAAAGAAAGACGAAAATGTGCGAATGTGCGTAGATTATCGCGATCTGAATCGAGCAAGCCCTAAGGACAATTTTCCTTTGCCACACATTGATACATTGGTGGATAATACAGTAAAACATTCTTTATTTTCTTTCATGGATGGTTTCTCGGGTTATAATCAGATAAAGATGACTCCCGAGGATATGGAGAAAACTACCTTCATAACAATATGGGGAACGTTCTACTCTAAGGTGATGCCATTCGGATTGAAGAATGCTGGGGCAACATATCAGAGGGCAATGGTGATGTTATTCCATGACATGATGCACAAAGAAATAGAAGTCTATGTCGATGATATGATTGCCAAATCTCGGAGGGAAAGAGAGTATGTTGGGAACCTCAGGAAGTTGTTTGAAAGACTAAGAAAGTTCCAGCTGAAGCTTAATCCATCCAAGTGTACGTTTGGGGCTACTTCGGGAAAATTACTAGGCTTCATTGTTAGTGAGAGAGGTATTGAGGTTGATCCAGATAAGATAAAAGCCATACAAGAACTACCACCTCCACGCACACAAAAAGAAGTCAGAGGATTTTTAGGGAGGTTGAACTACACCGCTCAGTTCATTGCTCAACTTACCAACCAGTGTGACCCAATTTTTCGACTTCTGCAAAAACACAATCCTGGAGAATGGAACGAGGAGTGTCAAGTGGCTTTTGACAAGATAAAACAATATTTGTCTAGCCCCCCGGAGCTAGTACTGCCAACTCCCGGAAGACGATTAATATTGTATCTGACTGTGTTCGAAAACTCAATGGGTTGCGTACTGGGGCAACATGACGAGTCAGGGAAAAGAGAAAGGGCAATTTACTACCTCAGCAAGAAGTTCACAGAATATGAGGCAAAGTACCCGTCAATTGAAAAATTCTGTTGTGCTTTGGTCTGGGTAGTTCGAAGGCTCAGACAATATATGTTGTATCATACGACATGGTTAATTTCAAAGCTAAACCCAATAAAGTACATGATGGAATCACCTGCACTCTCAAGAAGAATGGCATGATGGCAGATCTTACTATCGGAGTACGACATCGTATATGTGAGTCAAAAGTCGATAAAGGGGAGAGCGATAGCTGACTTCTTAGCAACTCGAACAACAGAGGAATACGAGCCATTGAGATTTGATTTCCCAGACGAAGACTTGATGTGCATTATACAAAAAGAAATGTGAGTCATCAAAAGAGAAATCATGGAAGATGAGCTTTGATGGTGCATCAAATGCATTGGGGCATGGGATTGGAGCAGTCTTAGTGTCACCAGAAGGGAACCATTATCCGCTTACCACTAGATTAAATTTCTTCTGTACCAATAACATAGCAGAATATGAGGCTTGCATTATGGGACTTCGTGTAGCTATTGAACGAAACATCGAAATCTTAGAGGTGTACAGGGATTCAGCGTTGGTGATTTACCAAAGCCGTGGAGATTGGGAAGTGAGAGATTCGAAATTAGTTAAATATCGCGATCTAGTTGCAGAACTGATTAAAGAATTCAAAGAAGTGACTTTTAATTACTTCCCACGAGAAGCAAACCAATTGGTTGATGCCCTAGCCACTTTGGCTTCAATGTTCAAAGCAAACAGAGAAACAGAAATAATGCCTCTCCAAATGAGCATATATTAGGTTCCTGCAAATTGTTTTAGCATTGAAAAAGAGACAAATGGACTGCCATGGTTCCATGATATCTTAGAATATATCAAGAATCAAAGGTACCCCGAGCAAGCAAATGAGAACGACAAAAGAAAAATCAGAAGAATGGCGGTGGGATATTCTGTACAAAAGAGGAAAAGATCAAGTGCTTCTAAGATGCGTGGATGCTGTTGAAGCCAGAAAAATACTTGAAGATGTCCATGAAGGAATTTGTGGGACGCATGCCAATGGTTTCACTATGCCTAGGCAGATTATGAGACTCGGTTATTACTGGCTAACGATGGAAAATGACTGCATTAGTTACACATGAAAGTGCCACAAATGTCAAATTTATGGCGATAAAATTCATGCAGCCCCTTCGCCCCTTCATGTCATGACTTCTCCGTGGCCTTTTTCTATGTGGGGCATGGATGTTATAGGGCCAATTTTTCCAAAAGCTTCTAGTGGACACCGATTCATTTTTGTGGTAATAGATTATTTCACAAAATGGGTAGAAGCCGATTCGTTTGCTAATGTGACGAAGACTGCAGTTTGTAGGTTCTTAAAAAAGGAAATCATATGTCGATATGGTTTGCCTGAAAGAATCATTTCAGATAACGCTTTAAATCTGAACAACAAGATGATGAAAGAAGTGTGCGAGATATTCCAAATAAAGCATCATAATTTCTTACCCTATCGCCCAAAGATGAATGGAGCAGTAGAAGTGGCTAACAAAAATATTAAGAGGATTATTGGGAAAATAACCAAGACATATAAAGACTGGCACGAGAAACTACCATTCTCTTTGTATGCATATCGTACATCTGTACGGACATCTACGGGAGCAACTCCTTTCTCTCTAGTCTATGGAATGGAAGCTATGCTGCCCATCGAAGTTGAAATCCCTTCTCTACGAGTCTTAAAGGAGTCGAAACTAGAGGAATCAGAATGGGTTCGAGCTCGATATGACCAGTTAAATCTTATCGAAGAAAAACGCTTGAAGGCAATTTGTCATGGACAGATGTACCAGAAGAGAATGATCACGGCCTATGACAAGAAGGTGCGGCCAAGAGAATTCCGCGAGGGAGAACTCGTACTGAGAAAGATTCTCCTAATACAAAAAGACTTTCGAGGAAAATGGGCACTAAATTGGGAAGGGCCGTACGTTGTAAAGAAGGCCTTCTCGGGTGGAGCTTTGATTCTCACTGAGATGGATGGGAAGGAGTTACCTAATCCAGTGAACTCAGATGCTGTGAAGAAATATTATGCCTAAAAAAAAGAGATCAAGATGAAAACCCGAAATGAGCATCTTGATAAAAAAAACCTAAAAAAAAGGAGATCAAGATGAAAACCCGAAATGGGCGTTTTGATTAAAAAATAAAAAAAAAAGAAAAGAAAGAAAAGAAAAGAAAAGAAAGAGAGATCAAGATGAAAACCCGAAAAGGGGCGTCTTGATAAACAAAAAAGGATTAGGATGAAAACCCGAAAGGGCTTCCTAATGAAGCAGATTTGGGCTTAAGGAGCAAGGTGATTTGAACAGGGAGTCAAATGGCGAGATTACAATACTTAAAGCATTCTTGGAAGCTCGAAATCTTCTACACAAGAAGCTTTGCTCGAAAAGATCCAGGATGAAGAAACGTGGAAAAGTTTATGCGTTGGATATCTAGAGCATTTGTGACAATTGAATTTGCTTTCCTTTCTTTATAATGTTTTCTCTATTGAACTATTCCTTGTTAATTTTCTTTGCTTGTTGCTTTTGAAATAAATATGAATGTGAGGTATTTCTTTCGTGCCTACTGTGTCATTGTCAAGCATATCATGTTTGGTTCATTTAAATAATAAATAGTGAAATGACATACTCTAAACAAAAGGAATGTTGAGCATTACCCGGATGAGAATTTGGTAAGTACAAGAGACTCAAAGCAAGGACAAAGTTCAATAGGGGGCAAAAGGGTGATATACAAGAAACACAGGTTACTCGTAAAGCTTGAGAACGGGTACAAAACCTGAAAGGAAAGTCAAGATTTGAAGCAATAAATGCAGGTCATCACAAAAATCGTAACGAAAAGGGATATATGACAAACAAGCCCAATGCGCATGGCATAATCATGTAGGCATGAAAATATTTAAGACAAACAGGTGCATATCATGATAACATCATGCATGACATATACAGGTACTCTAGTAGAGCAAGAGGTTTTGATGATAGCTGTACTGAATCAAGGAAAAAGAAGACATCCGAGTTCCACTAGATGATATGTTCTGAAATTCTGATTTTTTTTAAAAAAATTATTTCTAATTTTCAAAAAATCAACTCATATTGCGAGAGGTGAGTTGAGCCTCAGGTCACACGCAGAGGTATCTTTCAATTTCCATTTTTCAAAAAATCAACTTATATTGCGAGAGGTGAGTTGAGCCTCGGGTCACACGCTGAGGTATTTTTCAAATTCTGTTTTTCCAAAAAAAATCAACTCATATTGCGAGAGGTGAGTTGAGCCTCATGTCACACGTTGAGGTATTTTTCAAATTCTTTTTTTTTTAAAAAAATCAACTCATATTGCGAGAGGTGAGTTGAGCCTCGGGTCACACGCTGAGGTATTTTCAATTTCTATTTTTCAAAAAACAAAATCAACTCATATTGCGAAAGTGAGTTGAGCTTCAGGTCACACACTGAGGTATTTTTCAAATTCTGTTTTTCAAAAAAAAAAAAAAAATCAACTCAAATTGCGAGAGGTGAGTTGAGCCTCGGGTCACACGCTGAGGTATTTTCAATTTCTGTTTTTCAACAAAATCAACTCATATTGCGATAAGTGAGATGAGTCTTAGGTCACACGCTGAGGTATTTTCAATTTCTGCTTTTCAAAAAAATTAACTCATATTGCGAGAAGTGAGTTGAGCCTCAGGTCATACGCTGAGGTATTTTCAATTTTTATTTTTCAAAAATCAACTCATAATCCGAGAAGTGAGTTGAGCTTCATGTCGCATGACGAGCTATTTTCGATTTCTGTTTTTCATTAAAAATAAAGAATAAGGATTGGACAATCGAACAAAATTTAGTGCTTTTAAGTCTCTGCTATATCCCTGTTTCACAGCGATGAGCAAAGAGGGGCAACTGTAAGCACTAAATTTTGCCCGGCTTAACTGTGTGTTTAATTTTCAAAATTTAAAAAAATATTGAAAAAATAATAAAAACTAAAAAATAAAATACAAAAAAATTGCATTTTGACTCCTGAACTTTTCTTAAATTACATTTTAGCCCCTAAACTTTTTAAAATTATATTTTAACCCCTTATCTTTCTCAAAATTACACTTTGACCCTGATACTTTCTCAAAATTACACTTTGACACTGCCAGTTTTACTGCATTTGCAGTTTGGTCCTTCTATCAGAAAATCCCCAACAATCCGGCGGATTTCGCTCACCCACCCCCCGATTTTCCTGCCACCGGCCTAAGGGATGGCCTCCCTTCCCCCTAGCCACCTAATACCTGCAAAAACAACACTATAAAAGGGGATTTTTCCCCAAAAATCAAACCCCCAACAACACCCACGAAAAAGGGGGAAGAAAAGAAAAAAAGAGAAAGAAAAAGAAGAGAAAAAGAGAGAAAAGAGGAAGAGAGAAAAAGAAGAAGAAGAGAAGAGGGAGAAGGCGCATCACCGGCGGTGGAAACAGAGGCGTCTACGGTGGCGGGGGGCTAGGAGAAGAAGGAAGAAGAAGAAGGAGAAAGAAAAAAGAAGAAGAAGAAGAAAGAAGAAGAAAAAGAAAGAAGAAAAAAGAAAGAAAAAAGAAAAATAATAATAAACGTCTGGCTCCACCCGACCCGACCCGTCCGGCCCGACCTGACCTGTAACATCCTAAATTAGGGGCTTTGCATTTGATGTGTTTTTGTGTGTATGCTATGCTTAACATGCTAGTTTAGGGTACTTTAGGGTCCAGGAGTGACGGAGGGGTAAGCCGGAGCCTTAGTAAAAAAATTTGCTTTTTGGGCACTTTAAGGGAGAGCTGAATGGGATAGGATTTAAGGGTGGTTGGTTGTATGTTTAGACACAAGAAGCGCTGTAGTAAAGTGGCAAGGAGGCGCCACTTAAAGCTCAGGAAGGTGACGCCTCAGGGAAGCTCTCAGGGAATAGGTTCGAGCTGCGTGAATTCCCTTTTGGGGATTTGTTTTTGACTCCAAGGTGGGGGAGAGTTGCTTTCAGCTTGGACTCTGGTGGATGAGTGTTGAATGGGTCAACACCTTTGAATGAAGGGAAGAGAGCAATTCAAGGAGAAGGAATCGGTCAACAGGTTTGAATGGAGAGTGGAGAGTGATCGGTGGAGAGAATCATGGGTTTGAGAGAGAGAGAGTTTGGCTGAATGTGGGGTGTGTGAGAGTGTGTGCTTGGTTTAGTGATGTTAGGGGGTGGCCGAATGTTAAATGATAGCATTAGAGGGAGTGTTGAGGATTTTCGGCTAGCTAGAAAGGACCAAGAGCATTCTTTTGTTCATTTCTTTTGTCAAAACCGAAACACCCTCATACCACTTAGTGCTTGTTTCTTTTCTCTCAAATACCAAAACCAAAACACCTTTTAGTTCTCTTCTCATTTTCTTCTTCTTTTGGTGCTTGGTCGAAACCTACATTGCCTTTCACTTATCACTTTTGTTTTATTTTCTTTACCATTAGCATCAAAGCCGAAACCCTCTAAGCCACACCTTTTGCCGAAACTCTGTCATTCTCTTCTCTTTTCTTTCGAACACCTTAGCCGAATATCTCTTGGTAGATAGCACCTTTCTTCTCCATCTCTTTCTTTCCAAGAGCAGAACAACTTCGGCATTTGGTAAGTTCTTTTTGGTTCAGCTGAATCTCTCTAATCATCTACTCACTCACTTTCTTCTCTTGATTTCTTTAAGAAGGAAGCCGAAACTTCTCATTTATTTAGGCAGTTCTTATTTGTTGGTTAGTCGAAACCCTCTGACATTCATATTCTCTTCTTTCAGCTCTTGTTTCAGTGGATTGACTGTTACCTATTGTCCTCCACTCCCAATCAGTTTCTCTAGTGTTTGGGGTAAGTGTTTTCTTTTCGGTTCAATCATCTCTTCTCATGTTTGAGTGCCGAAGGCAGTAATCATATTCTTTAAACTCTTGGCCGATTGTAAGGGGGCTTCGTCTTCGCGTTCTTCCGGCTTTGGTCTGCGATTGGAGTGTGTTAAGGGACACTCAGTTCTAGTCGATTTTAAGTACTCGAGCGGTGCAGGATTCAAACTTTTCTTTAATTTTTGGGATTCGTTGATCTAGGTAAGGACCCTTAGCTTTGAGTGTCCATTCTCTTTTATTTGATTTCATTGCTTTAATCTGGTCTAGTGACCAAGGTTTTGTTCATGAATCCAAATGTCAGCCAAGCGATAGGAGGAGTTGGACCGATAGTTCCAGCCCCTAAGTTCAAGAAGCGCGTGGTATTTGCTGTTCGGGATTGGCCACCAGGTTGTGGGCCGGCTTTTGAGCAAAATAGGAGGCAGATAGCAGTAATTTCCGATAGCGATAATGTTGACATAGATAGCATAGTGCTGCGGGTAACTAGGTGTGTAAAACTCACACACTTTAATATTTAAATGTGTTAATAATTAATTGGGGCTGAAAAGCCGAAATGGTTATATGAATAGACTTTATGCCACTATGGGCATGGTTGAAATACCAGGTAAGTGCCCTGTTGTTTATGTATGCGCTATGGATTGTATGCCATAAAGATATTGTGCATTTGACAGCATGTTGCATTCATTTAACACTTGTATTTATGGGTTGGTTATGATGTGAAAGGGGAAGTGTAAGACTGTCACTAGTGGTTTGGTACCACACTTGGGTTGGCCCCACACTTTTGATTCGTGACTAAGTCCAAGTGGTTTGGAACCACCAGTGGTTGGGTACCACATGTTTATGATTTCGTGACTTGTCCCAGTGGTTTGGTACCACAGTGGGTCAGCCCCACATATATGATTATTCGGGATTGTCACTAGTGGTTTTGTACCACAAGTGGGTTGGCCCCACATATAATATTTTGTGACTATGTCACCAGTGGCTAGGTGCCACATATGGAGTGTAGCGGATGGAGGGTTGATTGTAGAAATCCCCACAGAGTGATGGGCTGGTACGGGGGTGTGTAGAGGATGGAAATCTAGGATTGGGCTGGGTACATGGCATTTATATTTGCACATGCTATTTTGAGTGGGCTAAGGCCCAATATCTGTGTTGTGGGCTTGGAGCCATTTATTATGTTTAAGGGGGATTTACACACTGAGTCTCGGTGACTCACCCCCTCTGCTTAACCTTGCAGGTGATCAGTAAGACGTGGACTTGGGAATCGAAGGGACTCGAGGAGGCCATAGTTTGTTATTTTCAGTAAACTTAGTTTCTTTTAAGACGTTTTAATTTGGGATTTTAATTGATGTAATAAGGCCTTCTAAATTATTATTGGGTTTTAACTTTATTAGCTTTGCTATGTCATGACATTATTTTATAACTTAAACATATTGGTTAAAAAGAAGTCTTCTAAACACCTGTAACCTAAACATCTGAAAATTTTCTCACAAGTGTTAACCAAGATAACAAATGAACGATTAATCCAATCTGAAAATTTTTCTTAAGCTACAAACCACTGTTTTCAAAACATCACCGGAAGATAAAAAGTTTCAAACTTACGATTTTCATCAAGATTTCCAAAGTTTCTTTTCAACCTTTCCATGTGACATGCCAGATCCGGTCGTAACGTCTAGGCCGGGTTTGGGGTGTTACAATTTTGGTATCAGAGTCAAGTTGCAAAACTCGGGCTACGAAAATGGGCTTAACAATGTTTTATTAAGTTGGTCTAAATGATTTTTGGAAGGAAAGTTTGATTGGAACATGGCATCCGAGTCCGTCAGCACTCGATCCACCCAGGTAAGTGTTTTAACAATTACTGATGATGTATGCATGCAATGATTGTTAATGTAAGTGAATATGGTTGTTACTCTAGGAGACTCAGACTATAGAGACCGAAACTTTGATATATGTTGCGGAAACTACTCTCTGAGACTATTTGCCATAAAATCTCTCGGAATTAAAAAGTGAAAGAAATAACTAACTCATAAAACTTTTTAACTAGATTAATCGCAAACGTTAGTCATGAGCACTCGAGGTCGTGGACGTAACGTACGAGGACGTGGTAGGGGCAGGATCACTGTATCAGAACCAGTTGGATCTTGTCATAGGTCAGGTAGTGAGATACCAGTACCGCTAGCAGTGGAAGCAGAATTTCAGGACCAAACAGGCGGGGATGATGCGGTGTCTTAGGCAATGTTACAGGTCTTGGAGAGAGTTGCTAGGGCAGGCATGGGTACTGGGGCTCGAAAATCTGTGTCTGAGCGACTCCGAGCCAATGGAGCAGAGATGTTTAGGGGTGTTTCTAGTGTAGCCCCTAATATAGCTGAGTATTGGTTAGAAGCAAGTGAGCGCATAATGGATGATCTAGACTTCACGGTAGAGGAGAAGTTGAAAGGGGTGGTGTCTCTTTTGTGAGACGAGGCGTATCATTGGTGGCTCACGGCTAGGGATGGTGCGGTGACTGAGCATATCACCTGGGATTTCTTTAAGACAGCATTCCAGGTGAAGTACGTCAGATCGAGTTATGTGGATGCGCAGCATAAGGCATTTCTAAATTTGGTTCAGGGGAGTAAGTCGGTGTCCGAGTATGAGGCAGAATTCCTACGACTAAGTCGTTATGCCCGGGGTATTGTGGCCACGGATCATGAGCGCTGTGTTCGGTTCGAAGATGGGTTGAGAGATGATCTGCGTGTGCTGATAGCCCCACAGCGAGAAAGGGAATTTGCTGTTCTTGTAGAAAAGGCTAAGATAACTGAGGTGGTGAGGCAGTCCGAAAAGCAGAATCAGGAGAGGAATAGAAACAAAAGGAATTTTGGTTTGTCAGGATCAGTTGGGCGGTTTCAGAAGAGGCCTAGGGTTGAGGGGCCGAATCATGTTGTGAGATCTGCTGCTGATAGTTAGCCTCCAAGGTGTGCTCGATGTGATAAATTTCATTTTGGTGAGTGTTGAGTTGGTAGTAGAGGCTGTTTCAAGTGTGGGTCCACGAAACATCGAATAAGGGACTGTCTACAGGAGAAGGGCAGAGCGCAAGCAGTGGGCCAGGGTTATGTTCAGTCAGGTAGAGGCGGTCAGCAACCACAGAGAGGTCGAGGTCCGGTCAGAGGAGGTAATGGGTTCGGTCGTGGACGTGGAGCACCAGGCAGAGGTGCTGGGGCAGTGAAGAAAGGAGACCTGGGCTGGTCTATGCAGTCAGACGTCGAGAAGAGGGAGATGCACCGGATGTCATAACCGGTACGTTTCTTATTTATGGGTTGCCTTATACTGCATTAATTGATATAGGATCAACACATTCATATGTTGCTAGTGGGATATCTGGAACTTTAAGAATAGACTCTGAGATTGCTTCTAGGGAGATGATCGCAGTTAGCCCGTTAGGAAAATCGGTAGCGGTGAACAGACTTTATAGGGATGCACCTTTAGAAGTTCAAGGGATGGTTTTTCCGGCTGATCTGATGAAGCTACCGTTCGGAGAGTTTGACCTGATCTTAGGCATGGACTGCCTAGTGAAGTATCGAGCGAATTTGGATTGTGCTGCCAAGCGCATTATTAAGAACTCTCGAGGATGAAGAAGTAGTGGTAATAGGTGAGAGGAGGAACTATTTATCTAATGTGATATCTGCTTTAAAGGCTGAGCGAATGGTGAAGAAGGGTTGTGAGGCGTTCTTAGCTCTGGTTGGTGCCTTGGAGGGCAAGGATTTGTCGGTTTCAAGAATTTTCTTGTGTTCAAAAATTTTCGTGTTTTCAAAATTTTCGTGTTTTAAAAAATTGTCGTGTTTCAAAAAATTTTTGTGTTTTAAAAAAAAATTCTCGTGTTTCAAGAATTTTCGTGTTTTAAAAAATTTTCGTGTTTTCAAACTTTTCGTGCTTTCAAAAAATTCTCGGGTTTCAAAAAATTTGTGTTTTAAAAAAAAATTCTCGTGTTTCAAGAATTTTCATGTTTTCAAGAATTTTCGTGTTTTCAAAAATTTTCGTGCTTTCAAAATTTTCGTGCTTTCAAAAAATTCTCAAGTTTCAAAAACCTTCGTGTTTTTAAAATTTTCGTGTTTTAAAAATTCTCGAGTTTCAAATTTTTCGTGTTATCAAAAATATTAGTGTTTTCAAAAAATTCTTGGGTTTCAAAAAATTTCTCGAGTTTAAATAACCTTCGTGTTTTTATAATTTTCGTGTTTTAAAATTTCTCGAGTTTCAAAAATTCTCGTGTTTTAAAAATTTTCATGTTTTCAAAAGTTTTCGTGTTTTCAAAAAAATTTCGTGTTTCAAAATTTTCGTATTTTCAAAAATTTAGTGTTTCAAAAAATTCTCGTGATTTCAAAAATTTTCGTGTTTCAAAAATTTTCGTGTTTTTAAAAATTCTCGGGTTTCAAAAAAAATTTCTCAAATTTCAAAATTTTCGTGTTTTCAAAAAATTCTCGTGATCACGATTAAATATTAAATTGAACTCGTATTTTTGAAAATTAAGACAACACGCGTTTAACAAGATACCAATTTTGGGCGTCGCGAGGGTGCTAATACCTTCCTCGCGCGTAACTGACTCCCGAACCATATTTTTCTCTGGAATTTTGACGTAGAACTAAACTCGGCCCTTTTTTTAAGAAAATTCAAAAAAATAATTTTTCTTTAAAGGAAAAGAGGATTTATTAGGTGTCCGATCACACCTAGAAAAAAGATTAGTGGCGACTCCCTTTTTTTAAAATGAAATCGAAACTCTGTTTTCAAATTTTCAATAATTATCTCAATTAGTGCCCGTACTAAAATTTTAGGTCGCTACATAGTTAATAGGATTATAATAACTTAATCAATCTCTTACCAATTTCTGATCCCTGTGCAGACGATACTTACTTATCACTTTATTACTTGAATGACGTGTACACCTGCACAATTGCATTAGTTATTTACACGGAACAATACACTTGTAATTTTTTGAACATATTGGTTTATAAAATTATTCATCTATTACATTAACACTTTGTATATTTTCTTCCCATGGTTTTTGCATGCAAAGCAAAGTGAAAGTGGAAGCAAATGTTGCTCACTGGTTTTCTAATGTGTAACTAATACTAAGTGATATTACGTGGTCAGATCATAATACAGAAAGACAACTTATATTAGTAGACAAACCTAAATATGTCCTTTGTTTAATAAAAAATGAGTAAACCGATTGAAAGACTAATACGTTGTCTATCAAGTCCAATAAGGGAGATTATTTGTCTTAGGCATCGAACCAGTTGACTCCCAGAAGATAGAGACAGAGATGTGATTGATTAGATGATCGTTGGAATCAGAGTCTTAAAATTTATAAAGAGAATGATCGAACCTGCAAACTAACTCTGACAACGATTAAAGGCAAGTATACCTATCGAACAGTAGTATAGCTTAGGCAAGACCGGATTGTCAAACCCAAAGGAACTAAAAGTACTAATACTAACCTTCTTTTTATTATCTAGCCTAAAATAAGTGAAGTTGTTTAAATCTAATCTAAATACTACTAAGCTAAAGATGCAAAGACAAAAAGAATGAATTGGGAAATAACTTGAAGGAAGACTCAGTCGATTTAAGACGATACCCCCAGGAAGAATCCACCTAGACTTCACTTGTTATTTAACCCTGAACCATACGATTTATTCACTTGACTTGATCCGTAGGATTCCCTAAGTTATATTAAACCCTCTCTCGAAGCGAATAATAACTAACCCTAGGTTGATTAATTGAAATCTCTTTCTAATTAAAACCCCTAGAATCTCATTAACTTGATCTATGGATTCCCATATTAGGTTTCACCCTAATCCGGCAAAATCTCGTCACCCTATCTCTAGGCGCGCGAACGACTCCGCTTTAATTATGCTAGATCTATTCTTAAGCAGGGACTTTTGCTCCTCCACCTAAGAACATCTGACTTGAATCAATATCTCAGAAACATTAACACAAGAATTAAGTGCACATAATTAAGAACAAATCAAGTATTTATCTTATAGTTCAGAAAACAATAACAAGATTCATCTAGGTTTCATCCCCTTCAGGTATCTGAAGGGTTTAGTTCATAACGAATAAAGAAAACATCTCAGAAGAAAAGATAAAACAAAACATAAGAAATCCTTAAAACTCCCTGAAGGAAATGAAGGAGAGATCCGCCGTCTTGAGTAGAATTCCGGTTTCTTGAGATGTATCAACTGGCTATCTTTGAGTGATTCCCATAAATCTGACCTTTTCGACTTGGCTCCTTGGCCTAGCTAACCGCCTCCTTTCAGGTAACACTTAGGGGGTTTATATAGGCTCTTGGAATGTGATTCTTCGCCCCAAAGTATCCAAATCCAAATGAAATTGCTCTTTGCCACGACAGGGACACGGCCATGTCACACGCCCGTGTGACTAGTCTTCAAGCCGTGTTTGGACTTCTTTAATGAGGTACGACCGTGTGAATCGGGGGTAAGGCTGTGTTCTAGATGATCAATGCGGTACAGCCGTGTAGGCTTAAGTCCAGGCCGTGAGGATTTTGTGATATGGTCCATTTACTCCATTTTGGGCCCGTTTTATGTTCTTTTCATCCTCGGGTGGTTTCCTGGGTATAAGACATGAAAAGAAAGGATTAAGAGCACCTTTTTACATAAATCGAGGCTTCAATCATCCAAAAGCATACTAAATGTGGGATTAAAATATGTTACTTTTACGGTTTATCAAATACCCCCACACTTAAGCTTTTGCTTGTCCTCAAGCAAAATTCTCAACTTACAATTAAAACAAACTTTCCATGATTCATAATTCCTATCAACAATGTCTCATCATAATTCATAGATAATTTATACATGGATGATCTAACTCGAAGAGTCCAAAAGATTCAAACAGTCAAAGTCATACATTTGTAGCATAAAAACGTAGGTGTCTCCCCTTATCTAAATAATTACCTTTGATTCAAAATCGTCAAGGATTGACATCCTTACTGAAGATTCACTCAAATCACTCGAGGTGTTTAAGGTTCAAAATTAAGCTCTCAAAAGTCGAACCTGAAAAGTTAATCCCATAGGCTTGCCTGAAAATCAAATCTCCACCGCTGTAAAATGAGATGATACACAAATCAAAAGGTCTTTATTAGGGTTGTAACGGGGCTTCATTTAAGGGTATAGATATAGGCTGAATTAGAAGGTTAGAATCGAGACTGATCTGATAAATTGCCTAACTTAAAAAAAATGAACTAATCCTAAATAATTACATCAATTGAAAACTAATAATACGAGCTTTTTCCTCAAGATGTGGAATTTCAACATGTAAGCTCACTTAGTAGGAATAATACTGAATATACTTCATTTTTTTAAGAACAAATCATAAAAGATGAATTCAACTACTGAACTAATTTAATTAGATAGATAACTAATCAAATCATATCTCGATATAAGGGTAGTCAAAAGGAATGGTGATAACAAATACAAAGGGGTTTTGGGTTAATATTAGGTGAGTCAATAAAAAGGGTTGTTAGGATCAACGGGGTGCACTAGGGGTTAATTATGAAGCTAAGCTTTTTAGTGGAGTTAGTGGGTTAAAACTTAGGTGCCTTTAACATCTCTATATATCAAATCATAGGTGTGGTCTCAACATGTATAATCGAGGCAAGTTCTAGAATAACAGTTTATAGTGGACACACTCATAATCAATAAAGTGAGAATGGAAAAGAATATATGCTCTAATAGGCTCAAAATCTCACAAAAATTATGGGTGTTTTGACATCAACCTTGTAAATTTCAAACTTCCAGATAATATTCAGATTCAGCTTGACAACCTAGCAAAGATTTTAATTCTGAAAAATAGACTTATCATGCTTGATTCTCTAATATTCTTTTAATTTAATCATCAATGCACAATTAACTATGGCTTAATCTAAAACATATCAATCAAAATCATAAACCATCAGAAATTTCATCCTAATTAGTAATATGAGGAAATTACTTAAAAACAAGACTAAATTCAGGGATTTGAGAATAATGAAGAAAGTTAGGTCGGATTTGAGAATCATGCAAAAAGTTAGTCCCTTTCTTCAAATAAATATTCACCCCCCACACTTAAGGTGTACATTGCCCTCAATGTACAAAGACAGATATTCAATTTAAGAGAGAGGGAGAGGTGAAACTTCCTGAATTTGGATGGTTTCCCGGAGTTGGAAGTCGATAGGTGTGGCGGCTGCTGCCGAGCTCTACGCTAGATAAAGAAATTGGGGAGCTCGTAGAGAATTAGCCAGGAGTTATTAAGACACATTTAAAATAAACTAAATATATAAATAAAGATAAGAAAGATAAAGAAAAAGAGACTAAGAAGGAAAATAAACTAAGACTAGAAGATAAAAGGGCTTGAGAATCCTTATTGTTAGATGGTTCGTGAGGTGGGTGTGACTTCTAAGGCGACGGAGGTGCTGGCAGTGGCGGAAGTGGCGTGATTCCTAAGCAGCCTGAAGAACCTAACACTAAGAAACTAAAATATATTAAACTAAATTAAGCATAAGATTTTCAAAGAGAAGGAAATTGAAGCAAAAGAGAAAGGAAAAAGAAAAGATAAATGGTCTCAAAGACCCTTGGCTTTTTGTTTAGATGAAGCGACCGACATGAACTTATGTATTGGGGTTTCCTTTGAGGAGACTACGCTTGGCTTCTTCCGCTTCTTTGACATGGTTTTAGTGTAGCTCAAGAGTTTATTGAGAATTGTCATCTGAGAGGAAGGGGAGAAGTAGACAGTGGGTGGAAAGAATGGGGAAGGGAGGTTGGGTTTAAATAGAGGTTCAATTCTGGTACTTGCCCACGCCCGTGGGCCGAGGGCCTGTGGATGCACATGGCCACTTCGCACGGCCGTATGTCTAGGCATGTTGATTTTCCATGCCCGTTTTTCAGCCAGCCACGCCCATTGGTGACAAGTTATATGTTGGCTGGATTTGAAGGCACGGGCGTGTTTTGCCCATGGTTTGCAAGTCAGTAGCTTCACACAGTCGTAGGGCACGGCCGTGCCACTTTGTTGGTGCCCGTGGGGGAGTGGTTGAGTCCGTGAATTCAAAGATTGGTTGGGACTGATTCGTACCACCTCTACTATGTCAATACAGAGATTTTGGTGGTCCACACGACCACGGCCACGACCGTGTGCAAGGCCGTGTGGCTTGGGAATCTGCACTTTTGTGTTAGTTTAAAGCTAAATTTTTAGAACTAAGAGAAGAAAAGAAAAGAAACTGGAAATAAATGCGAAAGTAAATAGGGTTAGTGCTCGGGTTGCCTCCCGAGAAGCGCTCGTTTATAGTCTTAAGCTAGACTTTACTTGTATTTGAGAAAAAGAATCAGGGAGGTTTAAAGGTTTGAATATCTTCCCTCATGCTTACAGTTCTATTTTCTTGATAAAGTTTAAGTCGAGAAGCGTTTACCTTAAAAGTGTCGAATGTTGGATTGCTTACCTCGACTGTTCCGTGTGGGAAGATATTGTGTACCTTAAGAGGAATTTAATCGTTTACTTCAGGCCTGATGTGGTGGTGTGAGGGTCAGCTTTGTCTAACAGTACCTGGTCTCCTATTTTGAAATGGTTTGATGTTCCTATGAGCTCTTCTGGGGGCTCCTTAGGTTTTACTTTGTGCAGTTCCTGTTCTTTTTTGATGGATGTCGTCCACTTTTCTAATTTGTTGATCTTAAGGCTTCTCGTTGTGTGATCTTTCTGTGTTGATTTGAGGGTCATGCTTCGGCCCAGGTTTGTAATCTTGTTGCGTTTCCTGTGATGAAGCTGGAACAATTTGGTTATCAACTGAATTTACTTTCTCACCTTCATCAGTTGTTTTCCTGGCCGAGTCAAGAGCTTGTAGGCTGATCGATTCGTCACCTACTTGAAGTATTAATTCTCCCGTGCTAACATCAATTTTAGTCCTGGCAGTTGCTAGGAAGGGTCTTCCTAAAATTAAGGGAATCGAATTATCCTCGTCCATGTCTAAGACAACAAAATCTACTGGGAAAACGAATTTATCAATTTTTACAAGAACATCTTTAATAATGCCCCTAGGAATTCTAACAGTTTTATCAGCCGATTAAATGCTCATCCTAGTCTGTTTGGGTTTTCCTAGACCTAGTTGTTTGAACATTTTGTAAGGCATGACATTTATGCTTGCCCCTAAATCAGCTAACGCATTATCAATAGTTAAACTACCAATTAAACATGGAATTGCAAAACTCCCTGGATCTTTTTGCTTTCGTGGTAGTCTATTCTGTAACATCGCTGAGCATACTGCATTTAATTCCACATGTGGTTCCTCGTCTAATTTGTGCTTGTTCGTCAAGAGCTGTTTTAGAAATTTACTTGAGTCTGGCATCTGAAAAAGAGCTTCAAGAAGAGGTAAGTTGATATGTAATATCTTTAAAAGTTTAAGAAACTTACCGAGCTGTTCTTCTCTATCATCTCTTTTCATTGCTTCGGGATAAGGTAGGCGAGGTTGGTACTCTTTGATTACCGATTTTGGCTTTTCCCGTGTTACCTCTATTTTACCTTCTTCTACCTCGTTTTCTTGTATTGAGTTGGGTTCATCTAACCCTTTACTATCATGAGCTGTGATGGCTTGAATTTGCT
Source organism: Gossypium australe (assembly GCA_005393395.2). NCBI lineage: Eukaryota > Viridiplantae > Streptophyta > Magnoliopsida > Malvales > Malvaceae > Gossypium > Gossypium australe. Next base: position 98,682,460 of record CM016617.1, read on the forward strand.
CCTTTGGGTTAATCTCCGTGTTACTTGGTAGACGTCCTTGCGGTCATTTGGACATTAACTTTGCAAGTTGTCCGACTACTTTATGACTTCCCCTACTAACTTAGTAAGTTCCCCGACTCGGTTCTTGGTCTCTTCAACCAATGTTTGTTGATCTTTAAGTGTTTTCTCAGTATATTGGAGATGATTTTCTGTGGCTGCCATGAATTTTGTCAGCATCTCTTCAAGGTTTGGCTTCTTCTCTTGCGGATATGGCTGATTTTGGAAATTTTGAGGAGGTTGTTGTCTTTGATTTCCTTGACCTCCCTATGAAAAGTTTGGGTGGTTCCTCCAACTTGGATTGTAAGTATTACTATAAGGATTATTATTGGATCTGAAATTATTACCTATATAGTTCATCTGTTCGCTCTCTGCGCCAGGTTGGTAGGGTGGGTACTCAGGATTCGCCACAGTTCCACTTGCGTCACACTGCATGACTGGGTGTGCCTGTGAAGAACACAAACTATCAAGCTTTTTATTCATCATCTCTATCTGTGTTGATAGTATGGTCACTGCATCGAGGTTGTAAACTCCGGCTGATTTTGTCGGTCTAGTCCTTGTAACTTGCCACTAATAGTTATTTAGTGACATCTCTTCAATGAACTCGTAGGCTGCTTTAGGAGTTCTGTTGTTCAGGGTTCCACCTGCGGCTGAATCAATTAATTGCCTTGTTAAGGGGTTTACACCGTTATAGAAGGTTTGGGCTTGTAGCCATAAGGGTAAACCATGGTGTGGGCACCTTCTTAAGAGATCCTTGTATCTTTCCCATGCGTCGTATAATGTTTCTAAATCCATCTGCACAAAAGAAGAGATATCATTCCGTAATTTGGCCGTTTTGGCCGGTGGGAAATATTTTAATAGAAAATTTTCAGTCATTTGTTCCCATGTAGTGATTGACCCTCGTGGTAACGAGTTTAACCACTGTTTGGCTTTATTTCTTAATGAAAAGGGAAATAATCGAAGACGTATGGCATCATCAGAAACGTCATTTATTTTAAAGGTATCACAGAACTCTAAAAAATTAGCTATATGAGTGTTTGGGTCTTCGTCCTGTAAACCATCAAATTGAACAAATTATTGAATCATTTGTATTGTGCGAGGCTTTAATTCAAAATTATTAGCAGCTATAACAGGCCTAACAATACTCGATTCTGCTCTTATTAAATGCGGTTTAGCATAATCGTACACAATACGCGGAGCATTATTTTCTCCCACATCTTGTGGTGGTGGATTATTCTCGTCCATCCCTTCAATAGGATTGGATCTGTTTTCGCGCTCTTCTTCTGTGTAATTTAGGGCTCGCCTAATTTCTCTGCGGTTCCTACGAGTGGTCACTGTCATATACAAATGGTCCTCTCGGGTTCCTTCTAGTCATAAACTAGAGGTACCTGCTAGGAGAAGAAAGAAAAAGAATTTAGCAAAATCAAATTTTTAACCTAAAAATAAAAGTAAATTGTGAAAAATAAAAAATAATGGCTAAAGTAATAAAAATAGAGCTTTCTTAATATTTTAGTTCCCCGGCAACGGCAACGGCGCCAAAAACTTGATCGCTGGAATCAGAGACTTAAAATTTATAAAGAGAATGATCGAACCTGCAAACTAACTCTGACAACGATTAAAGGCAAGTGTACCTATCGAACAGTAGTATAGCTTAGGCAAGACCGGATTGTTGAACCCAAAGGAACTAAAAGTACTAATACTAACCTTCTTTTTATTATCTAGCCTAAAATAAGTGAAGTTGTTTAAATCTAATCTAACTACTACTAAGCTAAAGACGCAAAGATAAAAAGAATGAATTGGGAAATAACTTGAAGGAAGACTCATTTGATTTAAGACGATACCCTCAGGAAGAATCCACCTAGACTTCACTTGTTATTTAACCCTGAACCATACGATTTATTCACTTGACTTGATCCATAGGATTCCCTAAGTTATATTAAACCCTCTCTCGAAGTGAATAATAACAACCCTAGGTTGATTAATTGAAATCTCTTTCTAATTAAAACCCCTAGAATCTCATTAACTCGATCTATGGATTCCCATATTAGGTTTCACCCTAATCCGGCAAAATCTCGTCACCCTATCTCTAGGCGCTCGAACGACTCCGCTTTAATTATGCTAGATCTATTCTTAAGCAGGGACTTTTGCTCCTCCACCTAAGAACATCTGACTTGAATCAATATCCCGGAAACATTAACACAAGAATTAAGTGCACATAATTAAGAAAAAATCAAGTATTTATCTTATAGTTCAGAAAATAATAACAAGATTCATCTAGGTTTCATCCCCTTTAGGTATCTGAAGGGTTTAGTTAATAACAAATAAAGAAAACATCTCAGAAGAAAAGATAAAACAAAACATAAGAAATCCCTAAAACTCCCTGAAGGAATTGAAAGAGAGATCCGCCGACTTGAGTAGAATTCCGGCTTCTTGAGATGGATCAACTGGCTATCTTCGAGTGATTCCCACAACCCTGACCTTTTCGGCTTGGCTCCTTGGCCTAGCTAACCGCCTCCTTTTAGGTAACACTTAGGGGGTTTATATAGGCTCTTGGAATGTGTTTCTTCGCCCCAAAGTATCCAAATCCGAATGAAATTGCTCTTTGCCACGACAGGGACACGGCCATGTCACACGCCTGTGTGACTAGTCTTCAAGCCGTGTTCGGACTTCTTTAATGAGGCACGGCCGTGTGAATCAGGGGTAAGGCCGTGTTCTAGATAATCAATGCGGCACGGCCGTGTGGGCCTAAGTCCAGGCCATGTGGATTTTGTGATATGGCCCATTTACTCCGTTTTGGGCCCGTTTTATGTTCTTTTCATCCTCGGGTGGTTTCCTGGGTATAAGACATGAAAAGAAAGGATTAAGAGCACCTTTTTACATAAATCGAGGCTTAAATCATCCAAAAGCATACTAAATATGGGATTAAAATATGTTACTTTTACAATTTATCATTAGACTAACAATACATCAGACTGGACCCAAGAAGAATAAATTCTGAATCTTTTTATGGATTTATTCACTTATGATATTCATAGTGTGGCATATCTAAACCCTGAGTGGATGACGGACTATGTACGCATGAGTCGTACACTTTTATGTCAACCATTTGATAATTTCCTTTTTAAATACTTCCTTCATGGCAGGATTCAGTCTCCTTTGCTATTCAATAGATTTGCCATGACTATTTTCATGTATTATTTTGTGCATGCAGATTACTGGGGTAATTTCTTTGATATATGCAATTGACCATCTTAAAGATTTCTTTGATTTCTTTAAGACCTCCAGTAATTGCATCTTTTGGTCTATTGTAAGCTTGGCATAAATATGTACAGGCAGTGTATCATTTTTTCCCAAATAAACGTACTTCAAATGCACTGGTAATGGCTTAAAATCCAGCACCAATGGATCTTCTATTGATAACTGAGGAAGGTTGAAAGAGCGACTTGATAAATCTAATGATTCAAAGCTCCTTCTGTATCAATTTTCAAATTACTAAGTTTCCATTAGTTCTTCAGATTCTTCAGTCAAATCTGTTTTATTTAATTTGACAGAGTCTGCATCAGAATTGTTGTGCATATGTCCTGCAAATTCTTCCTGAATTACAATGTTAACAAATTCTACAACATGGCATTCTTCATCTGGGTTTGCACACTTTAAAGCATCAAACACATTAAAAGTCAACTGTTGATCATTAATTCTCAAGGTTAACTCACCTTTATGTACATCAATCAATGTTCTACTAGTTGCTAAGAAAGGTCATCCAAGTATTATAGGTGCCTCTTTACCTACTTCACATTCTAGAATAATACAATCTGTTGGAAAGATGAACTTGTAACTCTTACCAATACATCTTCAATTTTACCTTCTCGATGGACATATGATCTATCAGCTAGTTGTAGTGTGACTATAGTAGGTCTTGCCTTTCCTATCCCAAGTTTCCTAAAAACAAACATAGGCATTAGATTGATACTTGCACCTAAATCACATAATCCTTTGCCTACATAATGGTTTCCAATCGAACAGAGTATAGTGAAACTCCCTGGATCTTTTAATTTTGGTGGCAGTTTGTTCTTCAGCATTGTTGTGCACCCTTCAGTAAGTGCCACAGTTTCGAGCTTCCCTAACCTTCTCTTTTTGGATAGGATATGTTTCATGAATTTCACATAGTTAGACATTTGTGCTAATGCTTCCACCAAAGGTATATTGGTGTGTAATTGCTTCAAGATCTCCAGAAATTTCTTGAATTGAGCATCTTGTTTAAACTTTTGGAAACGCTGTGGAATATGTAGCAGTGGCCTTCCTTCCATTTGTTAAGGTTGCCTTGTCATAGCATTTGTATTGGCTCGGCAAGATGAATTTGCTTCTGTATGCTTTTGTCTACTATCATCTTTTGTAGTTTGTTTCACTTCTGGTTCGAAAGTTGTGATTCCAGGAACTTTGAAACTTTCCTCCTCAAACAATGCATCATTCACAACTCCTTGCAGTTGAGTTCCACTCTGGAGTGTTATGGCTTTACATTATTCTTTTTCTTGAGATCTAGAACTTTCTGTGTCACTAGGCAATGCTCCTTTGTTGTCTGGAGCTTAATGTAATGGCAATTTGTCCCACTTGATTCTCCAGAGCTCTTAAGGAACCTGTTTGGCTCTAAATAATTGCATCATTCTTAGCTATATACTATTTTAATAGAACTTCCATAGCTGATGTTGAAGATGACGAACTTTGTTACACATTTTCCCATGACATTGGTTGATTGTGTCCAGGTGGTACACCAGCCGTATTCTGTCTATTAATAGTGTTGGCATTTCCCATGTCCTGATTACTCCTGCTAAAATTTGGATGTTACTTCCACCTTGGATTGTAGGTGTTGGAGTAGGGATTGTTTTTACTACAATTAAAATTTCTCATGTAATACGCAGAGGCTAGATTGAATGGGCATTCATCAAAAACATGATATTCTCTACAGTATACGCATGCTAGTTATGCAATCTTTATCTCCTACACTGCAGAGGGTCTTTTCAGAGTTTTAATCATATTTGTTAAAGATGATACCTGAGCTAGTAACGATGTAATCGCATCAAGTTCCATTGCTCCAACAACTCTTCTACCAGTACCAACTCTGGTAGTGGGGTATTGATAATTATTATTTGCTATTCTTTCTAGAATTTCGTATGCTTCATTGTAGGATTTGTCAAGCAACATCCCATTAGCAGACGCATCCACCACCATTCACGTATGAGCATTTAATCCATTGTAGAACATTTCCATTTGTGTCCAATGCTTAAAACCATGCATCAGGCATTTTCTAATTAATTCTTTGAAACGCTCCCATGCTTCGTATAATGTCTTATCTTCATATTGCCTGAACGATGTAATGTCATTCCTCAGTTTGGTATTCATGTTAGGAGGATTGTACCTTAGCAAAAATCCCTGACACAGTTCATTCCAAGATGCTAGCGTACCTGATGGTAATGCATTCAACCATAATCTGGCATGATCTTGCAAAGAATAAGGGAATAATTTTAGTCTAAGGGCACCTTCAGGAACACTTTGCTACCTGAATGAGTCACAAAATTCAAGAAAAAGTCTCAAGTTTAATCTGGGATCTTCAGTTGATAAACCACTAAACTACCTTATCGTCTGTAACATCTGAAACATTACTAGTTTTAATTCAAAGTGTTGAGCTTGAATATGGGTCTATCTCTGTCATCTAAAATTCGAGGAATATCAACATTTCTTTCATTCTAGAGTACCTAATCTTCTCTGATTGGATCATTTATAATCCTCACCATTTCTCTTAATGCTTTCCTTCTTCGCCTTAATGTTCTTTCAATCTTAGGATCAAAACAATATTTCGTATCCCCTTGAATACTTCCTCTCATGAACTAGTACAAACATGAAAAATCAAATAAAATACCAATTAACTAATCTAACAAAAATAACAAGAATAATAACAAATCAACTTTTCACCAATGCTACCGATTCCCGGCAATGGCGCTAAAAACTTGTTGCGTGTAAATAACTAATGCAATTGTTCAAGTGTACACGTCATTCAAGTAATAAAGTAATAAGTAAGTATCATCTCCATAGGGATCAAAAATTGGCAAGAGATTGACTAAGTTAGTATATGTAACACCCCTTACCCATATTCAACTCCTGAACCAGGTACGAGGCATTATCGGACTTAACTTGCTTAAACTTACAACTTTGGGATTTAAATTTTCATTTCCAACTTAAAAATTCTCATTCATATGTAGAACATTCTTATTATAGGCCTACGAGGCCTTAAACATACATTCGAAAGGTCTCGAAATTAAACCAGAAACTTTTACGCACTTTGAAAAATTTTGCCTAAACAGGGGCCACACACCCGTATGGGCAGGCCGTGTGGTCACACACGCCCATGTTCCTAGCCCCATGTCCCTCACACGGCATTGACACACCCGTGTCTTAGCCCGTGTGCCAAAACCATGGCATTCTATTTATGACGTCATCACCTTATATGGTCACACGGCCAAGGCACACGCCCGTGTCCTTAGGCCGTGTGTCGAATTAAATTCCAAATTTTAGGTGCAGACTTCACACGGCCTGAGCACACGCCCATGTCCATGGCTGTGTAACGCCCCGAATTTTGGACTAGAAGGAATGGGCCTTGAGCGTGGGATCAGCTAGGAGACTGCACATAAATATTTATGTGTGCAAGAAAATGACACAAATTGCTTGTTTGCTTTAATGACTAAGTGCTTTGGGTGTGTATGGGAGTATTTGAGAAGTCTAAGTTCAAGTCTTGCTCTTGCAAAATTTTTATTTTTTCCCTTAAATGAACCTGGACACTGGCACTTAGGCTTTATTACTAATAATGTTGGTTTTATGAAACAAGAGGAACTTGTGGCTTAGTGGCAAGTGGCGTGTGGTGTAACTATGAGGTCTGAGGTTCAAATCCTAGGATAAGCAATGGAATGTTTATTTTGCTACTTGAGCTGAGAAGGTAGAAGAGGACTGAAACACTGCTGATGATGTGTTTGAATTGGTCATGGAGAGATTGTAGGAGCAAATCGTGGAAAGGATTAAGGGAGAGTTTTGTGGAGAGAATTAAGGAAGTAGAAGTCTGTAGGAGTGTTAGTGCCGAATTGGGTGTTTAGCTACTTAGGATATCGGTTGAGACTTCCTTTGGGGAAATCAGTTTTGGTCATTTTTCGTTAGTACTGTGTTCCTAAGAAAAAGGGGGATTCTCTAGTGTGTAGAGGCGTTCCAAATCTTCCCTTCATCAACTAATTGATCATCGAGGGTAAGTTGGTTTGGTGGGCCGAATATGTTGTGATTTTGGTGTTGGGTTTTTAAATCACATTCTCATGAACAATTCTGTCTAATAAGAATCGTTGTTTAAGCAGGTAATCATCAAGAACATGGGGTCGTGGCTTGGTCAGCAATCTTAGAGGAGTAGGCCATATTTCGTACAATCGTGGTAGGTGATGATTGATTAAGTGTGGATTAAGTGTCCATAAGAGGGTGTTTTACCCTAATGATTAAAGGATTAATGTGGGCCATGTTTGAATTTAGGTTGGGTGCTCGTGGAACTTGGAGCGGTTTCATAAACAAGTGTGTAATCACACTATCTCTGCTATGAATCGGCAAAAGCCGAAAAGCCAAAACTCTGACATTCGAGGCCTTACGAGCGTGCGATCACTTGTGTGGTAAAACCGAGCCCACAATCGTGGGCGGTAGACTGAAGAGGCCACCACGAGTGTTCTCGTGCGCTTGGGTCGTTATGGGCCTCGTTGGGCTAAAATGGGCCATGTGGGCCCAATGGGCTCGTGAGCCCCACACGGATAAAATTTACAAAAAGTAGTAGAAACTGGATTGGGCTATGTAGTTCGCATAGCCAGAATTGAATTTTGGGCCAAATGGGCCACACGAGTGTGTGGGCCCATTTGGGTCGAATATTGGGCTTTGAGCTCATTTACACTGTTTTGACCAAATGGGTTATCTATGCTGCTCGAGGCGACTGTAGGCCTTTGGAAATGTCGTTAACTATACTGAGACCCCTAAGGAATGAAATGATCGAAATACCCTTGTAGGGTAGAATTATCGAAATACCCCTATAGGGTAGAATTGCCGAAATACATTTGTAGGGTAGAATTACCGAAATACCCTTGTAGGGTAGAATTACTAAAATACCCATGTAGGGTAAAATGACCGTAATGCCCCTGTAGGGTACAATAACCGTAATGCCCCTGTAGGGTAAAATGACCGTAATACCCCTGTAGGGTAAAATGATCGTAATACCCCTGTAGGGAAAAATGACCGTAATACCCCCCGTAGGGTAAATTGATCGTAATACCCCTATAGGGTAAGTTGACCGTAATACCCCTGTAGGGTAAAATGACCGTAATGCCCTGTAAGGTAAAATGACCGTAATACCCCTATAACGTAAAATGACCGTGAAGCCCTTATAGGTAAAATGACTGTGATACCTCTGTTAGGTGAGTTGACCGATATACCCCCAAAGGGTAAAATGACTATTATGCCTCGAGGGTAAATGATTGATTTGTCTACGAGTGTAAATGATTGATTTGTTTGTGACGTAAACGACTAATTTGTGTGTGATTTGTATGACTGATTCTGAGCATAGCATTTTGCATACACGACATACTGCATGGGGTTGGGATACTGTTATGGAGGAAGTACTGTACTGGTGGCTCTGCCACAATCACTGTTACTGGTGGCTTTGCCACATATACTGTTACTGGCAGATTTGCTGCGAAACTGTTACTGGCAGCTTTGCTACGATACCGTTCCTGGCAGCTTTGCTACGATGCTACTGATGGTTGTGTACCAATCATATCACTGCTACTGATGGCTTTGTGCCGATCATATTACCATTACTGATGGCTGTGTACCGGTCATATTACCGTTACTGATGGCTGTGTGCCAATCATATTACTACTATCGGTGGCTTTGTGCCAATCATATTACTGTACTCATGGCATTATTGCTATCCTGTTTACGACTCTTAGCCATTCTGATTATTGGCAGCTTTGCTGCGATACTGATTAGTGCTGCAACCGGTGCTGATAATGGTGTGTTGGCTAGGTGGGTCGATTTTATCCCCATATGGTATGTTGGTTGGTACAAGTGGTGTGTTTGCTGGATTGGGATGGGTTGCATGATTACATTGTTGCATTTCTGTTACTGATATTGTCACTGTATTGGGCTTAGGCCCACATGTATTCTGTTTCTGATTCTGATACTGTAATGGGCTAAGGCCTACACTATACAGTTACTATTAAAGGGCTCAGGCCCAGACTGATTATGTTTCTGTATACTGATTGTTTCTTTAATAAGGGGATTACACACTGAGTTTTCATAAACTCACCCCGTTTTTAACCTTTCAGGTAATCCCAAGTGTTAGACGGTTCGGAGCTGCGAGAGACTCGAAGAGGGCCACACAACCGCACAAGTTTTATTCTGTTTAGCTTATTTACTTAAGAATGAGCTTGTTGGATCGGGTTGTAATAAGGCCTTTATAATTTCTGGATTTTAACTTTGGGATTTGATTTGATTGTGATTTATATCTGCTAGAAGTAGAACACAGTTTTCCAAAATAATAACTATTTTCTAACACTACGTTTCCGCAACCCAATTTTTAAATATCACGTTTTTGTGAATCATTAACTTTAAATTAAGCTTCCGCAACAATAAGGTTTTGAAGGTAATAACTTTTTAATAAACCTCGATTGAAAATAAACAAACGCAAACTGAGGTTTTGTACAAGTTTTAAATGGCAAGAAGTTTGAAATTTCAAGAGGGGTTTTCAATGAAAACATGGTTTTTGAAAAACACTTCAATGCGACACGCCCACGATCGAGGTTTATTTTCATTGAAAACACTGCTTGAAATTTAACCCCAAAGAGATGTCGATAGTGCGATTCCGAACTCCGACGTCCCACGATCCTCAAGTTATCTTGGCAATACTACAAGGAAAAAGGAAATGAGAGGGGTAAGCATAAAACTTAGTAAGTTTGCTTGAAATAAATAGCAACATAAAACTCATAATGTCATTCATCCATTTCATTGAATAAAACACAAGTCTTAAGCTCATTCCATACTTACTCATACTTACTCCTACCAATTACATAACATGCCATATATCGTGAACCACTCTCATGAATTATTCACATATACCTGTATCACTTCATCACTTGGCATTAGCATTAATCTCATGTCTAGCATAAGTTTAACCATTTACCACATGGAAATTGCTTAAGTTATTCAAGGATATATATGTAATCATCCTCATTCATAGAATCTCGACACTAATGCCACATCCCGATGGGTCTTACATGGGGTCACTTCTAAATGTCGATGCCATATCCCTGATATGGTCTTATACGTGATCTCATATTGTTTTTCGATGCCATATCCCAGATATGGTCTTATATGATTCTCATTTTTGATGCCGATGCCATATCCCAGATATGGTCTTATATGGGATCTCTATTTGGTGCCGAGGCCATGTCCCAGACATGGTCTTATACGGGACCTTACCTTTCTCATATTTTGATGATCTTATTCTCTCATTTATTAAAGTCCAACCGGGACTTTCACATTACAATTCTCATCATTTTCTCATTTAACATTATAATTCAAAATTCATAGGAATTTTATACAACATTGCTACTATCAAACATTTAGAAGCTTAATAACATGACGTTCAATTTATTACACACAAACTTACCTCGATTTTCAAAATAGGTTAAATTGTCGATCTAGTCCGATACTTTGCCCTTTCCTCGATCGAGGTTAATTCTTTGTTCTTCTTGATCTATAATAGCAAATTAGCTCATTTAGTTATCACATTATCTAATGCATTTCAATAATCATGCTTTGGCAAAATTACTATTTTGCCTTTAGACTTTCACAAAATGACCATTTTACCTCTAGGCTCAGAAATCAATTCTAATCAAATTTCTTTCTTTAACGAGCCTAGGTGAGCATTTATTACTCTTATGGAAACCATCAAAACTCAACATTTCACACATTTACTACATGTTTTACAACCTTTACAAAAAGGTCCTTTCAAGTGTTTTCATGGAAACACCTTCCACAGATGTTGTTTATCTAACAAATAAGACTCATTTTCTTCCATAAAAATGCAGCAACGAACATAATTAATCACAAGTCAAAACTCTAGACTCTTAACCATTTTGCAAAATAGACCCCTCATTAGCTAGATCATGATACAAAGGTCCTAAAGGTACAAAAATCATCAAGAAAAGTCATAAAATCACTTACTTGTAAGGAGGATAAGTTGCTGAAAATTTTAAGCTTTCAAACCCTTATTTTTGGTGGTAATTTTGGTGGAAGGAGGTGAATGAATAGTGTGATATCATCTGTTTCTTTATTTATTTATTTCCTTCAATCTAATCCACCTAATCCACCTACTTAACCAATTGTGACCTCTTTTTGTCCCCTATGGCCGGCCAACCATAAATTAAGGGGATAGTTGCCCTTTAAAGACCTCCAATTAATATTTTATGGCTATTTGGCACCCTTAGCTTGTAGTTTGGAACTTTCGTACTTTATGCGATTTAGTCCTTTTTTGCGATTAAGCATGAAATCGCTAAAATTAAAGCACCAAAAATTTATGTACTTATATAATCATGCTCTAACTCATAAAATAACATAAAAATAATTTTTATCTGACCTTAGATTAGTGATTCTGAAACCACTGTTCAGACTAGCCCCTAAATTGGGCTGTTACATTATAATCTTATTAACTATACTAAATAGCAGTAAATACTCCTAAATTGAATAAGATGTTGGTATAATGAATTAATGTAAGTTAATGCTAAAAATAGAAAACTGATATGGCAAATAAAATGTAGTGGCGAATTACAGAGAAAAGCAAGAGTAAGTCTGTTCTTGAATGAATAGGGTTGGAATTATTCAAGTGAAATGCTCATATCAAAATAATGTAATTGCAAAATATTGTCTAATCAATTGTTCAGAGAGTTACTAATGTAACCTGCCTGTTTTGATAGCTAGATTTTCAGCTAAAAATCTAAGTTACTATATGATTATAGAACTCTGGATTAATAACTGCAATGAATGTTCTTCTCTGCACAACTCGTAACATCTATGTTTAGAGTGCTACGAAAATTCTGTCGAATATTCGCTTTCATAAAACGATTCTAGATCCAGTATGTTTAACATTTTCAGAATTAAAAATACATCTATGAACACAACATACAATTAGCTATGTCTAGAGCTTGCATGCATGAATTTAAAATAGGCATAAATCGAATGAAACAATGATATAGGCAATCTCAAATCATGAGCATTAAAGATGATAAACATCCACCCAAATAACTCCAACCCAAAAAATATTTAGATCATGGGTGGCAAAGTAAGCACCAAATTTAAATTATTCATCAAAATTTAAAGAAGTTTGAATAACAGAAATCGGGAAAACTAAAGGCAGAACTGCAGGATTTCTCACCACCAGAACTGCAGGATTTCTCACCACACTCCAGGTTCTCTTTTATCTTTTGATCATACGTGAATCCAGGATAGATGTTTCTTCCCCTTCTTCATGTCTATATTCTGCTCTCTGTAGCTGCTACCCTTTTCTTTCTATAAAATTCTCTAATGGAGTTTTTCTCTATGTAGAGAGAGGATTGTTGTCACCCGTCTCTTTCTCACATAAATTCTCCTCTCCTTTTTTCTCCTTCTCTCTCTTTCTTTTATTGGGTAGATCCGTCCCATCTCAGTACACTTTTTTCATTCTTGTTTTATTGTGTTCACATGCACATTTGGCTGAGAATGACGTGGATAAAATGCTAAGTCATCTTTTCAAAATTACCATGGCAAATCTGTTGGCAATCAATTTCACCATTTGCTATGGAAATATTTCACTTCCTTTACATTCCCTCTTCATCTTCTTGCTCTTTCTACACTTGTCTTCACACAAAACCACACCTTTCCACCCCAAGTGATAAAAGTAACAAATAATGACCATTATATCACAATCCAAGCTTTGTTATGCAATGTTCTAAAAATATCCTAAAAATGAAAATATATTCACCTAATTAAAACCAATTAATTCTATTTAGAGGCCTTAAATATAACTCTTTACAAGAGTTATTATGTACTCAGACAAAAATGCTACACTTAGGGCACCAGATCCAACAAATTGATCTTCTAATTGCTTAATTGATTCTGATTGTTTTTGTTACTTGTTACTTTATGTTCTTTATATCAATTTTCGTTATATACCTGTCGTACTATAATATTTTATTATTACTATTTAGACCTATTTGTGTGAAAGTTTATAATTTAGTTTAATTTAGCCTCCCTTGGGTACGATCCTCAGGATGCTTCCCAAGTGTTCCATTGTAAACACATCTATATTACAACTTGACCTGTATACTTGCAAACACCGCTTTGTTCTTATATTTTATTTGCAGTATTTACAACCCTGACACACACACGTTAGGGCTGTGGTCATCCTTCTAATGGGATTTTATTTTACTTTTAGTTTAATTTGGTTATTCTTTTTGAAATATTTTTAATAATTCACTTTATGAACTTTACTGATGAATGGTTGATGTTATTGTCATGTACAAACTTTTATCCTCATCTTACTTAGATATAATTATAGTATTTTGATTTTTGTTGCACATGGTCAAGGGGCATTAATGGTTAATTTTCTTGATTATGTTTTAAATTAAGTTTAAGGGATTAATATGATTGTACTAAGGGGTAGCATTTTTTGTTAATGTTGATGAGCTTCATTATTTTAATTAGTTTTGCTAAAAAAATTGCTAAAGGGGGGTGATTGTTGAGGCAAGCTTTCAAAATGGCCTATGAAGTGCCAAAGGTAGTGGCCATTACGATTAGCATTGCAACAAACTTAGTAAATTTCCAAGTTCGGAGTCGTCAATTCCTTAAAATAATTCTTTGGATTTTGAACAATGTTGATATTTTTGAAGTATGAAAGCCATTTATGAAAATCAATCCATTTGAAGCAACTTATCTTGAAAATTGGATTGGATCATATCAGATCAAGCAATTGGATCCCTTGGATTATGGAGATTGGATTGGGATAGCATTGAAGACATATATTATAACACCCCAAACCCGACCCATGCGGTATGATCGGGTCCGGCATGTCACATAAAGAAAGTGTTTAGAGAACTTGTGATTTTACTAATAGTTGACGTTATTAGGTTATAGTTAAGAAAACAAGTTTGGTTTATAAAGATTTGATAAAATACTACAAATCTCAAGAGGTTGATTGATGAATCAAAAATCAAACTAGTGAACTTTAAAATCGTGACTTTTGAAAATGTCGTTGATAATTCGAAGGAAAATCCAAGTTAAATTATTTGTACATATTTGTTATGAAACCCGTTTGTGAATCAACTTTGAAAAAAAAAACTATTGTTTATGATCTCAGAAAATCCCCGTTTAAAACAATTCATGTAAGATAATAAGTACGTCAAAACATAAAATAAAATAAAAATATCAGAGGCCTCATTACAACTTTAAACCCAAAATAGTAAAAGTAACGAAATAAAGCGGAAAAAAAATTACTAATGTTTGAAAACATCATTCCTAAAGTATGGCCTCCACCGAGTCATCCATGGCCCCAAGTCCTCATTACTGAGCATTACCTGCAAGGATTAAGAAAAAGGAGTGAGTTACAAGAACTCAGTGTATAATCCCCTTTACCGTTATCCACTGGGCCTGAACCCGCATAGCAACATATTGGGCCTAAGCCCATTTACGTAACAGTATTTAAATGAAATGAATGCAACCCAACCCATCCATCCATCACAGCCCCGACCAGCCAATCACACTTGGGGGATCAAGTCAACTCACCCCGCTGCTCACACCAATTTGCAGTCGAGCTGCTGTCGTATAGTATCTTTGTGGTCAAGCCACTGAAATCATAATTAAGCACAATAATAAACGAATTGTGGCTATGCCACCAGGCTACACTGCTCTCCATACAATTTTTCCCACCCTATGCATTATGTAAAGATGCATCATACATAGAAAAATATCCAAATATATATAACAACCATTAAACTAGTGAAATATTTCGGTGAATCGGCCCATTAAAGCACTTTGGTAATTTGGCCCACTATGGGTAGTTTAATAAATCGGCCCATCGAGGGCATTTTGGTAAATCAACCCTTTAAGGGCGTTAAAGCAGTTCGACCCTTTAAGAAAATTCAATAAATCGGCCCATTGAGGGCATTTTAGTAATTCGGCCCATAAGGGCATTTTCATAATATAACAAGTTAATACCGATTTCGACAA
The DNA here is from genome assembly GCA_005393395.2 of Gossypium australe. Classification (NCBI taxonomy): domain Eukaryota; kingdom Viridiplantae; phylum Streptophyta; class Magnoliopsida; order Malvales; family Malvaceae; genus Gossypium; species Gossypium australe. The sequence goes on from CM016617.1 coordinate 98,697,823, forward strand.
ATCTTAGAATCAATGTTGTTTAAGCAAGTTACTCGATTCAAGCCATATTACGGTTATTAGATTGTGAGCAACAATGATCTGTTTTTCCAACATGATGGTGAATAACGAATCTACAGGATTTCGGTGTGAGATTACACACCTCATTACGTAGAGCACTAAACCTTCTTGATCGTCGGCACCTATGACACCATAACACTCGGTTAACTAACAAAAAGAGTTTCTTAATCCATATCTAAACAATCGGTTTATCATACTTACCCTCACCGCCGCGAACAACCACAATCTGCCTATTCTCACCGAATGCTAGCTCCCTTCCACAACCCGATGGGAAATCCCGAACTGCCGATACTGCCCTACGTTTGAACTTGGGATTAGAGATTGCAAGTCCACTCCCTTTTTGTCCTCCTATCGATTTTCCTTTAGTATCGCTACCACTTGCTTCCATTGGAAAAGTCTTGGTCAGAATAATATTACGATGAGAGAAAATAGTTGTCTAAGGAGAGGGTTTCAGCTTACCACTACCTCCGAAGGATCAATGAGTAGAGGAGAACGAGTGATTTAGTCCCTAGAATAATCGATTAGACATAACTATCGATCTGTTTTAGCAGAAGAACCGAGCAATGAGAGAGATCGAAATGAACCATGAAGAAACTCCCTACCTTAACAATAATGAACCCGATTCCACCGATTCGACTTATGGCTACGGATGAGTCAGCAAAGATATGAGATTCGGCACCCCACTAGAATGCTACAAAAAGAAGAGATGATCACGATACTAGGGAGTAAGAGGGAATAATGTTTCGGTTTAGAAATAAAGTGAAACAACCGAATGATGAGAGTCACACATTCGGCTATGGAGAAAAGAAGATGAGAGGATGAGGATGAAGCCACTTACCCGATTTGATCAAGGAAAAGAGTGCCCAACACGCAAAAATGGAGAAGAATTAAAGTGAAAAAAGGTTTGGTTATTTGGAGAGAAATGAACAAAGAAGATTCAGCCACCAAGTAATGTCAATTAAAAAAAAAAAAGAGAAAGGTTGAAGAAATGGTGAAAAAGAAAATAAGAGATGGACAAGAGAAGTGTCAAAGAATTTCGGCTGACACTATGAAGGAGATGAACAAAAGAAGGGCTTGTGTTTCGGCAAGTAAGGGAAAAGAGTGGAAAAAGAAAGCACAAAATGTTAAAAAGAGTAAAAGCTTTTCATGCACAAAACTTGCAAAAAGACCATAAGAAATTCGGCTCCCATATCCCCCTACCAAAACCGTATACCCCTTACACCAAAAAGATCTTAGTTGACCAAATTTCTTTCCCCATGCACCTCCCAAAATTTGGCCAACATTCCCTCTCATCTCTATCCCTTATTTCTCCTTAATTCCTTCCTCAATCTCTCTCCATCACCTCAATCTCTTCTGCATCATCTCAATTAAATAGATTTGAATGATTCTTCATTTCCTTCTTTAGAGTCATGGCTGAATCTTACCATCTTTCACTTGATTAGCACAAAAATTAATTCCAAAAGTTGCAATAGGTGAGATTCGAACTCCACCCCTTAAGCCCCTTCATGTGACGCCTCACCACCTTGCTACTAGCTCCTCTTGTGCTAGCAAAATACTCATTTATTCTCTTAAGCCTTGACACCACTCACCTTCTCCCCCTTTAAGTGCTTAAACACAAAAATTTTCCCAAGGCCCAGCTCAACCCCAAGCCTTCTTAGGGCCCCTAAACATACACAACTAACATTCTTAACTAGCCTAACGTATAGTGTAATGCAAAACATAAAGTTCCAAATTTCAAGATGTTACAGTTCTACTCCCCTTAAAGAAATTTCGGCCTTGAAATTTACCTGATTAAAAGAGATGAGGGTATTGTTGCTGAATTCTGTCTTCCGACTCCCAAGTAGCTTCCTCTGCCCCGTGATTACGCCATAATACTTTGACCAACAGAACTGTCTTCTTTCTCATCACCCTAATATCCCAATCTAAAATCTGCACTGGCTCTTCTTGAAATGACAAGTCAGGTCTTATCTCAACTTCCTTCACTGGCACTACATGAGACGGATCCGAACGATAATGCCTTAGCATCGAGACATGGAATACATTATGAATCTGATTTAACTCCGGAGGTAACTCGTGCTTATAAGCTACTGGCCCTACACGCTTCAATACACGGTAAGGTCCGATAAATCTAGGGCTCAACTTGCCCTTCCGACCAAATCTTAAGATCTTTTTCCAAGTGAGACCTTCAAAAAGACCTGATCACCCACAGAGAACTCTATCTCCTTTCGCTTCAAATCCGCGTACGATTTCTATCTGTCCAAAGCTTCTTTTAACAGAGCCCGAATTACCTTAACTTTTTCCTCCGTCTTCGAGATCAACTTTGGACCCAGTATCTGTCGTACTCCTAGCTCAGTCCAGTAGGTAGGAGTACGTCACCTATGACCATACAACACCTCGTAGGGTGCCATCTGAATGCTGGATTGATAGCTTTTGTTGTATGCAAACTCTACCAATGGTAGAAAATCTTCCCAACTACCCCTGAAATCGATCACACAACCCCTTAACATGTTTTCTAAAATCTAGATTACTCTCTTCGACTGACCATCAGTCTGCTAATGGAACATTGTACTAAAATCTAACCTTGTACCCAAAGCCTCATGTAAAGCCTTCTAGAACCGTGATGTAAACTTAGGATCTCTGTCTGATATGATAGACATCGGTACCCCATGCAACCTTACGATCTCTGCTACATACAACTTGGCCAACTTCTGTAATGAATAATTCGTACGAACAGGTAGGAAATGAGTAGTCTTCGTTAACCGATCCACTATCACCCATACTGAATCTTTCTTAGTAGGCGTTAAGGGTAACCCACTAACAAAATCCATCGTTATCCTTTCCCATTTCCATAGTAGGATTTTCACCGATTGTAGAAACCCTGAAGGCAGTTGATGTTCTGCCTTCACTTACTGACATGTCAAGCACTTGCTTACAAAGTCGGTAACCTCATGCTTCAAAACCCGACCACTAATACTGCTCAAGGAGGTCTCGGTACATCTTATTTCCCCCGGGGTGCATACCGTATGGGCTACTATGCGCCTCACGCAGAATCATTTGTCTCAATTCCGAATCCCTGGGCATACAAACTCTTCCGCGGAAACATAGTACTCCATCACTATTTAATCCAAAATCCCCTATCTCACCACCTTCCACTTGCTGAAGCCGAGAACCCAACCTTTCATCTAACAACTGCTTTTCCTTAATCTGACTTACCCATGCAGGCTTCACTTGAAGTTCAGCTAGCTAGTTACCATCTTCATAGAGGCTGAGATAAGCGAACATCTCTCTCAAATCCAATATCACCTTACGACTCAACGCATCTGCCACTACGTTAGCTTTACCTGGGTGATACTTGATTGAGCAGTCATAATCTTTCAACAATTCTATCCACCTCTGTTGTCTTAAGTTCAACTCCTTCTAGGTAAGGAGGTTCTTCAGACTCTTATGGTCCGTGTAGATAATCGACTTCTCCCCGTATAGATAGTGTCTCCATATCTTCAAAGCAAACACCACTACAGCTAACTCCAAATCATGAGTGGGATAGTTCGCCTCATGCGGCCTTAATTGACGAGATGCATAAGCCACCACTTTCCCCTTTTGCATCAACACACATCCCAAACCCGTGTGTGACGCATCAAAATAAACAATAAACTCCTTACCAGCCTCAGGCTGAGTCAATACGGGCGCTTCTGTCAGAATCTTCTTCAATTTCTCAAAGCTCTCTTGCTGCTTAACTGACCACACAAACGATACTCCCTTACGCAACAGCTTAGTTAGGGGTGCAGCAATCAACGAAAACCCTCAACGAATCGCCTGTAATACCTAGCCACACCTAGAAAACTTCAAATTTCTGCCGCTGACTTTGGTGGCTTCCAGTCCAATACAGCCTCGATCTTCCGAGGATCAACTCTAATTCCCTCGGCAAACACAACATGCCCTAAAAAGGTCACTTCCCTCAGCCAAAATTCACACTTACTGAATTTGGCATACAATTACTTCTCCCTTAATATCTGCAATACAACCCGTAGTTGCGAATCATGCTCCTCTTCAGTCTTTGAGTACACCAAGATGTCATCTATGAATACCACCACAAATCGGTCTAGACAGGGTTGGAAGACCCGATTCATCATGTCCATAAATGCAGCTGGTGCATTTGTCAACCCGAACGACATCACCAAGAACTCGTAATGCCTATAACGAGTTCGAAACGCAGTCTTGTGAATATCCGCCTCCTTGACTTTTAGCTGATGATACCCCGATCTTAAGTCTATCTTTGAGAAGACCGAAGCTCCTCGCAGCTGATCAAACAGATCATCGATCCTCGGTAACGGGTACTTATTCTTGATCATCCATTTGTTCAATTGTCTATAATTGATGCACATACGCATCGACCTATCCTTTTTCTAAACAAATAACACTGGCGCTCCCCACGGTGACACACTTGGTCAAATAAATCCTTGATCCAACAACTCCTGAATCTGAGCTTTAAGTTCCACTAGCTCCTTCGGCCCCATTCTGTAAGCGGCAATGGACACCGGAGCCATTCCTGGTAACAGCTCAATACCAAATTCCACCTCCCGATCCAGAGGCAATCTTGGAAGCTCATCGGGAAAGACGTATGAAACCTCTTTCACCGTTCTAACACTCTCTACTGACAACTCTTTGGCATCCAAAGCACTGATAAAGGCTAAGAACGCTTCACACCCCTTTCGTAACAACCTTTCCGCCTTTAAAATAGATACCACATTAGACAGATAATTTCTTTTTTCACCTATCATCATCACTTCTTTATCCTCCGAAGTTCTTAGTACCATCCACTTAGCAGCACAGTCCAAGTCCGCACGGTGCTTAACCAGCCAGTCCATGCCTAATATAAGGTCGAACTCCCCGAACGGTAGTTCCATCAAATTCGCCAGAAATACTACCCCCTGAATTTCTAAAGGCACATCCCTAAACAACTTATTTACTACCACCGACTGTCCTAAAGGGCTAATCACAGTTGTTTCTCTAGCAGTAATCTCAGATCTAATATTCAAAGTTCCAGACACAGCACATGCAACATACGAGTGGGTGGATCCAATGTCTATCAAAGCGGTAAGAGGTACATCAGATATGAAAAACGTACCGTTATGACATCCGGTGCGTCGCCATCCTCTCAACGTCTGACCGCATAGACCAAACTTGGCTGTCTCGCCTCCGTGTTACCCTTGTTACCGGTACCACTACCCGGTGCACCCTGACCTCGTTCTACACCATTACCACCTCGACCTGGCCCACGGCCTCTCGACGGCTGTTGAGCGCCCCCTGCTGGCTGCGCAAATCTGTTTCGAACTACCTGAGTCTGAATAGGCTCTCGAGGGCAATCCCTAAACTGATGGTCCTTGGATCCACATCTGAAACAACCGCCAGTTCTCTTCCAGCACTCACCCGAGTGAAGTTTCCCACAATCCACACAAGGCTGTAACTGATTGGTAGTAGCTGGAGCACCCACTCGAACTGGCCCCTCATTCTTGGGCCTTTTCTGAAATCCTCTAACAGGACCTGAATACCCAGAGTCTTTCTTATTCCTGCCCCTATCCTTGTCTCAATTTTTCCATTCCAAGTGTTTTACTTCCTCAGCAATCTTAGCTTTTCCCACCAGTGTAGCAAAATTCCTCTCCTTCTGTGGGGCTATCAGTACCCGTAACTCATCACGCAACCCATCCTCAAAACGCACACAGCGTTCATAATCAGTTGGCACTATTCCCCAGGCATACCGACTCAGACGCAGAAACTCCGCCTCATATGCTGCCACAGATCTACCTCCTTGGACCAGATTCAGGAATTCCTTTCTTCGGGCATCCACATAGCTAGCCCTAACATATTTTCCCTAGAATGCTGTCTTAAAGAAATCCCAGGTAATACGATCAGCCTGAGTGCCTTCCCGAACAGTGAGCCACCACTGATACGCCTCGTCTCTCAGTAATGACACAACCCCTTTCAGTTTCTGCTCAGCTGTACAATCCAGATCGTCCATAATTCGCTCCACCACTTCAAGCCAGTACTCCGCTACACTTGGGGCTACACCCGAAATACCCCTAAAAACTTCAGCCCCATTCGATCTAAGTCACTCGGATATCGACCCACGAGCTGCCGACCCAGTTCTTGCCCTAGCAACCCTTTCCAATACCCGCAACATCGCTTGGGACAGAGCGTCGTTCCCTCCCACTCGATCATGATACCCAGCTTCAGTCATCGGTGACGTAGGTGCGTCCATTTCAGGCATATGTCCATATACTTCATATACAACTCTAACTCCTCGGCCTCTACCACGGCCATGTCTACCGCGTCCACATCCTCTAACGCTCATGTTTGCTAAGTCGTTTTAATCTGAATAAAATTCTTATGGATCAGTATGCTTATTCAGTGTTTATTAAACAATGTTTTATGAAGTATAAAAAGTAAAGTTGTTTTCGCTATACTTATCCTAAAGTCTCAATCTCTACAGTTTCTGCTCCTAAAGCCAAAAGTTCTAGAGTATTCCTGTCATGTGAAGTTTTCTTACTACAGTCATACCACAATAATTATAAAACGAGAATAGAAAAACTTACTGACTTGGTGCCGGATACCCGTGGTGCCATACTTTCTCTAAAACATGTATTTATAAATCCAATTTTAAACAACTTTGAAAAATGCTTTTAAACCTGAACCACAGCTGAGTTTTGCAACTGGACTCTGATACTATAAAATGTAACACCCCAGACCTGACCCATGCGGTATGACCGAGTCTGGCATGTCACATAAAGAAAGTGTTTAAAGAACTTGTGATTTTACTAATAGTTGACGTTATTTGGTTATAGTTAAGAAAACAAGTTTGGTTTATAAATATTTGATAAAATACTACAAATCTCGAGAGGTTGATTGATGAATCAAAAATCAAACTACTGAACTTTAAAATCGTGACTTTTGAAAATGTCGTTGATAATTCGAAGGAAAATCCAAGTTAAATTATTTCTACATATTTGTTATGAAATCCGTTTGTGAATCAATTTTGAAAAAAAAAACTGTTGTTCATGATCTCAGAAAATCCCCGTTTAAAACAATTAATGGAAGATAATAAGTACGTCAAAACATAAAGTAAAATAAAAATATCAGAGGCCTTATTACAACTTTAAGCCCAAAATAGTAAAAGTAACGAAATAAAGCGAAAAAAAAATTTACTAATGTTTGAAAACATCATTCCTAAAGTATGGCCTCCACCGAGTCATCCATGGCCCCAAGTCCTCATTACTGAGCATTACCTGCAAGGATTAAGAAAACGAAGTGAGTTACAAGAACTTAGTGTATAATCCCCTTTACCGTCATCCACTGGGCCTGAACCCGCATAGCAACATATTGGGCCTAAGCCCATTTATGTAACAGTATTTAAATGAAATGAATGCAACCCAACCCATCCATCCATCACACCCCCGACCAGCCAATCACACCTGTGGGGATCAAGTCAACCCACTCAGCCGCTCACACCAATTTGCAGTCGAGCTGCTGTCGTATAGTATCTTTGTGGTCAAGCCACTGATATCATAATTAAGCACAACAATAAACGAATTGTGGCTATGCCACCAAGCTACACTGCTCTCCATACAATTTTTCCCACCCCATGCATTATGTAAAGATGCATCATACATAGAAAAATATCCAAATATATATAACAACCATTAAACTAGTGAAATATTTTGGTGAATCGGCCCATTAGAGCACTTTGGCAATTCGGCCCATCGAGGGCATTTTGGTAAATCAACCCTTTAAGGGCGTTAAAGCAGTTCTACCCGTTAAGGCAATTCGATAAATCAGCCCATTGAGGGCATTTTAGTAATTTGGCCCATAAGGGCATTTTCGTAATATAACAAGTTAATACCGATTTCGATAGATCTTAGAATTAATGTTGTTTAAGCAAGTTACTCGATTCAAGGCATATTACGGTTATTAGATTGTGAGCAACAACGACCTATTTTTCCAACATGATGGTGAATAACGAATCTACAGGATTTCGGTGTGAGATTACACACCTCATTACGTAGAGCACTAAACCTTCTTGATCGTCGGCACCTATGACACCATAACACTCTATTAACTTAAAAAAAGAGTTTCTTAATCCATATCTAAACAACCGGTTTATAACACTTACCCTTACCACCGCGAACAACCACAATCTGCCTATTCTCACCGAATGCTGGCTCCCTTCCACAACCCGGTGGGAAATCCCGAATTGCCGATACCACCCTACGTTTGAACTTGGGATTAGAGATTGCAAGTCCACTCCCTTTTTGTCCTTCTATCGATTTTCCTTTAGTATCGCTACCACTTGCCTCCATTGGAAGAGTCTCGGTCAGAATAATATTACGATGAGAGAAAGTAGTTGTCTAAGGAGAGGGTTTCGGCTTATCACTACCTCCGAAGGACCAACGAGTAGAGGAGAACGAGTGATTTAGTCCCTAGAATAATCGATTAGACATAACTATCGATCTGTTTTAGCGGAATAACCGAGCAATGAGAGAGATCAAAATGAACCATGAAGAAACTCCCTACCTTAACGATGATGAACCTGATTCCATCGATTCGACTTATGGCTACAGATGAGTCGGCAAAGATATGATATTCGACACCCCACTAGAACGCTACAAAAAGAAGAGATGATCACGATACGAGGGAGTAAGAGGGAATAATGTTTCGGTTTAGAAATAAAGTGAAACAACCGAATGATGAGAGTCACACATTCGGCTATGGAGAAAAGAAGATGAGAGGAAGAGGATGAAGCCACTTACCCGATTCGATCAAGAGAAAGAGTACCCAACACGCAAAAATGGAGAAGAGTTAAAGTGTTAAAAGGTTCGGCTATTTGGAGAGAAATGGACAAAGAAGATTTGGCCACCAAGTAATGTCGATTAAAGAAAAAAAAAAGAGAAAGGTTGAAGAAATGGTGAAAAAGAAAAGAAGAGATGGACAAGAGAAGTGTCAGAGAGTTTCGGCTAACACTATGAAGGAGATGAACAAAAGAAGGGCTTGTGTTTCGGCAAGCAAGGGAAAAGAGTGGAAAAAAAAGTACAAAATGTTAAAAAGAGTAAAAGCTTTTCATGCACAAAACTTGCAAAAAGATCATAAGAAATTCGGCTACCATATCCCCCAACCAAAGCCGTATACCCCTTACACCAAAAAGGTCTTAGTTGACCAAATTTCTTTCCCCATGCACCTCCCAAAATTTGGCCAACATTCCTTCTCATCTCTATCCCTTATTTCTCCTTAATTCCCTCCTCAATCTCCTCCCCATCACCTCAATCTCCTCTGCATCACCTCAATCTCTTCTCCATCATCTCAATCAAATGGATTTGAATGATTCTTCATTTCCTTCTTTAGAGTCATGGCCGAATCTTACCATCTTTTACTTGATTAGCACAAAAATTAAATCCAAAAGTTGCAATAGGTGAGATTCGAACTCCACCCCTTAAGCCCCTTCATGTGACGCCTCACCACCTTGCTACTAGCTCCTCTTGTGCTAGCAAAATACTCACTTATTCTCTTAAGCCTTGACGCCACTCACCTTCTTCCCCTTTAAGTGCTTAAACACAAAAATTTTCCCAAGGCCCAGCTCAACCCCAAGCCTTCTTAGGCCCCTAAACATACACAACTAACATTCTTAACTAGCCTAATGCGTAGTGTAATACAAAACATAAAGTTCCAAATTTCAGGATGTTACATATATTCAACAATCCATTTTTACTTTAGTCTTATTTATTATATAGCACAAGTTAATAGGGGAATAGATTTAATTGGTGTAGTTTAGCAAGTCTCAAAATCTTGTATATTTTGCAATACTTGTATAGGTGTAACACCCCTCATATTTTTGATTATAAATGTGGCACTTGTAACACCCCAAAATAGGGCCTAGGAGTTTTAGGGGTAATTTAGGAATTTTAGCCTTAGAGTGTTCGAAATTGACTATGGTTTATAGAAAAGTTAAATCAATTTCTGAAAATGACTTTTAAATACCTTTAATTTTGAAAAAAGGACTGATTTTTAAAAGAGTCAAAACTTAGATTTTTTAAGAGACAATTAGACCAGATTTTAAAATCCAACCCAAAAACCCCCATTTATAGTTTTATTTTCACGTTAGTCTTATTCTCCTCTCATACGTATGCCGTCCATAGTTCTCTCAACTCTCCCCAATTGAATTTGAATTCCAAATCCTAATTCCTTTTGATATCTATCATCTTTTAAGCCCTAAATCTCCATTAAATACCAAGAAAAACACCCAATATCATTGTTGATTTCTCCATTGTCAAGCTTGTGAGTTTTTCGGGTTTTCAATCAAATGCTCATTTTTTTATCAACTAAGGTAATGATTCATCTTCCCATTAGTTTTAAATGTTATTTTGTCTTTAAAACAAAATTTTTAGCCATTAAATCGCATGTTTTGAATAAAAGTCAAAAATTGAATCGTAAATGGTGGATTTCAGAATTTTGAGTAAAAACGTGGTTTCAAAGTGTTCTTCAGTTAGTTTTGACATGATTAAATGGTTTCTAAACTTATTCTGAAGTTTCGATAAAGATTTCTTGAGTTTTAATGTAGTTTCAGAAAATAGCCATAAAACATGTCGAAAAAGTCGATACCATGAATTGAGTATTTTATTTTAGTTTAAAGGTTGAAATTTAGTCGTAGATGAATAATTAGATGAATGAAATTCATTTTAGGTGAAAAGATTAAGTGCAGATCGAGATAATTGGATTTCAAGTTGGTTATGTTAAAGGTTTCGGCTACATGAGAACATAGCTTAGGCTACATGATGAGTCCTTAAGATGATTTTTGAATGTAATTTTGTGTGAATTATTGTGTTGAAGCTTCAGATTTGTTAGGACCTTCTATGAGTAGAGATAAAGGTAAGGAAAACCTAGTTTGAGCTTTCAGCTTTTCGGCGAAAGCATAATTGGTGAGTGTTTGGAATAATTGCTTGTGGACATGACTCAATGCGTTATTTGGGAATTTAGTAGTAGCCTAAACCCCTACTCTAAATTTTGAGTATAAGCGTTCTCATACCTATGTTATCTTGTGAATAATGTGCTTATGTGTTTGTGAATCTGTGAATTGATATGGGATGCTATAACATGTGATATGTGGTTATGATAACCGTTGTGAAAGTTCAAATGTGTACATAATATGTATATGTTAAATGTTGTGACAGTGTTTTACTAAAGATGCAAATATGTAGTGATAATGCACGGATAATCGGTAAGAGATATGTGTTTGATTTCAGATATTTTGGCCGTGTGATCTTGAAACTGTTGGATATAGTTCACATGCCATAGGATTGTGAGTACTAACCTATATGTACAGTGATTTTGGGAGTTGAAGCCCTGGGACATGTTGGAGGGAAAAGGGAATGTGAGCTTGTAACACCCTAACCCGTATCCGTCGCCAGAACAGGGTTACGGAGCATTACCAGAGTTTACAGAACAATTACAGATAATTCATATCATTTACTGTTCATGTCCGAAACTAATCATATCGTCCCTTGAATGGACCCTCGAGGCCTAATTTAAGCATTAGAAACAATTCGGGACTAAATTGGGATCTCAGAAAATTTTTCCCAAAATTTCAAAATTTTTCTTATATACAAGGATCACACGCCCGTGTGAGTAGGCCGTGTGGCTCACACAGCCAAGTGACATGCCCATGTCTCAGATCGTGTAGGCATTCCATGTGAGGCACACGGCTGTGTCCCAGCCCGTGTCCTTACCCGTGTAACTCACTAACTTGTGCCACACGGCCTGCCACATGCCCGTGTGCTAGGCCATGTGGTCAATTTAATTTTCAAAAATTTGGTGCAGGATTCACGCGGCCAAGACACACGCTCGTGTTCTAGGCCATGTGTCACACATGGCTGAGACACACGCCTGTGTCTATGCCCGTGTGCCTAATTTGAAGCATTCTATTTCTCAATTTTAAGATGCAGGGGACACACGGCCAAGCCACATCCCCGTGCACATTGCCGTGTGTCACACACGCCCGTGTGTCTACCCGTGTGGACAAAATAAGGCTATTACTGAGCCTTATTTCTCACCCAAACTTGCCATTAACTTACAACAACACTTATACACATTCACCAACCAATTAAAGACATTATAATCAAGCCTAATACAAGTATTGTATAAGATATATTAACATGTTTATTCAAATGATTAAACTTACCAAATATTCAGTTATGTTCTTAGGTAAATTTGTATCATTTATACTAACTTAAATCCATTTACCATTTGATTAATATATCATCTACTACCTAACCATCTCAAAACACATCAAACATGTTATGGCCTTATAATTATATACCAAAAATTACCATTCTAGCCATTCCAATGGCTAGATTACAAACAACCATTTCCATGCCAACATTGGCATAGTTAGCCTATACATGCCATTATACCAAAATAAGTTTACGATTTATACCAAAACAAGCTGGTGGATAGTGTGATAATGCTCCGATAGATCTCCAACCTTTGCAAGCTTTCAAGCACTATAAAATAGAGAAAAGAAAACCTAGTAAGCATTTAATGCTTAGTAAGTTCGTATAACAAGAATTAAACTTACCAATAACATTTATTAAAATAAGCATTCAATAACATGCTTCCCAACAAATTGGCAATTTGCCTAATCACATACACTCAATTAAGAAAGTTAGTCACATAATTCACATGTGCATCAAATAAGCATGGATGAGCTCATCATGCTACAAACTTTCAAATATTTCAGAAGTATTCGAGACATAAATCCTTTAATCTCACAATTTCTCATGTCAGGAGTTTTATCCGTTGAATTATTGAAATATTGATGGATACTCAGGTAGTATACACAATGTAAACAAATCAGTGATTCGTCAATTCATGCTCAAGGGCACCCATTAGGGCACATAATTAGTAAACACTCTCTCGAGCCATGTAATAGGATACTCATGTGAACCATGTATCAGGAAGCTTATCCTGGCTAAACAAGAAACTCATAAGAGTTTAGAACAAGAAGCTCATTGAGCTTAACAGCTAACTTCGAAGAGTTATTATCAAGGAGCTCCGGATAGCATAATAGTAAGTTCAAGCGAGTCATGTCAGAAAGCTCATAAGATCCTATATTAGGATGCTCATGTAGAGATGTGTTTGTGTTTGCATTATATTCTAGATCACAACCAATCGAATCATGTAACAGGACGCTCACAAAGAGCTGCGGTAGTGCGCAACACATGCAGGATCACTACCGATCAGGATGCTCGCAGGAACTATATAACAGGACGCTCGAGAGGGATTATAACAGGATTACTCGTCTGAGCTATATTCTATCCGCAACATATGTAGGACCACATTCAATATGGGAAATCATGTATCCATCGAATTTCATTATTCAAATGGAACTTAACATTTTCCGGACATTATAGGACATATGATTATTTCATACATTTATATAATTTATATAATTCACATAAATACATACCATACTCAATTCAATCATAAAAATAAACACAATTTAGTTATATGAACTTACCTTGACACTTGTTTGTATTTAAAAGTCTACTAATCCAGTACCTTCTCTTTTCCTCAATCTAGCTTCGAATTTGAGTTATCTGGATCTATAAAAATGAATTTAATCACCAGTTTATTACATTTCATATTCAATTGAATTCAATTTACATCCTAGGTAAAACTACCATTTTTCCCTATACTTTTCATAGATAACAATTTCATACCTAGGCTCGGAAAATGAAATTCATGAAATTTAATCCTTATTCCAAGACTAACCGAAATTTTCATATAACATTTACAGCACTTGTATTTCACAAAATTCAAAATTGTTTCATGGGTTTTACAATTTTTCAATTTAGTCCCTAAATCACAATTTCATGAAAATTTTCTTTATAAAAGTTGTTTATCTATCAACAACCTTTCATTTTCTACCATAAATTTCAAAATTTCAGCATATTCATCCATGGAAAATTTTTCATACTTTGATAACGTTGCAAATTAATCCTCAAAATAGATAATTTAAGTTATTACGAACTCGAAAATATAAAAATTACGAAAAACAGGACAAGGAAACATACCTAATCAAGCCAAGAAAGTCTGCTTTCTCTTTCCTAGGGTTTCCATGTATTTGGGGATGAAGATGATATAAAATGATGATATTAAACATTTATTTAATTTTCATCTTTTAATTTTTCAACTTTCCAATTTCATTCTTTTCTTTTTCTAATTTTCCATGGATGAATCACAAAAAATATTTATTAACTTTTATTTAATGGTGTAATTACTGATCGTTGTTTTATATGATGTCAAAGTCTTAAAATTTATATAAAGAATGATCAAACCTGGAAACTAACTATGACAACGATTTGAGGCAAGCGCACCTATCGAACAGTAGTATAGTTAAGGCAAGACCGGAATGTCGAACCCAAAGGAACCAAAAGTACTAATACTAACTCTCTCTTTATTATTTAGCCTAAGAATTAGAGTGATTTTTATTTAATCTAAAATTAACTAACTACTAAACTAAAGACTCTAAGACAAAGAAGAATGAAGAAATACTTTGAGGAAAAACCAATTGATTAAGACGACACCAAGGAAGAATCCACCTAACCTTCACTTGTTATCTAACTCTGAACCAGACAATTTATTCATTTGACTTGATTTGTAAGATTCCCTAAGTTATATTAATCCCTCTCTCGAGGCGACTAACGTCTAACTCTAGGTTGATTAATTGAAATCTCTTTCTAATTAAAACCCCTAGAATTGCATTAACTCAATCTATGGACTCCCATATTAGGTTTCACCTAATCCGGAAAAATCTCGTCACCCTATCTCTAGGCGTGCGATCAACTCTGCTTAATTATGCTAGATCTACTTTTAAGCAGGGACTTTTGCTGCTCCACCTAAGCATATCACACTTGAATTAATATCACGGAAATATCAACACAAGAATTAAGAACACATAATTAAGAACAAGTCAAATATTTATCACATAGTTCAGCAAACGATAACAAGATTCATCTTAGGTTTCATCCCCCTCAGGTATTTGAGGGTTTAGTTCATAATAATAATAGAAAACATCTCAGAAGAAAAGATAAAACAAAACATAAGAAATCCCTAAAACCCCCTGAAGGGAATTTAAGAAGAGATCCTCTGACTTGAGTATGATTCCGGCTTCTTGAGATGAACCAACTGGCTATCTGGGAGTAAATCTCCACAATTCTGCCTTCTTTGGCCTAGCTGGACGCCCCCTGACTAAAGCCCTGGGTTCCCCCCTTTTCTGGTCATACTTAGGGTGTTTATATAGGCTTCTGAATATGTTTCTTTGCCTCTAAGTATCCAAATCCTAGTGAAACTCTTCTTTCCCACGACAGGGACGCGCCCATGGCACGTGCCCGCGTAAGTCGTGGCCAGGCCATGTTCGAGGCTGTTGAATGGGGCACGGCCGTGTGGCCTTGGGCCCAGGTCGTGTGGATTTCGTGATATGGCCCATTTACTCCATTTTGGGCCCGTTTTCCATTCTTTTCGTCCTCCAGTGCTCTCCTGAGTATGAAACATGAAAACAAAGGATTAAGAGCACCAAATTACATAATTCAAGGCTTAAAGCATCCAAAAGTATGCTAAATGTGGGCTTAAAATATGTTACTTTTATGGTTTATCAAATACCCCCACACTTAAGCTTTTGCTTGTCCTCAAGCAAAATTCTCAACTCACAATTGAAACGAACTTCCTAGATTCATAATATTCATTAATAGTGTTTTATCATAATTCATAGATAATTTATACATGGATAATTCAACTCAAAGGGTCCTAAAGATTCAAATAGTCAAAGTCATACATTTATAGTCCTGAAAACGTTAGGTGTTTCCCCTTACCTAAATAATTACCTCTGATTCGAAATCGACAAGAGTTGACATCCTCACTAAAGATTCACTCAAACCACACGAAGTGTTTAAGGTTCAGAATTAAGCATTCAAAAGTCAAACATGAAAAGTTAATCCCATAGGCTTGCATGAAAATCAAACCTCCACCACTATATTATGAGATGATACACAAATCAAAAGGTCTTTACAGGGTTGTAACGGGGCTTACGTTCAAGGGTATGGATATAGGCTGAATTAGAGGGTTAAAATCGAGATTGACCTGACAAATTACCTAACTAGAAATATGACTACTCCTAAATAATTACATCAATTGAAACGAGCTTTTTCAAGATTTGAAATTTTAACATGTAAGCTCACTTAATTACAGAACTAATAATGAATATACTTTGACTTTTTTAAAGAACAAGTCAAATGATTAATTTACTACTGAAATAGAATAATTAGGCAACTGATCAAATCAAATCTCGACATAAGGGTAGTCAAAAGGAGTGGTGATAACAAATACAAAGGGTTTTGGGTTAATATTAGTAGGTGAATCAATAAAAAAGGGTTGTTAGGATTAAAAAGGGTTCACCAGGGGTTAATTATGAAGGTAGGCTTTTAGTGCAGTAAGTGGGTTAAAACCTAGGTGCCTTTATCATCTCTGTATATCAAATCAAAGGTGTGGTCTTGACATGTATAATCGAAGCAAGTTCTAGAATAACAGATCAATGTTGACACACTCATAATCAATAAAGTGAGCACGGAAAAGAATATATGCTCTAAAAGGCTCAAAATCTCACATAAAATTATGGGTTTTTTGATATCAACCTCGTAAATTTCAAACTTCAAGGTAATAATTAGATTCAGGTAGACAACCTAACACGATTTTTAATTTTTGAAAAATAGACTTGTCATGCTTGATTCTCTAGTATTCTTCAAATTTAATCATCAATGCACAATTATCAATGACTTAATGTAAAACATATCAATAAAAATCATAAATCAAAGGAATTTTCATTCTAATCATAATATGAGAAACTTACTTTAGAACAAGGCATAATTCAGGGATTTGAGAATAATGCATAAAGTTAGGCACTTTCTTGAAATAAATATTCACCCCCACACTTAAGATGTACATTGCCCTCAATGTACAAATATAGATATGCAATTTAAGAGAGAGGGGGAGGTGAGACTTCCTGAATTTGGATGGTTTCCTGGAGTTGGAAGTCGATAGGGGTGGTGGCTGCTACCGAGCTCTGCGCTAGATGAAGAAATTGGGGAGCTCGTAGAGAATTAGCCAGGAATTATTAAGACACATTTAAAATAAACTAAATATATAATTAAAGACAAGAAAGAGAAAGAGAAAGAAAATGGAAATGTAAATAAAGTTAAAATGAAAGATGAATTGACCGAAGAGTCCTTATTGTTGGATGGTTCACGAGGTGGGTGTGACTTCTAAGGCTGCGGAGGTGCCAGCGGTGGCGTAAGTGGCGTGATTCCCTAGTAGCCTTTAGAACCTGACACTAAGAAACTAAAATAAAATAAACTAAATTAAGCATAAGATAGTCAAAGAGAAGGAAAATAAAGGAGAAGAGTAAAGAAGAAGGAAAATTAAATGGCCTCAAAGATCCTTGGCTTGTCGTTTGGATGAAGCGGCCGGCATGAACTTATGTAGATCGGTCTCCCTAACGAAGACTGTACGTGAATCCTTCCGCTTCTTCACCATGGCCATTAGAAGAATGATATGGGATGTTAGAGATCTAAAAAGGAGAAGAAAATGATATGGAGGAAGGGAGATGGGGAGTAGGTTGGAAGAGGGGGTGGGTGGTTTAAATAGGAGATTGAGGTATGATACGTCCCACACCCGTGTACCTTGGGCGTGTCGATTCACACGGCCATGTCGCATGACCGTGTTGTGCTTTTGTTCATTTCTCCCACACCCATGGGTGGGGTGCCACGCCCGTGTGTGATCTAACAGTGTCGGCCACAGCTGTATCGCACGACCGTGGCGTGGTAGTTGGGTTTCGTGACTTGAAATTGATTCGTTCTGACTCGTACCATCTCTGCCATGTCAGTACGGAGATTTGGTGTACCCACACGGCCACGGCCACGGCCGTGTGAAAGGCCATGTGGTTTATGAATTTGCGTTTTTGGTCAGTTTACAATTAGGTTCTATATGGAAAGAATAAAATAACATAATATAAAATAAAATGGAGAGGTTAATGGGGTTAGTACTCGGGTTGCCTCCTGAGAAGCGCTTGTTTATAGCTTTAAGCTAGACTCTCCTCTCATTTGCATATTCATGGTGGTTTGAGGAGTTGAAAGTCCTTTTTTGTGATAGCAGTCCCATTATCATGATAGGGTTTAAGACGGGTGGCATTTATTTTCAAAGTGCCAAACATAGGGTTACTTACCTCGACCGTTTCGTACGGGAAAACATCGATAACCTTGAAAAGGATTTCCTTGCTGGTGTTAGGATCAGGAGGGGATACTCGTGGATCTGCTTTATCTAGCAATACCTGATCTCCAATTTTAAACTTGTTTGTTTCGTAGGGTGGCCTTGGTTCTTACTCGTGTATCCCTAGTTCTTCTTTAAGATGCGTCTTCCCCTCTTCTAGTTCATCGATCTGAATCCTTTGTTCGTCGTGAGTTATTTCTTTGTTGGCATAGGGCCTAGGATCAGATTCAATTGTGTTCTGTTGTGGTGCTTCCTGAAAAGAAGGGTTAACCGAATGGTTATCAATAGAATTTACTTTCTCACCTTGGTTATTCGATGTTCTAGCTGAATCGAGGGCTTGAAGAGTGACTGTCTCCTTACCTACACAAAATATGAGTTCGCTTGCATCAACATCGATTTTAGTTCTAGCAGTTGCTAAGAATGGTCTTCCTAAAATTAGGGGGATTGTGTTGTCCTCATCCATGTCTAAAACGACAAAGTCTACTGGGAATACGAATTTATCAATTTTCACGACTACATCTTCGATTATACCCCTAGGAATTCTAACTGTTTTATCAGCTAATTGAATGCTCATCCTAGTTTGTTTGGGTTTCCCTATACCTAGTTGTTTAAACAATTTATAAGGCATGACATTTATGCTTGCCCCTAAATCAGCTAAAGCATTATCAATAGATAAACTACCAATTAAGCATGGAATTGTAAAACTCCCTGTATCTTTTAATTTCGGTGGTAGTTTATTTTGCAACATTACTGAGCACACTGCGTTTAGTTTCACATGTGATTCCTTGTCTATCTTCCGCTTATTTGTCAATAGCTTTTTAAAAAATTTCCTAGAACCTGGCATCTGCGAAAGAGCTTCGAGAAATGGTAACTTAATATGTAGTTTCTTTAAAAGTTTAAGAAATTTACCGAACTGTTCCTTTGTGTCGTCTTTCGTTATCGCTTCTGGATATGGTATTCGAGGTTTGTACTCTTTGACTACCGATTTCGGCTTGTTATTGACCTCAACCATATTTTCTTTTATCGCATTCTTTTGCTTTGAATTAAGCTCGTCTAACCCTTAACTATCTTGAGCTATTATGGCTTGAATTTGCTCCCTTAGGTTAGTTTCAGTGTTGCTTGGTAGTCTTCCTTGTGGTCTCTCAGATATCTACTTAGCAAGTTGCCCGATTTGATCTTTGAACGCTTGTGTCAATGCCTCAAGTTTTGCTTCTGTCATTTGGAAACGTGTTTCTGTATTTTGGGAACGTATTTCTGAGGCTGCTATGAAGTTTGTCAGCATCTCTTCAAGGCTCGACTTCTTTTCCTGTGGGTAGGGCTGTTGTTGGAAGTTTTGGGATAGTTGTTGCCTTTGATTTCTTTGACCGCGCCATGAGAAATTGGGGTGGTTCTTCCAACCTGGATTATAAGTATTACTATAAGGGTTATTGTTAGATCAGAAATTGTTACCCATATAGTTCATCTGTTCACTCTCCATGCCTTGTCCGTGGGGTGGGTGCTCAGGATTCGCCACTCCTTCACTTGTTTCGCACTGCATAACTGATAAACCATAATTATAACATATTTTAATCCCACATTTAGCTTGTTTTTGGATGATTTATTCCTCAATTTATGTAAAAAGGTGCTCTTAACCCTTTCTTTTCATGTCTTATACCCAGGATAACACCCGAGGATGAAAAGAACATAAAATGGACCCAAAACGGAGTAAATGGGCCATATCACGAAATCGACACGGCCTGGCCCCAAGAGCACACGACCATGCCTTGTCAAGCATCTAGAACACGGCCTCACCCCCAATCTACACGGACGTGCCTCGACTTAGAAATCCGAACACGGCTTGAAGACGAGTCACATGGGCGTGTGACATGGCCGTGCCCCTGTCGTGGCTTTAGACAATTTCAGTCGGAAAAGGATACTTAGGGAGAAAGAATCGCATTCCAAGAGCCTATAAATAACCCCTAAGTACCACATTTGAAGGGGCGTCGAGCTAAGGCAAGAAGCCAAGCCGGAAAGGTCAGAGTTGTGGGAATCGCTCGAAGTTAGCCACTTCATCCATCCCAAGAAGCCGGAATTCTACTCAAGACGGTGGATCTCTCCTTCAATTCCTTCAGGGAGTTTTAGGGATTTCTTATGTTTTGTTTTATCTTTTCTCTTGAGATGTTTTCTTTATTTGTTATGAACTAAACCCCTCAGATACCTGAAGGGGATGAAACCTAGATGAATCTTGTTATCGTTTTCTGAATTATATGATAAATACTTGGTTTGTTCTTAATTATGTGTGCTTAATTCTTGAGTTAATATTTCACGAATATTGATTCAAGTTTGATAGGCTTAGGTGGAGGAGGAATAGACCCTGCTTAAGAGTAGATCTAGCATAATTAAGCAGAGTTGATCGCACGCCTAGAGATAGGGTGATGAGATTTTGCCGGATTAGGGTGAAACCTAATATGGGAATCCATAGATCGATTTACTGCTATCCTAGGGGGTTATTATAAGAGAACGAGAGTTCCACTAATTAACCTAGGGTTAGACGTTATTCACCTCGAGAGAGGATTTAATATACGTTAGGGAGTCCTACGGATCAAACTAAGTGAATAGATAGTATGGTTCAGTGTTAGATAGCAAGTGAAGTCTAGGTGGATTCTTCCTCAGGGTATCGTCGTGATCAACTGAGTTTTTCTTCAAGTTATTTTCCAATTCGTTCTTTTTGTCTTTGCGTCTTTAGCTTAGTAGTCGTTAATTTAGATTTTAAGCAACTTCACTTTATTTTAGGCTAAATAATAAAAAGAAAGTTAGTATTAGTACTTTTAGTTCCTTTGGGTTCGAAAATCCGGTCTTGCCTAAGCTATACTACTGTTTGATAGGTACACTTGCCTTTAATCGTTGTCAGAGTTAGTTTCCAGGTTTGATCATTCGTTTTATAAATTTTAAAGCTCTGATTTCAGCGATCAAGTTTTTGGCGCCGTTGCCGGGGCACTAAAATATTAAGAAAGCTCTATTTTTATTACTTTAGCTATTATTTTTTTATTTTTTGCAATTTACTTTTATTTTTATTTTTTTTAGGTTAAATTTTAATTTTTGCTAAATTTTCCTTCTTTTTCTTTTCTCAGCAGGTACCTCTAGTTTATGACTAGAAGGAACCCGAGAGGACCTTTGGTATACGATAGTGAAATTCAAGCTACCATTCGTAGAACTCGTAGAGAAATCAGGCGAGCCCTAAATTACACAGAGGAAGATCAAGAAGGCAGATCCAATCCTACTGAAGGGATGGACGAGAATAACCCACCACCGCATGATGTGGGGGAGAACAATGCTCCACGTACAATGTTTGATTATGCTAAACCGCATTTAACAGGAGCGAAATCAAGTATTGTTAGGCCTGCTATAGCTGCTAACAATTTTGAATTAAAGCCTAACACAATACTAATGATTCAACAGTTTGTTCAATTTGATAGTTTGCAGGACGAAGATCCAAACACGCATATAGCTAATTTTTTAGAGTTCTGTGATACATTCAAAATAAATGGCGTTTCTGATGATGCCATACGTCTTCAGTTATTCCCTTTTTCATTAAGGAATAAAGCCAAACAGTGGTTAAACTCGTTACCACGAGGGTCAATCACTACATGGGAACAGATGACCGAAAAGTTTTTATTGAAATATTTCCCACCGGCCAAAACAGCCAAATTACGGAATGATATATCTTCTTTTGTGCAGATGGATCTAGAGACATTATACGATGCATGGGAGAGATACAAGGATCTCTTGAGAAGGTGTCAACACCACGGTCTACCCTTGTGGCTACAAGCCCAAACATTCTATAAAGGTGTAAACCCCTCAACGAGACAACTAATTGATTCAGCCGCCGGTGGAACCCTGAACAACAGAACTCCTGAAGCAGCCTACGAGTTCATTGAAGAGATGTCACTGAATAATTATCAGTGGCAAGTTACAAGGATGAAACCAACGAAATCAGTCGGAGTTTACAACCTTGATGCGATAACCATGCTATCAACACAGGTAGAGATGATGAATAAAAAGATTGATAGTTTGTTGTTCTTCGCAGGCACATCCAGTCATGCAGTACGACGCAAGTGGAACCGTGGCGAATCCTGAGTACCCACCCTACCAACCAGATGCAGAGAGCAAACAGATGAACTATATAGGTAATAATTTCAGATCCAATAATAATCCTTATAGTAATACTTATAATCCAGGTTGGAGGAACCACCCAAATTTTTCGTGGGGAGGTCAAGGAAATCAAGGAAACCAAAGGCAGCAGCCTTCTCAAAACTTCCAAAATCAGCCCTATCCGCAAGAGAAGAAGATAAACCTCGAAGACATGCTGACAAAATTTATGACAAACACGGAAAATTGTTTCCACGAGACTGAGAGAACAATTAAAGACAACGAGACACGAGTCGTGGAACTTACTAAGTTAGTCAAGGAAGTCACTAATGCAGTCGAATAACTCGTAAAGCTAATGTCTGAACGACCGCGAGGACGTCTACCAAGTAACACCGAGATTAACCCTAAGGAGCAAATTCAAGCCATCACAGATCATGATAGCAAAGGGATAGACGAACCAAACCAAGAGGTAGACGAAGGTAAAATAGAGGTAACACAAGAAAAGCGGAAACCAGTAATCAAAGAGTACCAACCTCGTATACCTTATCCCGAAGCGATGGAAAGAGACGAATTAGAAGAACAGTTCGGTAAGTTTCTTAAACTTTTAAAGAAATTACATATTAACTTACCTCTTATTGAAGCTCTTTTTCAGATGCCAGACTCGAGGAAATTTCTAAGATAGCTCTTGACAAACAAACGCAAAATAGATGAAGAGCACCATGTGGAATTAAACGCAGCATGCTCAGCAATGTTACAGAATAAACTACCGCGAAAGCTAAAAGACCCAGGGAGTTTTACAATTCCATGTTTAATTGGTAGTTTAATTATTGATAATGCGTTAGCTAATTTAGGGGTAAGCATAAATGTCATGCCTTATACATTGTTTAAACGACTAGGTCTAGGGAAGCCCAAACAAACTAGGATGAGTATACAATGAGCTGATAAACTATTAGAATTCCTAGGGGCATTATCGAAGATGTTCTTGTCAAAATCGACAAATTTGTTTTCCTAGTAGATTTTGTTGTCTTAGACATGGATGAGGATAGTTCAATCCCCTTAATTTTAGGAAGACCTTTTCTAGCAACTGCCAAAACTAAAATTGATGTTGCCACAGGCGAACTCATTCTTTGCGTAGGTGACAAATCACTCAGTCTCCAAGCTGTTGACTTGGCCAGGACAACAGTCGATAAAGGTAAGAAAGTCACTTCATTTGATAATCAAATTGTTCAACTTTCATCGCAGGAAACACCACAGGAATACAACCCTGAGCCAAATATTAGACCCCAAACCAACAAAGATGAATTACATAAGGAACAAAGCCTTAGGGTTGACAAATTAGAAGAGCAGAAGACACACGTCAAAGAAGAACTGGAACCACACAAAGCAAAACCAAAGGAACCACCTGAAGAACTCGTAGGAACATCAAATCACTTCAAAATAGGAGGCCAGGTGCTATTAGACAAAGCCGATCCTCACATCACCACATCAGACCTGAACGTAAGCGAGGAAATTCCTCTAAAGGTACACGATATCTTCCCCCACGGAATAGTCGAGGTAAGCAATCCAACATTCGACACTTTTAAGGTAAACACTTCTCGACTTAAACTTTATCAAGAAAATAGAACTATAAGCATGAGGGAAGATATTCAAACCTTTAAACCTCCCTGATTTTTTTTCAATTTCGAGGAACGTCTAGCTTAAGACTATAAACGAGCGCTTCTCAGGAGGCAACCCGAGCACTAACACTATTTACTTTCAATTTTTTAAGTTTCTTTTCTTTCCTTCTTTCTTTTCTTTTAAACTAACACAAAAGTGCAAAAATCTAGACCACATGGTCTTACACACGGTCGTGTCCGTGACCGCGTGGACCACCAGAATCTCCGTACTGACTTATTAGAGGCCGTGCGAATCAGTCCCAACCACTTTTTAACGTCACGGATCCAACCACTACCCCACGAGCTCCGTAAAAGTGGCACGCCCGTGCCTCTCGACCGTGTGAAGCTACTGACTTACACACCACGGGCAGAACACATCTGTGTCTTACAACCGTGCGAGGTTACTGACTAGTCGACCATGGGCAGAACACGCCCGTGCCTACCGACCGTGCCAACATACTGACTTCACATACACGGGCGTGGTTAGCAGAAGAACGGCCAGGGAGATACAGCACGCACAGACACACGGCCGTGCGAGACGGCCGTGTAAATCGACACGCCCCTGGTCCACGGGCGTGGGAACGTGCCAAATTTGAAATCCTATTTAAACCCCACAGCCCTTCCCCTTCTCCCCATATGATTTCTTCTTTTTTTCTTTTCGCCCTTCCCCCTCTCAGACTTTTTCCTCTTTATAATAAATCTCTAGAACCTTGATCCATCCAACATCATGTCAAAGAAGCGAAAAAGGCCAACCACAGTCTTCTCAAAGAATAACGATCAACATGAGTTCATGCCGACAGCTTCGTCTACTCACCAAGCCAAGGGTCTTTGAGACCAATTAGTTTTTATTTTTCTTTTCTCTTTTGATTCAATTTCCTTCTCTTTGACAATCTTATGCTTAGTTTAGTTTAACTTATTTTAGTTTCTCAGTGTCAGGTTCGCCAGGCTGCTAGGGAATCACGCCACTTCCACCACCGCCAGCACCTCTGCAGCCTTAGAAGTCATACCCACCTCGCGAACCATCCATCAATAAGGACTCTCCGGTCCATCCACCTTTCCTTTTATTTTTATTTTCCTTCTTAGTTTCATTTCCTTTTCCTTTCTTGTCTTAAATTATATATTTAGGTTATTTTAAATGTGTCTTAATAATCCCTGGCTAATCCTCTACGAGCTCCCCAATTTCTTCATCTAGCACAGGTTCGTTATCCAGACCGACCTCTTCAAACATACACACCACGACCTCTACCATCCTCCAAGGACACCATCTAAAGTTCAGGGAGTATTCTTTCCCCTTCTCTTTTGATTTATCCCATAAATGTTATACCTATCTTTGTACATTGAGGGCAATGTATAGCTTAAGTGTGGGGGTGACACTAAATAAGGGCCTAACTTTCTGCATTATTCTCAAATCCGGCCAAACTTTTTTCATTATTCTCAAATCCCTGAATTTAATCTTATTTTTAAGTAAATTTTTCATATTACTAATTAGGATGAAATTTCTGATGATTTATGATTTTCATTGACATGTTTTAGATTAAGTCATTGATAATTGTGCATTGATAATTAAATTTTAAAGATACTAGAGAATCAAGCATGATAAGTCTATTTTTTCAGAATAAAAATTCTTTGCTAGGTTGTTAATCTAAATTTGAATATTGCTTTGAAATTTGAAATTTATGAGATTGATGTCAAAACACCCATAAATTTTGTGAGATTTTGAGCCTTATAGAGCAAATATTCTTTTTCGTGCTCACTTTTTGATTATGAGTGTATCAACTTTGAACTGTTATTCTGGAACTTGCCTCGTTTATACATGTTGAGACCACATTCATGATTTGATATACAGAGATGATAAAGGCACATAGGTTTTAACCCACTCACTCCACTAAATAGCCTACCTCCATAAATTAACCCCTAGTGAACCCCGTTTAATCCTAACAACCCTTTTTATTGACTTACCAGCTAATATTAACCCAAAACCCTTATATCGAGATTTGATTTGATCAGTTACCTAAATATATTAATTTAGTAGTTGAATTTATCCTTTATTATTTAGTTTGTTCTTAAAAAAAATTGAAGTATATTCAGTATTAGTGGTGAGCCTATACAGTTAAAGCTTATTTTCCAAAAGAAAAGCTCGTATTGATAGGATTATTATCAGTTGATGTAAATATTATTTCAGTATTCTTAGGTAGGTACTTGTCAATTCAATCTCGATTCTAACATTCTAATTTCAGCCTTTACCCACACCTTAACCCTAGCCCCATTACAACCCTAACAAAGACCTTTTGATCTGTTTATCATCTCATTTTACAGTGGTGGAGATTTGATTTTCAGGCAAGCCTATGGGATTAACTTTTAAGGTTCGACGTATGAGTGCTTCTTTTTATGAACCTTAAACACTTTGAGTGATTTGAGTGAATCTTTTAGTAAGGATGTTAACTCTTGTCAATTTTGAATTAAAGGTAATTATTCAGATAAGGGGAGACACCTACGTTTTCGAATTAGAAATGAATGACTTATCATTGTTTGAATCTTTAACACTCTTTGAATTGAATTATCCATGTATAAATTATCTATGAATTATGATAAGGCATTGTCAGTAGGAATTGTAAATTATGGAAAGTTCGTTTTAATTGTATGTTGAGAATTTTGCTTGAGGACAAGCAAAAGCTTAAGTGTGGGGGTATTTGATAAACCGTAATAAACATATTTTAATCCCACTTTAGCTTGTTTTTGGATTTATTCCTCAATTTATGTAAAAAGGTGCTCTTAATCCTTTCTTTTCATGTCTTACCCAGGATAGCACCGAGGATGAAAAGAACATAAAACGGGCCCAAAACGGAGTAAATGGGCCATATCACAAAATTGACACGGCCTGGCCCAAAGAGCACACGATCGTGCCTTGTCAAGCATCTAGAACACGGCCTCACCCCCGATCTACACGGCCGTGCCTCAACTTAGAAATCCGAACACGGCTTGAAGACAAGTCACACTGGCGTGTGACATGGCCGTGCCCCTGTCGTGGCTTTAGACAATTTCAGTCAGAAAAGGATACTTAGGGAGAAAGAATTGCAGTCCAAGAGCCTATAAATAACCCCTAAGTACCACCTTTGAAGGGGCGTCGAGCTAGGCCAAGGAGCCAAGCCGGAAACGTCAGAGTTGTGGGAATCGCTCGAAGTTAGCCACTTCATCCATCCCAAGAAGCTGGAATTCTACTCAAGACGGCGGGTCTCTCCTTCAATTCCTTCAGGGAGTTTTAGGGATTTCTTATGTTTTGTTTTATCTTTTCTCTTGAGATGTTTTCTTTATTTGTTATTAACTAAACCCCTCAGATACCTGAAGGGGATGAAACCTAGATGAATCTTGTTATCGTTTTCTGAATTATATGATAAATACTTGGTTTGTTCTTAATTATATGTGCTTAATTCTTGAGTTAATATTTCGCGGATATTGATTCAAGTTTGATATGCTTAGGTGGAGGAGGAATAGACCCTGCTTAAGAGTAGATCTAGCATAATTAAGCGGAGTTGATCGCACGCCTAGAGATAGGGTGACGAGATTTTGTCAGATTAGGGTGAAACCTAATATGGGTATCTATAGATCGATTTACTACTATCTTAGGGGGTTATTATAAGATAACGAGAGTTCCACTATTTAACCTAGGGTTAGACGTTATTCGCCTCTAGAGAGGGTTTAATATACGTTAGGGAGTTCTACGGATCAAACTAAGTGAATAGATCGTATGGTTCAGTGTTAGATAGCAAGTGAAGTCTAGGTGGATTCTTCCTCAGGGTATCATCGTGATCAACTGAGTTTTTCATCAAATTATTTTCCAATTCGTTCTTTTTGTCTTTGCATCTTTAGCTTAGTAGTCGTTAATTTAGATTTTAAGCAACTTCACTTTATTTTAGGCTAAATAATAAAAAGAAAGTTAGTATTAGTACTTTTAGTTCCTTTGGGTTCGACAATCCGGTCTTGCCTAAGCTATACTACTGTTCGATAAGTACACTTGCCTTTAATCATTGTCAGAGTTAGTTTCCAGGTTTGATAATTTGTTTTATAAATTTTAAAGCTCTGATTTCAGTGATCAATAACTGGATGTGCCTGCGAAGAACCATATAAACCATCAAATTTTTTATGTAGCAACTCTACCTGATTTGATAATATGGTTACTGCATTGAGGTTGAAAACTCCGGCTACTTTGGCTGGCCTTGTCCTTGTAACTTGCCACTGATAGTTATTCAATGACATCTCCTCTATAAACTCGTAGGCCACTTCAGGAGTTTTGTTGTTCAGAGTTCTGACGGCGGCTGAATCGATTAGTTTCCGTGTTGAAGGGGTCACACCATTGTAAAAAGTTTGGACCTGTAACCACAACGGTAATCCGTGGTGTGGGAACCTCCTCAACAAACCTTTGTATTTCTCCCATGCATCGTAACGTGTCTCTAAATCCATCTGCACAAAAGAAGGGATATGATTCCTTAACTTGGCCGGCGGAAAATATTTTAATAAAAAATTTTTGGTCATTTTGTCTCATGTAGTGATCGATCCTCGTGGAAGAGAATGCAACCACTGTTTGGCTTTATTCCTCAGAGAAAAGGGAAATAACCGATGACGGATGGCATCATTAGAAACGCCATTTATCTTGAAGGTATCACAGAGTTCTCAAAAATTTGCTAAGTGTGTGTTAGGATCGTCATCCTGCAAACCATCAAACTGAACAAACTGTTGTATCATCTGTATAGCGTTAGGTTTCAGTTCAAAATTATTTGCAGCAATAGTAGGCCTAACAATACTAGACTCAGTTCCTGTTAGACTAGATTTAGCATAATCATACATAGTTTGAGGAGCATGATTTTCGGCCATCTCTGGAGGTGGTGGATGATTTTCAGCCATCTCTTCTGTAATATTAATTTCGGCTTCTTGATCTTCTTCTATGTAGTTTAAGCTTTGCCTTATCTCTCTGCGATTTCTGCGAACGGTACCTTCAATATCACTGTCGTAAAGTAGGGGTCCTGTCGGGTTCCTTCTAGTCATAAACTAGAGGTACCTGAAAGGAACAAAAGAAAGAAAATTAGCAAAGTTAAAAATAAAAGTAAATTGCAAAAAAATAAAAATGGCTAAAGTAATAAAAATTAAGCTTTCTTAATATTTTAGTTCCCTGGCAATGGCGCCAAAAACTTGATCGTTGTTTTATGCGATGTCAAAGTGATCGTTGCAAATCAGAGCTTTAAATATTTATAAAAGAATGATCAAACCTGGGGACTAACCCTAACAACAATATTAAGGCAAGTGTACCTATCGAACAGTAGTATAGCTTAGGCAAGACCGGTTATCGAACCCAAAGGAACTAAAAGTATTAATACTCACTTTTTTTTTATTATTTAGCCTTAAAGTTAGAATGAAGATTACTTTTTAATTAAATTGACGACAGCTAAACTAAGGACACAAAGACAAAAAGACGAATTGGAAAATAACCTCGAGGAAAAACTCAATTGATTTAGATGATACCCTCGGGAAGAATCCACCTAGACTTCTCTTATTATCTAACCTTTTAATTATATGATTTCTTTTACTTAGCTTGATCCGTGAGACTCCCTGACCTATATTAAACCCTCTCTCGAGGCGAATAATGTCTAACCCTAGGTTAATTAGTGGAACTCTCGTTCTCTTATAATAACCCCCTAGGACAGCAGTAAATCGATCAATGGACTCCCATATTAGGTTTCAGCCTAATCCGACAAAATCTTGTAACCCTATCTCTAGGCGTTCGATCAACTCCGCTTAATTATGTTAGATCTTCTCTTAGGCAGGGTCTATTCCGCCTCCACCTAAGCACATTAGATTTGGATTAAGCAACATAATTAAGAACAAATTAAGTAATTTATCATATAACTTAAAATCAAATAATAAAATCTCTAGGTTTCATCCCCTTCAGGTATCTGAGGGTTAGTTCATAATGAATAAAGAAAACATCGCAAGAGAAAAGATAAAACAAAACATAGGAAAACCCTAAAACCCCATGAAAGAATCGAAGGAGAATTCCGCCGTCTTGAGTATAACTCCGGCTTCTTGGGATGGATCAACTGGCTATCCTCGCGTTATTCCCTAACTCTGACCTTCTCGGCTTGGCTCCTTGGCCTCGCTTTCACTCCTTTAAACAGGTGATACTTGGGGATTATTTATAGGCTCTTGGAACGTGATTCTTTCTCCCTAAGTATCCTTTTCCGACTAAAATTGCTCTTTCTAGCGTCAGAGGCACGGCCATGTCACACGCCCGTGTGAATCGAGACCTGACCGTGTTCGGATTTCTCTTGAGGCACGGCCGTGTGTGACGGGGTTGAGGCCGTGCTCTAGGTGTTCGTCGAGGCACGACCGTGTGTGCTTTGGGCCAGGCCTTGTCGATTTCGTGTTAAGGCCCATTTACTATGTTTTAGGCCCGTTTTGTGTTCTTTTCATCCTCGGGTGCTTTCCTGGGTGTAAGACATGAAAAGAAAGGATTAAAAGCACCTTTTTTATATAAAACAAGAGATAAATAATCCAAAAGCATATTTAATGTGGGTCTAAAATATGTTACTTTTACGGTTTATCACAAAGTCTTAAAATTTATATAAAGAATGATCAAACCTAGAAACTAACTATAACAACGATTTGAGGCAAGCACACCTATTGAACAGTAGTATAGTTAAGGCAAGACCGGAATGTCGAACCCAAAGGAACCAAAAGTACTAATATAACTCTCTCCTTATTATTTAGCCTAAGAGTTAAAGTGATTTTTATTTAATCTAAAATTAACTAACTACTAAACTAAAGACTCTAAGACAAAGAAGAATGAAATTGGGAAAAATACTTTGAGGAAAAACTAATTGATTAAGACGACACCCAAGGAAGAATCCACCTAAACTTCACTTGTTATCTAACTCTGAACTAGATGATTTATTCATTTGACTTGATCCGTAAGATTCCCAAAGTTATATTAATCCCTCTCTCGAGGCGACTAACGTCTAACCCTAGGTTGATTAATTGAAATCTCTTTCTAATTAAAACCCCTAGAATTACATTAACTCGATCTACGGATTCCCATATTAGGTTTCACCCTAATCCAGCAAAATCTCGTCACCCTATCTCTAGGCGTGCGATCAACTCCGCTTAATTATGCTAGATCTACTCTTAAGTAGGGACTTTTTCTCTTCCACCTAAGCACATCACACTTGAATTAATATCCCAGAAATATCAACACAAGAATTAAGAACACATAATTAAGAACAAGTCAAATATTTATCATATAGTTCAACAAACGATAACAAGATTCATCTTAGGTTTCATCCCCTTCAGGTATCTAAGGGTTTAGTTCATAATAATAATAGAAAACATCTCAGACGAAAAGATAAAACAAAACATAAGAAATCCCTAAAACCCCCTGAAGGAATTTAAGGAGAGATCCTCTGTCTTGAGTATGATTCCGGCTTCTTGAGATGAATCAACTGGCTATCTGCGAGTAAATCTCTACAATTCTGCCTTCTTTGGCTTAGCTAGACGCCCCCTGACTAAAGCCCTGGGTTCCCTCCTTTTCTGGTCATACTTAGGGTGTTTATATAGGCTTCTGAATATGTTTCTTTGCCCCTAAGTATCCAAATCCGAGTGAATCTCTTCTTTCCCATGACAGGGACACGCCCATGGCACACGCCCGTGTAAGTCGTGGCCAGGCTGTGTTCGAGGCTGTTGAATGGGGCACGACCGTGTGGTCTTGGGCTGAGGCCGTGTGGATTTCGTGTTATGGCCCATTTGCTCCATTTTGGGCCTGTTTTCTGTTCTTTTCGTCCTCCAGTGCTCTCTTGAGTATAAAACATGGAAACAAAGGATTAAGAGCACCAAATTACATAATTCAAGGCTTAAATCATCCAAGAGCATGCTAAATGTGGGCTTAAAAAATGTTACTTTTACGGTTTATCAATTACCATATAAGGACCTCGTAATTTGATCCTTTTAGCTATTAGAACTCAACTTTTGCATTTTATGCAATTTGGTCATTTCCCTAATTAAACACATAATCGATAAAATTTTCTTATCAGAATTTTCATATAGCATTCCTATAATAATGCGGACCATGCAATAATATTAATATAAATTTTCTTTTTTAACTCGAATTTGTGGTCTCGAAACCATTGTTCTGATTTCACTGAAAACGGGTTGTTACAGAGCTAAGCTCCATTCAACGGGATATGTGAGGGGAAATAATGAGAGTGTTAGCTTTATGCTTCACTTTTGGGACATGTTTGACTCTATGACTCTGTGTGGTGTGTTGGAGATCCGTGTATTCGATGAGTGAAGATAGATCTCACTTTTATGTTTCATAGCTCAAGTGCCAAATTAGCTTAAATTACGAATATGTATGTATTGTGTTATGTGTTTATATGATATGTGACCATTATGCAATTTATCTACAAACGTGTTTTTGAGTATTGTGGTATATGTTTAAATGTTATGTGATTATATGAGTATTGTGATATATGCTTGAATGTTATGTGATTGTATGAGTATTGTTATATATGCTTAAACGTTATGTAATTATATGAGTAATATGATATATGCTTAAAGATTTTGATGGAGCTCGAAACTAACTATTATTTCGACAAAGGCAACCGCACCTATTGAACAGTAGTATAGCTGTGGTGAGTCCGGAATATTGTATCCTCAAGGACCAAGAGTACTAGAATTGACTATCTTTTTATTATCTAGCCTAGTAATTAAGGGGATTTATTTTTACTCTAAAATTAACTAACTATGAACGCAACAGAGTGTGAATTGGGAAAACACTTTTAGACAACTTATATGAGATAGACAATACCTAAGGAAGAATCCACCTAGACTTCACTTATTACTTTTGATTCATGGGATTTATTCTCTTGACTTAATCCGTAGAAATCCCTAAATTATATTAATACCTCTTTCGAGGCTACTAACAACTGACTCTAGGTTGATTAATTGAAATTTCTTTCTAATTAAAACCCCTATTGTCGCATTAACTCGATCTATGGATTCCCTTATTAGGTTTGACCCTAATCCGGCAGATTTTCGTCACCCTATTTCTAGGGTTGCAATCAATTCCACTTAATTGTGTTGATCTACTCTTAAACAGAGAAATTTGCTCCACTGAATAAGCACATTCGATTTTGAATCAATAACCTGAATTATCAAAACAAGAATAAGAACTCACAATTAAGAATAAGCACAGGTATTTATTTCATAATCTGTCTTAGGTTTCATCCACTCAGGTATTTGAGGGATTTAGTTCATACTAATGAGGGGAAACATATTAGAATAGGAAAAACAACATAACATAAGAAAACCCAAAAACTTTTAAAGAACTTGATGGGAGATCCTCAGTCTTGATGGAGATCCTTCTCCAAAGCTGTTCCCGACGGCTGTCTTGGAGTATCTTCTGCCTTCTACTCAGCGTCTATTCGACGTCCTGTCAAACTCTCCTTTTAGGTTGCCCCTAGGGTGTTTATATAGGCTTTGATATGCCTTTCTTGGCCTACAAGTAACCTTTTCCAAATAGAATTAAACCTAGGGACGGCAGAAACACGCTCGTGTGACACGCCCGTGTTGGACTCCTTCGGCTATGGTTGATTCTGCTCGCCACCCACGGCCGTGTGATCTGTCCGTGGTCGATGGTCCAGGTTGTGTGATTTCCTAAGTAGGCCTATTTTTCCCCTTTTTGGCCCGTTTCTCGTTCTTTTCGACTTCCTAAGCTCTCCTGAGTATAAAACATGAAATTAAGAGATTAGGAGTATCGAATTCAACAAATCCAATGGAAAATCATCCAAAATAAAGCCAAGCATGGGGTTAAAATATGTGTAAATTGTGGTTTATCAAATATCCCCACACTTAAGCCTTTGTTTGTCCTCAAGCAAAATCATCAACTCACAATTAAAATTAACTTCCTTAATTCATAATTCTTATCAATAATGTTTCATCATAATTCATACATTGATAACTTATCTAAAAGAGTCCTAAACATTCAGAAAATCTAAGTCATAAATTTTAATAGCAGAAAAACATAGGTGTTTCCCCTTACCTAAATAATTACCTCTAATTCAAAACTGACAAGAATTGACATCCTCACTAAAGATTCACTTAAATCACTCAAGGTGTTTAAGGTTCAAATTAAGCACTCAAAAGTCAAACATGAAAAGTTAATCCCATAGGCTTGCATGAAAATCAACTCTCCACCACTATAAAATGAGATGATACACAAATCAAAAGGTCTTTAAAGGGTTGTAATGGGGCTTGGGTTAAAGGTGTGGATATAGGCTGAATTAGAAGGTTAGAATCGAGATTGAATTGACAAATTACCTAACTAGAAACAATAATGAATAATTACATTAATAACACAAGCTTCTTCTAAAGATATGAAATTAACAGTTTCAGCTTATAATAACTAATAATAAATAAATAAATCTTCAACTTTTTTTTATGAATAATGATAAGAAAGAACTTTAACAACTAAAATAGCGAACATAGTTAGGCAACTGCTTAATTCACATTTCGACAAAAGGGACGTCAAAAGGTTAGGGCAATTAAAAATTTGGTTTTAGGTTAATATTAGTGGGTGAGTCAAGAAACGGTTTAATAGGCTAAAAAGGGTTCACTAGGGGTTAATTATGAGGGTAGGCTTTTTGTGGAGTGAGTGGGTTAAATCCTCGGTGCCTTTATCATCTCAGTATATCAAATCAAAAGTGTGGTCTTGACATGTATAATCGAAGCAAGTTCTAGAATAACAAATCAATGTTGACACACTCATAATCAATACAGTGAGCAAGAAAAGATATATGCTCTAAAAGGCTCAAAATCTCACAGAAATTATGGTTTTTGATTTCAACCTTGTAAATTTCAAACTTCAAAGTAATATTTTAAATTTAGGGAAACAACCTAAAAAAAATTAATTTTGAAAATAGACTTATCATGCTTGATTCTCTAATGTCTTAAAGTTTAAATCATCACTGCACAATTACTTATGAGTCAATCCAAAACATATCAATAAAAATCATAAATCAATGGAAGTTTCATTCTAATAGTAATATGAGAAAATTACTTTAAGAACATGACATAATTCAGGGATTTTCTAGTAATGAAATCAATAACCTCCCTACACTTAAGATGTACATTATCCTTAATGTACAAAGGTAGATATATACAATATAAACAATCATAAGATAGGGGGAGAAGTGAAACTTCCTGAATTACGGATTAACTCAAAGAAAAGGAATGGTAAGTTGGGCGTAGATGATGGTGGAGGTGGATACTAGGGTCGTGGTGTGGTGATTCCCTAACAGCCTTTTGAACCTAAATTAAAGAAATCAAAATATAATAAAATGAATTAAAGACAAGAAAGATAAAGTGAAGGAAAATAAAGGAGAAGAGAAAAGGAAAATAAAAACTGAATGGACATCAAGGTCCTTGTCCTGTCGAGGTAATGAAGTGGCCGGCATGAACTTATGGAGATTGGTCTCGCACAGGGAGACTGTGCTAGGGTCCTTTCACTTCTTCGACATGGGGATGGTGGTGTAGAGAAAGAGTGAGGGGAAGGGAAAAAAGGAAAATGAAAGGGAAAAGATGAAGAAAAAGGGAACGGGTGTGGTGGTTAGGGTGTAGGAAAAGAAGAAATTGGGGAGAAAGTGAGAAGAAGGGGATTTAAATAGAACTCAGTGGCCCACACCCATGTACGATGGGCGTGTTATGTCACACGGCCATATCACATGGCCGTGTGGTGTTTCATTCCTTTCTCCCATGCCTGTGTAGAGGTTTCTACGCCCATGTGGAGTAATTAGTGTCGGCCACGACCTACAAGCACGGGCGTGTCGCGCACCCATGTCACTGTCTCAGTGTCGACCACGGCCGTATCGCACGGCCGTAGAATTTTATCGCAGCCTGTGTTTTGGGAAAATTATTGTCCACGCCAATGTACTTACTTGTGGTGTCCACACGGCCACGGCCACGCCCATGTGGTAGGGAAACCTGCGCTTTATTAATTTGGTTAGTTTGTAGTTAGATCCTAAAAATCGAAATTAATGAGGTTAGTGCTCGGATTGCCTCCCAAGAAGCGCTCGTTTAAAGTATTAAGCTAGACTTACCTCTCATTCGCATAATCATGGTCGTTTAAGAAGTTGAAACTCCTCTCCCCTGCTATCAGTTCTATGATCATTATATCGTTTGAGTCAAGTGGCGTTTACCTTAAAAGTGCCAAATATAGGATTAGTTACCTCGACTGTTCCATATGGGAAGACATTAAGTACCGTGAAAGGGATCTTTTCATTTGTATTAAGGTCTGAAATGGTGATTCGAGGGTCCATCTTATCTAACAATACCTGATCTCCGATCTTAAATTGGTTTGGCTCATGGAGTCGCTTTGGTTCATCGCGTTTTTTTAGTTTCTCTTTGAAATGTGTCTTCCACTCGTCTAGTTCATCGATCTGAAGCCTTCGCTCCTCATAAGCTATTTCTTTGTTGGCACGAGGTCTAGGATATGGCTCAGTTGTGTAATTTCGTGGTGCTTCCTGAAAAAAAGGATGACCAGAATGGTTATTTATAGAATTTATGTTCTCACCTTTATTACTTGATGTCCTAGCCGTGTCAAGAGCCTGAACAGTGATCGTTTTGTCACCTACACGAAGTATGAGTTCACCTGTACCAACATAAATTTTAGTTCTAGCAGTTGCTAAAAAGGGTCTTCCTAAAATTAAAGGAACATTGTTGTCCTCATCCATGTCTAAAACAATGAAGTCTACTGGGAATATAAATTTATCAATTTTTACTAGTACATCTTCGATTATACCCCTAGGAATTCTAATAGTTTTATCAGCTAATTGAATGCTCATCCTAGTTTGTTTGGGTTTCCCTAGACCTAGCTATTTAAACATTTTATAAGGCATAACATTTATGCTTGCCCCTAAATCAGCTAAAGCATTATCAACAGATAAACTACCAATTAAGCACAGAATTGTAAAACTCCCTGTGTCTTTTAACTTTCGTGGTAGTTTATTTTGTAAAATTGCTGAGCACACTGCATTTAACTCCACATGCGACATATCGTCTAACCTCCGTTTGTTTGTCAAAAGCTCTTTTAAAAATTTCCTTGAATCTGGCATCTGCGAAAGAGCTTTAAGAAACGGTAAGTTAATATGTAATTTCTTTAGAAGTTTAAGAAATTTACCGAATTGTTCATCTGTGTGGTCTTTCTTCGTCGCATTGGGGTATGGCACACGAGGTTGGTACTCTACAATTACCGATTTTGGTTTATCATGGCCTACCTCAACCTTACCTTCCTCTACCACAATCTCTTGCCTCACTTTTGGTTCATCTAACCCTTCCCTAACGTGAGCAGTTATGGCTTAAAGTTTCTCCTTTGTGTTTGTTTCGGTGTTGCTTGGCAAGCTACCTTGTGGTCGTTCAGAGATTAGCTTAGCAAGTTGTCCTAATTGGTTCTCGATCCCTTGAATCGATGCTTGTTGATTTTTAAGTACTGTTTCGGTGTTTTGGAAACGAGATTCTGACACCACGATGAATTTTGTTAGCATCTCCTCAAGGTTCGGCTTCTTCTCTTGTGGGTAGGGTTACTGTTGAAAGCCTAAGAGGGGTTGTTGTCTCTGATTTCCTTGGTCACAGCATGAGAAGTTAGGATGGTTCCTCCACCCTGGATTGTAAGTGTTACTATAAGGGTTATTTTGAGGTCTAGAATTATTACCCACATAGTTCATCTGTTCGCTTTTTATGCCAGGGTTGTAGGGCGAATATTCTGTGTTATTCGTCCCTCTTCCATTTGTATCGCACTGCATCACTGGATGTACCTGCGAAGAACTACACAAACCATCAATTTTCTTACTTAAAAGTTTTACCTGATTTGATAGCATGGTTACAGCGTCGAGGTTGAAAACACTGGCTGCTTTTGTTGGCCTTGTCTTGTAACTTGCCACTGATAGTTATTCAGTGACATCTCCTCTATAAACTCATAAGCCACTTCAGGAGTTTTGTTATTTAGGGTTCCACCGGCGGCTGAATCAATCAACTGCCTAGTTGAGGGGTTCACTCCGTTGTAAAAGGTTTGAACCTGTAGCCACAAGGGTAACCCATGGTAGGGCACCTTATTAGTAAATCTTTGTATCTCTCCCATGCATCGTAAAGTGTTTCTGTATCCGTCTGCACAAAAAGAAAAGGTATCATTCCTCAACTTAGCCGTTCTAGCCAGTGAAAAATATTTTAATAAGAATTTTTCAGTCATTTGTTCCCATGTAGTGATTGATCCTCGTGGTAACGAGTTCAACCACTGTTTAGCTTTGTTCCTCAATGAGAAGGGAAACAAACGAAGGCGAATGGCATCATCAGAAACGCCATTAATTTTAAAAGTGTTGCAGAATTCTAGAAAATTCGCTAAGTGATTGTTTGGATTGTAACATCCGGGATTTGGGGGTCTGGCATTTTAATTCATATCTATGTGGTGCTATGCTCTGTATGCTGTTTGAGTGTGTTTGGGGGCTTTAGGAAACCTTGGGGTTAGGTAGGAGCCTTAGTGGAAATTTCTGGTTTGGAACCTTTAGGGGAGAGCTAGGGGAGCTAGGCCTTAAGGGAATAATGTTGGTGTTCAAGGACACAAGAAGTGAGGTGGTGGAGTGGCAAGGGGGCGCTACCTAGGGTGTAGGGGAGTTTGCGTCAAGTGGAGTTCCAAGGGGAGGAGGTTCGAGTAGCATGGACAGCATTTTGGGTTGCTTTTTGCGTCAAGCAGGGAGGAGGTAGTGGATTCGGCTATGGCACTTGAAAGGTGGGAGTTTGAATGAGTCAACAATTCAAATGTGTGGCTATGAGGGGAGGTAGGAGTTTGAAACATTCAAATGTGTTTGAATGAGTGGAGTGGAGGAAAGTTAGGAGAAAAATAAGGGTGTGGAGAGGGGGAAGAGTGTTGACCGAATTTGGGGCTTTAGGGGGGTGGCATTTTCGGTCATGTAAGGGGGGGAAGTAAGTGCTGAATTTGTGCTAGTAGTGTGAGTGTCCATCTTTTGCGTTTTCTTCTTTAGTTCTCCTTGCCGAAAGTGTTGTCAAAACTTTTCTTTTTGTTTTCTTCTCATTTGACCAAAAGCTGAAGGTGAGTGACCATTTGTGCATTTTTGTTCTTTTCTTTGCAACTTCTTCTTCTCTTTTCTATTCACTCTCTAAAAGCCGAAATATATCTTCACTTTTCCCATAGCCGAAATCTTTCAAGCCTCAACCCTCTTTTCTCCCCTTTCACCAATCACCTTACTCTCAAAGGTCGAATCACCCTCCTAGCCATTTGAACCTTGGCCGAATCTCCCATTCACCATTTCTTTTCTCTTTTTCGTTCTTTACTCCTTCTTTTCTTTTTCCATTTCGTTTATCTCTCAAGGTCGAATCTGTCAAAGCCAAATCTCTTTTGAGTGTGGTGATCATCTTCGTTTGATAATCTCTGAGGGAGGTACCGTCGTTTATCTTCTGTCAAGTCTCTAAATCGATTGCTAATAATCGTGGTAAGGGTTCTCTTTCATTTGATCTTCTTCCTTCTCTTTGGTTTGCCGAAATCTAGAAGCTTAACTCTGTATTTATGTGTGTGGTCGATTCTATACAAGGCCTTAGATTCGTGACTCTTTTGTTGAAGCCAGCGTTAGGGGCAGTAGAGATCTTCCGGGATTTGAACAATCGAGGTAAGCAGGATATAACGTTAGGACGATGGCCACTTCTTGTTGTCCATTAGTGTTAGAGCCGAATCTGACATGGCTTATGTAGGGATTTCGTTAACTTTCAAATTCAAGTGAGAGCCTTTGGGATTTGGGTCGACTTTGGTAAGATTACTCGATTAAGATCTTATTTGGTTTCGTTTAGATCAAATTCAACGTTTTAACCCGGGTCTTCTGACCAAAGATTTTGTTGATGGATTCGACAGTCAAGGAGAGAAAGGGGTTGGACACGTAGTCCCTACCCCTAAATTCAAGAAGCGGTCAGTTTCTGTGGTGCGGGATTGGCCACCGGGGTGTGGGCCAGCGTCGGAGCAGGATCATAGGCAAATAGCAGTAGTGTCGTTTAGTGACAGTGTCGACATAGAGGGCGTGGTGTTACGAGTTATCAGGTGTGTAGTTAACACACTGTTTATTTATTTTCTTTAATTAAAATATATGTACTGTGTGTGGTAGCCGGAACAGTGGCTGTGGTGGTGTTAATACCCATATTGGGTAGTCCGGAAACCAGGTTAGTATACTACTTGTTCTGAGGGTGTGGATAATAATGGTGGATGTATGTAAGCATGTCATAAGTGCATAACTGGTATGTTCATATATTATACTTTCATTTCATTATATTCTGTTGCATGAGCATGGGGATCGTGATATATTGAATAAGGGGAAGTGTGTACATTTATGTACGTGGATTGATGATGGCCCTGAGCCTCATCGTGGATTGATGATGACCTTGGGTCTCATCGTGGATTGGTGATGGCCTCGAGCCTCATCGTGGATTGATGATGACCTTGAGTCACATCATGGATATTTGTCATTTAATTACGTGGATCAGTGGCTAGACCACTAAGTGGACTTTGAGCAGTGTACTGCCAAAGAGGTGTGTAGCGGATGGAGGGTCGATTTAGTAATCCCCTAGTGTGTGGTGGATGGATATACGGGTGGTGTGTAGCGGATGGATACTAGGTTGGGTTGGGTTAACATTTTGCATCGTTATGCGTGGTATGTGGATTTATGTGGATTTGGGCCAAGCCCATTTATGGATCTGTGTGGATTAATTACACATTGAGTCTGGTGACTCACCTTGTTTTTCAAACAACCCAGGTAATTCGTAACTCGCTGGACTGGGCTGGAGTAGATCCGAGGTGGCTATGCAGCCATTGTTTTGTTAACTCTTTTTATTTAAACTGTTGGACATTGTTTTGGGATATTTTTCTTGTAATAAGGCCGCTCTGAATTACTTTAAGATTTCTATGGTTTTAAGTTGGATTTATAATCAGTTAATTAATTAAAAAGTGACTTCAAGACATCTTTAACACAAGGGTAACAAACGAAGGTTTTGTTTAAAACTTAGGATCGCTTATAAACAGACGGTTTTCTTGGAACTCAAGCATGAATTACGAATCGAATTTTTACTTAAACTTGGGAATTTTTATTTGC
The DNA here is from genome assembly GCA_005393395.2 of Gossypium australe. Lineage (NCBI taxonomy): Eukaryota > Viridiplantae > Streptophyta > Magnoliopsida > Malvales > Malvaceae > Gossypium > Gossypium australe. The sequence goes on from CM016617.1 coordinate 98,739,206, forward strand.
CGACAAACTACTACTTCCAAACAACAACATCCTTAAAAGCAAAGTATTTATTTTAGAACTCGAAAATTATTTTCACCTTCAACAAAACTCTTTTCAACATTTTTCCCAGTAACATTCCGAATTTGGCCGTGGTGTTTTGGACCGGGTTTGGGGTGTTACAATTTGGTATCAGAGCCTAGATTTTAAACTCGGCCTTTGGGTTTTGAGGCCCATAACGTTTTCAAAATGGGTATTTCAAGTCGGTTAAAAAGAAATTTTTTGTGGAATGGATCTGTTAAGGCATGGCACTCGAACCTTCCGGCCCAGGTCTGCCAGGTAAGTTTTCTGACTTTTAAAATTGAGTAGAAATGGATACATGATGCATTGCTGTGAACATTGTTATGGATGTTAGAATTTAGGATACTCTCTCTAGAGACCGAAACTTTTAGGGATGTGTGCTTTTTACGAAAAAATAACCTGGAATGTTGTATCATAAAACTTCTCCTTTAAACAACAAGTGGAAAAGAAAGATAATGCATAAAATTCCTTAAAATAGATTAAAATACGATGATAGACATGAGTTCTAGGGGACGTGGTCGTAATGCACGTGGGCATGGTAGAGGTAGAATGGCAGTATCGAAACCGGTTGGGTCTGGTCATGGATCAGGGAATGAGCCGCCGCTGCCAGCTGCGGAGGCTGAATTTCATGATCAAACGGGTGGAGACAACGCAGTGTCTAGGCTATGCTGCGAGTTTTGGAGAGAGTTGTGGGAGCAAATATAGGTACTGGGGCCTGGAAGTCCGTTTCTGAGAGGCTCCGAGCGAATGGAGCCGAGATATTTAGGGGTGTCTCTGGGGTAGCTCCGAATGTGGCAGAGTATTGGTTGGAGGCAGTCGAGAGGATCGTGGATGACTTGGACTGCACTGCTGAGGAGAAGCTGAAGGGCGCTGTTTCTTTACTTCGGGATGAGGCCTATTAGTGTTGGCTCACCGTCAAAGAGGGTACTCCGGCAGATCGAGTGGATTGGAATTTCTTTAAGGTTAAGTTCAAAGGGAAGTAGATTGGGGCTAGTATGTGGACGCACAGAGGAAAGCGTTCTTGAATCTAGTGCAAGGGGGTAAGTCAGTAGCGGAATATGAGGTAGAATTCTTGCGGTTAAGCCGGTATGCTCGGGGAATTGTTACTACCGACTATGAGCGCTGTGTAAGATTTGAGGATGGGCTGCGAGATGAGCTGCGGGTGTTGATAGCTCCTCAACGGGAGAGGGATCTTGCTACTCTGGTAGAAAAAGCTCAGATAGCAGAGGAGGTTAAGCGAACTGAGAGGTAGAACAGAGATAAGGACAGAGGCAGGAATAAGAGGAGTTTTGGACCGTTAGCATCATCTGGGGGTTTTTAGAAAAAGCTTAGGGTTGAGAGTTCTGCTCGCGTTTCTATGCCAGCTACTGGGAATCAGTTTCGTCTGTGTGCTCAGTGTGGAAGGTCTCATGTAGGAGAGTGCTGGGGAAGGAGTAAAGAGTGCTACAGGTGTGGGTCCAAGGACCATTTGGTTAAGAACTGTCCTCAGGACATGGATAGGACTCGGACAGTAGGTCAGGGGTATGTGCAGCCAGGAAGGGGTGGTCAACAGGTGTCGAGGGGTCGTGGTCCGCACCGAGGAGGGAATGGTTTTGGCCGAGGTCGTGGAGCACCGGGCAGAGGTGCTGGGAGCTCAGATGCAAGACAGCCTGGGTTGGTTTACGCAGCCAGACGTCGTGAGGAGGGTGATGCACCAGATGTGATCACCGGTACGTTTCTTATCTTTGGGTTACCATTTACTGCTTTAATTGATATTGGGTCGACTCACTCTTACATTGCTAGTATGGTGTCTGGAACCTTGAATGTGAAACCTGAAATGGCCTCTAGGAAGATGACTGTACTTAGTCCTTTAGGGCAATCAGTAGTGGTAGACAAACTCTTTAGAGACGTGCCTTTAGAAGTTCAGGGGTCGGTGTTTCCGGCTGACCTGATGGAGCTGCTGTTTGGAGAATTTGACTTGATCCTAGGTATGGACTGGTTAGTAAGGTACCGTGCGAATTTGGACTGTGCTGCTAAGCGCATGTCGTTGAAGACTCCCGATGATAATGAGGTTTTGGTGATAGGTGAGAGGAGAGACTACCTGTCTAATGTAGTGTCTGCTCTTAAGGCGGAGAAGATGGTGAAGAAGGGGTGCTTGGCTTTTCTAATGTTTGTTAGTGCTCTGGATGCAAAGGAAGCTGCTGTGGGGGTGTGAACAGTGAAGGAGTTTGTGGATGTTTTTTCGTAAGAACTTCCAGGGTTTCTTTCGGATCGCGAGGTGGAGTTTGGAATCGACCTGCTGCTAGGTATAGCGCCGGTGTCCATCGCTCCTTACAGGATGGCTCCGAAGGAGTTGGTTGAACTTAAAGCCCAGATCTAGGAGTTGTTAGATCGCGGGTTCATTCGACCCAGTGTGTCTCCATGTGGAGCACCGATCTTGTTTGTAAAGAAGAAAGACGGATCTATGCGTATGTGCATAGATTACCGCCAGTTGAATAAGCTGACGATCAAGAACAAGTACCCGCTGTCGAGGATAGACGACTTGTTTGATCAGCTTAAAGGGACTGCGGTGTTTTCGAAGATAGATTTGAGGTTGGGGTATCATCATCTTAAGGTGAAAGAAGCGGATATTCACAAGACTGCTTTTCGGACTCGATATGGGCACTATGAATTCTTGGTAATGCCGTTCGGGTTGACGAATGCCCCAGCTGCGTTCATGAATATGATGAACCGGGTTTTCCAACCCTATTTGGACCAGTTCGTCGTGGTATTCATAGACTACATTCTAGTATATTCCAAGTCAGAGGAGGAGCATGATGCGCATCTTCGTGTGGTGCTGCAGATTTTAAGAGAGAAGAAGTTGTATGCCAAGTTTAGCAAGTGCAAATTTTGGTTAAGAGAAGTTGCTTTTCTGGGTCATGTGGTTCTACAGAAGGGATAAGAGTGGATCCTCGGAAGATTGAGGCAGTATTGGATTGGAAACCACCTAAGTCGGTGGTAGAGATTCATAGTTTCTTGGGGTTAGCCGGTTATTATAGAAGATTTGTCGAAGGTTTTTCCTCTATAGCAGCATCTTTGACTAGGTTGTTGAGAAAGGAGGTATCTTTTGTGTGGACAGACAAGCAGCAGGAGAGTTTCGAGAAGCTAAAAAGGGTTTTGACAGAGGCTCCAGTTTTAATTTAGCCTGAGGCGGGGAAAGATTTTGTGGTGTATTGTGATGCTTCTCATACGGGGTTAGGTTGCATGCTGATGCAGGAAGGGAAGGTTGTTGCCTATGCGTCTCGGCAGTTGAGGCCACATGAAGTCAACTATCCGATGTATGATCTGGAGTTGGCTGCAGTGGTTTTCGCTTTGAAAGTGTGGAGGCATTATTTGTATGGAGAGAAGTCGGTGATCTATACGGACCATAAGAGTCTAAAGTATCTGTTGACTCAGAAGAAGCTGAACTTGAGACAGCGAAGGTGGGTGGAGCTGTTGAAGGATTATGATTGTTCGATTGAGTATCACCCGGGGAAAGCGAATGTGGTGGCAGATACGCTAAGCCACAAGGTGGTGTCAGATTTGAGAGCGATGTTCGCTCATCTTAGTCGTTATGATGACGGGAGTTTGTTAGCGGAGCTGCAGGTGAAGGCGACATGGTTAAGTCAGGTAAAAGAGAAACAGTTGGTGGATGATGTTTTGAGTGCTAGGCTTCTGCAAGTATAGAATGGGGGATCAGATGACTACAGTGTGAGCAGCAACGAAGTTTTGTGTTTCCGTGGAAGGGTTTGTATGCCGAAGGATGTGGAGTTGAAGCAAAGGATTCTTCGGGAATCGCATAGTTGCCCTTACGCTATGCATCCTGGAGGGAGTAAGTTGTATAGGGATCTACGGGAACAGTTTTGGTGGCCTGGATTGAAGCGGGAAGTTACAGAATTTATGGGGAAGTGCTTGACGTGTGAGCAGGTCAAAGCTGAACACCAAGTGCCTTCAGGGTTACTGCAACCAGTGAAGATTCCGCAGTGGAAGTGGGAGAGAATCACAATGGATTTCGTTAGTGGGCTTCCTCTTACACCTACTAAAAAGGACTCGGTATGGGTGATTGTGGATCGGTTGACAAAATCCGCTCATTTTATACATGTTCGTGTTGATTACTCTCTACAAAAGTTAGCGAAGTTGTATGTGGCAGAAATTGTGAGGCTACATAGGGTGCCGGTGTCGATCATATCAGATAGGGATCCTAGATTTACGTCGCGGTTTTAGAGAGCGTTGCATCAGGCATTGGGCACCAGGTTGGACTTTAGCACGGCATTTCATCCGCAAACAGATGGCTAGTCTGAAAGGGTAATTCAAGTGTTGGAAGATATGTTGAGAGGTTGTGTTATCGACTTCAGAGGTAGCTGGGAAGAATTCTTTCCCTTAGCAGAACTTGCGTACAACAATAGTTATCAGGCTAGTATTCGGATGGCGCCGTATGAAGCACTGTATGGACGGAGGTGTCGGACTCCTACTTGTTGGACAGAATTGGGTGAACATCATGTTTTAGGTCTGGAGATAGTGGCAGAATCAGAAGAGAAGGTTAAGGTGATTCGAGCTCGGCTGAAGAAGGCATCTGATAGACAGAAATCATATGCAGATCTTAAGCGGAAAGAGATAGAATTTGCAGTAGGTGATCATGTGTTTCTGAAAGTTTCGCCGTAGAAGAAAGTGATGAGATTTGGTCGTAAGGGTAAGCTGAGTCCTCGGTTTATAGGGCCTTATCGGGTTTTGAAGCGAGTTGGACCAGTGGCGTATCAGTTAGAATTGCCTTCAGAATTGAAGCAGATGCATGATGTGTTTCACGTGTCAATGCTACGACGTTACAGATCAGATCCGTCTCACGTGGTGCCAGTAGAGGAGGTTGAGTTAAGGTCAGACTTGTCCTATAAGGAAGAGCCAATTCAGATTTTAGAGCGAGATATGAAGGTGCTTCGGAAGAAATCAGTTCCTCTGGTCAAGGTGTTGTGGCGGAACCATGGTTCAGAAGAAGCTTTGTGGGAGCCGGAAGAGGCAATGCGACAGCAATACCCTCATCTGTTTTGACCAGGTAATTTCGAGGCCGAAATTATTTTTAAGGGGGTAGAACTGTAACATCTAGGATTTGGGGGTCTGGCATTTTAATTCATATCTATGTGTTGCTATGCTCTGTATGCTGTTTGAGTGTGTTTGGGGGCTTCGGGAAACCTTGGGGTTAGGTAGGAGCCTAAGTGGAAATTTCTGGTTTGGAACCTTTAGGGGAGAGCTAGGGGAGCTAGGCCTTAAGGGAATAAAGTTGTGTTCAAGGACACAAGAAGTGAGGTGGTGGAGTGGCAAGGGGGCGCTACCTAGGGTGCAGGGGAGTTTGCGTCAAGGGGAGTTCCAAGGGGGAGGAGGTTCGAGTAGCATGGACAACATTTTGGGTTGCTTTTTGCATCAAGCAGGGAGGAGGTAGTGGATTCGGCTATGGCACTTGAAAGGTGGGAGTTTGAATGAGTCAACAATTCAAATGTGTGGTTATGAGGGGAGGTAGGAGTTTGAAACATTCAAATGTGTTTGAATGAGTGGAGTGGAGGAAAGTTAGGAGAAAAATAAGGGATGTGGAGAGGGGGAAGAGTGTTGGCCGAATTTGGGGCTTTAGGGGGTGGCATTTTCGGTCATGTAAGGGGGAAGTTAGTGCCGAATTTGTGCTAGTAGTGTGAGTGTCCATCTTTTGCGTTTTCTTCTTTAGTTCTTCTTGCCGAAAGTGTTGTCAAAACTTTTCTTTTTGTTTTCTTCTCATTTGACCAAAAGCCGAAGGTGAGTGACCATTTGTGCATTTTTGTTCTTTTCTTTGCAACTTCTTCTTCTCTTTTCTATTCACTCTCTAAAAGCCGAAATATACCCTCACCTTCCCCATAGCCGAAATCTTTCAAGCCTCAACCCTCTTTTCTCCTCTTTCACCAATCACCTTACTCTCAAAAGTCGAATCACCCTCCTAGCCATTTGAACCTTGGCCGAATCTCCTATTCACCATTTCTTTTCTCTTTTTCGTTCTTTACTCCTTTTCTTTTTCCATTTCGTTTATCTCTCAAGGTCGAATCTGTCAAAGCCGAATCTCTTTTGAGTGTGGTGATCATCTTCGTTTGATAATCTCTGAGGGAGGTACCGTCGTTTATCTTCTGTCAAGTCTCTCAATCGATTGCTAATAATCGTGGTAAGGGTTCTCTTTCATTTGATCTTTCTTCCTTCTCTTTGGTTTGCCGAAATCTAGAAGCTTAACTTTGTATTTATGTGTGTGGCCGAATCTATACAAGGCCTTAGATTCGTGACTCTTTTGTTGAAGCCAGCATTAGGGGTAGTAGAGATCTTCCGGGATTTGAACAATCGAGGTAAGCAGGATATAACGTTAGGACGAAGGCCATTTCTTTTTGTCCATTAGTGTTAGAGCCGAATCTGACATGGCTTATGTAGGGATTTCGTTAACTTTCAAGTTAAAGTGAGAGCCTTCGGGATTTGGGTCGACTTTGGTAAAATTACTCGATTAAGATCTTATTTGGTTTCGTTTAGATCTAATTCAACGTTTTAACCCGGGTCTTCTGACCAAAGATTTTGTTGATGGATTCGAATATCAGTCAAGGAGAGAAAGGGGTTGGACACGTAGTCCCTACCGCTAAATTCAAGAAGCGATCGATTTCTGCGGTGCGGGATTAGCCATCGGGGTGTGGGCCAGCGTCGGAGCAGGATCGTAGGCAAATAGCAGTAGTGTCGTTTAGTGACAGTGTCGACATAGAGGGCGTGGTGTTACGAGTTATGAGGTGTGTAGTTAACACACTGTTTATTTATTTGCTTTAATTAAAATATATGTACTGTGTGTGGTAGCCGGAACAGTGGTTGTGGTGGTGTTAATACCCATATTGGGTAGTCTAGAAACCAGGTTAGTATACTACTTGTTCTGAGGGTGTGGATAATAATGGTGGATGTATGTAAGCATGTCATAAGTGCATAACTGGTATGTTCATATGTTATACTGTCATTTCATTATATTCTGTTGCATGAGCATGGGGATCGAGATATATTGAATAAGGGGAAGTGTGTACATTTATGTACGTGGATTGATGATGGCCCTGAGCCTCATCGTGGATTGATGATGACCTTGTGTCTCATCGTGGATTGGTGATGGCCTTGAGCCTCATCGTGGATTGATGATGACCTTGAGTCACATCGTGGATATTTGTGATTTAATCACGTGGGTCAGTGGCTAGACCACTAAGTGGACTTTGAGCAGTGTACTGCCAAAGAGGTGTGTAGTGGATGGAGGATCGATTTAGTAATCCCCTGGTGTGTGGTGGATGGATATACGGGTGGTGTGTAGCGGATGGATACTAGGTTGGGTTGGGTTAACATTTTGCAGCGTTATGCGTGGTATGTGGATTTATGTGGATTTGGGCCAAGCCCATTTATGGATCTGTGTGGATTAATTACACATTGAGTCTGGTGACTCACCTTGTTTTTCAAACAACCCAGGTAATTCGTAACTCGCTGGACTGGGCTGGAGTAGATCCGAGGTGACCATGCAGAAAGTGTTTTGTTAACTCTTTTTATTGAAACCGTTGGACATTGTTTTGGGATATTTTTCTTGTAATAAGGCCGCTCTGAATTACTTTGAGATTTCTATGGTTTTAAGTTGGATTTATAATCAGTTAATTAATTGAAAGGTGACTTCAAGACATCTCTAACACAAGGGTAACAAACGAAGGTTTTGTTTAAAACTTGGGATCGCTTATAAACAAACGGTTTTCTTGGAACTCAAGCATGAATTACGAATCGAATTTTTACTTAAACTTGGGAATTTTTATTTGGCGACAAACTACTACTTTCAAACAACAACATCCTTAAAAGCAAAGTATTTATTTTTAAACTCGAAAATTATTTTCACCTTCAACAGAACTCTTTTCAACATTTTTCCCAGTAACATTCCGAATTTGGCCGTGGTGTTTTGGGCCGGGTTTGGGGTGTTACATGGATCCTCAACCTGCAAACCATCAAACTGAACAAATTGCTGAATATCTGTATAGTGTCAGGTTTCAGTTCAAAATTATTTACAGCAACAGCAGGTCTAAGAATACTTGATTCAGTTCCTGTTAAAGTAGGTTTAGCATAATCATACATAGTATGAGGAGTAGGATTTTGATTCACTGGATTTGCGGCAACCATAGGAGGTAGCGGATTATTATCAGCCATCTCTTCAGTAGTGTTGGTATCGTCCTCTTGCTCTTCTTCTATGTATTGTAGGCTTCGCCTTATTTCTCTTCAGTTTCTACGAATGGTACCTTTTTTATCACTGTAAAAAATCAAGGGTCCTGAGGGGTTCCTTCTAGTTATAAACTAGAATTACCTGCCAGAAGCAAAGAAAGATTAGCAAAGTTAAAGAAAAATAAATTGCAAATAAATAAAATGGCTAAAGTAATAAAAATTTAGTTTTCCTAATATCTAAGTCCCCGGCAACGGCGCCAAAAACTTGATGGAGCTCGAAACTAATTATTATTTCGACAAAGGCAAACGCACCTATCGAACAGTAGTATAGCTGTGGCGAATCTGGAATATCGTATCCTCAAGGACCAAGAGTACTAGAATTGACTATCTTTTTATTATCTAGCCTAGTAATTAAGGGGATTTATTTTTAATCCGAAATTAACTAACTAATTTAACTAACTATGAACGCGACAGGGAGTGAATTGGGAAAATACTTTTAGACAACTTATATGAGATAGGCAATACCTAAGGAAGAATCCACCTAGACTTCACTTATTACTTTTGATTCATGCAATTTATTCAATTGACTTAATCCATAGAAATCCCTAAATTATAATGATCAAACCTAGAAACTAACTCTGACAACTATTTTTTAGGCAAGCGCACCATCGAACAGTAGTATAGCTTAGGCAAGACCGGAATGTCGAACCTAAAGAAACCAAAAGTACTACTAACTCTCTTTCTATTATTTAGTCTAAGAATTAATGGATTGTTTATCTAATCTAAATTAATTAACTACTAAACTAAAGATGCAAAGACAAAGAGAAGGAATTTGGGAAAATAACTTAAGGAAAAACCAATTCATTAAGACGACACCCAAGGAAGAATCCACCTAGACTTCACTTGTTATCTAACTCTGAACCAGACGATTTATTCACTTGACTTGATCCGTCAGATTCCCTAAGTTATATTAATCCCTTTCTCGAGGCGACTAACGTCTAACCTTAGGTTGATTAATTGAAATCTCTTTCTAATTAAAACCCATAGAATTGCATTAACTCGATCTATGGACTCCCATATTAGGTTTCCCCCTAATCCGGCAAAATCTCGTCACCCTATCTCTAGGTGCGCAATCAACTCCGCTGAATTATGGTAGATCTACTCTTAGGCAGGACTTTTGCTCCTCCACCTAAGCACATCATGCTTGAATTAATATCCCGAAAATATCAACACAAGAATTAAGAACACATAATTAAGAACAAGTCAAATATTTATCATATAGTTCAGCAAACGATAACAAGATTCATCTTAGGTTTCATCCCCCTCAGGTATCTAAGAGTTTAGTTCATAACAATAAAAGAAAACATCTCAAAAGAAAAGATAAAACAAGACATAAGAAATCCCTAAAACCCCCTGAAGGAATTGAAGGAGAGATCCTCCGTCTTGAGTATAACTCTGGCTTCTTGAGATGGATCAACTGGCTATCTACGAGTAATTTCCACAAATCTGACCTTTCTGTCTCGGCTCCTTCGCCTTGCTAACCGCCCCTTGACTAAAGCCTTGGGTTCCGGCTTCTGCTGAACTCCTGTTCAAGTTGCCCCCTTGGGTGTTTATATAGACTTTGAGATGCCTTACTTGGACCCTAAGTATCCTAATTCAAGTAGAATTCTGACTAGGGTGTTTAATAGGCTTTGGAATGTGTTTCTTTGCCTCCATGTATCCTATTCCGAGTGAAACTCCTCTTGGCCGTGGCAGGGACACGCCCATGGCACACATCCGTGTGAATCGTGGCCAGGCCGTGTTCGAGACTGTTGATTGAGGCACAGCCGTGTGGCCTTAGGCCCAGGCCGTGTCAATTTCGTGATATGGCTCATTTACTCCGTTTTGGGCCCATTTTTCGTTCTTTTCGTTATTGGGTGCTCTTCTAAGTATAAAACATGAAAATAAAGGATTAAGAGCACCAAATTACACAATTCAGGGCTTAAATCATCCGAAAGCATGCTAAATGTGGGCTTAAAATATGTTACTTTTATGGTTTATCATATATTAATACCACTTTCGAGGCTACTAACAACTGACTCTAGGTTGATTAGTTGAAATCTCTTTCTAATTAAAACCCATATTGTTGCATTAACTTGATCTATAGATTCCCTTATTAGGTTTGACCCTAATCCAACAGATTTTCGTCGCCCTCTTTCTAGGGTTGCAATCAACTCCGCTTAATTGTGTTGATCTACTCTTAAACAGGGACTTCCATTGAATAAGCACATTTGATTTTGAATCAATAACCTGAATTATAAAAACAAAAATAAGAACTCATAATTAAGAATAAGCACAAGTATTTATCTCATAAATCAAATAATAATAAGATCTGTCTTAGGTTTCATCCCCTCAGATATTTGAGGGATTTAGTTCATACCAATGAGGGCAAACATATTAGAATAGGGAAAACAACCAAACGTAAGAAAATCCAAAAAACTTCTAAAGAACTTGATGGGAGATCCTCAGTCTTGATGGAGATCCTTCTCCTAAGCTGTTCCCGACGGCTGTCTTGGAGTATCTTCTACCTTCTACTCGGCGTCTATTCGACGTCTTGTCGAACTCTCCTTTTAGGTTGCCCCCTAGGGTGTTTATATAGGCTTTGAGATGCCTTTCTAGGCCCATAAGTAACCTTTTCCAAATAGAATTAAACCTAGGGACAGCAGGGACATGCCCGTGTTGGACTCCTTCAACCGTGGTCGATTCTGCTCGCCACCCACGGCCGTGTGATCTGTCTGTGGTCGATGGTCCAGGCCGTGTGATTTCCTAAGTAGGCCTATTTCGCCCCTTTTTGGCACGTTTCTCGTTCTTTTCGACTTCCTAAGCTCTCCTGAGTATAAAACATGAAATTAATAGATTAGGAGTATCGAATTCAACAAATCCAATGGAAAATCATCCAAAAGTAAGCCAAGCATGGGGTTAAAATATGTGTAAATTATGGTTTATCATGATTATATGTGTAATGTGATACACGCTTAAAAGTGAATATGATTACCATGTAAATGAACTAGTAAATAAATGCACTAGTAAGAATAATATGACACTATAGTTGGAACTGCTGAGGTTGTGCTATATGGTTGTTTCATTAATGCTTGATGAATTGTTTGCGTGGCAGTTGTTCTAGGCATTAACTGAGCTTGTTAAGCTCACCCACTTTCTTCCTAAACCATTGCAGATTAGTAGTGTGCCGAAGTAAGTGATGTGGTTCCAAGGGGTGATCCAAGCAAGTTTGTTTTTGTTTTTCCGTAGGTGTTATTGTTATTTATTTACGTTTTGGGAATAAGGCAATGTGGTAGACTTTTAATGATATTTTTCATGATGTTTTGGAAGTTCCCTAGCTTAATTACTCTTAGAATTTTGAGAATTGAATCGTATTATGTCGATTATCATTTGAACTCACTTTTAATGTTTGAGATTGTTATTACGACCGTTTTGATGTTTATTTGATGATGATATGATAGCATGATGAATTGTTGTTTGTTGGAATGACTTATATGCTCATGTATGTTGTATGTAACGCCCCAAAAATCTTTAATATTTATTTTTGTATGTTTGTGACACAATGTCTACCTGCTTTAGTTATGTGTGTTCTGAGAGTGTCTAAGAAGTCTTGGGTTCAAGCATTAACTTGGGAAAATTTTTGTTTTATTGAATAAACCCCTATCTTTAGCCTGTAGGCTTATAATTAAATGTTAAAATATGTCAGAATGGGCCTGCTGGCCTGGTGGATAAGTAGAGTGGGAAAGTGCTGGGGTCTTGAGTTTGAGTCTTGGTACGCGCAAGGGAGAGTTTTATTTTGCTGCCAGTGCCATGTGAGTGTTCTAGCTTATCCGAAACACTAAAGAGTTTGAGTGGCATTTGAATTTGAGGGTTGAGAGATTGGAGGAGATTTTTGAGGAGTGGATCAAGGGAAGTGGGGAGTAGTGGCGTCAAAATTAACTTCCTTCCCAAAATTTAGCTTCCTCTTCCGAAATCTCTTTTTCCCCCTTTTCATTTTATTTTCCCTCTTCTTTCTCTCCCTCAAGCCTTGTGCTGCCGATTTCCTAATTCTAGTCACTGCTAAAAGTTTCTTTTCCCTTCTCCTTTGTTTCGAAAATCCATTCCTCTTCCTCTGCCGAATCAACCTTGCTTCTTCTTTCTCTTATATGTTTTGAGCCTCCATTTTGTTCAGCGGTTAACCGCACTTTTTCGGTAAGTGATAATGGTGCTTGAAGTTTCGGTTTTTAAGTTGTTAAAATGGGGTTTTTGTTTAACTGTTTTTGATAGTTGTAAATTGGGGGTGAGGGGAAGTACTAGTGCCGAATTTTCTTCCATCATTCGGTTCTCTTGCTCTCTTTCAGCAAGTGCTATAGACAAAATCCTTATTCCCTTTCTTCTTCTGCCCTTAAGTTGGTGATTAATGGTAATTGTTATGACAGTTAAGGAAGGATTTAGGAAACCCCTAATCAATCGCCAGAGATTAAGATTCGTGGGAATCACAGTGGTTCGATTGAAGGTAACTCTAAGTTGTTCTATGAATGGATTGTTGGTTTCAGGTTTCCTTTTAATCGTAAAGTAGGACTGATTGTGGTGTTTGATTGGTCAAATCTAGGTTTGTGAGGGCTCGAGCGATTGTTCGTGGCGAATCAAAACCAGGTGTGTAAACACTGTTCTACATTCGAAAATTGGAAAAAAGCTGAAAAGTGTGAATCATCAACGCCACATGAGCTTGCAGATACCCGTGTGGTAGGCCGTGTGACCCAACATCGGTGTGCTATCGGCGAGGCTGGCCATGGGCCGGGCCGAACTGGGCTGTCTGGGCCCCACACGAGCAAACCACACAGGCGTATGGAAGTTGTTGGGCCAGGCCATGCATTCCACACGGCCAAGGCCATTATGGGCTGTGTGGGCCACCCGGGTGTGTGGGCCCACATGGGCTCATGGGCCCATTTTCACTGTTTGACTGCTAAGGTTGCACGGGTCACCCGAGTCGATTGTGGACCTACTGTTGGGTCGGTAAGCTTACTTAGACCCCTAATTGACTGAATGACTGTTATGCCCCTGTGTGATATATTTATATATATATATGTACATGTAAGGTTATATTTTAGCATGCTATGTAGACTGTATTGAATACATACACAATACTATGATATGACATGATTGCATGATGCATTACATGAGGATGGGTTGTTATTGATTGGAGGAAGTGTACTAAAAGGCTTCGAGCCTAAATTATCGACAGCCCAGCTGCATATCACTGTATAGTGCCGCATTCGGTACTCTCTTGAGTGTAGGGATGGGTGGCTTGATTATATCCCCACATGGAGTGTAGGGTTGGACGGAGATGGAGTGTAGAGGCTGGATGGGTAGGGCTTGTATACTGTTTTATATGTTACTGCAATGATTAATGTTACTGTAATGGGCCAAGGCCCAAGCACATGACTGTTCTGTACTGAGATGGGCCAAAGCCCAAACTAAAATTGTCACTGATACTGAAAAAGGGTTTAGGCCCAGACTGTGGTTGTTGTCTATCTATTTGCTATTATGGGATTACACATTGAGTTTTCGTAAACTCGCCCATCTGTTTTAACTGTACAGGTAATCCCCAATCATAGGCGGATCGCTGCAACGGAGGACTCAGCGGTGGCCACACGACCTATCTAATTTGATTTAGTATTTTATGATTTCAACTTAATTTTTGGGGTATTTTATTTAATAATGGCCTTTGGATTTATATTTTTAATTTGGGATTTTATTTTGGGTTTGGTTTATAGCTGCTAGCAGTTGGAAAAGACGCGAGATTTCAAATAGATAATTTTTTTATCAAAATTTCCTCGAAAACGCAATCGGTTTAAAAGCTTCCGCAGTAAGTGACATTTTGAAAATTAATAACGTTTTGTTTAAGTGATTAACTTTTCGAGGAGTCATGCTTTGAAAATGAACAACACATTTTTTTAGATTCACCATTGAATAACATAAAGTGATTAAATAGAAACGAGGATTTCAAGGACAAACATACTTTACGAAACACACTTCAATGTGACATTGCCAGATGCGGCCATAACGTCTAGGCCGAGTTTGGGGTGTTACATTGTATTTTTTTGGTCTGAAGCATAGGTATCGATATTCGTGTTGTAAAAAAAGATAACTCTATGATTTGAAATGTAACACCCCAAACCCGGCCTAGAAGTTAGGCCGAAATCTGGGAATATCACATCAAAGGCATAATTCAAACGATTTTGCTAATTAAAAATTTAAGGCCCAAAAGCCCAAAATCCTTGAGTCTTGTTAAGTAATGAAAAAAAAAAACCATTTTATAATTTTAAGCACTTCAGAAACCAAGTTTAAACGTAAGAAACTTATTTAGGTTTAATACTTAAGTAAACAGTTGAAACAACAAAACCCAAAATCTAAAGTCAAATCGGAGTACAAGGCCTTATTACATCCAACGGAAATAAGCAATTAAAACTATGTCTTTTGAAACAATTAAATAAAAGTTTAAACATCTTGTAGTGTGGCCATCTCTGAGTCCTCTCCCACGTCGAGCCATTTAATAGGGATCACCTGAAACATTAAATAAAGGGTGTGAGTTTCGAAACTCAGTGTGTACAACCCTTGGCATTCAATTCAATATATAATTATCACATTGGCCTGAGCCCTATCAAAATCGGTGGTCTTGGGCCTTGGCCCACAATGACCTCATATCATATCATATCATATCATATCATATCATATGCAAAACAAGGTAATGCAAAACCCTCCCCAAAAATCCATTCACTACACACCATTTCCCTTCCAACCCTACACACCTGCGGGGATTTATAAACCGACCCACACATTCTCTACACACCACAGGTAGCACTCACAGCAGCACTACTCATCGTTGCAGCAAAGCTGCTAATCACATAATGGGCTTAAAGCCACCGGTGGATCCATGGTCGTCAAGCGACTATGCGATCCTCAAATCTTCCTCCGTACCATAATTCCCACCCATACGCATCCTAATCAGAATATCATATGAATGCAACATGGACATGAGTAACATCCACAAAACTCATACTCATCACATAGGGGTATTTTCGTCATTTCACAACACAAGGGTATTTCTATAAATCTACTCTACAGGGGTATTTAGGTAATTTTGCAAATCAAGGGTATTCTGGTAATTTCATAATTCGGGGCTATTTTAGTGATTTTACAAATCTAAGGATGTTTTGGTAATTTTCAAACTAAGGGTATTTTGGTTATTTTTAATTAGGGGTATTTTAGTAATTTTACAAATCTAGGGGTATTTGGTCCCTCTCGGGTTTTAGTTATAAACTTTGGCCCATTAACAAGTCCTTGCGGCTAAAGTGAACAAACACTATGCACCAGGTAGGATTCTTAGAGAAGAGGAGGTGGGCCGCTAGGGCCGCTTAAGTACCAAGCTCTCCTTAGATCCAATCCTAGACATGCACATGCCCGTTACCACACTCTAACCTAGCGACTTGTCCACGGACATGTTTAATTATTAGAAAGTCTTATGCGGTTTAAGAGTTGTTCAGTACTAAGCCTAAAGTCCATAAAACCCTAGCTTATTAGTCTACGTCCCCATAAAGCCCATCAACCCATTTCACGTTCATATAACCCATTATGGCCACATCACATTTTTATGGCCCACTAGGCCCAAATCTCAATCATATGACCCATTAAGCTCAAAACAAATCCAGATCATGTAACATGCATGCCTAACCCAAATCATATAATCAAATTAATCCACTTCATCAAACTTAGCCTCAAGGCCCACCGGGCCCATTTAGCCACTTTTGGCCTTTCGGCTTTCCGGCGTTGCCGGTATGTGTGTGTAGTGTTTGTACACACCTGGTTACTGCGATGTGCTATACTATCCTTAGCCTCGAACCTACAACCAACCAACCTTCAATCAATCACTAAATCAAAATATTTACCAAAAGCCAAAACCTTACCGTAACCTTACCGTGTTCCACCGAGTTCAATAGCCCTTCCTTAGCTACTAATTAGGAGTATCCCCTAGATCTGCACTCATACATACACCATCAATAATTCGAGTGACTCATGATCCACACAAGTCACCCCTATAGATCATACACACATTCGGCCATTCACTTAATCGACCATCGAGTTGAGTACACTTACCCTTGCTAACGATCCTACCACACTTGCGATTTTTGAACCTTATCCTTGTTATCACAGAGTTAAAGACAGGACAGTTAGATAACCTTTCAGCTTTTAGCAAAACGTACAAAAGAGGTTAACCGAATGCTTACCAAATCCACTTTCGATCCTGCTGCCTGAATTCGACTTTTGAGATTAGTATGGTGACAGAGACAATTCGGCACCAATAGGGAGAAGAAGAAGAGAAGTGATCGGCTAGAACTAAAGGTGAACAAGAGAAGGAATTTAAGAAGAGAAGGTATGGGGAATTCGGCTAGAGAGAAAACCAAAATTTAGGCAAAGGAATGATGGGTTTATTTTTTTGGAAAATGGAAGAATTCGGCTAAGGGGGAGAAAAAGAAATGTAATGGAACCCAAGGAACATCTCCAAGGAATTTAGCACCTCCTTTTATAGCCAATAGCCGAATCCTACCTTCCCCCACAGTTTAATTCGGCACCAACTCTTGCCACCTCTTATCTCCTAATTTTTCTCCATGATATCTCTCTTATCTCATCCGAAATTCCCTCCTTTATCAGCTCACAAGACCAATTCAAACACTTCAACAAAAGAGTCCAAATTCCACACAAATCTGGCCGTCCACTAAGCAAAATAAACACTCCAAAAACACCTTACCACTACTCGAACCTTGGACCTTTTCACGCTACCTTGTAGCTCCCCTAGTGACGCGACCTTGCCACTGGACCACAAGCCCATTTGTGTCCTATTTTCCCCTTAATCTGCTTAAGAGGCCTAATGCCTGAGACTAGGGTCCACTAAAGCAAGAAAAATAAATTTTTCCCTATGGTCATCCCTATCTCTAAGACTTCAAATAATCCCGATAATACCTTAAGATTAATATTCTAAGTGCTACTCATATATACCAACCTTAGTGCACAGAAATTTAAAGTTTCGGGATTTTTGGGGCGTTACAACCCAATAGGCCCAAATCTACTAGGCCCAAATTTGGGGCGTTACATGAAATGTGCAAGAAGTCAGGATTGTAATTTGGTATCTATACCCTATCACGAGTATCGATACTTCGAGTAGAAGTATTGATACTTTGGCAGACATATTGATAATTTTAGAGGTTTGGGTTTTTACAGCGAGAAACACTAAAAAATTTTGGTACCAATTTTCCCAGTGGTATCGATACCACATAAGAGAATTACCAATACCTTTGTTACAGTATTGATACCTACGTGATTGTCTTGGAAATTTTGCTAAGTGATCCTAATGCATGTTCAATTAATACTATAATTTTATTTGAAGTATGTTTGGTATATGTTTGACTAAAAATTTATAAGATCACTGATAAAGAGGATGGTTTCTTAATAATGTGACAATTTACTACGAGTACGACATAAGACGGTGGTGTGGCATCCTGATATTTGGGCTCGGCGACCAGGCTGGGTATTGGGTGTTACAGCACCATTTCGGTAGCGTATACAATAAATTTGAAAGAAAATTTTGAAATGATTTAAAGGATTCTTATTAATTATCAAATATGAATTATGGAATTTGACTGATTAAGTGTTGAGTTGTTGTGAAGAAATTGAGCTTTGAGGAAAAAAAGGGTAAAATGATAATATTTCCACATAAGGGTTTGGTCATTTCCCAAGAATTTTATGATGGACATATTAATCGGTTAATGTAATTGATGTGTGGGATGAATTTGGACCATTTGGGCCATATATTGGATTAGTGGACCACAATTTATAAAGTTTGAACTTAGTATTGGCAAACTTAGGCCTTAAGCCCACTTGGGATTTTAAAAGAAGGAAAAAAAGGACCACAATTTATCCTTGTTGCTAGAGACCAACCCCTCTCCTGTAACATCCCCAAACCCGGCCTATTCACTACGACCGAATCTGGTTATGTTAGTGAAAATATTTTTCTTCCTTAGAATTTAAAACATGAAATTTACTATCTTTTTGAAACCAAGTTCCTTTGGAAACATAACCAAAACTAAAATGTGCTAAATTGTCTAAATCAACTTTAGTGTATATTTAAAACCAATTTGAATAATCAAGCTGTCAGGAAAAATTCGTCTTCACTTAGTAATCCAATATAATCAATCCATAACTTAAAATAATAATAATAAAATAGTTCCCAAAATTAAATAAAAGTCAAAAGGCCCTTATTACAACCATATTTAAAAGAAATACTTATTATTTAATATAACTAAAAACATCTCCTTCGGCATGGGCCACCATGTATCCTCTCCAATCCCGGTCCATCTCATGAATCACTTGAAATCTTAGGAAAATAATTGGGTGAGTCCACAGACTCAGTGCATAACCAAAACACAGATTTCCCGCGTATGGGCTTGGCCCAATACCAAACAATCCTCATAGCAAGTCATGCAAATATGCATCTCAGCCCAACCCACAAACCAGCTGTACGCCAACCTTAGCAGACTCCCTGCCTAAGGCCGTGGATAAACCACCACTGAACACATCGTGATCCAATATCCTTACCTTGGCAATTCGCTGCTCAAGACCGTGGCTAAGCCACCGATCAACCCAAGTGATCCCGGTATCAAAATCCGTCTACGGTGATGCACGTAGCCAACAACCGCCGAGATGGGCACCTAGCCATCATCTCCCTTGAGGTAGCACACAGCTAACCATCAAGCGCTAATGTAGCCGGAGCCATCATTAGACCACGTACAACTTGTGTACACTTCCTCCTTCCTCGAATCAAGCCCCACCTCATGCAAATATGTAGATGCTACAAGTGAAGTCATCATATAACATAAGTATATAAATATATACATATATAACTATACATCACAAACAATCTTACCATCATCAGTTCTCATCACTTAAGCCATTGTAAACGGCTACCACACATAACACACAGGTTTAAACGTTAGCAATCAAACCGAGAAATAGTGCGATGATTACGCACCTTAATAGCACAAACAATCCAAACCCGAAATGCTACTCTATGCCTCTGCAAATGCTGCCTATACAAATCCCGAAAAGGTCTCTTGCGTTAGGCTCTTCTCCCCCCTACAAACGGCCTTATCATCATAACCTTAGGTTAAAACGAATACTAAACACATAGCTTTATTAAAACAAAGCCTTACCAAAAACGATTGCTATGGAACCCGAAGAGGTCTATGCTACATCTAACATTCGGCCAATAGCACTACCAACTGAGGGAAGGAAAATTCGGCACCAAGGTGGTGTGGATTCGGCTAACAAGAAAATCAAGGAGAAGGAATAGTAGTTTCGGCCAAAGAGGTTTGAGAAGAGAAAGAAAGGTGTAAGGTGTACTTTCGGTTTAGCAAAATGGAAGAAGAGGGAGGGATGAAAGATGAGTGATTCGGCTACTAAAGTGTTTGAGAGCAAACTACTAGCAATTTTGGCAAAGAGATCAAATGATGGAAAAGGGACCAAAAGGTGAGCATTCCCTATTTATAGAACTCAATTTCGGCTCACACCTTCCCACACCCAACAAAACCGAAAATGCCCCCCCAAAGACTCCCAAATTCGGCCAAAGCTTCAACCCCTCACCAAATCCCTTATTTCTCTCCCCTTTTTCCTCCCTAACACTCATTCAAAAGATTTGAATGAGTCAAACCCCCTCCTAGCCGAAATTCAAAAGCAAAGACCAAGTCTTTGTCCATCTTTTAAGCATCCAAAAGCCACCCAACTTCTTACCTCTCTGACGCCAAAAATAAAGGCCAAAGTGCTGCCTTCGCAGCTTGAACACTGGCCTCCCTTCCCTTGCACCTGAGACGTCACATACAAGCTCCCCAAGTGACGCATGCCTTGCCACTTTGCTAACTCAATCCTTGTGCTATAAACCCCCTAATAATTCTCTTAAGGCCCCCAAAAGCCAAGCTCCCTTCTTAACCACTGAAAATCAAAATTTTTCAAAGTCTTCCCTTTTTCTCCGAGCACTCTCAACACCTCTCAAACACATCCAAGCCTACCCAAAACCCACTAGAACATGAATTATACCCCACATGCATAGCCCCTAAACCAGGGTGTTACAATTCTACCCTCCTTAAAATAATTTCGTCCTTAAAATTACTTGTCTAAACTAACAGTCCAATTCCTCCCATTACGCTATAGCTGCGCACTCTGATCTTAAAGAACTAACATACCTTCTAGGCACAGTTTCTAAGTTCATAATCAAGGTTCCAACTACTTTACGAGCAACAAATCAAACAATCATCAACACGAACAAAACAACAAAGAATATTCCAAACACAAGGGACTTACCAGCTGACACATCAGGCACATCATTATCCTCTCTCCGACGAACTGCATAAACCAGACCTGGCTGCTTTGCCTCAGTGCCACCATTACCGCGGTCTACTGCTACACGACCTCGGCCGGAACCATTTCCTCCATGGTTCGGACCACGACCTCTCGTCGCCTACTGACCACCTCTGCCTGGTTGCACATAACCTTGACCCACTATCCGAGTCCTATTCGGGTTCTGGGGACAATCCTTAATCAGATGAGATTTGGACTTGCATCTGAAGCATTCCCGAACCCGATTCCAGCACTCGCCAACATGGTACCTTCCGCACTGCACACACGGACGATCTGGATTCCTCTCAGTTGTCTTAGCAATATGAACAGGAGTCTCAACCCTCGGTCTTTTCTGAACCCTCTCAAACACTTCTGGCGATCCAACACTTCTCTTATCATGGTTCCTTTCTCTATTGTGCCTCTCAGCCTTCTTGACCTCCTCAGCTATTCGAGCTTTCTCCACCAAAACAGCGAAGTCTCTTTCCTGATGCGGAGCAATCAAAACTCGCAGCTCATCCCGCAGACCATCTTCAAATCTGACACATCTCTCATAATCCGTTGCCACGATGCCCCGAGCATATCGGCTCAACCGCAGAAACTCAGCTTCGTATTCCGCTATCGACTTGTTTCCTTGCACCAAGTTAAGGAACGCCTTCCTTTGAGCATCCACATAGCTCGCTCCGACATACTTCCCTTCGAACTTGATCTTAAAGTAACCCCAGTCCACTCGATCCGCAGGGGTACTTTCCTTAACCGTGAGCCACCACTGGTAAGCCTCATCTCGTAGCAATGAAACAACACCCTTAAGCTTCTCCTCAGCAGTTAAGTCTAAGTCGTCTATAATCCTTTCCACTGCCTCTAGCCAGTACTCCGCCACGTTCGGAGCTACCCCAGACACTCCTCTGAAAACCTCGGCTCCATTCTCCCTAAGCCTTTCGGGTACTGACTTCCGAGTCCTATTGCCCACATTGGCTCCTGCCACTCGTTCAAGCACTCGCAGCACAGCTTGTGACACTGCGTCGTCTCCTCCAGTCTGACCCTGCTGTTCAACCTCAACAGCTGGTCGCGGTGCATCGCTCTCTGACCCATGGCGTGACCCGACCGATTCCGATACTGACATCCTGCCTCTACCACGTCCACGATTATTGCGACCACGCCCCCTAGAACTCATATCTAGCGCCTCGATTTAGTCTGTTTAAGAAATTTTATGCATTAGAAATTCTTGTTTCACTGTTTTATCCACGAGCAATTTTATGAAAAGAAGTTTCCGAGAGTAGTTCTTTCGAGCAATCAAAGTTTCCTTTCCTACCCAGGGGTAATTTCGTCATTTTTCCTAAAGAGGTATATCGGCAGTAACTCAGGGACAATTTTGAAAATAATTTTCCAACTCGAAGACATTTCAAAATTTACAAATCTCAGGAGTCATCTTGATAATTTTGTTTTTCAAACAAAGTGCGTTGCAAAAATTTCAGGAAACAGGGTTATTTTTGTAATTTTGGAAATCATGGGCATTTTCGTAAATTCTCCAAATCAGAATATCACAATATTCCACAAAATAAGATTTCCTGGTATTTGGTAAAATAGGAATGTTTCAATAAAAATCGAGAGAAATCTGAAAATTTTAAAAAAAATAAGGGCATTTTGGTAATTTTATCAACCAAGGGTATTTTCGTAAATTTCCACAAACTAGGTTATCTTAATATTTTGAAAACTCGAGATTCTGGTATTTTACAAGGTAAAAATCATTTTATCAAAAGTTGAGGGTAGTACGGCAATTTTATAACACAGGGGCATTTTTGTAATTTTGCCACTAGGGCATTTTGGTAATTTTGTAAATCGAAAAAAAAACGTCCTTCAAAATCAGATTTAAGGTTTATAGACCAAAGGGGTAAAGTTGAAAATTTTAAAACGGGAAATTTAAAACAATCAGGCCAAATCCCTTTCGGGTTTTAATAATCAGTTTAACCTATGAACAAGTCCTTCTTGGTTAAGGTGAACCGTAACTACGCACCAGGTAGGATTCAAGTAAAGAGGAGGTGAGTCGCTAGGACTGCTTAAATACCAAGCTCTTACTGAATACCACTCCTAGACATGCGTACAGTGGTTACCACACCTTAACTCGGCGACTTACTTCACAGGTTTGTTTAAAAGATTTAAGTCTTATGCATATGTTTGAGTAAACTAATCTTAGGGTCCAAAAAGTCTTAATATTCTAGTCTACGAGCCCAATCTAAGCCCATAATAGATCACACCAACAAATCATTTTAAAAGCTAGAAGTACTTACCTGGTCGACTTCGGGTCGGAGGTACAGGTGCCATGCCAAAATAACCTGAAAAACCTTTTATAAAAGCCCACATTTCAAAAAGCCCATTTTGAAAACTGTTTCGGGCCCAAAACCCTCAAAGTCGAGTTTTGAACCGGGCTCTGATACCAATCTGTAACATCCCCAAACCCGGCCCATTCACTACGACCGAATCTGGTTATGTTAGTGAAAATATTTTTCTTCCTTAGAATTTAAAACATGAAATTTACTATCTTTTTGAAACCAAGTTCCTTTGGAAACATAACCAAGACTAAAATGTGCTAAATTGTCTAAATCAACTTTAGTGTATATTTAAAACCAATTTGAATAATCAAGCTGTTAGGAAAAATTCGTCTTCACTTAGTAATCCAATATAATCAATCCATAACTTAAAATAATAATAATAAAATAGTTCCCAAAATTAAATAAAAGTCAAAAGGCCCTTATTACAACCATATTTAAAAGAAATACTTATTATTTAATATAACTAAAAACATCTCCTTCGGCATGGGCCACCATGTATCCTCTCCAATCCCGGTCCATCTCGTGAATCACCTGAAATGTTAGGAAAATAATTGGGTGAGTCCACAGACTCAGTGCATAACCAAAACACAGATTTCCCGCGTATGGGCTTGGCCCAATACCAAACAATCCTCATAGCAAGTCATGCAAATATGCATCTCAGCCCAACCCACAAACCAGCCGTACGCCAACCTTAGCAGACTCCCTGCCTAAGGCCGTGGATAAACCACCACTGATCACATCGTGATCCAATATCCTTACCTTGGCAATTCGCTGCTCAAGGCCGTGGCTAAGCCACAGATCAACCCAAGTGATCCCGGTATCAAAATCCGTCTACGGTGATGCACATAGCCAACAACCGCCGAGATGGGCACCTAGCCATCATCTCCCTTGAGGTAGCACACAGCTAACCATCAAGCGCTAATGTAGCCAGAGCCATCATTAGACCACGTACAACTTGTGTACACTTCCTCCTTCCTCGAATCAAGCCCCACCTCATGCAAATATGTAGATGCTACAAGTGAAGTCATCATATAACATAAGTATATAAATATATACATATATAACTATACATCACAAACAATCTTACCATCATCAGTTCTCATCACTTAAGCCATTGTAAACGGCTACCACACATAACACACAGGTTTAAACGTTAGCAATCAAACCGAGAAATAGTGCGATGATTACGCACCTTAATAGCACAAACAATCCAAACCCGAAATGCTACTCTATGCCTCTGCAAATGCTGCCTATACAAATCCCGAAAAGGTCTCTTGCGTTAGGCTCTTCTCCCCCCCTACAAACGGCCTTATCATCATAACCTTAGGTTAAAACGAATACTAAATACATAGCTTTATTAAAACAAAGCCTTACCAAAAACGATTGCTATGGAACCCGAAGAGGTCTATGCTACATCTAACATTCGGCCAATAGCACTACCAACTGAGGGAAGGAAAATTCGGCACCAAGGTGGTGTGGATTCGGCTAACAAGAAAATCAAGGAGAAGGAATAGTAGTTTCGGCCAAAGAGGTTTGAGAAGAGAAAGAAAGGTGTGAGGTGTACTTTCGGTTTAGCAAAATGGAAGAAGAGGGAGGGATGAAAGATGAGTGATTCGGCTACTAAAGTGTTTGAGAGCAAACTACTAGCAATTTTGGCAAAGAGATCAAATGATGGAAAAGGGACCAAAAGGTGAGCATTCCCTATTTATAGAACTCAATTTCGGCTCACACCTTCCCACACCCAACAAAACCGAAAATGCCCCCCAAAGACTCCCAAATTCGGCCAAAGCTTCAACCCCTCACCAAATCCCTTATTTCTCTCCCCTTTTTCCTCCCTAACACTCATTCAAAAGATTTGAATGAGTCAAACCCCATCCTAGCCGAAATTCAAAAGCAAAGACCAAGTCTTTGTCCATCTTTTAAGCATCCAAAAGCCACCCAACTTCTTACCTCTCTGACGCCAAAAATAAAGGCCAAAGTGCTGCCTTCGCAGCTCGAACACTGGCCCCCCTTCCCTTGCACCTGAGACGTCACACACAAGCTCCCCAAGTGACGCATGCCTTGCCACTTTGCTAACTCAATCCTTGTGCTATAAACCCCCTAATAATTCTCTTAAGGCCCCCAAAAGCCAAGCTCCCTTCTTAACCACTGAAAATCAAAATTTTTCAAAGTCTTCCCTTTTTCTCCGAGCACTCTCAACACCTCTCAAACACATCCAAGCCTACCCAAAACCCACTAGAACATGAATTATACCCCACATGCATAGCCCCTAAACCAGGGTGTTGCATCTCCCATGGAATCTCTCTTCTCCTTTACTCATTTTTCTTAGAATTTTTCAAAACTCAATATCCAAACTTTGAGAATTTGCTAAAATCACTTGGAAAACACCCTCCTAAACTCATTTCCACCTTCAAATATTTAGTTTTCAACAAGGGTGTTTACGGCTCTTGAGAGAGAAAATTGAAGCTAGAGAGAAAAAGCTTTAAAAAAAAGGAAGAAATGATGTTTTTCACCTCTCTTAACTTGATTATTGAAATTGGTTGCATGAGAAAGTTTGGAAAGCTTTTGTATTATTTTTTTATTATATTTTTTGTGTATGGAAAATGTGGAAATGATAAGGGATGGTATTCCAAGCTATTGTAAGGTTGGATTCAAGTGGTTGAAAGTTTGGATTTGAGTAGAAAAGCATCCAATGGGTAAGTACCCTTGCATACTCATGCTTATCTTATGTTAGTATGGTTCAGAAAGTATGAAAATGATATTGCAATGTATGTGTACAAATTCTATGAATTAAAGTGTTAGAAATATGAGGTTTTGGAAAGATATGACTTAATAAGCCTTAGCTATAAAGTATGTTAATCCCTTGTAATATGTTGTACAAATTGGTTGCCATGGAATGTCTAATAAATGTGATATTATTATATATGGAAATGTATGAACTGGTCAAAGATGAAATTTGAAAATATGTGTAAGTAATGATATGCCTAAGGGTTATAAATAAATTTGGAAACTGATGAACATGAACCTTGATAAAAACAATTGAATATGTGATTTTAGCAAATTACTCAATGACTTGGTCACTTAATAACCAATTGAATATGTGAATGAGAAAATATGCAAGACTTAAGCGATCAAGTAGGAACTCCATAGTTGGGTGTCATTAGCACAAAAAATATGAATACGGTCATAACAATGAACCTAATTGTCTAACCAAAGTGTCCTTATTGACACCTTATTTTATAAACCAAATCATTCAAATTCAATTTACAACATTCACACATTAAACATATATCAAACATACCAAATAACCATTTCAAACTCATTCCATTCTTCCATAAGTTACCTACCTTCAAAAAGGCATAACCATATTGACCAAACACATATATTTAAATATACATTTACAAGTCAAAAACCGAAACATATAGACAAGTAACCTGAAGGCACATCATATAGGCAAAATAGCATAAACACAAATAAGCTTGGCATATCTCAAAACAAATAGATAACATTTTAACACTATTACATGTCATTCATAACCATTTGCTAAAGTAACCAAAAACTACTAAAATGATGGATGGATAGTGTGATTGTGCCCTGACGAGATTCCAACTGATTTAGTTTTCTGATGATCTACAAAACAAGGAAAACAACTACATAAACAACTAGTGCTTAGTAAGGTCATATAAATGAAAACTAAACTTACCGAATATAACATAATTAAGCCCAAGCATAATTTCATTATATCATGAGCAAAGTTTCCTTTCCTAAATACACCACCACACAAGGTTCGTATGTGTATAGATAAGCATATATATCCAACCAGAAAAGTTTCCTTTCCTAAATACACCACCACACAAGGTTAGTAAGTGTATAGATAAGCATATAAATCCAACCAATTTGTGAAACATAACTCAATAAGCAATCAATATACATATCATCCATCATGTTTTCAAATAATACCTTTTCCATTTCAAGTACAAATACCAACATTTTCCATTTAATCCTATAATAACATATATCTTTTAAAATACATACATACTCAAATTAAACCTTATTCACTAGTTGAACCAAATAGAATATCATCGGATACTTGAGAAATGATAACACGAGTTGTGATTGTATCATGTAACTGCATGTGCTCATACGAGCTGTGAAATGGGCCTACTCACGATCTGTGGGTCGGAATGTTAAGCTACACGATGTTGCTCACACGAGATGTGGAGAATCCGCAACAAATGCACGACCTCAACTATTGGTAGGACATCTAAGACTAGCACCCGAAACCATATAACCCCTAATGACATGTCATTTGTATCCTAAGTATTCACAACTTTCAACTGGGACCATTTTACATAATCAAATTCTTTAATTTCATTGTATTATTCAATTTCAAACATATTTCCATGAAATGTATATTTTTTCACATATAACAGTCAATTTAATAGACATCTTAATTTACTCCACGATATTCAAATATCAAACAAATATCAGTCTAACTATACATAGCATAATATTTATTAAAATTATATTCAAAACATCAATTAATGAATTTAATCCTTGTACGAACTTACCTCAACCAAAACGGTTGCAAAAATAGAGTCGACAACTATTTCGATACTTTTGCTTTTCCTCGATTCAAATCTAGTTGTTCCGTTTCTTTATCTAAATAGTGATTTCATTCAATTAATACTATTCTAACACTTAAATAAGTAATTTTATATAATTAAGCCCTTCCAACATTATTTTTACAAAATTACCCTAACATTTCAACTTTTGTACAATTTAGCCCCTAAACCCGAAACTCACAATTTAACCACAACCAATGAAAATCCAAGCTAGCCAATCTTTACTAGGGTCCATTATAGTCCATAACTTTCATCATTTCACCCTAATTCCATTGAATTTTACTATTATTATAAATAAGTCCCTAAACCTTAAATTTACCAAAAATCATGTAACAAAATACTTTTAATTAACTACCAACATTAATAATCTAACAACTAAATTAAAAAATACTTAATCATTCATGCCAAGTCCCTAAACCTTTAACATTTTTACGAATTGGCCCCCGAGCTAGCTAGATTAAGCTAAAACGATAACTAAAACATAAAAAATACTAAAAATAGATTAAAAATTCATACCATGCAATGGTCTGTAGCTTGGCTGAACCTTATGGATGCAAAAATGGTGTTTTTTCTTCTTAATTTTCGTTGGAGAGAGTTAAAGAAGATGATAGCCATTAATCTTTTGTTTATGTTTTATTTTAATTATAATTTACCTTTTTAACCTTCTTATGTTAACTAAAAATTTAACAAAACATGTGCATAATTGTCCACTATCCCGATTCAATGTATATTTACCATGTAATTCCATTAATTCACCTTTTCATAGCTATTTGACTCAATTAACTAATATAAGTCAACTTTTGCAACTTCTACTGAAACACCCCAAACCCGGCCCATGAGCTTTGACCGGATCTGGTATGTTCCTCAAGTAAACCGGTTCAAATTCTTTTGTTACTTTGTGAAAAACTTGTGTGATTTAAAAAAAAATTGTTTGGGTTGGGCTTGTGTTGAAAACCAATTCGATTTTTATATTAGAAAACCTTTTTTAACTCTATGTGATAAAACATATAGAGTATATTTTAAAAAGAATTACTTGATCTTTAAACTTCATAAAAATTTGTAACCTAATTAAACAATAAATAGAAATAAAATAGTGCACTATGGCCTTAAGGCCTTATTACATCGTATAAATCCAAATAATTCAGAGTACTTAAAATTAATAGTCGATTAAAAATAAAGACTTCAAGTTGAGCATGGCCACCACAAGTTCTGCCGTCCCAGTCCATCACTGTTCATCACCTGAAACATGTTCCCACAACGGGGTGAGTCAAACAGACTCAATATGTAACCAACACTAAAATTTAATAGATTTAGGCATACCATACAAATCATGTTCACATAATATTTCAAGATAATGATGCAATCCCAAACCCAAACCTAGATGCCATCCGCTACACATCCCCGTACCAACCTGCACACCGTGGGGACTACTAAGTCAACCCTCCTTCCGCTACACACCATCGAAGGCAGTCGCTGCAGTCGACGTGCTCATCGCCCATATAAAATTCGTGGCATAGCCACCAGATAATTGTGTCATGAGACACCACATTCAGATAATGTAACCGAAGTTACCACATTCAGATAATGTAACCGAGGTTACCACATTCAGATAATGTGACCGAAGCCACCACATTCAGATAGTGAGACCGAAGTCATCACATTCACTTCCCCTTTCTCATATAACCCGAATGCCCCATTTTATTCATATCATGCATATCATACTTAAATTCACATTCATGTCACTTTTCACATGTTAAAATATAACATATTTCGTAATCCTAGTAGAAGTAGGAAACGTACCTGAGTACTTTGTACCACATTAGGGTACCTTAGACATATTCACATTCTTATACATACTTATATTAAATATTGCCATAAAACGTATTAAAGGATAGTGGGGATTACACACCTGATTCGCTTAGGGTTTCCAATCCAAATCCCGGAAAGCTTGATCTAATGCCTTAGATCTTAGATCTCTACATTTAATCAATCATTCAATACTTAGTAAAGAACCATTCGGCCATAAATCCAAATCTTAGTAGGATTAGTACACTAAAACTTACCTTGCAATTTCCAAATCCCGAAAGTATTCCTTGCCTTATATGTCTGTCGAAATCCCTATAACTTCATGTTAGATCAATTTCTAACATTTATTCATAACAAATAACCCTTAGCCGAATGTTAAATATGACTTACCTTGTGGATTTTAAATCCCGAAATTCACCGAATAACTAGGGAACACGCGGCCTATGGTGTACCTTCCGGAAAAGAACTTCTCCTTCCTTGTAGTTGACACTTAGTAAATCCCGAAAGATCTCTTCAAGGTTTCAGCAATAGGAATATTGATGGGATTAGTCCTAGATTTCGACAAATCTAAAAGAAAAGAATAGAAATCAAACTTGTTCTTACCTTTGAAGAAATCGACAGCACCTTAGCTTGAAGCCACTTAAGATATTCGGTTATGGCCTTAAAAGGCTTACTTCCGGCTTTTGGAGGGATTAGAAATAAAAGAGAAAAAGAGAATAATGGCAGAGAGAATTCGGCAGAGAGAATTCGGCAGAGAGAAGAGGAGAAACTTTAGAGAATTTCGGCAGAGGTTTTCTTGAAGAGAAAAGAATGAATGAAGAATAGCCTTACTCTTCCTTTTATAGCCAAAATTACTAGGCTAGAGTCCCTTACTTGGCCACCACTCTTCTATTTTGATAACTTTATCCCTTGATTTATCACTTTAATTATCAACAAAACTTAATCCAATATTTATCTCTTATCTCCTAATAAAAATAATACTAATAATAATCCTCTATTATCTCTTCCTTATCTATCAAAATAAAAGAAATAATATCCACATTTATCACCCCTTTTAGCCGAATTTTAATAAGAATAAAACCTCATCTTAAACTCCTCCCAAAGACTCCCCAAGCCGTCCATCTCTTCCTCTTGTTGCCGCAAAAATAAAAGCTTTCTTCTGCTTCCTAAGTGATTCGAACCCTGGCCCAATTGCACATGTAGGTGGCGTCACATGCTAAGCCTTTAAGTGGCATTTCCAGGCCACTTTTACAAGCCCAATTTCATGTCATATTTCCTCCATAAATTTTCTTAAGGCCACCTTGCCTTAATTTCCTCTTTTTAAACTTTAAAACTTATCATTTCCTTACATTTCCAAGTTTTCAAAAATTTTCGTTTGCCTCCTTTAAACTTAACATTTCCTTACATTTCCAAGTTTCCCGAAATGTTTACTTTCCTCTTTTGAATCATTTCTAGATCATTTCCTTACATTTCCAGGACATTTCCCTACATTTCCAAGACAAGACATTTCCTTACATTTCCAGGACATTTCCTCACATTTCCTCACATTTCCTTACATTTCCTTACATTTCCATACATTTCCTTACATTTCCATACATTTCCATACATTTCCTTACATTTCCATACATTTCCTTACATTTCCTCATATCTTAGGGTTCCTAAAACTCCTCAGAACACATCCAACACACCCACTGAGCCCACTATCTCATGAATTACGCACGAACGCATAACCCCTAATCTAGGATGTTACATCTACAATTTAGCCCTTTTTACCTAATTAACTATTTAAACGTTAAAATTTCTTAACAAACTTTAATGAGACTCTAATAAATGCTTATCAACATTAATTAAACAATAAAATACTAACTCACTTTTCAGAATCGCAGTCCAAAAACCATTGTTTCTGACACCACTAGAAATGGGCTTGTACAGATTTCTTGTAGTGTTCGAGTTCTGTTTTACATCATCATCAATACACAAGTTAGCACACTTGTACATAATTCAAATGAACTAACCATAAGATAAGTCATTTTCCATATGAAATAAATAATTTATTTCATGCATTCTTTCCATAAGATTATGCTTAATTCCATTTGAATACTTACCTTTTCAATCCCTTTTCTTTCCCGTTGAACCATCTAGAATTTCATCAGATACTTGGGAAAGCTCACACAAAGTGTGCCTTTACATATAATCGTAACCTTTCCTTTACATCATTGCTCACATGAGCTGTGGGTCGGAATGTAAGCTACACGATGTTGCTAACATGAGCTATGGAGTCTCCGCAACAAATGTAGGACCTCAGCCAACGGTAGGACATTCAAGACCAGCACCCAAAACATGAAATCCCTAATGACATGTCATTCGTATCTAAGAATTTCTAAGGTCCAACCGGGACTCGACGTCTGTCAAATCATCATAGCATTGTTATGTTCATATATCGATCCATTTTCAATATAAATAACATAATATCTATCAATTTAAATATCATATACGCTATAACCATTCATACGAACTTACCTCAATGACTAGGGGTGTGGGAGTTAAATCAAGCTAATCTGAAGCTTTCGCCTTTCTTCGATCTAGGTCCGTACATGGTTTCTCTTGATCTAGATAGATAATTATATTCAATTAAGTACTTCAATTAGCCTCAAACATCCAAATCAATCCACAACTCACATTTATACAAAATTACTAATTTTCCCCTAACATTTTAACTTTTTTACAATTTAGTCCTTAAGCTTATAACTTAAGATCTAACTATTTTAATCTAATTCCATGTTAACCGAACAAGTAAGGGACTTTGAAACAACTCAAACTTACCATCATTTCACAATAAAACCCTAGAATTTATAAGTTTAACAATTTATTCCCTAATTCCAAATTTCATCAAAAGTTATTTAAAAAAACTTGTTTATTCTTCAACAAAGATTCATAATCTATCATTTAACATCAAAACCCAATAAAAAAACATACATGGAAAGTCCCGTAACCTTTAACAGTTTTACAAACTGACCCTCGGGCTAGGTAGATTAAGTTAAAACAATCTTAAAAACATGAAAATCATTAAAAACTAACCTAAAAAATGACAACATGCAAGAACAATGCTAGCCAAATCTTCAAAGCACCAAAAATGGTGTTTTTTTCTTTACTATTTCGGTGGTGGAGTGAAATGAGAAAGATGAAACAATTTTTGTTTCATTTAGTTTAATTTTAATTTGTTTAATTACCATTTTAACCTTTAAAAACTATTATAATTACATTAATACCTTGCCATGCACATCCACTATCCCATATAAATGGTCTATTATTCAAGTCCTTGAGCTTATGATTTCATAGTCATTTAACCTTTTTTACTAATAGAACTCAACTTTTGCATCTTTTATGATTTAGTTCCTTTTACTTAATTAACTATGTAAACTTCAACATTTCTTAACGAAATTTTAATACGGCCTTACTATAATCCCATAGACAATAAAATAATAATTTACTCATCAAAATTGTGGTCCCGAAACCACTATTTTGATATCACTGAAAATGGGCTGTTACAACTCTCCCCCTAAAGGAATTTTTTTCTCCGAGAATCTTACTAGAAAATAGGTTCGGGTATTGCACTTTCATAGCTTCTTCAGGTTCCCAGGTAGCCTCTTCTATCCCGTGTCATTGCCAGAGAAATTTAACTGAAGCTATACATTTATTTCTCAATTCTTTAACTTCCCAAGCTAAAATTCTGATCGATTCTTCACTGTACGTCATATCTGGCCAAATCTCAACTTCTACAGGTGAAATCACGTATGAAGGATCTAATTGATATTTTCGTAACATTGTTACATGAAATACGTTATGAATCATTTCTAACTCTAACGACAAATCCAATCGTTAAGCTATTGGCCCAATCCTCTCAATAATCTCATACGGGCTGATGAATCACGGACTAAGCTTTCCTTTTCGACCAAATCGAAGAACTTTCCTCCAAGGCGATACTTTTAGAAATACCTTATCGCCAACTTGAAACTCTATATCTTTTCTTTTCAAATCCGCATAGGATTTCTGACGATTAGAAGTCACTTTCAAACTGTCACGTATCACTTTGACTCTTTTTTCTGTTTCTCGAATCAAATCTACACCGAATAACTTTTTCTTGCTCAGCTCAGTCCAGCATAGTAGCGTTTGACATTTCTAACCATATAAAGCTTTGTACAGTGCCATTTTAATGCTCGCCTCACAACTGTTATTGTATGCAAATTCAACCAATGGCAGAAATTTCTCCTAGTTACCTTCAAACTCCAAAACACATCGGAGCATATCTTCGAGTATTTGAATTACTCACTTAGACTGGCCATCAGTCTGTGGATAAAACGCTGTACTAAAATGCAATCGAGTATCCAGAGCTTCATGTAACTTACACCAGAATCTAGATGTAAACCGTAGATCCCTGTTAGTGATAATAGAAACCGGCACACCATGCAATCTAATACTCTTAGAATCATACAATTCTTCCAATTTCTCAAGAAAATAATTTGTATGCACTGGAGTGAAATGTGTGGATTTCGTCGAACGATCTACAATGACCCACACAACATCTTTCTTTCTCGGAGATAAAGGCAATCCTGATACAAAGTCTATAGTAACTCATTCCCATTTCCATTCTGGAATCATCATAGATTGTAATAAATAAGAAGGTACCTAATGGTCGGATTTAACTTATTGACAGATCAAACATTTTGATACGAACTCTGAAGTTTCTCGTTTCATACCAGGCCACCAGTACATGTAACAGCTGATTTTGGGTTAAGTTGGAACAGTAGTTACGGGACCACAAATTTGACGCAGTAAAATTTATTTTTATTATATTTTTATGGGCTACAGTTTTATGGAATGATTTCGTGAAAATTTCGTTCGAAAATTTTGACGTTTGGGCACTCAATTTAGTTAAGGGGACTAAATTGCAAAAAGTGAAAAATCTAAGTTCTATGTGTTTAAGGTGTCCAATTGCTATGAGATTTTAAATTGAAGGTCCTTAGATGGTAATTAGACCATTTGTTAAGTTAGTGGACAAAAATGGACATGGAGGAAGAGAATTTTTATGTTTTAAGTTAGGGATATTTTGGTCATTTGGTAATTAAATGAATTAAAAAGCAAAAATCAAGCCAAAATCTTTTCCATCTTCTTCATGCTAGCCAAAATTTAGAGGAGGAAGCCATAGCTAGGGTTTGGCCACTTTCAAGCTCGATTGTAAGTCTATTCTTGCCCTGTTTTTAATGCTTTTTACATTTTTGAAATCTTTGTAACCCGATCTATCTATTTCTACCACAAATTTAAGAAATAATCATGGTCTAGGTTTTGAACCATGTTAGATATTTTTGTATTTTGATGTTTAATGGTAGGTTAAGCAAGTTTGATGTTGGATGAACAACTTTTACTAAATGATTTTCGGTAAAAATGTAAAAAAGAACCTATTTGTAAAGG
This sequence comes from Gossypium australe, assembly GCA_005393395.2. Classification (NCBI taxonomy): domain Eukaryota; kingdom Viridiplantae; phylum Streptophyta; class Magnoliopsida; order Malvales; family Malvaceae; genus Gossypium; species Gossypium australe. Next base: position 98,774,163 of record CM016617.1, read on the forward strand.
TTATAAAATATGTAGTAAAAGTGTTATTTAATGGAAATTGTGGGCTGTTATGAGCATGAATAAAGTTCGGCTAGGCTTGGGTTTTAAAGAAATTGAATACATTTCATTTTACGAGCCTAGGGACCAAAATGTAAAAAGTTAAAAAGTTAGGTGCAAAAATGTAATTTTTCCATAATGTGATTTTTGGACTAAATTAGATAATGTGTGTATTAAATGAGCTGAATTTGCTATTATAGATCAAGAAAAATGAAGTTCGGACCTAGATCGGGGGAAAAACAAAGTGTTTGACGATTAGGTCCATTTTCACTATTTTTGTACCGAGGTAAGTTCGTATGTAAATAATGCAATGTTATATTTTTATTTTAATGTTTTGGTATTTCATGAAATGTATGATTGATTCTATGAGCATATTCGATGAAGTTCCAACAAGAGAGAAATCCTATTTGAACATTAGGAATAGATAGGATACAAATGTCATGACATTAGGGTTACTGAGATTACGTGTAAGACCATATCTAGGATATTACATCAATATGAGACTTTGTGTAAGACCATATATGGGATATGGCATCGATATGAGACTTCGTGTAAGACCATATCTGGGATATGGCATCGATACGAGACTCCGTGTAAGACCATAGTTGGGTTATTGGCATCGATACGAGATTACATGTAAGACCATATCTGGGATATGGCATTGGTACGGTACTGTGTGTACGAGATTCCCGAGTATCCTTTAGTATTCCAAATGGTTTAACAGGAAACTCAATGGGTATGTCAAATATGTGAAAGTATGTGATTAGGTTACGAGTTGGTACATGTATGTACGGCGAACTCAAAGGAAATGAATTCAGTATATGACAAACTATTGGTAAGAATGTGATTGAGTATGTTATGTTCATGAAGTTTTAATGACATTATGTTTGATATATGTAATGTTATTCAAATGGAAAATGCATGGTTAATGTTGCTTATTATTTGCATATGAACTTACTAAGCTATATAGCTTACTCCCCATTCTTTCCCTTATCTTATAGTGTCACCAAGCTAGCTCAGGTTTGGAGATAGTTAGAGATCCACTCACACTATCAACAAATATTTTTGGTATCAATGATTTCAACATTTTGAGTTATGGCATGTATAGGGGACTTGGTCATTTTGTTATGTGTCATAATTGATTTGGCCAAATGTGTTGGCCTATATTGGTTGAAAGCTCATTTTATATAAGGCCGTTGAAAATTGGCTATTATTGGTTAAGTATATTCATGTGATAATGCCTTTCATGGATGTGGGAATCTACTTAATTTGAGTTGATAAGTATGTGATGTTTGTGTATGATAGATGGTAGCATGTAGCTGATTTGGTTGTATGTATCTACTTGGTTTGGTGCCATGTTATGTTGTGTAGGTGTGTACATTAAAGGGTGGCAAAAAGGCTAGGTAAATAGCCTTATTTTTGTCCACAAAGGTAGACACATGGGCGTGTGGCCATGTGTGACTCACGGTCTGCCCCACGGGTATGTGTTTTAGTTGTGTGTCCCCTGCACCTTAATTGTTGCAAAATAGAATGTCTAGAATTGAGCACACGGGCAGAGACACGGGCGTGTCTCTGCCGTATGTGCTACACGACTTTGAACACGGGCATGTGCCCCGGCCGTGTGAAGTCTGTACCAATTTTATGAAAAGTTATGAAAATTAAATCAATGACACTGGCGTGTGGCATGGCCGTGTGGCATAAGTCAGAGAGCTCCCTAATTTCTACACGGCCTGTAGCATGGGTGTGTCCCATGGTCACACAGGCGTGTCCCAAATCCACACGGACGTGTGACCCCTGTAACATGAAAAATTTTCTAAGTTTTGTAAAATTTCCTAAAGTTCTCGGTTTAGTCCCGAACCATTACCAAAGCATGTTTTGGGCCTCGACGGCTCGTATAAGGGACTTTACAATTAAATGCAAAAATTTTTAATTTGGACATAAAATTTAGGTCTCGAAATTGTATGTTTGTTTGTGTTTAAGTCCAGTAATGTCTCATACCCTGTTCCGACGTTGAACACTGGTAAGGGGTGTTACAGCACATCTGTTTCAAATCACCGTACATTTTATTGCTACCAGAATGTATGGATAAGCTACTACTGTGAGCTTTCTGTAAAATATTCTAAGTGGGATTAAAGTTTCTCGGAACACAAATTCTATTTCTAAAGTACAAGATATCGTCAGAACCAACATGAAAATCTAAATCTTGTGTCGATCTAATCTGTTTCCATTTAGCAATCAATTCATCGTCACTTTTCTGAGCTTCACAAATTTATTGCAAAAACATTGGTCTAACATTTAATTCAGCTAAAATTGAACCATCATCAATCAACGTCAACCATGTGCTCAAAGCTCGCAAAGAAAACATAGATTTTCTACTCAAGGCATCAGCAATGAAATTAGCCTATCCCGGATGATAATCAATGATCAAATCATAATCTTTCAGCAACTTAAGCCATCTATGTTGTCTCAAATTCAAATCTTTCTGTGACATCAAATACTTCAGGCTTTTGTGATCCGTGAAAATATGACATTTTTCTCTGTACAAATAGTGTTGCCAAATCTTTAAAGTAAATACAATAGCTACAAGCTATAAATCGTGAGTTGGATAAATGCTTTCGTGCGGTTTCAACTGTTGAGAAGCATACACTGTCACTTTGCATTCTTGCATAAAAAAAAACCTAAAACATTCAATGAAGCATCACTATAATCTATAAATTCTTTACTAGACTCTGGCTGAACCAAGACAGATGCCTCGGTTAACAACGCTTTCAACTGGCTGAAACTTTGTTGACACTTCTCAGACCAATCGAACTTGACATCTTTTTGAAGTAGTTTCGTCAACAACATAGCAATCATCAAAAATCCCTTGACAAATATTCTATAATATCCAGAAAAAATGAGAAAACTTCTGACCTCTGACACATTTCACAGAGGTTTCCATTCCACTATAGCTAAGATTTTACTCGGATTAACTCTAATATCGTCTGCCGACACTACGTGTCCTAAAGATCCAACTTATTGGAGCCAGAATTCACATTTAAAACACAACCCATCTTTCAATCTGCATTCCCTAAAGTGTCGTCAATTACATTGCTGACATTCAAGCTTGTTGTTCCTGACACTATCCACACTCGCTACAGATGTAACCTGACGTTTCGAGCTCGAATTATGCTTTCCTTTATCTTTCCCAGAATAACCCACTGAAAGTGATGAACGACTATGAAATTCTTTTTATTTCTTCGATGCAAAGGAGAACCATTTTCCCATAGGTCATTTTCCTGTATCACGAGCTTCAGAATATGTTTTTCTTTTTGCTTTATTGAGTTCCTCAGCCTTGTGTGCTTTATCAACTAAAACAAAAAATTCTTTCAACTCAAGTATCCCGACTAGCAACTTAATGTCTTTATTTAAACTATCCTCAAACCGGGTACACATGAAAGCCTCTAACGGTATACACTCTTGAGCATGCTAAGTCACACAAATTCCCATTCATATTCAGCCACTTTCATTCAGCCCTGTTTCAATTCAAGAGACTCTTTGTGTTTCCTATCAAGGAACCTTTGACTTACATATTTCTTTTTGAACTCTGTTTAGAAGAATTCCCACTGTACACGGTATTTCGGTACTACCACAACCAAAGTGTTCCAACATTGATAAGTCAAGTCTTTCAGCGGAGAAACAACACATTTTAAGCATTCAATCGGTGTACACAATAATTCATCAAAAACTCTAATTGTGTTTTCCAACCAGAACTTGGCCTTTTTTGGATCATCTTCGGCTGTACAACAGAACTCTTCAGCCCCATATTTTTGGATTTTATCAACCGGAGGCTTGCTTGTACGTATTTGTTCCAAAGCATGATGAACTACGGGAACAAGTTGGGGTATGGGAGGGGGTTGAAGGTCGTTGAGCCAACGTGTTCGTTCTTACGAACTCAGTAAACCACTCAGACATCATCTAGAAGAAGGCTTCATTAGCCTCTCCTCCCTGGCCATCAGTCACGGGCCTACTACCACTCGAAGCTACTCTGTGAATGGAGGCTTGCGCGTTACTTTCAACTTCATCGAAATTGGCTCGGTTGATTGACATCTTATATATATGAAAACATAGTCCAATTTGAGTCAGGAGTTATCACACTATCACAGGTTATATAATGGCATGTATTTCTAGACTCCATACACACTACGTTCAGTCCAATAATCAACTAAATTGTAACTCTGATACCACTAAATGTAACACCCTTAACCTGTATCCATCACTAGATTAGGGTTACAGAGCATTACCATACAATTGGAAACATTTAAACTTAACTTCATTCAATAACATAAACAAATCATAAACCACTCATATACATACATACAGTCCCTAAATCAAGCACTCGACGCCTTAAAAAAATACCTTAAAAACAATTCAGGACCAATTTGAAATCTTTTGGAAAGCTTAGGAAAAAGTTGTAAAAATTTCGAAACAGGGGTTAATATGCACAAAAACTAATTAATAGACTTCTGGATAGTGTGATAGATCTCTGATGAGCTTCCAAACTGGTCAAGCTTCCAATAATATATAAAACATAGGAAAGAAACTACATAAGAAAATAATGCTTAGTAAGCTCGTATAAATCAAAACATAACTTACCATTTCATTTGCATAATATAAAGCATAAGCATAATGTAACCCAAACCATAAGCTTGGCATAAGCCTATACATCATCATCAATACACAAGTTAGCACACTTGTACATAATTCAAATGAACTAACCATAAGATATGTAACACCTTCAACTCGGCCTAGAAGTTTAGACCAAGTTCCGGATGTTACATTGACCATCGAAGTGTTTGTAGGAAAATTTTCAACACGAGTTATCTTAAATTCCATTAAGAAACATATCCATTTTGTTGCAAACCAAAAACATTTATCCACTTACTCTTCGATCAGAAAATTTTAAGCTAGGTTTAATTTATGACCAAAATAGGATTCACGAGATAAATCAAAAACGGAACTTGTACCACAGTTTTTACAAAACCTTACAGTTCAAAAATTGAATAACAAAATAGAAACTATTGATAATTTTATTTTTCACCGAGACTGTTCGAGACCTTCACGAATCGAATCCAGCGTCATAATTTCAAAAAGGTACCTACAAGGGGAAACACTAAGGGGGTGAGCTACACGAGCTGAGTGTGAGTTCAAACGAATAACAACATACTTACAGAAGAGAACTCCATAAGACAAATCAATAGCAGAATATATTTACAGATATATGCAAAAACAGATACCAACATGGAACCAACGCCTCAACACACATAACAGTCAATGCACACCAAGTTCACACAAAATACTCAACACAAGTGTTGTTTAAATAGACAAATTACAAACAGATAATCCTACACCTAAACAGATGCACATGAATGCAATCAAGGACTAAAAAACCCACCCATCCAGCCAACACACCTCTCCATCCCTTGATCACACCCCACAAGATTTGATTAAGCTCATCCAACCATAACACACCACATAGGACCTCGAAAGGCCCATCCAACCCTACACACCATATATGTGGACTAAGCCATTCAGATATTAACATGCAGCACAGCTGGAATATATGCAGTACAGTGCAATTTGGTAATCTATTGTACCGACATGTTGCAGTTTAAACTGCCAAATCAGATAATAGTACGCAGCAAAGCTTACGCACATGCAGTTCAGTGCAATAAGTCGTTGTACGAATAAGTTGTAGTAAAACTGCCAGGTGAGATCAGAATCAGTCTCCCTTCTCTTTGCAACCGACCCATATATTTATTTTTTGCAAGTGTATGTATGTATACAATATCATAGAAACCATGAGCACATCCACAGACTGTCAGACAGAAACAGATATACACACACACCCAGCTAACTGGGTTCTAAGTCAGACGTTTCACACAACAATTACAAATGACACATAAATTGTAACACCCCCTACCCGTATCCGTTGCCGGAATAGGGTACGAGGCATTACCGAAATTTACTAAACATTTTCGAATAACTCCGAGTAATTTTGTAACATCCCCAAACCCGGCCCATTCACTACGACCGAGTCTGGTTATGTTAGTGAGAAATATCTTTCTTTACTTAGAATTTAAAACATGAAAATTTTTAAGTTTGAAAATTATGCCCTTTCTAAAATTTTAGATAAAACTTTGTTATTAAAAATAATCCGTGTTAAAACTTTGGTGTAAAGATTACTTACACTTGGAATAAAAGATTGCCACAATTAAAAACATTTTTAATTAGTAAATTATTTTAAGTAAAACATAATCTAAAATAATGTCAAAAATAGCAATAACAATAGTAACAACAATAAGGCCCTTATTACAAAACAATTAATCCAAGTACTTCAAATTTAAATGCTTGGAATAAAAAAAAAAAAATATTTAAAACGTCTCCTTTCTGCATGGGCCACCATGTGCCTTCTCCGATCCCGGTCCAATCTACGCATCACCTGAAATGGTTAATGAAAAGAGTGAGTCCACTGACTCAGTGCATAATCAAAACACAGATTTCCACATGTATGGGCTTGGCCCATACCCACACAGCCATCGAAACAAATCATGCAAGAATGCTTTTCAGCCCAACCCACTATCCAACCGTAACACCAACCTTAGCAGACTCCCTGCCTAAGGCCGTGGATAAACCACCACTGATCACATCGTGATCCATAACCTTACCTTGGTAACTCGCTGCACAAGGCCGTGGCTGAGCCACCGATCAACCTGAATGATCTCACCTCAATATCTGTCTACGGTGATGCACATAGCCGTCAACCGCTGAGATGGGCACCTAGCCAACATCTCCCTTGAGGTAGCACAAAGCTAACCATCAAGCGCTAATGTAGCCGGAGCTATCATTAGACCACGTACAACTTGTGTACACTTCCTCCTTCTTCAATCCAATCCCATGCCCAGGTGTCAATAAATCATGCAAGAATATCATATAAAGTGAGTATTTATTATTGATCAATACCACATCAAACATATATAAAATATATAAATATCACAACCAATCTTACCATCATCGGTTCACATCACTTAAGCCATTATAATCGGCTTCCACACATAACACATATGTTTAATAGCTAGCAGGCAAATCGAGAAATAGTGCGATGGTTACGCACCTAAATGATACCAAAACCCGAAACGCTACTTCTGCTTCTGCACCCGCAGACTAACAGACTTACGAAAGGTTCCCAGCGATAGGCTCTTCTCCCCTACAATCGGCCTTGGCATAAAAACAATGAACACTTAGGCCATTCGGCCAAGACAAAAACTATAGCACAAAGAAAACTAACACACCCTTACCTTGCTAACCACTACCCTTTGCTCTAACAAGAATCCACCACCACCAGGAAGTTCGGCTCAGGGACTTGCAACAAAAGTGGAGTGAGAGAATAAATGGTGATTCGGCAATGACTCTAAAATGGTGTTGAGATATTTGGCAGTGGCAACCTAAAAGGAGAGGGAAGATTCGGCTATAGGTGCTTAACACTACTTATGGTTCGGCTTGAAGGAAAAACGGATGCAAGGAATAGGAGTTACGGCAATAGAAAAGAAAATGAAGGTTTGAGGGGATGAAATGGAGTGGTTTTGGGCTCCAATGAAATGGGGAGAAAAAAGATAGCTAAATAACCTTGAAGCTTCGGCCAAAGGAAATAGTGAAGCAATTCCGGCAAGGAGATCAAATGATGGAAAAAGGGACCAAAAAGGTGAGCACTTCCCTATTTATAGACAAAATTTCGACTCACCCTACCCACATGCAACAACACCGAAAATGCCCCCCAAGCTCCCCAAATCCGGCTACCACCTTCCTGGCCATTTAATTCAAATTGATTTGAATTAAACAAATCTCCTAATTCACTCCCAGCCAACCATTAAAAATCAATTCAAAATTTAAAATAAAATAAAACCCACCTTTATCCTATATCACCTCTTCAATTTAAAAAGAATAAAAACATAATAATTATCCTTACTCCAGCCGAAATTAAAAGGATAAAAGATTAATCCCTTTCAATTTAAAAAACCATGTGCCGCCCAATTGCTTCAAATCTGCTGCCCAAAAAACAAAGAAATAAAACTTCCATGTGCCGCCCACTCACGTCAACCAGCAGCAAAAGAAGGAAAAATCCCCCCCAGCAGCCTCCAAGGCTCGAACACACGACCTGGGGAACCAGCGACCATGTAGTGCCCCCAGGCCATTCGGCCATGGCGCTGTTTTGTAACAAAAGCTCGGAACAAGATCTTTTAAGCCTTCTCAGTACTTAACGCCTGCTTGCAAAATATCAAAACTCTGCCTCCCTTGCGCCTCGAACTCGCGACCTGCACCTAGCGCCTTTTCAAGTAGCGCCTCAGCCACACCGCCCACCTGCCTTTCATGTCCATAGAGCCCCAACAATTATTCATAAAGCCTTCATACTCAGGCCCAATACTGCATATGAAAAATAAAACGCCAAAACTGCTGCTGCCTCCACTCGAACCAGCGCCCTTTTCCCCCTTCAGCGCCTAAGTGGCGCACGCTAGCCACTTCGCCAAGCTCTTCCTTGTGCCAAAAATTACCAAAAAATATACTTAAGGCCTCCCTTGGCCCGATTCCCTTCTTAACCCCTGAAAATCAAAATTTTTCAAAGTCTTCCCTTTTACTCCGAGCACTCTCAACACCTCTCAAACACATCCAAGCCTACCCAAAACCCACTAGAACATGAGTTATACCCCACATGCATAGCCCCTAAACCAGGGTGTTACAATTCTACCCTCCTTAAAATAATTTCGTCCTCGAAATTACTTGTCTAAACTAACAGTCCAGTTCCTCCCACTACGCTATGGCTGCGCACTCTGATCTTAAAGAGCTAACATACCTTCTAGGCATCGTTTCTAGGTTCATACTCAAGGTTCCAACTACTTTATGAACAACAGATCAAACAATCACCAAAACGAACAAAACAACAAAGGATATTCCAAACACAAGGAACTTACCAGCTGACACATCAGGCACATCATTATCCTCTCTCCGGCGAACCGCATAAACCAGTCCTGGCTGCCTTGCCTCAGTGCCACCATTTCCAAGACTCACAAAACAGCTTGCGACACAGCCTCACCACCAGTCTGATCCTGCTCCTCAGCTCTAAAAGTAGGAGGTGGTGGTGGCGGTGGTACCTTATTTTCAGAACCCTGTCCCGACCCAACAGGTTCTGACACGGTCATCCTACCCCTACCGCGTCTACGGCATCCACGTCCTCTAGAACTCATTCTATCTACTGCGCTTTTAATCTGATTAAGAGAAATTTTATGCATTAGCGGTTGTTCCACTTCATTACTCGCGAAGAAATTTTATGAAGGAATTTTAATTAGAAATTCTTTCGTGCAAACAAGGTTTCAGTCTTCTATCTTAGTTCACACAAGGAAGTACGTACATCCATTCCCTAATGCTTTCCATGCCTATTCGCTCTTCAGACATTTCTGCCCATTTCTATCCCAGGGGTATTTTCGTCATTTTCCTACAGGGGTATTTTGTAATCAAATCCGAGAAATTCCAAAACTTTAATAAACAGGTCACTTTGAAATTTTTAAAAATTGAAGAGTATTCTTGAAAATTTGCAAAATCTGAGGTTATGGCATCATTTCGGAAACCAGGGGTATTTTGGTAATTTTGTCCATCAGGAAAATTTTGAAATTTTGATAGATCGGGGATGTTTCCAACAGTTGTAAAACTCGGGGGTTTCATTCTGAAAGTGTTCCTTTTCAAATAGTGATGTTTGTAAAGATTTCCAAAACCAGGGTCATTTTGGTAATTTTGCAACTTGAGGGCGTTTTCGTAATTTTCCAAAACCAAAATATTTTCCTGATGATTTTCAAAGCAAGGTTTTTGAATGTCTGTAAAATCATTGAAATTTTTGGGCAAAACCATTGAATTAATATTTTATGGGTCAGGGGCATTTTGGTAATTTTACCCCTAAGGGTATTTCTGTAATTTTCACAAATCAAGTTTTTCGAGAAAACATTGTAAAAATGGTTGTTCTCAAATTTGGAAGAGTGATTTTAAAAGTTTTGAAGAAATTAGGGTTTTGTTGTTTCATTCTTTTCGAAAAACAAGGCTAGTTCCCTTTCGAGTTTTAGTCATTATGTTTAGCCTATGACCAAGCCCTCTTGGTCAGGGTGAACCAAAGCTACGCACCAGGCAGGATTCGAATGGAGAGAAGGTGAGTCACGTGGACTGCTTAAATACCAAGCTCCCACCGAACCTTTCTAGACATGCGCACAGAGGTTGCCACACCACTGAGCCCTTTGAGTTAGGGTGAACCGAAACTACGCACCAGGTAGGATTCCTGCGAAGAGGTGGTGAGTCACTAGGACTGCTTAAATACCAGGCTCTCCCGGATCCAATCCTAGACATGCGTACAGGGGTTACCACACCCTAGCTCATTGACTTAGCCATAGGTTGGTTTAGTTCTTTAAGTCTTATGTTCCGTTTGTGTGTTCAAGTAGTCTAACCCTAGGGTTCAAGTTCCTACAGGTCTATCTACGTTCCATGCTTCCTAACCTTCTACAAAATATAATTCACCAAGAGGTTTAGATGTACTTACCTGGGCGGATCGGTGCCGGAGACTCGGGCCATGCTGTTCAAAAACCAAAAAAAATCATTCCATAAGGCCTACCAAAACGTTTTTGGGCCTTGGGCCCCCACAGCCGAGCTTTGAACTGGGCTCTGATACCAAACTGTAACATCCCCAAACCCGGCCCATTCACTACGACCGAGTCTGGTTATGTTAGTGAAAAATATCTTTCTTTACTTAGAATTTAAAACATGAAAATTTTTAAGTTTGAAAATTATGCCCTTTCTAAAATTTTAGATAAAACTTTGTTATTAAAAATAATCCGTGTTAAAACTTTGGTGTAAAGATTACTTACACTTGGAATAAAAGATTGCCACAATTAAAAACATTTTTAATTAGTAAATTATTTTAAGTAAAACATAATCTAAAATAATGTCAAAAATAGCAATAACAATAGTAACAACAATAAGGCCCTTATTACAAAACAATTAATCCAAGTACTTCAAATTTAAATGCTTGGAATAAAAAAAAATATTTAAAACGTCTCCTTTCTGCATGGGCCACCATGTGCCTTCTCCGATCCCGGTCCAATCTACGCATCACCTGAAATGGTTAATGAAAAGAGTGAGTCCACTGACTCAGTGCATAATCAAAACACAGATTTCCACATGTATATGCTTGGCCCATACCCACACAGCCATCGAAACAAATCATGCAAGAATGCTTTTCAGCCCAACCCACTATCCAACCGTAACACCAACCTTAGCAGACTCCCTGCCTAAGGCCGTGGATAAACCACCACTGATCACATCGTGATCCATAACCTTACCTTGGTAACTCGCTGCACAAGGCCGTGGCTGAGCCACCGATCAACCTGAATGATCTCACCTCAATATCTGTCTACGGTGATGCACATAGCCGTCAACCGCCGAGATGGGCACCTAGCCAACATCTCCCTTGAGGTAGCACAAAGCTAACCATCAAGCGCTAATGTAGCCGGAGCTATCATTAGACCACGTACAACTTGTGTACACTTCCTCCTTCTTCAATCCAATCCCATGCCCAGGTGTCAATAAATCATGCAAGAATATCATATAAAGTGAGTATTTATTATTGATCAATACCACATCAAACATATATAAAATATGTAAATATCACAACCAATCTTACCATCATCGGTTCACATCACTTAAGCCATTATAATCGGCTTCCACACATAACACATATGTTTAATAGCTAGCAGGCAAATCGAGAAATAGTGCGATGGTTACTCACCTAAATGATACCAAAACCCGAAACGCTACTTCTGCTTCTGCACTCGCAGACTAACGGACTTATGAAAGGTTCCCAGCGATAGGCTCTTCTCCCCTACAACCGGCCTTGGCATAAAAACAATGAACACTTAGGCCATTCGGCCAAGACAAAAACTATAGCACAAAGAAAACTAACACACCCTTACCTTGCTAACCACTACCCTTTGCTCTAACAAGAATCCACCACCACCAGGAAGTTCGGCTCAGGGACTTGCAACAAAAGTGGAGTGAGAGAATAAATGGTGATTCGGCAATGACTCTAAAATGGTGTTGAGATATTTGGCAGTGGCAACCTAAAAGGAGAGGGAAGATTCGGCTATAGGTGCTTAACACTACTTATGGTTCGGCTTGAAGGAAAAACGGATGCAAGGAATAGGGGTTACAGCAATAAAAAGAAAATGAAGGTTTGAGGGGATGAAATGGAGTGGTTTTGGGCTCCAATGAAATGGGGAGAAAAAAGATAGCTAAATAACCTTGAAGCTTCGGCCAAAGGAAATAGTGAAGCAATTCCGGCAAGTTGATCAAATGATGGAAAAAGGGACCAAAAAGGTGAGCACTTCCCTATTTATAGACAAAATTTCGACTCACCCTACCCACATGCAACAACACCGAAAATGCCACCCCAAGCTCCCCAAATCCGGCTACCACCTTCCTGGCCATTTAATTCAAATTGATTTGAATTAAACAAATCTCCTAATTCACTCCCAGCCAACCATTAAAAATCAATTCAAAATTTAAAATAAAATAAAACCCACCTTTATCCTATATCACCTCTTCAATTTAAAAAGAATAAAAACATAATAATTATCCTTACTCCAGCCGAAATTAAAAGGATAAAAGCTTAATCCCTTTCAATTTAAAAAACCATGTGCCGCCTAATTGCTTCAAATCTGCTGCCCAAAAAACAAAGAAATAAAACTTCCATGTGCCGCCCACTCACGTCAACCAGCAGCAAAAGAAGGAAAAATCCCCCCAGCAGCCTCCAAGGCTCGAACACACGACCTGGGGAACCAGCGACCATGTAGTGTCCCCAGGCCATTCGGCCTAGGCGCTGTTTTGTAACAAAAGCGCGCAACAAGATCTTTTAAGCCTTCTCAGTACTTAACGCCTGCTTGCAAAATATCAAAACTCTGCCTCCCTTGCGCCTCGAACTCGCGACCTGCACCTAGCGCCTTTTCAAGTAGCGCCTCAGCCACACCGCCCACCTGCCTTTCATGTCCATAGAGCCCCAACAATTATTCATAAAGCCTTCATACTCAGGCCCAATACTGCATATGAAAAATAAAACGCCAAAACTGCTGCTGCCTCCACTCGAACCAGCGCCCTTCTCCCCCTTCAGCGCCTAAGTGGCGCACGCTAGCCACTTCGCCAAGCTCTTCCTTGTGCCAAAAATTACCGAAAAATATACTTAAGGCCTCCCTTGGCCCGATTCCCTTCTTAACCCCTGAAAATCAAAATTTTCCAAAGTCTTCCCTTTTACTCCGAGCACTCTCAACACCTCTCAAACACATCCAAGCCTACCCAAAACCCACTAGAACATGAGTTATACCCCACATGCATAGCCCCTAAACCAGGGTGTTACAAATTTATTATTTATATTCTGAAACTAATCATAACGTCCCTCTATTAGGCCCTCAAAGCCCAAAACATACATTAGGAACCAACCGGAATTAAATCGGGATCATAGGGAATTTTTTGTAAAATCCTAAAATTTTCGTACATTGGATAGCCTACTTTAATATTGACAAACTTATTTTCTCGACATGTCTCAGTTGAATTTATTAATTGTCCAAATATACTTAATTTTCCTTGTACCAACGTATCAAAGAGAGTCTCATATTTACATGTCATGATACATATCATTCTCTTGCTGCTTCTTCATAAATATAAATTATTCAATTCATTATGACAATATTTCATGTACCATCATTTTCATGAGTTTAGTGTATATTTATTCCAGTAGCAGTTCATAATCTTGAATATGCATAATTATCAGGCAAGTTTCACATACATGTATTTTCCTTGTCATATTTCAATATATCAAAAAATTATCATTTTTATGTATTTCAAGTTTAATTTCATGATTTCAAGTACTTTCCACTTTTTATATTTATCCCGTTGAATTTCTCGGATTTTCGATGGATTTCCAGTAGTACACTTATAGTGTACAATCTCGGGTCCGTCAATTCGTACACATATGGGTATACTCTTTTTCCAGAGAGCACACTCCTGCGGACCTCATCCTTACAGCAGGATTACCAGTCCAGGCTAAATCCCTTGCAACGACAATTACTCTAATGAGCTTGGATCTGAATTACCAGTCCAGGCTAAATTCAGACCCTAATTCGGATTACCCATCCGAGCTAAATCCATTTTCCACATATTCTTTGGGAGGGCTATATCAGGATAGGATCACTCGTCCGAGCTAGATCCCTTTTTACCGTCAATTCCTTTTCAGAGATCCATCGAATTTTCCTTTCATTCAACCGGGATTTATTTTCCATTTTCATCAAGAATATCAATACTTCATCAATTATCATACAATAAACATCCAAATCATATTCACATCAATAAAAATATATTTCAAGTATTTAAGAATATAATTCAAGATACACGAACTTACCTCGTTGCTTGTTCATGTTTATAGTTTCACTAATCCGATGTCTTTTCTTTTCCACGTTCAAGTCTCGTATTTGAGTTATCCAGATCTTTATAAATAAATTTGATCATCATTTTCATTCATTTCATATTCTGATACATTCAATTAATGCTCTAGGCAAAATTACCATTTTGCCCCTAAGCTTTTAATTAATGACGATTTCATCCTTAGATTCAAAAAATAAAACTATTGTAATTTAATCCTTGTTTCAAGCCTAATTATTCTCATATATATTGATACCAGCCCATGAATCATATGAAATATCAGAATTTTCCATAATTTCAACACTTTTCAATTTAATCCCTAAAACATGTTTTCACCCGATCTTGATCTAAATTAATAAATTCATTCAATTTTATAATTTAAATAATAAAATAATCTACTCATGCAATTTGGTCATTTCTGACATTTTTACAAAATTGCCCCTAAAGTTTTACTTTTATTCAATTTAGTCCCTCAGCCTAGAACATGCAAATTAGCCATGCTAGCTGAATATTCATATATGTTTTCCTCCTTCTCCTCTCCATTCCACATTCTTAATTTATATAACGTGCTTATAAGTAACATCATCTATGATTTCACTATTTACTCATAAATTTATTCAAAGCTGTCCATTTGCATCATAGTTACTAAATTAATTATATCTTGAGCTACAGAATTCCAATTTAAGATCTGCTAATTTTCCCTGAAGCTAGACTCACATATCTTCTTACCATAAAATTTTCAAAATTTTTGGTTTAGCCAATAAGTACATTTTATTCTTTAAAGTCACCCCTATTCTGCTTTCTGACAGTTCCGACCCTTCTTCACTAAAAATTAATTATCTCATCATACAAAATTCATATGATGTTTCCGTTTCTTTCTCTTAAAAATAGACTCAGGCAGTATTTTAAAAATAAATTTAAGCCCCTAATTATTTTTCTTCAATGTTTTATGATTTTCCAAAATCAGAACAGGGGAACCCCAAATCATTCTGACCTTGTCTCACAAAACCTATTATATCTCATGATTTACAATTCCATTGCTTACACCATTTATTCTATAATAAATTAGACTCAATAAGCTTTAATTACATTTTTTATTCATCCTCTAATTCGATTTCTAAAATTTTTGGTGATTTTTGAAAGTTAGACTACTGCTGCTGTCCAAAACTGTTTTAGTGCAAAATGTTAATTACCAAGTTTATAATACCTTTATTTCCTTTCTCTACAATATTTCCCATCACTTTCTCTTATTTTCCTTCACTAACATATCAAGAACATAAAACCTTATATAAGAAAACTCTACATTAACATTATTTCCATGCTTTTTCCACAATATCAAACTTAAAAATATATTGAAATCTTGATGTTCTTACCTTGTCTTATTGATTTCAATCTTTAACTTGATTTTCTCTCTCCTCCAGCTTGTAGTTCTTGAATCAAACTTGATATTCTTGCTCCCCATAGTCTCCTTGTCATCTTTCTCTCTTGATGGCTATGGAAATTCTTTTGAATTCTAAGTGAAAAATGTGGATTTTTGGTGAAAGGACCAATTTGTAAAGAAAGCAAAACTTTCTTTCTTTCTCTCTTCTTCTCACGTTGGTGTACGGGAAAGATGATGATAATTCTTCATCTTTCCTTCCTTATATACTAAATAAATAATAAAAAAATATCTCATTAAAATATTAATAAAATAATATTTATCTAATTAAATAATTATAAAAATCATCAACATCATCATTACTTTCTAGATTGCTCTCTCTTCCAATTGACCGTTTTGCCCTTTATGATCTTTTAAAATTCCATCCTTGAATCATCACATAATTTGGTAAAATTATGATTTAGTGCCTCATAATTCTTTACATATTCAATTTGGCCCTAATTCATCCATTTTCCTTAATTTCTAGATCATTCCACCCTTAAAATATTTTCACTATTGGTCTTTCAACTTTTTCATATTTACACTTTAACCCCTCAATTTTTGAATATTTACTCTTAGGCAACAAAACTTTTCTCACTTTTACCATTTAGTCCTTTCTTGAATTAATATATCATAATATACTACTCAATGTTGTCATAACTCTAAAATTTCCCTTTTTGTCGTTTTATTTCCTTATTTTACTATATCAAGGATAATATCTTACTGTAAAAATTTTCGGGGTATTACATAAACCGGAGCCCAGATTAGAGTCTTAACTACGCTTACTAAAGCTTAGCCAAGGGTTGAAGCACTCAGACACATTTTCATATCAAAAACACACACAGAACCAAAATAAGTGCCCTAGGACCACACGCCCGTGTGCTCTGGCCGTGTAGGAGGTCAAAAGCCCGTGTGAAAAGGGACACATGGCAGTGTGGCTGAGGCACACGCCCGTGTAGACCAGGGACATGGCCGTGGGAATAGGCCGTGTAACTCACTGTCCAATTGTGCTAAAATAGAGTACAGGTTAGACACGACCGTGTAAGGGTCTCACACACCCATGTGCCCACCAAACACGGCCGTGTGTCCAAAATACACGTGTGGGATCCCTAAATACCATAACCAAAACACTAAATCCCTAATTCCCAAACACACACGCCCGTGTGCCCAGGGGGCACGGCCGTGTGAAAATGACTAATTTTCCCCAAATCGACCACACGGCCGTGTGGCACCAAAATTCGCCGAAAAACCTTAATTCCTAAAACCACACGATTGTGTGAACCAGCACACGCCCGTGTGGCCACCTGTGTGGTCACGAAACCACCCTAAAATAGCTTCGGAATTCGTTCTTTCACCCCCGTAGCAATTTCCCGCCCTCGATAACTCAAGATTATACCAAAACTATTAGGTTCTAAACATAAAACAACAGTACCACATCGAAAAAAACAGATTTGCGAACACTTACACACGAATTGTCGACTCTTCAAAGAGTCGAATTAAAATTTGCAAATAAAATAGAAAGAGTACAGAACTCACACCTGATTCGACGATGGAGGAGCTAAATTCTTCAAAATATGCATAGCGAAAACCGTTTCCCAAGAGAAAGAAAGAAAAATAAAAGAAAAAGTAAAAACCAAATAAAAGTAAAAGAAAACAAGAGGAAGAGGAAAAAGAACGTCCAACAAGTTCTAAAAATAATATTCCAAATAAAAATATAACTAAATGGTTATATATTTTAACTTAAACAAAACTACTATTTAACAAAACCAAATTACATAAAAATGTTTACCTGAAATGCACACACAGATTCGAACACAGAACCTTGAGGTATACTAACACTCACATAACCACCAGACCAGCAGGCCCATTCTAACACTTAAACACACAACTAAACACAATAGCGTAACCTTCTCATTGACCATAACCACAAAACCCAAAACTTCTAGCCCCAAAATTTGGGGTGTTACCAGATATGTCATTTTCCATATGAAATACATCATTTATTTCATGCATTCTTTCCATAAGATTATGCTTAATTCCATTTAAATACTTACCTTTTCAATCTCTTTTTCTTTCCCGTTGAACCATCTAGAATTTTATCGGATACTCGGGAAAGCTCACACAAAGTGTGCCTTTACAAATAACCATAACCTTTCATTTACATCATTGCTCACACGAGCTGTGAAATGGGCCTGCTCACGCGAGCTGTGGGTCGGAACGTAAGCTACACGATGCTGCTCACACGAGTTGTAGAGTATCCGCAAAAAATACAAGACCTTAGCCATTGATAGGACATTCAAGACTAGCACCCAAAACAAGAAATCCCTACTGACATGTCATTCATATCCTAAGAATTCCTAAGGTTCAACCGGGACTCGACATCCGTCAAATCATCATAGCATTGTTATGTTCATATATCGATCCATTTGCAATATAAATAGCATAACATTTATCAATTTAAATAACATATACACAATAATCGTTCATACGAACTTACCTCAATGACTAGGGGTGTGAGAGTTAAACTGAGCTAATGCGAAGCTTTCGCCTTTCCTCGATCTAGGTCCGTACGTGCTTTATCTTGATCTAGATAGATAATTATATTCAGACCACAACTCACATTTATGTAAAATTGCCAATTTACCCCTAACATTTTAACTTTTTCACAATTTAGTCCTTAAGCTTATACATTAAAATCTAACCATTTTAATCTAATTCTATGTTAACCAAACATGTAATGGACCTTGAAAAAACTCATATTTACCAGCATTTCACAATAAAACCCTAGAATTTATACCTTTAATAATTTAATACCTAATATCAAATTTCATCAAAAATCATTTAACAAAATTTCAACAAAGATTCATAATCTATCATTTAACATCAAAACCCAATAAAAGAATTCATGGCAATTCCCTCAACATTTAACAGCTTTACAAATTGACACCCGGGCTAGCTAGATTAAGCTAAAACGATTTCAAAAACATAAAAATCATTAAAAACTAACTTAAAAAAGGACAACATGCAAGTACAATGCTAGCCGAATCTTCAAATCACCAAAAATGGTGTTTTTTCTTCACTATTTCAGTGGTAGACTGAAATGAGAAAGATGAAACAATTTTTATTTCATTTAGTTTAATTTTAATTTGTTTAATTACCATTTTAGCCTTTAAAAACTACCATAATTACATTAATACCTTGCCATGCACATCCACTATCCCATATAAATGGTCTATTTACCATTCAAGTCCTTTAGTTTAAGATTTCATAGTCACATAACCCATTTTACTCATAGAACTCAACTTTTGCATCTTTTATGATTTAGTCCTTTTTACTTAATTAACCATGTAAACTTCAACATTTCTTAACGACATTTTAATATGACCATACTATAATCCCATAGATAATAAAATAATAATTTACTCATCAAAATTATGGTCTCTAAACCACTGTTCCGATATCACTATAAACGGGTTGTTCCAATAGCTATGAAGTGTAAGATCGTAATAATTTTTGTAAACTTACCTTTTCCCTAACGTTGAAAGAAATATTGTTATTAAACTTGGTGATGCGAATTAAATTGGATATGTGAACACTTAATTTGCATACTATGCTAATGGAGTAATTGGTTCTTAATTAGATACTAATTGGTATAGTAAGATAATTGATAATCTTATGCTTTGATAAAGGAAATGAAAATAAAATGTTGACACTTATAAACCAAATGATAGAAAATGGGATTTTATATTGAGTATTAAACTATTAATGGTAAGTTGAGCCTTATAATTTGAATAAGAGATATAAGTTTAATTGAAACAATTGATGTGGCAAGATTATTTTAGGAATAAAATACTCATAGGGGATCAATATTAATAATTGGATAGGATAAGTAGGTTTATCCTTGGCTAGTTACTAAGATCATTTATCTCACATGTTAGTGGTTTAAAATGCTTAGGCTTTAGGGTTGTGGAGAAGTCAATGTTGGTTTAAGAGCATCGCATGACCATTTGAGTTTTGAGGTTGCACTTTTATTATTCTTAATTTCATTTGTATTTGGTTTTGGCATGTACATATATTTAAGCTAGTCATTATTGAAGTTACAAGTTTGATGATTTTCTCATAAAGTTTATAATATTATTTATTTACCTTTGATATAAATTTTGGCCTCTATTGCCTCAATCATCACCATGTGATGAATAAAGGTATAATTGTGTTTTAAAAATGTTCAAAAATAAATTAGATCTATTTGGAATGACTTAAAGATGTTTAATGATGTTTTTGGAGTGTTTTTGGACAAATTTTCAGCTTTTAGGTACTGGTACCTAGGCCATATGTACTGATACCTAGCCCTAGACAGGGCCTCCTCACTGTTTTTGGTCATTTTGAGCTCCTCGAAGCTTGTACTTGACCTCAGACACATCTGGCTGCCCACAAAAAGTTTCTAAATGATTCTAATATGATTTGAAGACCTTAAAAATGATTTTATTTAAATTGTTTAAAGTCTAATATTAAGCTAAACTCTTACTTTTCTAAACCCCAACAACCTCTCGAGTTAAGCCAAAGAACTTTAGGTACTTGTTTTATTATTTGGACTTGTCCCTAATAGTGCACTACCCATAATGATTTTTAATCATATTGAATTTTTATAAACTTGGTTAATTTGATTTGATGAATACTAAAATGTTGCTAAATAGATACTTTTATAAAAGAAAATTTTTGGTTAAAGCTTGAAAGTTTCTAGTAGTTTCTCCCATTCATACCGTACATTATGACAGGTTAGTGGGGTTACATTAAATGATATTAGAGCTTAGGTTTTGTCGATTCTAGGAGTAAACCAATCATGAGACTTGAGTTTAAGTGTACATTCCAAATAAGAGAAATGTAACACCCCTCACCCGGCCCGGTTGCCGGACCCGAGTTACGGAATGCTACAACAATCACTGAAATATTCACACACAAATTATTACATTGAATTCAATTAAAATCATCAAATTAATCTAAATTCATGCATAACAGAAGTTATTAGTAAAGTAGGGACTAAATCGAGCATACAAACACACACAACACCTACATAATATCATTTAAAACATTCTAAAACATATTACATATAATCTTATGAATGCCTAACCAATATGCCTCAAGGCACCATCAAAAACATATTATTACATTATCAAACATTCCATAATGTCAAAAAGCATATTCTACCAATATATAATTTGTCGAATTCCTATCTTTAATCATACCAAACTTACCATATCTCATAACGTCTTGACCTATATGTAATATCCAGGATCTAGGGGTTATGCGTTTTAACTTAATTGTATGTGGTAGCATGCCTATGTGTGGATTGAGTGTGCTTTGGGAGTTTCAGGAACTTTAGAATGTAGGAAAATGCCTTGAAAAAAATATTAGATTTTTAATTCTTAAAAAGGGAGCTAGTCAAGATAGGCCTTAAGAAATTTTGTTGGAGGATTTAAACACAAGTAACCAGTTGGCAAAATGGCAAGGGAGGCTCCACTTAGGGCCTTGGAAAGTGACGCCACAAGCAGTGTGAGGGGGGCTTAGGTTCGAATCCCATGGATAGTCTTAAGGTGACTTTTATTTTTGCATTTGTATGGCATGTGTTGGTCAAACTTTAATTAAGGTAAGGTTGGACTTTTTCATTTATGGTTAGTAGACTTAAGGTTATGCTAAGCATGAATAAGGGATAGAATTGCTTGATTGTGGGGATAGAATTTCTTAAACTTTGGGAAAGTAGAGGATTACAAGGCATGTATCAAGGTGGATGTTTTGGAAATTATTTCATGGCCATTTTGACCATGAACTTGGACGGTTTTATGGATTAGGGGGTGGCCAAAATTTTGAAGGCTTTTGGATGAGTTAGGAGTTAGTTGTGCACATCTTTCTTTTAGTCATTTTGTGTCACAAAGCATTTCTCTCTAATATTCCTCCTCTTAGCCGAATGTACATTAGACAAAAGGTAAACCTTTTTCTTTTCTTTTGGTCATTTGAGTTTTGACCATTTCGGTTTTGAGTTGTCCTTTTTCTCCAAATCATATCTTCTTTTCTCTCTTCTTTGTGACCGAAACCAAATAGCCATTTTAGACCATTTCTTTTCAACTCTTCTTTTCTCTTCATAACTCTCAATAGCCGAACCTCTATTGAACCTCCCCAAATTTCTTTGTTTCACTTTTCTTCTTCAAAGCCAAAAATATCATAGGCCGGAATGTGCTCCAATCGATTCTCTATAGTGGGTAAGAGATTTCTTTTAATCGTTTTTCTTCTATCTCTCTTGGTTGTCGAAATTTAAAGATCTAACTCTATTCTCTCTGTTATGGCTGAACCCATGAAAGGTGATATCGGGATTTCTGTAGGCTAACGTTAAAGGAGTAGAGATCTTTTGGGATTGGAGTGATCAATTGGAGTGATCAAGGTAAGCAAGGAATATTGTGGGGCCGAAGGCCATTTCATGTGTTCTTTTGGGTTGAGCCGAATCTAACATAGTTGTGTAGGAGGGAGTTCAACAAATCGCAAGGTGCAAATTGTGTAGGCTACGGGGTTCGGGTTTATGCGATTTTTGCTTATAAGGTGTGTAGTTATCGCACTGCTCTCTTGTTGTTTGTATGTGTTGTTATATATATGTGTATATGATATGTGTGGTGGCCGAAAATATGGCTGAGATGGTGACTACCCATGGTGGGTAATCGGTTAATCAGGTCAGTATTTAATGATATTAATCTACCTGTGATTTATGTGTAAAATTGTGGTAAGCATGCGATGTATACTCATCTTAAAATTGTTTTGTCATGATATATATATATATATATATATATATGCATGGGGATTGGGATATGACTATTGAAGGACAGGGTGAACATTTATGTACGTGGTCTGATGTTAGCCTTGAGCTACATTGGCGCTTGATGTTGGCTATGTGCTTCATCAAGGTGGGGTGTTGGCTATGTGCCACATCATGGGCGGATGATAGCTGTGTGCATCACCGTGGTTTGAGGATGACCTTAAGTCACCTCGTGGATACAGATATGTGGGGTCACTTAGGTGATCGGTGGCTATGCCACGGCCTTGAGCAGCAGGTCTGCCAAGGAGGTGTGTAGCGGTTGGAGGGTGATTTAGTAATCCCCTGGTGTGTGCGGCAGGTACGGGGGTGTGTAGCGGATGGACTCTAGGTTGGGTTGGGACTCATTTTGCATGATTGATTATGTAGACTGTGTGGATGTGGGCCAAGCCCATTTGTGGAGGCATGTGAAATAATTACAAACTGAGTCGGTTTGACTCACCCTTTTTTTTCCAAAAACAATGCAGGTGATACATGATTCTTGGACCGGGCTGGAGCGGATACGAGGTGGCCATGCAGAAGATGTTTATTTGTTTTATGCACTTTAAATTTTTAGTACTTTTGAGTAAATCTTTATTGTAATAAGGCCACTTAAAGTATTTGGGAACTTTTTATGGTTTGGAGTTAAATTGTTATTGTACTAATAACTGGGAATGTTTTCTTTCAAACAATTCATATCTTAGAAACTTATATTAAAGTTTTAATTCCGGGAATTTGTAACAACTTAGTTTTACTTAGAATTTTAAATATACCATGTTTTATAAATGACAAAAAATTATTTAGTTTTCACCTTTATGTTAAATTCTTTTCAAACTTTTTCCTCAGTAGCATTCTAAATTCGGCCGTGGTGTTTGGGCCGGGTTTGGGGTGTTACACTATAGGTCCAACATCACAACTACCATAAGCATATAAACCATAATAATATTTAAGTTTAATATTATAAGACAATCATTATAAACAACTTACAAATTTTAACTTTTAAATTCAAAACATAATCCAAACATAGCCTTATTCATTTATAAACCCTATATACATGCCAAATTATCATAAATCTCCCTTTCAAGCCAACCAATCTAACATTCCACAGTTTAGAACTAAAACATATCAAATTTACTTAAATAAACTCAACCTTATCAACCAAGTCTTTTATCCATACCATGACATCATGTTACCTATCTATGTAATTACATACCCAAAATGCCAATTCAAATACCAAATGCACAGTTTAAACCATCTACTATATGCATAAGTTTTCAACTAAGCATATTATTTGTCATACTCATACCAACAAGGATTTCAAGTACATGCCACACATAGCTAAGCCTTAATATGGTCAAAAGACTATCAAACTGATACTGGGATAGTGTGAACTTCTTGACGATTTGCCTGACACATTATGCTAGTTGACCATCTATAGGAAAAAGAAAAATAATGGAGTTAGCATTAGAAATTTTAGTAAGTTCACAGGTTTTTAAAACCAAACAACTTACCTTAGGTTATAATTATACCCTACATGTTACTTAGCTTGGTAAAGTTTGTCTATTATGGCAATTCAAATATAAAAAAAAGTAAGTTCAACATTTATCATACTATATGGTAACTCAATCATATAAAAATTCAATTTAACATTTCATCATCGTTCATAAAACAAATAATCATCTAATTAATTCATTATCTTAATCATATCATACAATCTATTTACCTATAATACATCCTATTTCAAATAATTGTCAGTCATTATTTTCATTTCTTAATTTAAATTCTGAAACCAAATCATGTTAAACCATATGAACTTCATTCTCATTTCATATCAATTCATCTTTGAACCATACATATCAATTACCATTTTATTGTCAAGTACTACTTTGTTTCATAATACGAATATCAACTCACTTTCATTGATTTGTCACATTTCCATATTGCTCCCCTAAGCTTATATAATAGACTCTCAATATATATTTGCATAATCTGATCATTGTATTAAATCAATCTGAGATCATTTATTCCAATTTCATTATTGTAACGCCTCAATTTTCTTTAATTCTGGCTTATGTGATTTTGGAGCACAAAATATCTGTATATGTTTCTGTAACTCATTGACACAACAGTCTGTCTGCTTCAGTGGTTATGTGTTCTGGGTGTGTGTGTGAGGTCCTAAGTTCAAGCCACAACTTGGGGTAAGTCTTGGTATTTTTATGAATAAAGCTTAGTTTCTAGTCAGTAGGCTTAAGTTTGGACGTTGGTAAAATTATATCAGAATGGGCCTACTGGTCTGGTGGATAAGTGGAGTGCTGGTGTGAAGGAGGTCTTGGGTTCGATTCTCTGGGATGGGAAGGGTTGTATTTTTGCTCCTAGTTTCGGCTGATCAGGGATACTGAGTAGTGGATGTGTAGTGGGGGATTGTGGGAGTGGAAGTAGGAGGAAATTAAGGGATGTGGGGTGAGTCCAATTTTTCCTGGCAACCTTTTTGAAAATTTTAGTTTTCCTCTCCCCTCTCAAAGGAAAATTTTGCTGTTCATTCTTTTCTTTCCCTAGCCGAAATTCTCGTTTCTCTTCGCTCTTCTTTTTGCTTCCGTTTTGGACTGTAATCGCACTCCCTCCCCTATCTGTGGCTTTTCTTTGAGTAACTTCGGCAAGTAGTTCCTGTGGGTTGTGAGTTATGATGCTATGTTTTGATTGGGGTTACTTATTCTGATGTCTTGGCAGTATCATATCTCTGTGATCAAGACTCTTCTCGTACTGCTTCATTAGCAAGCCGAATTTGAAGCATTAAGGGTAAGTTTCAGTAGCTCCTTTACTGAGTAATTCGTTTGGGTTGGTTTTAATTCGATGATTAAGTGTTTAGCTCAGTAGTTTTGGGAAAATATAGGTTCAAGAAGGCTCGAGGTTCGTCTTGGCTTCAATCGAAACCAGGTGTGTACCCAGAAACACAGAAAATGAGAATCGATGAAATCTAAAAAATGTTTCTGTCGACGCCACAAGGCCATGTGCAAGGCAGTGAGCCACAACACAGCCGTGTGATCGATGAGCCAGGCCGTGCGCAAGTTACACGGCCATGTGATGGCAAGGCAAGGCCGTGTGCAACACACAGGCTCCACCTATTGAGTCGTGTAGGCCACACAGGCATGATGGCCCATACGGGTGAACCACACGGACGTGTGGAATTTTGGGCCAGGCCGTATGGTCCACATGGCCAAGGCCAATTTGGGTTGTGTGGGCCCATACGGGCAAGCCACATGGGCATGTGAGCCCATTTTTCTGAAATGATCTATAAGGTTGCACGGGTCGCTTAAGTCGACTGTGGACCTACTGTAGGGTCGGTAAGCATTACTTAGACCCCCAATTATGTGATCCGATTATGTGATATATGTATTAAGCATGTTGCACTTAGCATGTATACTGATGTGAATGCGTGATCTGTTAATTGCATTATAGCATGTCATCAATTGTATGCTGCATTACATTGGGGTGGGTTGATGATATTGGAGGAAGTATCTGAAAGGCTATTAAGCCTGTTATCTGGTAGCTCAGCTACAATTATTTGATTATGTGCTGCATTTCGGTACAGCAAGGTGTGTGGGGATGGGTGGGTTCATTTTATCCCCACATAGTGTGTAAGGTTGGTCGGAGATGGTGTGTAGAGGCTGGTGGGTAGGATTCTGATATTCTGTTCTGATCTGCATGTTATATCTGATGGGTTGAGTCCCTAAATTGTATCTTATTCTGTATTTGAGTGGGTTAGGGTCCACACTGATTCAGTAATGGGCTCAGACCCGAACTGTAAATATATATGACTGCTTTCTAATATTACGCTATGTCATGTTTTCTATGGGGATTACACACTGAGTTTGCGAATACTCGTCCTTTTTCTGTTGAATCTATTCAGGTAATCCCCAACATTAGATGGATCGGAGCGGCGGAGGACTCGACGGTAACCGCGGTTCTAGACTTTCATGGTTTTTATCCCATTTTACGATTATTGGTTTATGTTGATGTAACTAGCAGACTTTTGGGACTTTTTAAATAGGGTTTTTATTTATTATTTTTATGGATTCATAACTGCTAAACATAGGAAGACTCGATTTTCAAAAGCTAAAGTATTTTCTAAACCCTCGATCCTTTAGACGATTTTCTCGAAAACAAAAGGGTTTCTCTAAAATGGACGGATTTACTTAATTAAGTCAATTTTCATAAAATAAATGATTTCTAAAGGTTCCACAACGAACTACGTTTTAAACAATCGACTAGATGAGTAAGCGATTTTTGGAATCAATAAGAGTAATAAAATGAACACGGTTTTATTATAATAAATTAGTTTTCAAAATTTCCATTCCATGTGATATCGCCAGATTCGGCCATAACGTCTAGGCAGGGTTTGAGGTGATACATTTAGTGGTATCAGAGCCAGGTTGCAAAACTCAGCTGTGGAGTTGGGTTATAAGGTTTGATTTTAAGAAATGATTTTTAAGTGATTGAAATTTTTTTGGACTGAGTACGTGGTACACTGAGTCTCGGCGCTGATCCTGTAAGTGTTCTGAAATTCTGTTTAGATTTGTTTAAAAATACTACTAGCATGCTTGAAACAACCAATAGGTAGTATACTGTACTGAGAACACTCTAGGAAGTGTAAACTGAAAACTGTAGTGAGACTGAGACTCGCGATAACAAACTCTGAACCTCTGATACTGTTCTGTATAAAATATATGTTAATAAATATCGAAACTGTAACTAATGCATAAAACTATTAATACAGATAAACTCTGAATTTACGATGAGCACAAGGGGTACTCGCGGACGGGGTACAAGAGGCCGTGGTAGAGGCTGTAGAGGGGCTCGAGCTAGGTCCTCATCCTCTGGAAATCTACCTAATCTGGATACAAACGAGACGTCGGTCTCACCTACTGCTGAGACTGGGTCTCATGATCGTGCGGCTGGGGATGACGCACTGTCCCAAGCTATGTTGAGGATATTGGATAGGGTTGTTGGGCCCAACATTGGATCTGGGGGCCAAGGGTTGGTTACGGAACGAATCTGGTCCAATGGGGCTGAATTATTCAAGGGTGTCACTGGAGTCGCCCCTAACGTGGCCGAATATTGGATGGAGGCCATGGAAAGAATTATGGACTACCTGGATTTTACTGCGGAGCAGAAGCTTAAGGGGGTTATTTCTCTGCTTCGCGATGAAGCTTACCAGTGGTCGCTGACGGTTAAGGGGGCACTCAGCCCGACCGACTGACTTGGGATTACTTTAAGATGGCTTTCCAGTGTAAGTATGTGGGAGCCAGCTATATTGACGCTAAGAGACGTGAGTTCCTTAATCTCACCCAGAGAGACCGTTCAGTGGCCGAGTATGAGGCTGAGTTCCTGAGATTGAGCCATTATGCGCGGGGCATGGTAGCGATCGAATATAAGAGATGTGTCCGCTTCGAGGATGGCCTCAGAGACATTTTGCGAGTTCTGATAGCTTTACAGAGGGACCGTGAGTTTGCTAGACTGGTTGAGAAGGCGAAGATCGCCGAAGAAGTTAAGTGCACTGAGTGCCAAAATTGAGAGAGAGGAAAGAATAAGAGGGAATCGGAGCCCTCGAGTTCTGTGATGAGGCCTAAGAAAAGGCCAAATCTGATAGGCCAGTGAGAGTTGGGCCTCCTGTTACACCTTCTGAGGTGGCTCTTTGTGGACACTGTGGTGACTCCATCCGGGTGAGTGTTGGAGGACGACTAGGGCATGTTTGAGATGTGGCTCTACTGAGCATCGTTACGAGTACTGGTACTGCACAGCTACTGAGAGTAGTTCAGCAGCCACTTAGGGGCCGAGGTCAGGCTAGGGGTGGTAACGGCATGGGCTGAGGAGAGAGAGCACCGGGCAGAGGTGTTGGATCGACTGAGGCGAGGCAGCCCACACTGGTTTATGCTACCCGTCATTGTGAGGACCAAGATGCTCCGGATGTTATCATGGGTACGTTTTTAATTTATAATGTACCTTATTTGGCATTGATAGACATAGGCTCTACATACTCTTACATAGCCAGTACTATGTCTGAAACCTTGGGGATTCCGATTAAGAGTACTTCTAGTGAAGTAACTGTGGTGAGTCCGTTGGGGCTGTCTGTTCGAGTGAGCAAATTGTTTGGTGACATCCTGTTAGAGGTTCAAGGGACAGTATTTCTGGCTGATCTAACGGAGCTTCCATTTGAGGAGTTTAATTTGATTCTGGGAATGGATTGGCTGGTTAAACACCGGGTAAGTCTAGACTATGCGAAAAAGAGGGTCGTCTTGAGAACTGAGGAGGATAAAGAGGTAGTCATGATTGGAGAACGTTGGAATTATCTGGCTAATGTGATCTCTGCACTGGTGGTGGAGAAACTGCTTCATAAGGGTTGTGAGGCATTCTTGGCTTACGTAAGTGTTTCTGCCTCTAGGGACTCTACTATAAAGGATATCCATACTGTAAGGAATTTTCTAAACGTATTTCCTGAGGAGCTACCGGGTCTGCCTCCGAGTCGAGAAGTAGAATTTGGGATTGACCTCATTCCGAGTACCGCTTTGGTGTCTATCGCGCCCTATCGAATGGCACCGAAAGAGCTGACGGAGCTTAAGGCTCAAATTCAAGAACTGTTAGACCGTGGATTCATTTGTCCCAGTGTGTCTCTGTGAGGAGCATCGGTGTTGTTTGTGAAGAAGAATGATGGGACAATGAGGATGTGTATCGATTTTCGGTAGCTGAACAAGATAACAATCAAGAATAAGTACCCATTTCTGAGGATAGATGATCTATTCGACCAGTTTAGAGGGGCTTCTGTGTTCTTCAAGATTGATCTACGTTCAGGATATCATTAATTGAGGGTTAAAGAGGCCGATGTGTATAAGACAACATTTAGGACTCATTATGGACATTACGAGTTCCTGGTGATGCCTTTTGGGTTGACCAATGTACCAGCGGCATTTATGGATTTGATGAACTGCGTGTTCCAGCCTTATTTGGACCAGTTTGTGGTGGTATTCATCGATGATATCCTAGTGTATTCCAAGACTGAGGACGAGCACAATGAGCATCTAAGAGTGGCTCTACAGACTCTTCGTAAGAAACATCTATATGCAAAGTTCAGTAAGTGTGAATTCTGGCTCTGGGAAGTAACCTTTTGAGGACATGTGGTTTCTGTAGAGGGAATTCGTGTTGATCTTCGTAAGATTGAGGCTGTGTTGGATTGGAAACAACCGAAGAATGTGTCCAAAATCTACAGGTTTTTGGGGCTAATGGGTTATTATCGATGCTTCGTAGAAGGGTTCTCCTTGATCGCAGCACCGTTAACCAAGATTCTGCGCAAGGGAGTTCCCTTTTTCTGGACTGATAAGCAACAAGGGAGCTTCAAGAAGCGCAAATCTATTTTGACTTAGGCTCCGGTTCTGATACAGCCTAAATCTGGGAAGGATTTCGTCGTATACAGTGATGCGTCGCATGAGGGTTTGGGTTGCGTACTTATGCATGATAGTAAGGTTGTAGCTTATGCGTCATGTCAGCTTAAGACGCATGAGGTAAACTATCCTACTCATGATTTGGAACTGGTTGTTGTAGTCTTCGCTTTAAAGATTTGGAGGCACTACCTGTACGGTGAGAAGTGTACTATCTAGTCCAATCATAAAAGCCTCAAATATCTCATCACTCAGAAGGAGTTAAACCTTAGGCATCGTAGATGGTTTAAACTGCTTAAGGATTATGACTGAACCACCGAGTACCATCCTGGTAAGGCTAATATGGTGGCGGATGCTTTGAGCCGTAGGGCTATGACCGATCTGAGACCAATGTTCGCTCGACTCAGTTTATTCAACAATGAGAGTCTGTTAGTGGAACTTCAGGTTAAGCCTACATGGGTTGATCAGATTAGAGGTAAGCAAATGGGGGATAAGTCTCTTGATTTGCGGTTCTGTTAGGTCAAGGCTGGAGATGCTGTTGATATTGGGATCAACAGTGATGGGGCACTTTATTTCCATGATCGGATTTCTGTACCAAGTGATGAGGAGTTGCGACAGACGATTCTGAAAGAGGTGCACAGTAGTCCCTATTCTATGCATCCCGGTGGGAACAAGATGTACCGAGATCTCCAAGAGTTGTATTGGTGGCCAGGGTTGAAGCATGAGGTTACTGACTTTATTGCTCGCTGTTTGACGTGTCAGCAAGTTAAGGCTGAGCATCAATTGCCTTCGGGGTTGCTACAGCCAATAAAGATACTGATGTGGAAACGGGAACGTGTAACGATGGACTTCGTTTGTGGGTTACCTTTTACACCCACTAAGAAAGATTCTGTCTGGGTCATCGTGGATCGATTGACCAAGTCTGCTCACTTTATTTCGGTCAAGACAGACTTTTCTCTCCAGAAATTAGCTAAGTTATATATATGAAATAGTGAGACTGCATAGGGTTCCTGTCTTGATCATCTCCGATAGGGATCCTCGCTTCACGTCTTGGTTTTGGAAGAAATTGCATGAGGCTCTGGGTACAAGGTTGGACTTCAATACTGCTTTCTATCCTTAAACAAATTGTCAGTCAGAGAGGGTGATTCAAGTACTAGAGGATATGTTGAGGAGCTATGTTATAGATTTTCGAGGCAGTTGGGAGGAGTATTTGCTGGTGGCAGGGTTCGCCTATAACAATAGCTATCGGTCTAGCATTCAGATAGCACCTTACGAGGCCCTGTATGGTCATAAGTGTCGCACTCCTTTATGTTGGACTGAGTTAGGTGAGCGGCGTGTTCTGAGTCCAGAATTGGTGTCTGAAACTGAAGATAAAGTTCGATTGATTCGAGATCAACTGAAAGCAACATCTGATAAGCATTGAGTATTCTGTCGGGGACTTAGTGTAACACCCCAAACCCGGCCCATTTAATCCGACCGAATTTGGAATGTCACCGCGGAATACTTTCGAAAAACATTCTTACTTAAGAAATAAACCGTTGAAAATTTGTTTCCTTTGATAAAACATTTTCGAGACTTGTAATATTCTAAGTAAAAATATAAGTTTGTTATAAAAATATCGGATTCAAGCTTTACTTCAGAAAATAAAACTATTTGCAATCGACATTTAAGCTATCTTTCCATAATTGGGCATAATAATAACGATACTTAACAATTGAACTGAAACACTTTAGTGGGCCTTAATACAATACACACTTAATCAAAATACGGAAAATATCATTATTTAATTAATAAAACAAAATGTCCCTTTTCATAAAAGTCCCTTTTCTCATGGCCACCTTTGTATCCCCTCCGACCCGGTCCAAGCTTTAGCGCCACCTGAAAGGTTTAATAAAAATAGAGTGAGTCACCAAGACTCAGTGCATAGTTAAAACACATGCCCTCACACATGGGCTTGGCCCATATCCACATAATCCATATATATATAACATACAATTATAAATATGCAATTATGAATACACAACATTATAAATATGATTACGAATATACAATTACGAAGTCCAATCCACAAAGTGATCCACATATCTTTCTTTTGCACATTGTTTCTTAAGGTCGTGGCTGAGCCACCGATCACATAGTGATCCACATATCTTTCGGTTCACTAATCATCAATCGCGAATGTAGCACGAGGCTAGCATTAGATCATTCACATAGTGTACTTCACATTTCACATGCATAAGTATGTGTAACATGGCCACATATTTCTCAAAGCAATTATACATCACACGTCATCACATTTTTATACATTCATCAATAATCAATTATTATCGCAATTCACTGACAAATTAATGTCGTAATTACTAACTTGATTATTCGATCACTTACCTTAGCATCCATACTGTTAGCTTTTTTTTTTTTTGGCTAACATGCATAACATTTACGTACATTAATACTTACAATACATATATCAAGCAGAAGAACAGTGCAATAACTACGCACCTGACTTTATAGCGAGATTTTGATTTATCGAATCTAACAGCAACTAAGATCCCGAAAGCTTTTGTTATTTCTATCGATTTGCTCCTAGAACACATAACCGAAATCGGTCACACTTAGTACCAAAAACATGGCCTTAGCCGAATACCAAGAGTCATATACCTAGCTTATTTCGATCCCGAAACACCACTGGTTTTTGTCGATTAGCTCTCAAAGATATCGAAATTCCATTTACCTTGCTCAACAAAGTCCTTTGAGCACATCAACTCCCGAAAGATTCCTTTGATGCTCCTTAACACTAGCTACACACAAAAAGAACACATCAATATGGCTTAATACATATTCGGCCATCCCTAAAGCCAAACTCAACATTAGGTTATCACAAAACCCAAAAATATAGCTTATGGCCGAAAGTTAACAACCACAAGTCTTTGCTAAAGGATCCGAAAATGATTATTTACTTTTGGTGTTGACAGAAACTCTACTAACAATTTATTAGGATCGACCAACTCAAGAATACTTCAAACATGGCCCTTTTACCGAATTTACCTTTTTGCTTACCTTGGTGTTTCGAAACCCGAGAGCTCCCCTAAAGTCTCCTTCCTTCAATCAAAAGCAAAGACTCTATGGTCCTACTCTTGTAGAATCGGCCTCGACGAAAAATATATAAAGATTTAAGGTTAAAAATATAAAGGACCAAGGAAAAAGGTCAAAGGATTTGGTAATAGTGACCAAATAATTTTGCAAACAACAACGTAAGGAAGCCATGCAAGTAACATTTGCTTAGCCGAAAGGTTCTCTAGCTCCCTCAAAACCGAAGCTCATCTCCCCTAAGTCTCTATTTCTGCCATGCAAAAGAAATATGTGGGAAGAAAGAAAACAATTAAGGGAATTTAGCACTCCTTGGTTACACTCACAACCGAATGAAAGTCCCCCCCAAAGGATTCACCATTTTCGGCCAAACAAAATTGCAAAGAAAACAAAAATCAAGAAATTTGGCCATGCTTTTTGCATCACAAGACCAAGGCCATACTTTTTCAATTCCAATGCCGCATGCTCTCCTTTTGTTAAGCTCAACATTGTTTATTTCTTTATTCCATCACTTTACCCATCCTTGAATAAATTAAAAGGGTTAATGGCCATGCTTCTCTTTTTATCAAACTAAGGCCGGCCATACATGTATCCATTCAAAGCCAAAATTCATCCTTGAAAAAATAATACACTATCCCAAGACATACTCATCCTCCCAAGGCCATGCTTCCCACTTTTGCAAATTTCTTTCCTCAAAATAATAAACTATACTACATAAGGAATGTAGCCCATCACCTTATTAATCATAAAATAAAACTAAATAATAATAAAAGTAAAGGAGTAATGCCCCGTACTTCCAAAACAATAAAAAAAAAGAAGAAGCAATCCTTGCTTCATGCGTGCCTACTACATTTAATGCCCATGCAGCCCTTTCACGTTAGCAAAAATAATCAGAACCATGCTGCGCTCCAGGGTCTCGAACCCAAGACCTGAAGCATCAAGCCCATGCGTCCTGCCAATTCTGCTAATGTGACTTTCTTGCCAATTTTGCTTCAAAAATTCTTTTAAACCATACTCGCAGGCCTTTTTATGATTTAGCGCTAGAAGCAAAAATAGGATGCACATGCGCTACAATCGTGACTCTAACGCATGACCTCTTGAAGCCTCCTTGCTGTAAGCGTCTCAACCACTCGGCCAGTCTGAATTTCATGACAATATTGCAGCACTAATTTCTTTTAATCTATGCTTCGCTGGTTCCCCTACCTTAATACCAGGAGCCAAAAATAAAAGCATCCGTGCCCACAATGGGATTCGAATGCCCGACCTCAAGAGGCCCCCTTGCGTTCTTAGCCACTCTACCACCTGGAATTTCTTATTCACCGATGTTCAAAATATATTTTTAAAACCTTCTTCGGCATTAACGCCCTTTTACAACAAAATAAAAACTTATGCCGCATAGAAGACTCGAACCCCTGACCTCATTTGGCGCTGACCCTTAAGTGGTACACGGAAACCACATTACTACTGGACTTTCATGTCCAAAATTTTACAAAATTTTTACTTAAGGCCTCCCTCAGCCCAATTTCACTTTTAGCCCAAAATTTTCAAAATTTTCAAAAGTGTCCCCTTTTAATCCGAGAGTTTTAGGGACTCTAAAAACACATCAAAATCACTCTTGAGGCCCACTAACACTCGAGTTATTTACCAAACTCGCAACCCCTATTTCAGGATATTACAATTCTACCCCCTTAAAAATAATTTCGTCCTCGAAATTACTCACGAACGAACATCCGCACATTTCAATTCACCATATATCGATCACATATACTCAAATGTACACATATGTAAACACATTTCAAACTTTTTCACATTTGGCATTTTCACATATGGCCACTTCTTCATAAGCATATTTAAGCTTCAATTCCATCATGGATAACTTATACACATCAATGGTAAGATCAATTGCACATTTTAAAAGTCTTACCGAAGCTTCAACTATATCACATCTTACTTAATTCAAATGGGAATATACCAACTTATCTTATTCCTTGCAAATCGGAAGGACTTGTACTTATCCGAGCATTTAGCATATGGTAACAAACATGTTCCATCTTGTAAGTGATTCATGAATTCTCTATTATAGCACATCATCGGCATTAAACCGGTTAGGCATCAAAGCCCGAAATATACACCGGCACAAAGCCTGCTAGGCATCAAAGCCCGAAATATACACCGGCACAAAGCCTGCTAGGCATCAAAGCCCGAAATATACACCGGCACAAAGCCTGCTAGGCATCAAAGCCTGAAACATAATATTATCAGCATCTGAATCACATTACAAGCTGACCAGAATTATAAACCATATAATTCACATCACTTGTATTTATCACTTCAATAATATTTCATGATAGATAGTCTATCCACATATCACTTGTACTTATCACTTGAGTAACATTTTATGATAGAAAGTCTATCCACAGTCGGCTTTCACTACATTTATAACCAGGATTTCAACATGTACACAAGGCTATAACTAACCTTATCAATATTCAATTGCTTATAGACTTATACTTTAAAACATTTTCAATTTCTGGTTCCAATACTCGCCGACACGATATTTTCCACACAGAGCACACGGGCGGTCCCAATTTCCCATAGCTGGCTTAATCACGTGAGCAAAACTTTCAACCTTCGGTCTTTTCCGAAGATCCTTAGATAATTTAGACAATTCAAAATTTCTCCCATCACGGTTCATATTCTTATCTCGATTTTATCTCATCGAGTTCTTAATCTCTTCAGCTATCTTAGCTTTTTCGACTAACACAACAAATTCCCGTTCCTGTTGAGGAACTATCAACAGTCTCAGGCCGTTCTTTAATCCGTCCTTAACCAGACACATCGTTCATGTTTTGTAGCCACTATTCCTCGATTAAATCGGCTTAACTTTAGGAATTCAGTCTCGTATTTCGCCATGGACTCATTCCATTGAACTAGTCCCAAAAACACATTTCCTCTGAGCATCAATGAAATAAGTACTGACATACTTCTTCTGGTATGCCGTCTTGACATACTCCCAAATGAAGTCCTCAGCTGTGACACTATCTCGAACTGTGAGCCACCATTGATACGTCTCGTCGCGAAGTAGCGCCACTATTCCTTTCACTTTTTCCTCAGGGCTCAAAACGAGCTCATCCATAACTCACTTGGTTATTTCCAACCATTATTTAATCACACTGGGTGCCACGTCTGATACATCACAGAACAAATCCGCTCCATGGGCTCAAAGTCGCTCGGAAACAAATTTTCGAGCTCTCATATTTCTCCCTCTCCAACCACCATCTCTAAAACTCACAGCACTGCCCGCGATACAGCATTATCCCACGTCTAATCTTGCTGCTTATTACCAAAGGCTGGTGGTGGAGATGATACCTCACTATCAGACCCTTTACCCGATCTAACGGGTTCCGATACGGCTATTTTGCCTCGATCATGTCCTCTAGGACTCATCTCTTATCGCACAATCTGACTTAAAAGTTTTATGCATTAGGAATTTGTTCCACTGATTATCCGCGAACAATTTTATGGAATAAAGTATTTAGAAGTGGTTCTTTCGATCACACATAGGTTCGATTCAAATTCACTACTTCTTATTCAGAGAGTCACATACACGTTCATAAGCAGGGACACATTTATTCACTACACCTCTAGGGTCATTTCAGTCCTTAAGTCTTATGCATTGTTTTCGAGTAGACTAGTCTTAGGGTTCGATAGCCCAAATTTTCTAATCTACAAGCCCAATTATGCCCATACAGTTCACATATTCAATATACCTCAATAGTCAGAGGTACTTACCAGGTGGACTTCGGGTTGGAGGTACAGGTGCCATGCCATAACATGCCCAAAATAGAAGTTCACATTTTGAAAAGCCCACTTTCGAAAACTGTTTTCGGGCCCAAAACCTCAAAGCCGAGTTTTGAACCATGCTCTGATACCAAAATGTAACACCCCAAACCCGGCCCATTTAATCCGACCGAATTTAGAATGTCACCGCGGAATACTTTCGAAAAACATTCTTACTTAAGAAATAAACCGTTGAAAATTTGTTTCCTTTGATAAAACATTTTCGAGACTTGTAATATTCTAAGTAAAAATATAAGTTTGTTATAAAAATATCGGATTCAAGCTTTACTTCAGAAAATAAAACTATTTGCAATCGACATTTAAGCTATCTTTCTATAATTGGGCATAATAATAACGATACTTAACAATTGAACTGAAACACTTTAGTGGGCCTTAATACAATACACACTTAATCAAAATACGGAAAATATCATTATTTAATTAATAAAACAAAATGTCCCTTTTCATAAAAGTCCCTTTTCTCATGGCCACCTTTGTATCCCCTCCGACCCGGTCCAAGCTTTAGCGCCACCTGAAAGGTTTAATAAAAATAGAGTGAGTCACCAAGACTCAGTGCATAGTTAAAACACATGCCCTCACACATGGGCTTGGCCCATATCCACATAATCCATATATATAAACATACAATTATAAATATGCAATTATGAATACAAAACATTATAAATATGATTACGAATATACAATTACGAAGTCCAATCCACAAAGTGATCCACATATCTTTCTTTTGCACATTGTTTCTTAAGGTCGTGGCTGAGCCACCGATCACATAGTGATCCACATATCTTTCGGTTCACTAATCATCAATCGCGAATGTAGCACGAGGCTAGCATTAGATCATTCACATAGTGTACTTCACATTTCACATGCATAAGTATGTGTAACATGGCCACATATTTCTCAAAGCAATTATACATCACACGTCATGACATTTTTATACATTCATCAATAATCAATTATTATCGCAATTCACTGACAAATTAATGTCGTAATTACTAACTTGATTATTCAATCACTTACCTTAGCATCAATACTGTTAGCTTTTTTTTTTTGGCTAACATGCATAACATTTACGTACATTAATACTTACAATACATATATCAAGCAGAAGAACAGTGCAATAACTACGCACCTGACTTTATAGCGAGATTTTGATTTATCGAATCTAACAGCAACTAAGATCCCGAAAGCTTTTGTTATTTCTATCGATTTGCTCCTAGAACACATAACCGAAATCGGTCACACTTAGTACCAAAAACATGGCCTTAGGCCGAATACCAAGAGTCATATACCTAGCTTATTTCGATCCCGAAACACCACTGGTTTTTGTCGATTAGCTCTCAAAGATATCGAAATTCCATTTACCTTGCTCAACAAAGTCCTTTGAGCACATCAACTCCCGAAAGATTCCTTTGATGCTCCTTAACACTAGCTACACACAAAAAGAACACATCAATATGGCTTAATACATATTCGGCCATCCCTAAAGCCAAACTCAACATTAGGTTATCACAAAACCCAAAAATATAGCTTATGGCCGAAAGTTAACAACCACAAGTCTTTACTAAAGGATCCAAAAATGATTATTTACTTTTGGTGTTGACAGCAACTCTACTAACAATTTATTAGGATCGGCCAACACAAGAATACTTCAAACATGGCCCTTTTACCGAATTTACCTTTTTGCTTACCTTGGTGTTTCGAAACCCGAGAGCTCCCCTAAAGTCTCCTTCCTTCAATCAAAAGCAAAGACTCTATGGTCCTACTCTTGTAGAATCGGCCTCGACGAAAAATATATAAAGATTTAAGGTTAAAAATATAAAGGACCAAGGAAAAAGGTCAAAGGATTTGGTAATAGTGACCAAATAATTTTGCCAACAACAACGTAAGGAAGCCATGCAAGTAACATTTGCTTAGCCGAAAGGTTCTCTAGCTCCCTCAAAACCGAAGCTCATCTCCCCTAAGTCTCTATTTCTACCATGCAAAAGAAATATGTGGGAAGAAAGAAAACAATTAAGGAAATTTAGCACTCCTTGGTTACACTCACAACCGAATGAAAGTCCCCCCCAAAGGATTCACCATTTTCGGCCAAACAAAATTGCAAAGAAAACCAAAATCAAGAAATTTGGCCATGCTTTTTGCATCACAAGACCAAGGCCATACTTTTTCAATTCCAATGCCGCATGCTCTCCTTTTGTTAAGCTCAACATTGTTTATTTCTTTATTCCATCACTTTACCCATCCTTGAATAAATTAAAAAGGGTTAATGGCCATGCTTCTCTTTTTATCAAACTAAGGCCGGCCATACATGTATCCATTCAAAGCCAAAATTCATCCTTGAAAAAATAATACACTATCCCAAGACATACTCATCCTCCCAAGGCCATGCTTCCCACTTTTGCAAATTTCTATCCTCAAAATAATAAACTATACTACATAAGGAATGTAGCCCATCACCTTATTAATCATAAAATAAAACTAAATAATAATAAAAGTAAAGGAGTAATGCCCCGTACTTCCAAAACAATAAAAAAAAGAAGCAATCCTTGCTTCATGCGTGCCTGCTGCATTTAATGCCCATGCAGCCCTTTCACGTTAGCAAAAATAATCAGAACCATGCTGCGCTCCAGGGTCTCGAACCCAAGACCTGAAGCATCAAGCCCATGCGTCCTACCAATTCTGCTAATGTGACTTTCTTGCCAATTTTGCTTCGAAAATTCTTTTAAACCATACTCGCAGGCCTTTTTATGATTTAGCGCTAGAAGCAAAAATAGGATGCACATGCGCTACAATCGTGACTCGAACGCATGACCTCTTGAAGCCTCCTTGCTGCAAGCGTCTCAACCACTCGGCCATTCTGAATTTCATGACAATATTGCAGCACTAATTTCTTTTAATCTATGCTTCGCTGGTTCCCCTACCTTAATACCAGGAGCCAAAAATAAAAGCATCCGTGCCCACAATGGGATTCGAATGCCCGACCTCGAGAGGCCCCCTTGCGTTCTTAGCCACTCTACCACCTGGAATATCTTATTCACCGATGTTCAAAATATACTTTTAAAACCTTCTTCGGCATTAACGCCCTTTTGCAACAAAAGAAAAACTTATGCCGCATAGAAGAC
Organism: Gossypium australe; assembly: GCA_005393395.2. Lineage (NCBI taxonomy): Eukaryota > Viridiplantae > Streptophyta > Magnoliopsida > Malvales > Malvaceae > Gossypium > Gossypium australe. The sequence continues at coordinate 98,814,486 of CM016617.1, forward strand.
TTGAACCCCTGACCTCATTTGGCTCTGACCCTTAAGTGGTACACGGAAACCACTTTACTACTGGACTTTCATGTCCAAAATTTTACAAAATTTTTACTTAAGGCCTCCGTCAGCCTAATTTCACTTTTAGCCCAAAATTTTCAAAATTTTCAAAAGTGTCCCATTTTAATCCGAGAGTTTTAGGGACTCTAAAAACACATCAAAATCACTCTTGAGGCCCACTAACACTCGAGTTATTTACCAAACTCGCAACCCCTATTTCGGGATATTACACTTAGTTTTTCTCAAGGTCTCGCCATGGAAGAAGGTTTTGAGGTTCGATCGCAAGGGTAAGCTGAGCCCTCAATTTATTGGGTCGTACCATATTCTGAAATGAGTGGGGCCAGTCGCATATCAGTTGGAGCTTCCTCCGGAGTTGGATCACATTCATGATGTGTTCCATGTCTCAATTTTGAGACGCAACCGCTCTGATCCCACGCATGTTGTTCCTATTGAGGACATTGAGGTTAGACCAGATCTGACGTATGAGGAGGAGCCGGTCCATATTCTGCATCGTGACCTTAAAGTTCTACGAAGGAAGTCTATCCCCTTAGTGAAAGTGTTGTGGCAGAATCATAGCACTGAGGAGGCCACTTGGGAGCCCGAGGACTCGATGCGTCAACAGTATATTTACCTTTTCTGATCAGGTAAAATTTCGAGGACGAACTTTTTTTAAGGGGGTAGAGTTGTAACGCCCCAAATTTCTTTAATTCTGGCTTATGTGATTTTGGAGCCCAAAATATCTGTATATGTTTCTATAACTCATTGATACAACTGCCTGTCTGCTTCAGTGGTTATGTGTTCTAGGTGTGTGTGTGAGGTCCCAAGTTCAAGCCACAACTTGGGGTAAGTCTTGGTATTTTTATGAATAAAGCTTAATCTCTAGTCAGTAGGATTAAGTTTAGATGTTGGTAAAATTATATCAGAATGGGCCTGCTGGTCTGGTGGATAAGTGGAGTGTTGGTGTCAATGAGGTCTTGGGTTCGATTCTCTAGGATGACAAGGGTTGTATTTTTGCTCCTAGTTTCAGCTAGAGTTGTGCTGATCAGGGATACTGAGTAGTGGATGTGTAGTGGGGGATTGTGGGAGTGAAAGTAGGAGGGAATTAAGGGATGTGGGGTGAGTCCAATTTTCCCTGGCAACCTTTTTGAAAATTTTGATTTTCCTCTCCCTTCCCAAAGGAAAATTTTGCTATTTATTCTTCTCTTTCCCCAGCCGAAATTCTCCTTTCTCTTCACTCTTCTTTTTGCTTCCATTTTGGACGGCAATCGTACTCCCTCCCCCATCTGTGGCGTTTCTTTGAGTAACTTTGGTAAGTAGTTTTTGTGGGTTGTTAGTTATGATGTTAACTTTTGATTGGGGTTATGTATTCTGATGTATTGGCAACATCATATCTCTGTGATCAAGACTCTTCTCGTACTGCTTCATTAGCATACCGAATTTGAAGCGTTAAGGGTAAGTTTCAATCGCTCATTGATTGAGTAATTCACTTAAGTTGGTTTTAATTCCACGATTAACTGTTTACCTAAGTAGTTTTGGGAAAATCTAGGTTCGAGAAGGCTTGGGGTTAGTCTTAGCTTCAATCAAAACCAGGTGTGTACCCGGAAACACAAAAAATGAGAATTGCTGAAAGCCGAAAAATGTTTCTGTATGGTAGGCCGTGTACAAGGCAGTGAGCCACAACACGGCCGTGTGATCGACGAGCCAGGCCGTGCGCAAGTGGCACGGCTGTGTGATGGTAGGGCAAGGCCATGTGTGACACACGAGCTCGACCTATTGAGCCATGTGGGACACACGGGCATGAGGGCCCACACTGGTGAACCACACGGGCGTGTGGAATTCTGGCCAGGCGGTGTGATCCACACGGCCAAGGCCAGTTTGGGCCGTGTGGCCCACACGGGCTTGTGGGCCCACATGGGCATGCCACATGAGTATTTGAGCCCATTTTTCTGAAATGATCTGTAAGGTTGCATGGGTTGCCTAAGTCAACTATGGACCTACTGTAGGGTCGGTAAGCATTACTTAGACCCCCAATTACGTGATCCGATTATGTGATTATGTGATATATGTATTAAGCATGTTGCACTTAGCATGTATACTGATTTGAATGTGTGATCTGTTAATTGCATTATAGCATGTCATCGATTGTATGCTGCATTACGTTGGGGTGGGTTGATGATATTGGAGGAAGTATCTGAAAGGCTATTGAGCCTGTTATCTGGCAGCTCAGCTGCAATTATCTGATTATGTGCCGCATTTCAGTCCAGCATGGTGTGTAGGGATGGGTGGGTTGATTTTATCCCCACATGGTGTGTAGGGTTGGTAAGAGATGGTGTGTAGAGGCTGGTGGGTAGGATTCTGATATTCTTCTCTAATCTGCATGTTATATCTGATGGGCTGAGGCCCTAAATTGTATCTTATTTTGTATTTGAGTGGGCTAAGGTCCACACCGATTTGGTAATGGGCTCAAACCTGAACTGTAAATATATATGACTGCTTTTTGATATTACGCTATGTGCATTAGACGGATTGGTGCGGCGTAGGACTCGGCGGTAACCGCGGTTCTAGACTTTCATGGTTTTTATCCCGTTTTACGATTATTGGTTTATGTTGATGTAACTCGCAGGCTTTTTGGGACTTTTTAAATTGGGTTTTTATTTATTATTTTTATGGATTCATAATTGCTAAACGTAGGAAGACTCGGTTTTCAAAAGCTAAAGTATTTCCTAAACCCTCGATCCCTTTGATGGTTTCCTCGAAAACAAAAGGGTTTCTCTAAAATGGACGAATTTGCTTAATTAACTCGATTTTCATAAAATAAATGATTTCTAAAGCTTCCGCAACGAACTACGTTTTAAACAATCGACTAGATGAGTAAGCGGTTTTTGGAATCAATAAGAGTAATAAAATGAACACGATTTTATCATAATAAATTAGTTTTCAAAATTTCCATTCCATGTGACATCGCCAGATTCGACCATAACATCTAGGCCGGGTTTGGGGTGTGACAATTATACATATCCCTATTAACTTGACTCGGACTCGGACGGATACATGGATCCAACCAACACACCATTTTGGCACCTAGTTCCTGACGGATAAATCTGTAATAATGAATTCCGCCTTGCGTTGGCTGGTAAAATCGAGAAATAAATGTGCCCTGCGTTGGTCAGTATAACCAAGAAATGGAGTGTCCAACATTCCTCGACACGTAGTCATATAACCCTAAAATCTTTCAATCCTATGGCATGTCAATGATACCCAACCCTGCTCGAATAGTTAATAGGGTAACAATTTTCTCCTATTTCATTTTAAACCAATTCTCAATTCAATATCGTAATCTAAATCAACCAAATCTGGAATTCCATATATATATATATATATATATATATATATCATAGCTCATCACCACATTAGTATAATTCCACATTTCAAATAATATTTAATATTTTTGGATTCATTCAATTAAGTTCTCTTCACTTACAACCAATTTAAATCGAATCAATTCAAATTATTTTATCAAATCATCACCTTATCACATAACATATCCTATTTTAGTCCAATTCAAAGTCAATTCCTTAATTTATCGAATTATACTATCTTCAATTTTGTTTAATTTAATCTTCTATCTCACATTTTTCTACTAAATTGTAAACAACCAGAATTTCAATTAAACATATTTACAACTATAATTTTAAATGCATAACAAGTTAACATAAACATACCGTATGAACTTATGATAAACCGTAATATATACATATTTTAATCCCACATTTAGCATACTTTTGGATGATTTATTCCCTGAATTGTGGAATTTGGTGCTCCTAATCCTTTAATTTCATGTCTTATACTTAGGAGAGCCTCGGAGGATGAAAAGAACAAGAAACGGGCCAAAAACAGAGAAATTGGGCCAAAACACGAAATGCACATGGTCTGGGCCCAAGCCACACGGCCGTGCCTCTTTAGCAGACCCGACCACGGCCTGGATTAGATTCACACAGGCGTGTCCCTACCGTGACCTGTGTTAATTCTATTCGGAATAGGGTACTTAGAGGCAAAGAAAGACATTCCAAAAGCCTAAATAAACACCCTAGAGGCCAACCTTCAAGGGGGAATCCAGGTAGGCTTAGGAGCCAAGCCAGAGCGGTCAGAATTGTGGGATTTACTCAAAGAAAGCCAGTTGATTCATTTCAAGAAGTCGGAGTCATACTCAAGACGGAAGATCTTCCCTTCAATTTCCTTCAGGGGTTTTAGGATTTTTCTTATGTTTTGTTTTATATCTTCTTCTGAGATGTATTCTTTTATGATTATGAACTAAAACCCTTAAATACCTGAGGGGGATGAAACCTAAGACGGATCTTGTTATTGTTTTCTGAACTATATGATAAATACTTGATTTGTTCTTAATTATGTGTTCTTAATTCTTGCTTTGATATTTCAGGATATTGATTCAAGTATTGATATGCTTAGGTAGTGCAGCAAAAGTCCCTATTTAAGAGTAGATCTAGCATAGTTAAGCAGAGTTGATTGCAACCCTAGAAATAGGATGACGAAAATCTGCCGGATTAGGGTCAAACCTAATATGGGAGTCCATGGATCGAGTTAATGCAATTCTAGAGGTTTTAATTAGAAAGAGATTTCAATTAATCAACCTAGGGTTAGACGTTAGTAGCCTCGAAAGAGGTATTAATATAAATTAGGGAATCCTACGGATCAAGTCAAGTGAATAAATCGCCTGGTTCAGAGTTAAATAATAAGTGAAGTCTAGGTGGATTCTTCCTCGGGTATTGTCCTAATTAATTGGTTTTTTCCCAAAAGTATTTTTCCCAATTCATTCTCTGTGTCTTAGCATCCTTAGCTTAGTAGTTAGTTAATTTTAGATTAAACAACAATTCCCTTAATTCTTAGGCTAAATAATAAAAAGAAAGTTAGTACTTTTGGTTCCCTTGGGTTCGACAATCCGGTCTTGCCACTAAACTATACTACTGTTCGATAGGTGCACTTGCCTCAATCGTTGTCATAGTTAGTTTCTAGGCTCGATCATTCATTATATAAATGATCGTTGGAATCAGAGTCTTAAAATTTATAAAGAGAATGATCGAACCTGCAAACTAACTCTGAGAACGATTAAAGGCAAGTGTACCTATCGAACAGTAGTATAACTTAGGCAAGACCGGATTGTCGAACCCAAAGGAACTAAAAGTACTAATACTAACCTTCTTTTTATTATCTAGCCTAAAATAAGTGAAGTTGTTTAAATCTAATCTAACTACTACTAAGCTAAAGATGTAAAGACAAAAAGAATGAATTGGGAAATATCTTGAAGAAAGACTCGGTTGATTTAAGACGATACCCTCAGGAAGAATCCACCTAGACTTCACTTGTTATTTAACCCTGAACCATACGATTTATTCACTTGACTTGATCCGTAGGAATCCCTAAGTTATATTAAACCCTGTAACACCCCAAACCCGGCCCATGCGTTTCGACCAGATCCGGTATGCTACGGGTTGTACATTGAAAACTTTTACTAAGTTGTTTTTAGAAAATCATAAGTTAATAAGAAAAATTTGAGTAAATAGGTGACTTTTGAAAAAAAAACTTGTACTATTATTATTTCGTAAAATTAAACCATTAACATAGTTTCATAAGTTGCAAATATTGAGAAAAACTAAATAGTGAAATATAAACTATAGGGCCTTATTACATAAATATTCCAAAAATTAAAACTTAAAGGAAAAGCCGAATTAGTCTATAAAAAAAATATAAAGACTTGATGACCCCTCGAGTCCGTCTCGGCTCCCATGTCCACGATCTACTGCTCATCTGAAAGAGTAGAGAAAAAGGAAAGCGTGAGTCACCAAGACTCAGTGTATAAATCCCGAAACACACAACGACCTGAGCCCACAAACACAGTATGGGCCCTGGCCCATACATAAAGGCAACAATCATAATTACATGTTAAATAATAAGTGACGAATAGCCCAACCCATCCTAGGTTTCCATCCTCTACACACCAACCCATACCAACCATCACACCTTGGGGATTTCTACAATCAACCCTTCATCCGCTACACACCATAACGATAGCCGTACTGCCTATTCCTGTTATTCAGGAATTATTAAACGTGGCAGAGCCACTGATCACTATGTGACCTAACATTTGAATTTGTGGTTTAACCACCGATCACCAAGTGACCTATCATGCACTTCCCCTTCAATATCATAATCCCACCCTATGCATACACACATAAAGAAAACATCATACAGGCTTTCATATATTTCGATACACATAGTTAATTTCTATGATTACATACCTGGCATCCATGCCTCACCCTTTTAGGGTTTCATTCGACTGTCTACACAGCCTCTTTACGGCTTTTTAGCCCATAACACATAAATTACAGTTAAAGAGTGTGTTAGAGATCTACACACCTGATTACCATTAGAACGAGACTTTCTAAGCCAACGCTATCCGTAGCCAACACCACCGCTATCTGCCTAAGGTGTTGTTTAGAAGCCGATAACGAAACATTTAGTTAAGGCACAACTAACGAAAAGAAAACGGTTGATCATCTTAAGGAGAATTGAAATCCTTACCTTGAAATCCCAAAAAGTGATATGTGATTCAGGAACTAGTGTTTCCAGCATTTAGATCTAAGAGATCTACTTCAATTCCTGAATGTCGCCCAACAAGAAAATACATAGAACCATTAAACCATTAGCTTTTCGACTTTGTCTTCCAAAACCCGAAAGAGATAGTGAAGAGATAGGGAAATCGACACTCACCTTAACACAAAGAATTTGACTACCCCTTAAAGATTTCGGCTTTTTGAGAAGATCAAGAAGAGAAGATAATAAGAAGAAATCCAAGTAGTTTCAGCTTTTAGTCTAAGAAATTGACAAGAAGAATAGGGAGTATTCGGCTATGGAGACGAGAAGAGAGTTCAGGGTTTCGGCTTTTGAAAGAAAAGATGTCGAGAAGATTGGGAGGTTTCGGCTTTTGAAGAAATCAAAAGAAAAGAAATTGCAGAGGAAGACTGAGAATTTCGGCACAAAGAATGAAGAAAAGAGTAGGGTTCAAATGCCGGAATTGATGATCTATCCCCCCTATTTATAGAGATTTCGGCACTTACCTGTCAAAAACCGAAAGTGCCCTTCCTGATAACTAAAAATTTAGCAAATAAAAAGGGAAAATTCGGCACCCCTTTGCCATGAAGAAACTGATTTATTCACTCCTCTAGGTGATGGAATTTCGGCCAACACCTAGCCTTGCAGATAGCTCCTATCTTTTCTCCTTTTTATCTTCCATATTATCAACTATAATATCTACATTATCCTATTCACATAAATCCTCCTATTTTTGAGCCTTGTTGCCGTCCACTCCACCTAACCCTAATGCTGAAAATTAGCTAACTTAAATTAAAAGATTTGGGCTCCATGAAACTTAAATTTGGGCCCCTTATTCCCTTGTGTGGCGTCACCCCCTTGCTCCCTAAGTGGCGCCACTGACCCCTGGGCCACAAGCCCACTTTGGTATTTTAAACACAGATACTACCTTTTAAACCTTATGGTGCCCAAATAGATAATTTAACCAAGGCATCTGCCTAAGCCTGAGCCCAATTTGGACCCCTAACACTTAAATTAACACATTAAACATATCACCACACTAAACGCATAGGCCCAATAATTTAGGATGTTACAGTTCTACCCCTCTTAAAGAAATTTTGTCCTCAAAATTACCTGGTCAGAAAAGATGAGGGTATTGCTGCCGCATCGCTTTCTCTGGTTCCCAAGTAGCCTCTTCAGAACCATGATTCCGCCACAGCACCTTAACCAATAGAACCATTTTCCTTCGCAACACCTTGACATCCCAATCCAGAATTTCCACCGGTTCCTCTTCGAAGGATAGATCAGGTCTTATCTCGATTTCCTCCACAGGCACGACATGAGATGGGTCTGAACGATATCGTCTCAACATAGAGACATGAAACACGTTGTAAATCTGGCTTAACTCAGAGGGTAGTTCAAGCTGATAGGCTACTGGTCCTATTCGTTTCACCACCTGATAAGGTCCAATAAATCTTGGACTTAATTTACCCTTCCGTCCAAACCTCAGTACTTTCTTCCATGGCGACACCTTCAAAAATACTTTGTCACCCACTGCAAACTCTATGTCCTTACGCTTTAAATCAGCATAGGACTTCTGTCTGTCCGACGCTTCCTTTAGTCAAGCCCGAATTAACTCAACCTTCTCTTCTGTCTCGGTCACCAGCTCCGGACCCAAAACCTGACGTTCCCCTAATTTCGTCCAACAGGTAGGAGTACGACACTTCTGCTCGTACAAAGCTTTATAAGGCGCCATCTGAATACTAGACTGGTAGCTGTTGTTGTAAGCAAACTCTGCTAATGGTAGGAACTTTTCCCAACTACCTCTGAAATCAATGGCACATCCTCTCAACATGTCCTCCAAGATCTGGATCACCCGCTCAGACTGTCCATCGGTTTGAGGATGAAACGCTATACTGAAATCCAACTTTGTGCCCAACACTTGATGCAACGCCATCCAAAATCGTGAGGTGAACCTAGGGTCCCTATCTGATATGATCGAAACCGGTACTCCATGCAACCTCACCACCTCCGCTATGTATAACTTAGCTAACTTCTGCAGAGAGTAATCCACACGTACGGGTATGAAGTGAGCAGACTTCGTCAGGCGATCTACAATTACCCAGACTGGATCTTTCTTAGTAGGCGTGAGGGGTAACCCACTAACAAAGTCCATGGTGATTCTTTCCCACTTCCATTGTGGAATCTTCACCGGCTACAATAACCCTGATGGTAACTAATGCTCCACCTTTACCTGCTGACAGGTCAAGCACTTACCCACCAATTCAGTTACCTCTTTCTTCAAACCCGACCACCAGAACTGATTTTGCAAGTCTCGAAACATCTTACTTCCTCCAGGGTGCATAGCGTATGCTCCACCGTGTGCTTCATGCAAAATCCTACGCCTCAACTCCAGATCCTTTAGCATGCAAACTCTCCCTTGAAAACATAACAGTCCTTCATCATTCATACTAAATTCTGTTGACCCATCCTTTGGGATTAGCTGCAACTTCCCCTTTAGCAACTCATCGGTCTGTTGCCTCTCCTTAACCTGACTGATCCAAGAGGGTTTCACTTGAAGTTCAGCTAATAAGCTCCCATCCTCGTATAGACTAAGGTGAGCAAACATTGCTCTTAAGTCAGAGACTACTTTACGGCTTAGAGCATCCGCCACTACATTAGCCTTACCCGAGTGATATTCGATCGAGCAATCATAATCCTTTAACAACTCGATCCACCTCCTCTGCCTTAGATTAAACTCCTTCTGAGTCAACAGGTACTTTAAGCTCTTATGATCTGTGTAAATGACAGATTTCTCCCCGTACAAATAATGCCTCAAAAATTTTAAGGCAAACACCACTGCAGCCAACTCCAAGTCATGGGTGGGATAATTCGATTCATGCGGTCTTAACTGCCGAGATGCATACACAACCACCTTTCTATCTTGCATCAACACACATCCTAATCCTGTGTGTGACGCATCACAGTAAATTACGAACTCCTTCCCTGCCTCCGACTGAATCAACACTGGAGCCTCCGTCAGAATCCTCTTTAACTTCTCGAAACTCTCCTGCTACTTATCAGACCAATCAAACGGGACTCCTTTTTGTAGCAACTTAGACAACGGTGCCGCAACCGAAGAAAATCCTTCAACAAACCTTCGGTAGTACCCGGCCAAACCAAGAAAATTCCTAATCTCAGCCACAGACCTAGGTGGCTTCCAATCCAACACCGCTTCAATCTTTCGAGGGTCAACCCTAATCCCTTCTGCCGACACAACGTGCCCTAGAAACGTAACTTCCCTTAGCCAAAATTCACACTTCCCTAGAAACTACTTCTCCCTCAGAATCTGCAAAACTATTTGCAGATGAGCATCATGCTCCTCCTCTGACTTTGAATAAACCAAGATATCATCTATAAACACCATGACACACCGATCTTGGTAGGGTTGAAACATTCGGTTCATCATGTCCATGAACGCTGCTGGCGCATTGGTCAACCCAAATGGCATCACCATAAATTCATAATGACCATAGCGAGTCCTAAAAGCTGTCTTATGAATATCCGCCTCCTTGACCTTAAGCTGATGGTACCCTGACCTCAGATCTATCTTCGAAAAGACTGAGGCCCCCTTCAACTGATCGAACAAATTGTCGATTCAGCAACGGATATTTATTTTTGATGGTCAACTTATCCAGCTGACGATAATCAATGCACATACGCATTGATCCATCCTTCTTCTTAACGAATAACACCGGCGCTCCCCAAGGCGACACGCTCGGTCGAATAAACCCTCTATCCAGCAACTCCTGAATCTGCACTTTCAACTCCACCAACTCCTTCAGAGCCATTCTATATGGAGCAATCGATACTGGCGCTATTCCCGGAAGAAGATTGATACCAAACTCCAATTCACGATCCGGGGGTAATCCCGAAAGCTCTTCCGGAAAAACATCAGGAAATTCCTTCACCGTCCTAACGCCCCCAACCGTTAATTCCTTACCTTCCAGAGCTCGAACAAACATTAATACTACCTCACATCCTTTCCTCACCATCCTTTCTGCTCTTAGGTCAGTCACCACATTCGACAGACAGTTCCCCCTTTCTCCTATCACCAACACATCATCACCCTCGGGGGTTTTTACCACCATACGCTTGGCTGCACAATCTAGATTAGCTTGATACTTCACAAGCCAGTCCATGCCTAATATTAAATCAAACTCCCCGAACGGTAATTCCATTAGATCCATTCGGAAGACTATCCCCTGAACTTCTAGAGGTACTTCCCGATAGAGTTTATCCACTACTACAGATTGTCCTAACGGGCTAACTACAGTCATTGCCCTAGGCGTAATTTTCGATTCTAACCTTAAAGTTCTAGATACACTACTAGCTACATACGAATGCATCGACCCAATGTCAATCAATGCAGTGTAAAGCAAACCAAAAATTAGAAACGTACCGGTTATGACATCCGGTGCGTCAGCCTGACAGCATAGGCCAATCCTGGTTATCTCGCCTCAGTGTTTCCTGACCCTTGGCCTGGTGCTCCACGACCCCGACCGACACCATTACCTCCCCTGGCTGCACCACGACCTCTCTGTGGCTGCTGACCTCCTCTGCCAGGCTGAGCATTTCCTCGACCCGTGAGCCCTTCACTGTCCCGTTGCTGCGGACAGTTTTTAACCGGGTGGTCCGTAGATCCATACCTAAAGCACTTCCCAGTGCCTGCCCAACACTCACCGGCATGAAATTTGCCACATCAAGCACACTTCTGTGTCTGACTAGCAGCAGCAGGTCTCTCATCCCGTTTCGGCCCATCTAACCTAGGTCTCTCCTGGTTACGCCCCGCTGACCCTGACAGTCCAGCATTCCTCTTATTCCCACTCCTATCTCTATCCCGATTCAGTTTCTCAGTCCGCTTTACCTCCTCGGCTATCTTAGCCTTTTCCACTAGGATCGCAAACTCCCTCTCCCACTATGGGGCTATCAAAACGCGCAAATCATCCTTCAGACCATCTTCGAACCGAACACAACGTTCATGCTCCGTGGCTACCATCCCTCGAGCATAACAGCTAAGGCGTAAGAATTCAGCTTCATACGCAGCCACTGACCTACTCCCTTGAACCAAATTCAAAAATGCTCTGCGCTGCACATCCACATAATTCGATCCAATGTAGTTATTCTGAAACACCGTTTTAAAGAGATCCCAGGTGATACGGTCAGCCACTGTACCATCCTTAACCGTAAGCCACCATTGATATGCCTCATCCCGCAGGAGAGATACAACCCCTTTCAACTTTTCCTCCTCCGTGAAATCCAAATCACCCATTATGCGTTCCACTGCCTCCAACCAATACTCAGCTGAACTCGGGGCTGCACCAGAAATTCCCCTAAACACTTCTGCCCCATTAGCTCTAAGTCGCTCCGACACAGATTTCTGGGCTCCTGTGCCCATGCCTGCCCTAGCAACCCTCTCTAAAACCCTTAACATTGCCTGAGATACCGCTTCATCTCCGACAATCTGATTCTAAAATTCCTCCTCCGCAGCTGGCATCTCATTACCAGATCCATGACCAGATCCCACTGGTTTCGACACCGTCATCCTACCCCTACCACGACCACGCGGCGGACGTCATTGACCCCTTGTACTCATTCTACCGGTTCGCGTTTATCTGATTAGAAATTTTATGAATTATTAGTTTTCTTCCACTAATTAACCCCGAACAGTCTTATGAATAGTAGTTTTAAGAGTAGTTCTTTCAAATTCGCAGTTATATCTACAATCCAGTCTCCAGCTCGTATTCCCTAATTCTAGGAAGCACATACATTCAATCATCAAACATCAACATACAATTAGCATCCACGAGCTTACATTCATCATGTTGGGATATCTTCGTCATTTCCCTACCCAGGGGTATTTTCGTAATTTATCCTACAGGGGTATTTTCGTAATTTTCCAAAATAGGGTTCCTTGGTGATTTTGTAAAATAAGGGTATTTTGGTAATTTTTGCAATCAGGGGTATTTCGGTAATTTTAGAATTCGAAGGTAGTTCGATAATTTTACAATCTGGGGTATTTTGGTAATTTTACCAATTAGGGATATTTTGGTCATTTTGCAAATCAAGGGTAATTTGGTAATTTTGCAAATCAGGGGTATTTTGATGTTGTTGTTTTGTTTTGTTTTTTTTTCTTTTGAAGCAGGGATACTTTAGAAAATTTAATTTTTCAAACCGGTTTACTCTTGTAAATCTAGGGTTTTCGGGTAAATTTGCAAAACATAGGTATTTTATAAATTCACGGTGGTTGGAAATTTTCACAACTCAAGTGTATTTCTTTGGAAATTTTACAAAACTTGGGGTTTTTTTTATTGTGAAATAGGGTGGCTGGTCCCTTTCGGATTTTAATTATAAAGTTTGGCCCATCAACAAGTCCTCGCGGCTAAGGTGAACAGTCACTACGCACCAGGTAGGATTCCAGCGAAGAGGAGGTGAGTTACTAGGACTGCTTAAGTACCAAGCTCTCCCTGAATCCAATCCTAGACATGCGCATGCCTGTTGCAACACCCTAACCCATCGACTCGTTCACAGGTTTGTTTAGTTGGATTAAGTCTTATGGAATTGAAGAGTTGTTTATCTAAGCCTAAGGTCCATTAGTACTATCATACTAGTCTACGTCCCTTAAGCCCGTTAAGCCCACATATATATCACAGCAAGAGTTTAGAATACTTACCTGCGTGGACCGGGTGTTGGAAGACTCAAAGGCCATATCTTCAACCAAGACATTTTTTCCAAATTCATATCGCTTTACAAAACATTACTAGGCCAATTTCACAGCCCGAGTTTTGAACTGGGCTCTGATACCAAAATGTAACACCCGAAACCCGGTCCATGCGTTTCGACCAGATCTGGTATGCTACGGGTTGTACATTGAAAACTTTTACTAAGTTGTTTTTAGAAAATCATAAGTTAGAAAAATTTGAGAAAATAGGTGACTTTTGAAAAAAAACTTGTACTTAGAAAAATTTGAGAAAATAGGTGACTTTTGAAAAAAAACTTGTACTATTATTATTTCGTAAAATTAAACCCTTAATATAGTTTCATAAGTTGCAAATATTGAAAAAAACTAAATAGTTAAATATAAACTATGGGGCCTTATTACATAAATATTCCAAAAATTAAAACTTAAAGGAAAAGCCGAAATAGTCTATAAAAAAATATAAAGACTTGATGGCCCCTCGAGTCCGTCTTGGCTCCCATGTCCATGATCTACTGCTCATCTGAAAGAGTAGAGAAAAAGGAAAGCGTGAGTCACCAAGACTCAGAGTATAAATCCCGAAACACACAACGACCTGAGCCCACAAACACATTATGGGCCCTGGCCCATACATAATGGCAACAATCATAATTACATGTTAAATAATAAGTGATGAATAGCCCAACCTATCCTAGGTTTCAATCCTCTACACACCAACCCGTACCAACCATCACACCTTGGGGATTTCTACAATCAACCCTCCAACCGCTACACACCATAACGACAGCCGTACTGCCTATTCCTGTTATTCAGGAATCATTAAATGTGGCAGAGCCACCGATCACTATGTGACCTAACATTTGAATTTGTGGTTTAACCACCGATCACCAAGTGACCTATCATGCACTTCCCCTTCAATATCATAATCCCACCCCATGCATACACACATAAAGAAAACATCATACAGGCTTTCATATATTTTGATACACATAGAGAATTTCTATGATTACATACCTGGCATCCTTGCCTCACCCTTTTAGGGTTTCATTCGACTGTCTACACAGCCTCTTTCCGGATTTTTAGCCCATAACACAAAATTACAGTTAAAGAGTGCATTAGAGATCTACACACCTGATTACTGTTAGAACGAGACTTTCTAAGCCAACGCTATCCGTAGCCAACACCACCGCTATCTGCCTAAGGTGTTGTTCAGAAGCCGATAACGAAACATTAGGTTAAGGCACAACTAACGAAAAGAAAACGGTTGATCATCTTAAGGAGAATTGAAATCCTTACCTTAAAATCCTGAAAAGTGATATGCGATTCAGGGACTAGTGTTTCAGGCTTTTAGATCTAAGAGATCTACTTCAATTCCCGAATGTCGCCCAACAAGTAAATACATAGAACCATTAAACCATTAGCTTTTTGGCTTTGTCTTCCAAAACCCGAAAGAGATAGTGAAGAGATAGGGAAACCGGCACTCACCTTAACACAAAGAATTCGACTACCCCTTAAAGATTTCGGCTTTTTGAGAAGATCAAGAAGAGAAGATAATAAGAAGAAATCCAAGTAGTTTCGGCTTTTAGTTGAAGAAATCTGTAAGAAGAATAGGGAGTATTCGGCTATGGAGATGAGAAGAGAGTTCAGGGTTTCGGCTTTTGAAAGAAAAGATGTCGAGAAGATTGGGAGGTTTCAGCTTTTGAAGAAATCAAAAGAAAAGAAATTGCAGAGGAAGACTGAGAATTTCGGCACAAAGAATGAAGAAAAGAGTAGGGTTCAAATGTCGGAATTGATGAGCTATCCCCCCTATTTATAGAGATTTCGGCACTTACCTGTCAAAAACCGAAAGTGCCCTTCCTGATAACTAAAATTTAGCAAATAAAAAGGGAAAATTCGGCACCCCTTTGCCATGAAGAAACCAATTTCTTCACTCCTCTAGGTGATGGAATTTCGGCAAACACCTAGCCTTGCAGATAGCTCCTATCTTTTCTCCTTTTTATCTTCCATATTATCAACTATAATATCTACATTATCCTATTCACATAAATCCTCCTATTTTTGAGCCTTGTTGTCGTCCACTCTACCTAACCCTAATGCCAAAAATTAGCTAACTTAAATTAAAAGATATGGGCTCCATGAAACTTAAATTTGGGCCCCTTATTCCCTTGTATGGCGTCACCCCCTTGCTCCCTAAATGGCGCCACTGACCCCTGGGCCATAAGCCCACCTTGGTATTTTAAACATAGATACTACCTTTTAAATTTTATGGTGCCCAAACAGATAATTTAACCAAGGCCTCTGCCTAAGCCTGAGCCCAATTTGGACCCCTAACACTTAAATTAACACATTAAACATATCACCACACTAAACGCATAGGCCCAATAATTTAGGATATTACAAACCCTCTCTCGAAGCGAATAATAACTAACCCTAGGTTGATTAATTGAAATCTCTTTCTAATTAAAACCCCTAGAATCGCATTAACTCAATCTATGGATTCCCATATTAGGTTTCACCCTAATCTGGCAAAATCTCGTCACCCTATCTCTAGGCTCGCGAACGACTCCGCTTTAATAATGCTAGATCTATTCCTAAGTAGGGACTTTTGCTCCTCCACCTAAGAACATCTGATTTGAATCAATATCTCGGAAACATTAACACAAGAATTAAGCGCACATAATTAAGAACAAATCAAGTATTTATCTTATAGTTCAGAAAACAATAACAAGATTCATCTAGGTTTCATCCCCTTCAGGTATCTGAAGGGTTTAGTAACAAATAAAGAAAACATCTTAGATGAAAAGATAAAACAAAGCATAAGAAATCCCTAAAACTCCCTGAAGGAATTGAAGGAGAGAATCGTCGTCTTGAGTAGGATTTCAGCTTCTTGAGATGGATCAACTGGCTATCTTCGAGTGATTCCCACAACTCTGACCTTTTCGGCTTGGCTCCTTGGCCTAGCTAACCGCCTCCTTCTCAGGTAACACTTAGGGGGTTCATATAGGCTCTTGGAATGTGTTTCTTCGCCCCAAAGTATCCAAATCTGAATGAAATTGCTCTTTGCCACGACAGGAACACGACCATGAAACACGCCCGTGTAACTAGTCTTCAAGTCGTGTTAGGACTTCTTTAATGAGGCACGACCGTGTTAATCGGGAGTAAGGCCGTGTTCTAGATGGTCAATGTCACACGGCCATGTGGGCTTAAGTCTAGGCCGTGTGGATTTTGTGATATGGCCCATTTACTCCATTTTGGGCTCGTTTTATGTTCTTTTCATCCTCGGGTGCTTTCCTGGGTATAAGACATGAAAAGAAAGGATTAAGAGCACCTTTTTACATAAATCGAGGCTTAAATCATCCAAAATCATACTAAATGTAGGATTAAAATATGTTACTTTTACAGTTTATCAAATACCCCCACACTTAAGCTTTTGCTTGTCCTCAAGCAAAATTCTCAACTTACAACTAAAACAAACTTTCCATGATTCATAATTCCTATAACAATGTCTCATTATAATTCATAGATAATTTATACATGGATGATTTAACTCGAAGAGTCCTAAAGATTCAAATAGTCAAAGTCATACATTTGTAGCATAAAAATGTAGGTGTCTCCCCTTATCCAAATAATTACCTTTGATTCAAAAACGACAAGGAATGATATCCTCACAAAAGATTCACTCAAATCACTCAAAGTGTTTAAGGTTCATGAAAAGAGCACTCATAAGTCGAACCTGAAAAGTTAATCCCATAGGCTTGCCTGAAAATCAAATCTCCACCACTGTAAAATGAGATGATACACAAATCAAAAGGTCTTTAACAAGGTTGTAACGGGGCTAGGGTTAAAGGTGTGGATAAAGGCTGAAATTAGAAGGTTAGAATCGAGACTGACTTGACAAGTACCTACCTAGAAAATACTGAGAAAATACCAACTAAAAAGTAATAATCCTATTAACACGAGCTTTTCTTTCGAAAAATAGACTTTAACTGTATAAGCTCACTAACACTGAATATACTTTAAATTTTTTTTTAGAACAAATCAAGTAATAAAATATAAATTCAACTACTGAAATAGTATAATTAGATAACTAATCAAATCATATCTCGACATAAGGTTAGTCAAAATGAAAGGTGATAACAAATACAAAGGGTTTTGGTTTATTAGTAGGTGAGTCAATAAAAAAGGTTGGTAGGATCAACGGGGTTCACTAGGGGTTAATTATGAAGGTAAGCTTTTTAGTGGAGTCAGTGGGTTAAAACCTAGGTGCCTTTATCATCTCGATATATCAAATCATAGATGTGGTCTCAACATGTATAATCGAGGCAAGTTCTAGAATAATAGTTCATAGTTGACACACTCATAATCAATAAAGTGAGCATGAAAAAGGATATATGCTCTATAAGGCTCAAAATCTCACAACAATTATGGGTGTTTTGACATCATCCTCGTAAATTTCAAACTTCCAGGTAATATTCAGATTCAGCTCAACAACCTAGCAAAGATTTTAAATATTCTTCTAATCTAATCATCAATGCACAATTAACTATGACTTAATCTAAAACATATTAATAAAAATCATAAACCATCAGAAATTTCATCCTAATTAGTAATATGAGGAAATTGCTTAAAAACAAGACTAAATTCAGGGATTTGAGAATAATGAAGAAAGTTAGGCCGGATTTGAGAATAATGCAAAAAGTTAGGCCCTTTCTTCAAATAAATATTCACCCCCACACTTAATATGTACATTTCCCTCAATGTACAAAGATGTATATAAAATTTAAGAGAGAGGGAGAGGTGAAACTTCCTGAATTTGGATGGTTTCCTGGAGTTGGAAGTCGATAGGGGTGGTGGCTGCTGCCGAGCTCTGCGCTAGATGAAGAAATTAGGGAGCTCGTAGAGAATTAGCTAGGATTTATCAAGACACATTTAAAATAAACGAAGTATATAACTAAAAACAAGAAAAAAAAGGAAAGGCGACTAAGAAGAGAAATAAACTAAGACTGGAAGATAAAAGGGCTTGAGAATCCTTATTGGTAGATGGTTCGTGAGGTGGGTGTGACTTCTAAGGCGACGGAGGTGTTGGCGGTGGCGGAAGTGGTGTGATTCCCAAGCAGCCTTTTGAACTTCTTAGGCTGCGGTAGTGGTGGTCGTGATTCCCAAGTTGTGATTCCCTAGCAGCCTGAAGAACCTAACACTAAGAAATTAAAATATATTAAACTAAATTAAGCATAAGATTGTCAAAGAGAAGGAAATTGAAGCAAAAGAGAAAAAAAATAAAAATTAATTGGTCTCAAAGACCCTTGGCTTGTTGTTTGGATGAAGCGGCCAGCATGAGCTTATGAATGTCGGTCTCCCGAAGGAGACTACGCTTGCCTTCGTCTGCTTCTTTGACATTGATATTTGTGGCTCAAGAGTCTGGAGACTTTGTTATCGAGAGGGGAGAAAAAGGAAGAAAATAGAATTAGAAAAGTAGTGGAAAGTGGATGAGAAGAATGGGGAAGGGAGGTTTAAATAAAGGCTCAATTCTGACATTCTCCCACGCCCGTGGACCGAGGGCGTGTCGATGCACACGGCCACTTTGTACTGTCGTGTGTCTAGGCGTGTTGATTCTTCATGCCCGTTTTTCAGCCAGCCACGCCCGTTGGTGACAAGTCAGTATGTTGGCACGGTTGGGAGGCACGGGCGTGTCCTGCCCGTGGTTGGTAAGTCAATAGCTTCACACGGTCGTAGGGCATGGCCGTGCCACTTTATCAGTGCCCGTGGGGGGTGGTTGAGTCCGTGACTTCAAAAATTAGTTGGGACTGATTCGTACGGCCTCTTCTATGTCAGTACAGAGATTTTGGTGGTCCACACGGCCATAGCCACGGTCGTGTGCAAGGCAGTGTGGCTTGGAAATCTGCACTTTTGTGTTAGTTTAAAAACTAAATTTTCAGAACTAAAGAAAGAAAAGAAACTAAAAATAAATGCGAAAGTAAATAGGGTTAGTGCTCGGGTTGCCTCCCGAGAAGCACTCGTTTATAGTCTTAAGCTAGACTATCTTTTTATTTAAGAAAAAATCAGGGAGGTTTAAAGGTTTGAATATCTTCCTTCATGCTTACAGTTCTATTTTCTTGAAAAAGTTTAAGTTGAGAAGCGTTTACCTTCAAAGTGCCGAATGTTGGATTGCTTACCTCGATTGTTCCGTGTAGGAAGATATTGTGTACCTTTAGAGGAATTTCTTCGTTTGCTTTCAGGTCTGATGTGGTGATGCGAGGATCTACTTTGTCTAACAATACCTGGTCTCCTATTTTGAAGTGGTTTGATGTTCCTATGAGCTCTTCTGGGGGCTCCTCAGGTTTTACTTAGTGCGGTTCCTATTCTTCTTTGATTTGTGTTTCCTGCTCTTTTAGTTTGTTGACCCTAAGGCTTTGTTCCTTATGTGATTCTTCTTTGTTGGTATTAGGTCCATGATTCGGCTCAGGTTTGTATCCTTGTGGTGTTTCCTGTGATGAAGGTTGCACAAATTGATTATCAACTGAATTGTCTTTCTTACCTTCATCGATTATTGTCCTGGCCGAGTCAAGAGCTTGAAGACTGATTGATTCGTCACCTACACAAAGTATGAGTTCTCCTGTGGCAACATCAATTTTAGTCTTGGCAGTTGCTAGGAAGGGTCTTCCTAAAATTAAGGGAATTAAATTATCCTCATCCATGTCTAAGACAACAAAATCTACTGGGAAAATGAATTTATCAATTTTTACAAGAACATCTTCGATAATACCTCTAGGAATTCTAACAGTTTTATCAGCTAATTGAATGCTCATCCTAGTCTGTTTGGGTTTCCCTAGACCTAGTTGTTTAAACATTTTGTAAGGCATGACATTTAAGCTTGCCCCTAATCAGCTAACGCATTATCAACAGTTAAACTGCCAATTAAACATGGAATTGTAAAACTCCCTGGATCTTTTTGCTTTCGTGGTAGTCTATTCTGGAACATTGCTGAACATATTGCATTTAATTCCACATGTGGTTCCTCGTCTAATTTGCACTTGTTCGTCAAGAGCTGTTTTAAAAATTTTCTCGAGTCTGGCATCTGAAAAAGAGCTTCAAAAAGAGGTAAGTTGATATGTAATTTCTTTAAAAGTTTAAGAAACTTACCGAACTATTCTTCTGTATCATCTCTTTTCATTGCTTCGGGATAAGGTATGCGAGGTTGGTACTCTTTGATTACCGGTTTTGGCTTTTCCCGTGTTACCTCTATTTTACCTTTCTCTATCTCGTTTCTTGTATTGAGTTGGGTTCATCTAACCTTTTACTATCATGAGCTGTGATGGCTTGAATTTGCTCCTTTGGGTTAATCTCTGTGTTACTTGGTAGATGTCCTTGCAGTCGTTCGGACATTAACTTTGCAAGTTGTCCGACTGTTTTAGTGACTTCCCCTACTGACTTAGTAAGTTCCCGACTCGGTTCTTGGTCTCTTCAACCGATGTTTGTTGATCTTTAAGTGTTTTCTCAGTATCTTGGAGACGATTTTCTGTGGCTGTCATGAATTTTGTCAGCATTTCTTCAAGGTTTGGCTTCTTCTCTTACAGATATGGCTGATTTTGGAAATTTTGAGAAGGTTGTTGTCTTTGATTTCCTTGACCTCCCCATGAAAAATTTGGGTGTTTCCTCCAACCTGGATTGTAAGTATTACTATAAGGATTATTATTGGATATGAAATTATTACCTATATAGTTCATCTGTTTGCTCTCTGCGCCCGGTTGGTAGGGTGGGTACTCAGGATTCGCCACAGTTCCATTTGCGTCGCACTGCATGACTGGGTGTGCCTGCGAAGAACACAAACTATCAAGCTTTTTATTCATCATCTCTATCTGTGTTGATAGCATGGTTACTGCTTCGAGGTTGTAAACTCCGGCTGATTTTGTCGGTTTAGTCCTTGTAACTTGCCACTGATAGTTATTCAGTGACATCTCTTCAATGAACTCGTAGGCTGCTTCAGGAGTTCTGTTGTTCAGGGTTCCACCGGCGGCTGAATCAATTAATTGCCTCGTTGAGGGGTTTACACCGTTATAGAAGGTTTGGACTTGTAGCCATAAAGGTAAACCATGGTGCGGACACCTTCTCAAGAGATCCTTGTATCTCTCCCATGCGTCGTATAATGTCTCTAAATCCATCTGCACAAAAGAAGAGATATCATTCCGTAATTTGGCCATTTTGGCCTGTGGGAAATATTTTTAATAGAAATTTTTTGGTCATTTTTTCCCATGTAGTGATTGACCCTCATGGTAACGAGTTTAATCACTGTTTGGCTTTATTTCTTAATGAAAAGGGAAACAACCGAAGACGTATGGCATCATCAGAAATGCCATTTATTTTGAAGGTATCACAGAACTCTAAAAAATTAGCTATATGAGTGTTTGGGTCTTCGTCCTGTAAACCATCAAATTGAACAAATTGTTGAATCATTTGTATTGTGTTAGGCTTTAATTCAAAATTATTAGCAGCTATAGTAGGCCTAACAATACTCGATTCTGCTCTTGTTAAATGCGGTTTAGCATAATCAAACATAGTACATGGCTAAATACACAAGCATACACAAGCATTATAACTCCATGACCAATATGAGCCACAACTCGTGGCTAAATACAGAATAATCCTTATTACTGTTATGAAGCAATACATTTAATCAAATTAATTAACACATATACAAAATGAGTTAGTCAAGCCCCTATACATGCCATAACTTAAATCATTTATAAATAAATATACCCATAGATAGCTTGATAGTGTGAAGCGATCTCCGACGATCTTCAGCCCGAGCTTGTTTAATAGGACTCTGAAACATGGGAAAGAAAAGGAGGTAAGCTTATAAAGCTTAGTAAGTTCACATGTAAAAATAATAAGCATTAGCAATAAATTTAGCTTACTACTAAGCTGTCATAACTTGCATAAATAATGCTAAGTTCTTACTTTCTCAACTTACTCATTTGTAGCCTTACCAAAGCCTCAACGAGACAAATCCTCACAACAAGTTCTCTAATTGATACAATCATTAAATCACATGCTTATATCTTATTACTCATGTTCACATTAATCTGTCTACTTGAATCGCTGTCACTAAATTATTTATTTCTTGAACTACAGAGCTCCAAATTACAAACAGCTAATTTTCCCTGAACTAGACTCACATATCTTCATACCATAAAATTTCTAGAATTTTTGGTCTTGCCAATTAGTACAGTTTATTCATTAAAATTTCCCATGTTTCACTGTTTGACTATTCTGACCTCTCTTCACTATGAATCAATTATCTCCTTGTACAGACTTCAGATGACCTTATTGTTTAGTTTATTTGAAAATAGAATCATTCAAAATTTCAGGAATATGAATTATATCACATAATTATTTTTGTAAAATTTTTAATGATTTTTCCAAGATAGAATAGGGGATCACGTAGTCATTCTAAACTAGTCTCACAAAAATTTAAATATCTCAAATTATACAAATCCTTTGTTTGCTATGTTTCTTTTATATGAAAATAGACTCAATAAGATTTAAATCAATATCTCATCCAACTTGTAATTCAATTTCTACTATTTTTTGGTGATTTTTCAAAATCAAGTAACTACTGCTATCCAAAACAGTTTTATTTGTAAATGTTTGCTCTCACTCACTTTAGTTGTATTCATTACTTACCTATAACAATCTTTCCAATTTCTGATTACATATCGAGCATATTGCTCATACGTTAGACATGCATATACCTACACTTATCACTACAAGCCACACATAATTTCACTTAATCAATTTTCCCGGTGAACTCATCGGTAACCTTACCAAAGGCTCAGAATACAAAGGGCACCTTACTTAATAGCTTGCTTACATACCTGCAACATTCTCACTTAACACATGAGTACTCTTTCATAATATAGGCATATTGCCAATGATGTCATAAAGTGTCACAAGCATAATTGAAAACTCATCACTTACTTAATACTTGATAATCTCAATTACTTACAATCTCAATATTAAATAAGCCTTAAATGCATACCTGTACTCATACCTGTACTCTTTCTTCATGTTCTCACCTTGTCATTTCTTTGACTTACTCTTTGCACTACTCGGGAACCTTTCCCTTTTTGAACTTACCATTGCCATAGCTTAACATGGTCTTACGTGGTATCCTTGCCTTATGAACTCACCAATGCCATGTCTTGGCATGGTCTTACATGGGACCTTTGCCTTATAGTAACTCATCAATGCCATGTCTTGACATGGTCTTACATGATTTCCTTGCCTTATAGAACTTATCAATGCCATGCCTTGGCATGGTCTTACATGATATCCTTATCTTACCAAATGCCATGTTCCAAACATGGTCTTACATGGTATCCTTGTCTTACCAAATGCCATGTTCCAAACATGGTCTTACATGGTATCCTTATCTTAGTGCCAATGCCACATCTTGATGTGGTCTTACATGGAGTCCTTAATCAATGCCGATGCCATGTCTTGACATGGTCTTACACGGGATCCTTGCCTTACCAATGCCATGTCTTGACATGGTCTTACATGGTATCCTTAACCGTCAATTCCTCCTTAAATGCCATGTTATGAACATGGACTTTTCCGTCAGTTCTTCCTTAATTGCCATGGTATAGCCATGGACTTTGAGATATCAATGCCTTGTCAAGTCATAGCTGAAACATACTTGCTCAAATTCTCAAGGTTAGTCGCATAACTCAATAATAACATTACTAATAACAATAATTGCATAATAATAAAATGCTACTCAACTTACATACTTACATTCTAAATCTCATCATATCATCAACTTAACTTACTCTCATCAAACTATGCTAGTCAATACTTTCTTGTTATCATACAAAGCCATAATACAAAATATGGTCTAACATATAATTTATACAAGTTCTCTTTCCAATATCAAATTATTATCTAACATTAATCATTATATCTAAAACTCAATACTATAGTATTTATGGCCAAAATATCAATTTATCATTCAAATATGCATAATTAAATGCTTATTAAACATATGAACTTACCTCGATACCAAAACGGTCATTTTACCAACTTTCCCGATTTTCGATTTTCCTCCCGTTCTAGGTCCAAATCTCCTTTTTTGGGGTCTAAGACATCACATTTCACTTATTTAATTAATGTACTACTCAAAACAGTCCCTAACTCAAACTTTGGCAAAATTACAATTTTTCCCCTAAACTTTTGCATAATTATGATTTTGCCCCTAGGCCTGAAAATTAAACTTCATCCTTTATTCTTATGTTTTATAACATGCTAATCATTTTTCCCTTCTATGGAAACATCAAATTCTTGCTCTAACATGCACTTATGTACGTTAGGTATTTTTGTCGATTATGTCGTTTTACTCGTTTTCACTTAAAATCGCTTAGTAAAAGTTGTTTAACATAATTCTAAGCTTCATATTCTACCATAAAACATCAAAATAAATAAATTTCACCTAGGGGTATTTTTCCAAATATGAACCCTAGGTTAAATTATTGCTAGAATAAGCTAAATCAAGTTACCGGGACTCTAAAAACGTAAAGAACATGAAAAATGGGGCTAGAATGGACTTACCATGAAGCTTGGAAAGCTTGAAAACCCTATCCATAGCTTCCCACATGTTAAATTCGGCCTAAGCTTGAAGATGGACAAATTTGGCATTTAAATTTCGTTTTTAATTCATTTAATTCACTAAATTACCAAAACACCCCTTAAAAAAATCTTTTGAAACATACACATCCATGTCCATTTTTGTCTACCAACTTAACCAAAGGCCTAATTATCATTTAAGGACCTCCAATTTAAAATTTCATAACAATTGGACACATCTAACATGTAGAACTCAACTTTTGCACTTTTTACAATTTAGTCCTTTTGACTAAATTGAGTGCCTAAACGTCAAAATTTTCGAATGAGATTTTCACAAAATCATTCTGTGAAATTGTAGACCATAAAAAATATAAATAACATAAATTTCTCAACATCAAATTTGTGGTCCTGAAACCACTGTTCCGACTAAGCCCAAAATCGGGCTGTTACACATTGTTTTCTCTCACGTCATGTGGTTGTGGATTATTCTCGTTCATCCCATCAGTAGCATTGGATCTGCCTTCTCAATTTTCTTCTGTGTAATTTAGGGCTTGCCTGATTTCTCTGCGATTTCTTCGAGCGGTAGCTTCAATATCACTGTCGTATACTAAAGGTCCTCTCGGATTCCTTCTAGTCATAAACTAGAGATATTTGCTAGGAAAAGAAAGAAAGAGAATTTAGCAAAATCAAATTTTAACCTAAAATAAAAGTAAATTGCGAAAAATAAAAATAATGGCTAAAGTAATAAAAATAGAGCTTTCTTAATATTTTAGTTCCCCGGCAACGGCGCCAAAAACTTGATCGCTGGAATCAGAGTCTTAAAATTTATAAAGAGAAAGATCGAACCTACAAACTAACTCTGACAACGATTAAAGGCAAGTGTACCTATCGAACAGTAGTATATCTTAGACAAGACCGGATTGTCGAACCCAAAGGAACTAAAAGTACTAATACTAACCTTCTTTTTATTATCTAGCCTAAAATAAGTGAAGTTGTTTAAATCTAATCTAACTACTACTAAGCTAAAGATGCAAAGAAAAAAAAAGGAATTGGGAAATATCTTGAAGAAAGACTCGGTTGATTTAAGACGATACCCTCAGGAAGAATCCACCTAGACTTCACTCGTTATTTAACCCTGAACCATACGATTTATTCACTTGACTTGATCCGTAGGATTCCCTAAGTTATATTAAACCCTCTCTCGAAGCGAATAATAACTAACCCTAGGTTGATTAATTGAAATCTCTTTCTAATTAAAACCCCTAGAATCGCATTAACTCTATCTATGGATTCCCATATTAGGTTTCACACTAATCCGGCAAAATCTCGTCACCCTATCTCTAGGCCCGCGAACGACTCCGCTTTAATTATGCTAGATCTATTCCTAAGCAGGGACTTTTGCTCCTCAATCTAAGAACATTTGACTTGAATCAATATCCCGGAAACATTAACACAAGAATTAAGCACACATAATTAAGAACAAATCAAATATTTATCTTATAGTTCAGAAAACAATAACAAGATTCATCTAGGTTTCATCCCCTTCAGGTATCTGAAGGGTTTAGTTCATAACAAATAAAGAAAACATCTTAGAAGAAAAGATAAAACAAAACATAAGAAATCCCTAAAACTCCCTGAAGGAATTGAAGGAGAGATCTGCCGTCTTGAGTAGGATTTCGGCTTCTTGAGATGGATCAACTGGCTATCTTCGAGTGATTCCCACAACTCTGACCTTTTCAGCTGGCTCCTTGGCCTAGCTAACCGCCTCCTTTTTCAGGTAACACTTAGAGGGTTTATATAGGCTCTTGGAATGTGTTTCTTCGCCCCAAAGTATCCAAATCCGAATGAAATTACTCTTTGCCACGACAGGGACACGGCCATGTCACACGCCCGTGTGACTAGTCTTCAAGCCATGTTCAGACTTCTTTAATGAGGCACGGCCGTGTTAATCGGGGGTAAAATCGTGTTCTAGATGGTCAATGCGACACGGCCGTGTGGGCTTAAGTCCAGGCCGTGTGGATTTCGTGATATGGCCCATTTACTCCGTTTTGGGCCCGTTTTATGTTCTTTTCATCCTTGGGTGCTTTCCTGGGTATAAGACATGAAAAGAAAGGATTAAGAGCACCTTTTTACATAAATAGAGGCTTAAATCATCCAAAAGCATACTAAATGTGGGATTAAAATATGTTACTTTTACGGTTTATCAATAAATTTTAAGACTTACTGATTACGATCAACTTACCAGGGCTAAACAACAAAAATTGCAATGTCAAAAACTAATAAGAAATTTTATTTTTTCTACGATTATCCACCGGCTCTTGATCTAAAAATTAATTTATTTCAATTATCAGCCCAAATACTTAATAATAATCCATTTATTCCATATGACTGCTTTATTGAAAATTTTCAAAATTGCCCTAAACTTTTACTTTTTATTCTATTTAGTCTCTAATATAAAAAAAAAGCTTATTTTCACAATTAACCTATAAACTCATATAGTCGAGTTCTTAAACATCCATAATCAACCCTCTGATATTGAAACTTTACAAGAAAACCATGCCAAATTTAACATATTTTAGTTTAGTCCTTAAGCTTAAAATCTATACAAAATCATTTTACAAAATAGTCCTATTTCAAAATTAAGCTTCAAACTAAACCATGAAGAAATAAAAAGCTTCAAAAATATGAATGGCAAGTTTTCCAAACTTTGACAGTTTTATAAACAGAGGTACGGGTTAGCTGGACCTAATTACAATAATCTCAAAAACATAAAAATTATAAGAAACAAACTTAAAATCTTACCAAATTGAAGACCAAACGTCCAAAGCTCCAAGACCATTCTTTTTTATTTCGCTTCATGAAGAAGATGAGCAAATGAAGCTTCAATATATTTATCAATGATCATTCTATCTACTCTTCTATTTTATTCTTTTATTTATGCTTCATTAACCTGATCAATTAACTATTGTATGAATATTAGAATAATTTCTTGTGTTTTATTCATATATTGCATGATTTGGTTATTAAACTGATTTATTTGTTAAGTGACTATTTATCTGCAGTTGATTGTTTATTCAGGGGTACTTAGTATATTAGGGAGTGACACCCTTGATAGAATATCTAGACAGGTTAGATAAAAAGGGTATCCTTTTGAGTATAACTTGTGCCTAGCAGTGAGACTAGAAGGGTATTCGTATGCCTAGGAAAAGACCGTGTAACGACCCATTTTCAGTGGCATCAGAAATGGTATTTATGGGATCCCAATTCTGACAAACAAGTCAATATTTTATTAATTAATTAATGTTTATAAAGTTTGATGAGGGTTGTATTAAAATTTGGTTAATAAATTTTAACGCTTAGTTAGATAATTTAATAAAAAAGATTAAATCAAAAAGGTAATAAAAGTAGTGATTAATACTAAATTACATAGTGAGACTAAGGTGATGAACTTATTAAATAAATAGACCATTAACTATATAAGTAGTGATAGTGGGTGATTATTTTTTATATTCTTTTAAGTATATGTTACTTATATTATAACTAATAAGTAATAAATTATGTTCACATAAAAGTAAAAAGGAAATAATAAAATATATGAAACAAATAAGTTAGTGGATGAGGGAAACAAAAAAAATTAAGAACTTCATCTCTTTGCATGCTGAATTTGGGAACGAGGGTAGCATTTTCGACCATTAATCTCTAATCTTCCAAGCTTAAACTGGTTAGAATTCTTTGGTCCTTTTTACATAAATTTTATGTTTTTGGAACCTTAAATCATAAGCTAGATTGCCCATGTTGGAATTTTTATAATTTTTAAAATTATGGAAAATGTCATCTCAAAGAAATTGAAGTTTTTGGAGTTGGAAGTTAAGTGAGACTACCTTGTAGAGTGAATCTAGGAAATTTTGCATTAAGGACTAATTTATAAAAAAAAATCTAATGGAAGCATTAAATTGATAAATTATGATAAATATAGGGACTATTTTGAGACTATTTATTTTGCTAGAAATTATTGGTTGGGTTATTAAATTGTATGGTATGAGAAAATATTACTTTAAGTAGTGATTTAGTTAGTATTAGCTTTAAAAGAGTTAAGTGCTATAAATTAAAATGTCATCGTGTTAAGTTATAAATTTCAATAATTTAAGGACTGTTAGTGAATCATATGTATATTCGGTTAGCTATGAAAATTAAATGAGGATGAGATGAAGTTAATTTTTATGTTAAGGACTGAGTTGTGTAATGGCCAATTATTAAGGGTTAAATGTTGAAATACAATTTTATAATTGATTGTTTAAATTGAATAATTGTGGTTTTGAGTTAGTTAATTGAATTAGGTTATTGTATTTAGATCAAAAAACGAGTAAAGTGGTCATTAACCGAGGGAAGGAGAAAGTTATCAATTAATCAACCTCGATCACCGGAAACTATGGTAAATTCAGTAAGTTCGTAGTCATTGAACTCGAACTTATATTCTTAATCTAACTTGTTAATCCAATTGAATAGAGAATTATGGATGTATATATGAATGAATACAAAATTGATCAAAGATATATTTATTGCTGTGGTTGTGATTGATTGAATTATGAAACGAGATATTGAGAATCTTAAAATTTTGTATCAAATCTTTGTATGTTTATCCAACTAGCACTGGGCGCAATCTTCATTAGTTTATCTGACTAGTGTTGGGCACACCATTATACTCGTCAGCTTATTCGACTAACGCTGGCGCAATCTTCGTTAGTTTATCTGACTAGTGTTGGGCACACCATTATACTCGTCGGATTACCCGACTAGCGTTGGGTGCAAATCTTCGTTACGATTTAGCCGTTAGGCACTGGGTGCCATTCATTGAATGACTTATATCGACAAGGTATAGTAAATCCATTGCAGAAATTCAGAATGTGTAGCAGCCCATTTTCAGTGAAATCAAAACAGTGGTTTAGGGACCACAAATCCAAGTTAGAAAGAAAATTTATTTTAATGATATTGCATGGTCTGCATTATAATAGGAAAGATGTATGAAAATTTCGATAAAAAAATTTTACCGGTTACATGTTTAATTATAGAAAGGACCAAATTGTATAAAATGCAAAAGTTGAATTCTAATAGCTATAAGTATCAAATAGCTATGGAATTCAAAACTTGAGGTCCTTATATGGCAATTAGACCATTAAGAAAATTTAGTAGATATTTATGATGATTCATCCATGGAAAATTAGAAAAAAAGAAAAGGATTAAATTGGAAAGTTGAAAAATTAATGGATGATATGTTAATTAAATAAATAAAATAATTTCATATCATCATCTTCCCCAAAATTTCTATGGAAACCCTAGGAAAGGGAAAGAAAATCAAGCAAGCCTAATTGGATCTGGATAGACCTAGGACGGAGTTGGATCGAGGAAAACAAAAAGTATCGGATTAGTAGATCCTTGTATACGAACGTTTATCGAGGTAAGTTCGTGTAACTATATTATCTATATTAATATGTGATCGTGTCTGAGAGTTTTAATATTTATATAATGAATGATCGAGCCTAGAAACTAACTATCACCATATTCGAGGCAAGCGCACCTATCGAACAGTAGTATAGCTTAGTGGCAAGACCGGAATGTCGAACCCAAGGGAACCAAAAGTACTAGTACTAACTTTCTTTCTATTATTTAGCCTAAAATAAAAGGGATTGATGTTTGTCTAACTAATTCCTAAACTAAGGATGCCAAGACACAAAGAATGAACTAGGAAAATACTTTTGAGAAAATCAATTGATTAAGGCAATACCCGAGGAAGAATCCACCTAGACTTCACTTGTTATTTAACTTTGAACCAGATAATTTACTCACTTGACTTGATCCGTAGAATTCCCTAATTTATATTATTATCTCTCTCGAGACTAATAACGTCTAACCCTAGGTTGATTAATTGAAATCTCTTTCTAATTAAAACCCCTAGTGTTGCATTAACTCGATCTATGGACTCCCATATTAGGTTTGACCCTAATCCGACAGATTTTCGTCGTCCTATCTCTAGGAGTGCGATCAACTCCGCTTAATTATGATAGATCAACTCTTAAACAGGGACTTTTGCTTCTCTAAATAAGCACATAAATACTTGAATCAATTTCCTGAAATATTAAAGCAAGAATTAAGAACACATAATTAAGAACAAATCAAGTATTTATCATACAGTTTAGAAAACAATAACAAGATCCATCTTAGGTTTCATCCCCCTTAGGTATTTAAGGGGTTTAGTTCATGTTTATAAAAGAATACATCTCAGAAGAAATTAAGTAACAAAACATAAAGAAAAACCCTAAAACCCCCTGAAGAAAATTGAAAGGAAAATCCTCGGTCTTGAGCGTGATTCCGGCTTCTGAGATGGATCAACTGGCTTTCTCCGAGTAATTCCCTATATTCAGCTCTCTCTGGCCTCGCCTTCTGTCAAAAGCCCTAACAGAGGCCTTCTGTCTAACTCCCCTTTTAGGTTGCCCTCTAGGGTGTTTATATAGGCTTTCGGGATGCCTTACTTGGCCCACAAGTATCCTATTTCGAGTGGAATTAACACGAGTCATGGCAGGGACACGCCCGTGTGGAACACCCGTGAGAATCGAGTCCAAGGCCGTGTTCAAGTCTGCTAAAGTGGCACGGCTGTGTGGTGAACTCCAGGCCATGTTGATTTCTTACTTTGGCCCATTTTCTCCGTTTTTTGGCCCGTTTCTCATTCTTTTCACCCTCTTATGCTCTCCTAAGTATAAAACATGAAATTAAAGGATTAGGAGCATCAAATTCCACAATTCAAGGGATAAATCATCTAAAAGTATGTCAAATGTGGGATTAAAATATGTATATATTACGGTTTATCAATATGTTTGGAATTGAATGTGGAATATGTGTGAATTGTATAAATGTTTAATGTATAAAATTCATTTATATGCCTTATATTGCTCGATAAGTATAAGGCCCATTTGAATAGATGGAATTCGATGGATATAGGATTTCCCGGTTGGTTGTGGTCTTGCATATGTTGTAGACACACCATAACTTGAAAGAGCATCCTGTTATAAGCCCTCTTGAGCTTCCCGTTATATGGTTCCTACGAGCATCCTGATCGATAGTGATCCTGCATGTGTTGCGAACTACCGCAGCTCTTTGTGAGCGTCCTGTTATACAATCGATTGTGGTCCTACATATATGGCGGACACAAATGCAGCTCTTTATGTGCGTCTGGTATAGGCTCTTCTTAAGCTTCCTGATATGGCTCGCTTGAACTTCCTGATATATTGCTATCTAGAGATCCTTAATAATAACTCTTCGGAGTTACCTATTAAGCTCAATGAGCTTCCTATTTTAAACTCTTATGTGTTTCCTGTTATAGCCTGGATAAGCTTCCTATTACATGGTCACATGAGCATCCTGTTATATGGCTAGAGAGAGTGATTCCTGATTATGTGGCTAACTTTGCCAGTGTTGGCATTTAAATGGATAATTGCAATATAGCCATTGGAATGGCTAGTGATGATATGTTTAGTGAACATATATATATGAGGTTATAATATGGTTAATATATGTGTGCTTGATATGGTTAGATTGAATTATGGTAAACATATATGTCTGACAAAAGGTGAGTTTGAATACATGTAATGATATATCACGTATAATGATAATTTTGGCTTGGATTTAATGTCTTGAATTGGTTGGTATATGTATGTAAGTATTGATGTAGGTTGAAGACAATTTGGGTGAGAAAAGAGGCCATGAAAATGGCCCATTTTCATCCACACGGGTAGACATACGGGCGTGTGTATCAGCCGTGTGTGACACATGACCATGCGCATGGGCTTGTGGTTTGGCCGTGTGTCCCTGCATCTTAAAAATTGAGAAACAGAATGCTCAGAATTGGTCACACGGGCAGAGACACGGGCGTGTGTATTGGCCGTGTGAATCCTGCACCTAATTTTTGAAAATTAAATTGTCTACACAGCCTAGCACACGGGCGTGTGGATGGCCATGTGACCCAAGTCAGTAGCTACCATAATTTGAACACAAGCTGGGACACGGCTGTGTGCCTCACATCAAATGCCCACAAGGCCTAAGACACGGGCGTGTGACCCCTGTATTTAAGAAAAGTTTTGAAATTTAAAGAAAAATTCTCTAAGTTTCCGATTTAGTCCCAACTTGTTTCTAATGTGTAAATTAGGCATCGAGGGTCCAATTAAGGGACAATATGATTAAATATGATTGGTTTGAGATATGAACAGTAAATGATATAAATTAACTGTATTTGTTCTGTAAACTCCGATAATGCTCTATAACCTTGTTCCGGCGACGGATATGGGTTAGGGTGTTACACAATGTGAAGATATCATGTAAAATGTATAATATGAATTATCGAGTAGAATGGTAAATTCCATGGAGATAAACATTATATGATATTGTTTATAAAATTATGTTGGTTAGGTGTAAATGTAATTATTTGAATTAGGGAAATTATTCAATATCTGATTATTCCTTTATGTGTAGGTTAGGTACTAATTTTTTATT
The DNA here is from genome assembly GCA_005393395.2 of Gossypium australe. Classification (NCBI taxonomy): domain Eukaryota; kingdom Viridiplantae; phylum Streptophyta; class Magnoliopsida; order Malvales; family Malvaceae; genus Gossypium; species Gossypium australe. Next base: position 98,848,051 of record CM016617.1, read on the forward strand.
GTCAACACAGCATCCCACAACAATCTCGAACTCAATGTTTGTGACGTATTTCTTTTTGGTGTGTCTTGGCATTTACCTAGGATGATGATATTTTGAGTAATAGTCTTTTGTCTATGCTTGAACCTAGTATAAATTACTTATATTGAATGTCATATAAACTTTTGAGTTATGTTTTGTCTTGAAACAAATGCTTTTACATAGTTATGAATGAAAAAGAACATGTTGGATAAGCTTGACTCTTTTGGATGTGTATAAAGGTTTATGTGAATTGGTAAATGTTTTGGTAAGATTGGCTATTTTGGTGGATGTTTGATTGAGCAAGAAAAGTGGTTAATGTTATATGCTCTTTAACTTGGTTTTAGAATGTTTAATCTTTGTTTGTGGTGCATTTGAATGGCATATTGGTTAGGTAAAGGATGGATGAAATATGGCTTGTGTTTGATTATTTAAATGTGGTGTCAAAGAGGGCACATTGGTTAAGCACATAAATTATAAGAATTTGACTTGTTTTGCTTGGTTTGGAAGTGTTTTTTGATGGTGTTTATAAGGATGTTTTATGTTTGGTTTGTTACCTAAGATAGGTGTGAATTATGCCTTGTTTGGAAGAAAATTTTGGTACACACGACCTCGGACATGAGGTGCCACATGGCTGTGTGACGCATACGGCCTATCCACATGTTGTATGTCTTAATGTTTTTAGGTGCAGGGTTCACATGGTCTGGCGTACAGCCTACAACACGGTTGTGTGTTCCAATAAAGTTTCGAACACGGTTTGGCACACGGTCGTGTGACCTAACATTGAATGCACACACGGCCAGCGACATGGACGTGTGACCTTAATTCGAATATACACACGGGTTGACACACGGGCTGGGACACGGTTGTGTGTCTGGACTTCGAATGGCCACACGATTTGGGTTGTGACACACGGCCTGGCCACACTGTCGTGTGTCCCCTGTTTGTCAAATTTTTTTCAACTTTTTCCTGACTTTGTCGTTTTGTTTCAAATTGACCCCAGATTAGTTCCGATCTATTTTTAGGGCCCCGCAAACTCGTTTAAGGGCTCATAATTGTATGTATATTGATGAATGGAATGTGATTGATTGATTATAAATGTGGTTGAATATTTATTTGTATGTAATGTTAAATGTTTAAAATGTTATTGTAATACTATGTGACCCCAATCCGACGATGGAGACAGGTTAGGTGTGTTTCAGACCGAAAGGGTAACTTAGGTGGTAATCCTTAGTGAAGATGAGACTAGAAGGGTATTCTTAGCTAAGGGTGGCAAACAACTCAATTAAGGATAATTAATGACTTAGTTGATAATTAGGGATTGAATCGATCATAGGCTGAAAGCTCTCATAGTCAACACTAGGAAAAGGAAATTTCCTCGTGGTGGAAAGGGACATCATCAATGAAGTCCTCATGCTCATCTTGAGGGTCAGAATGAGATAATGGGTATCAAGGAGGATCCACTCCACGTAGTCGCTCAATCACCCTCAAGTGACTCGTACTCGATAATCCTTGCGGGGACATATGTCCAACTAGTGTAAAGTAGGAGGACTATCGCAGAGTGTCAAGAAGGCCGAAATGTCGTGCGAGGTTAGTCACGTAAGGGCCTAAGAAGATAGGACCCTTCCTACTGCGTTCTTTCTGATGGTGGCAAGCTAGGGCGATAAAGTAGGCAAGATCAAAAGTGCGCCCCATGTCCATGCCCCAAAGGAAGTATGTGTCGAATGTTCCGACGACCCCGATGCTCTCCCTTCGACAGATCAAGGTGTGGGCCAAGATGGTATGGATATATTGCAAAGCTAGAGGTAGTGAAGTTGCCTTTGACCAACTCGGTTCGTAGGGTGTCGTACTCGCAATCAGCTCTATCCAGCATAAAGATGGTGAGTAGTGGATGTGCCTGTATAAAGTAAGAAACCCCTCGGCACGCATGAACTCCTTAGTATAGATTCTTAAGGCAACTCCAAACTCAGGACGCTCAAATGACGAGTCGTACCACCATGTCTGAAAGAAATAGTGCGCGGCTCATTGTGGTTCAACATCACGTGTTGAAGAATGAATGTCAAACAAAAATCTATGGTAAGCTCTGAATAGGTGGGCTCGACGATGGAGAAGAAACAGTCCCATGGATCTGTGGCAATCAGTGCACACACTCTATCAGCTAATTGGACCTGCTCTAAAGTCGCCCAATCAATACAATGGCCTAATCCAAACAGCCCTTGTCAGATCCTCTTGAGGACCCTGTGAAAATTGTAGAAATGGATGGCAAGCATCGGTGGAAGGACCCGAGGATGAGGTCGCGCCTAGAGTCTTCCCCTTTTTCGAAACAGGGACGGTGACCTTAGATTTATTGCATGTTTTTGTCATGGTGTACCAGCAATAAAATATAATAGACAAATGTCAGTATAAAAATGAAATAGAGGTAACAATCAACTCAATAAACCTACTCAAATCGCTTATCTAACAAGAACGAACACTGAACAAAAAAATAATTGAATGAAATAATAAGAATAGAATTATAATAATAATTAATAATAATTAATAAAAAGAAGAAGAAAATAATAATAACAGAACCTAGAAATAAAAATAACTAACAAAAATGAACACAACGAACACTAAAGCAAACTATAATCAAGACCTAATGACAAATCTTATAATAACTAAACTAATAATAAAAATAGTAAAAACATAAAAATAGAAGTAAAAACTAATAAAAGGCAACCAAACCAAATATAATTAATAATAAAAATAAATAATCGAGAATAGTAATAATAGTGTTAAGAATAAAACCAATAATAATAGACATAACAAGAAAATAAGAGTAAAACTAGATTCAATTAGCAGGGAAAATAAAACTAGTATCAATGGTAATAATAATAATAATAATAATAATAATAATAATAATAATAATAATAATAATAACAATAAAATGACTAAAAATAAATAGAATAAAATAAAATAATAAAATAAAATAATAAAAAAAGGAAGGAAGGGCAAATGGTGGGGTACCGACGGTTGACGGTTGGGACTGGAGGGCGGGGATGACGGCGTGAGGGAACGCTGCGCACGGTGGTTGGTGGCCAAGGGATGTAGAGAAAAGGAGTGGTGGAGGGGGCGAATTACTGGTGCAACGAAGGGGAAAGAGAAAATTAGGGTTGGGGAGAGGGTGTTTGGGTCGTTGGCGAGGGAAGAAGGAGGAAGGGAAAAGGAAAAGGGTTCCGGGAGAGGGGGAAAACGGTTCATGTGAGGGTGGTAGATGGGGAAAAAAGGAAAGGAAGGAAAGGTAGGGAATCAGGGATGGAGGGGATGCCTGTGCAAGGGAGAAAGGGAGAGGGGGAGGGTGAATCATGGGAAAGGGAAGGCTAGGGCGACAGTGGGAGGGCTAGGACGGTGAACGATGGTTGGTGGCTTCGAGATGTTGAGGAGTTAGGTCGAACGGTAGGGGCAAAAAAGAAGAAGACAAAGTGAAAGGGAGGAAAAAAATTTTAGGGTTTGAGTTTAAAAGGACACACAGTTGTGTTGGGCCACACGGCCGTGTCACACGCCCGTGTGGGGCTTCCTCAGCCTGGGTGTCTTAGTTGTGTGATATTCCTTTGCTTCTCCCATGCCTGTGTGCAGAACACGGTCTCGGACACGCCGATGTGATAGGCCATGTCTCGCACACGACCATGTCTATGGCCCGTGTAACTCACTGATTTAAAATTAAGATTAAAAAATGAACTCCAGTATGCACATGGCCTAGGACACGCCCATGTGATCAGGCCATGTGTGCCACACGATCGTGTCGCGAGGCCGTGTGACTCACTGTTGAATACCCATCGTGCACAAGACTTGGGACACGCCCGTGTGTCTCAGCTATGTAGTGCAAAAACATATTTTTTATTAATTTAATTATTTATTTAATGTAATTAAAATTTAAAATTAACATGCAATTAAAAGAATACACAAAATTTAAACACTCGTGTTGTCTCCCGAGAAGCGCTTATTTAGAGTCTAAGCTCGACTTACCTTGTATGTGCACGGTTACAGTGGTTCTCGGAGTCGACGCTCCTCTTTACCATTATCAATTTTACAACCAAGATAAGGTTTGAGTCGAGTATTGTTTACCTTAAATGTGTCGAACTCAGAATGCGTTACCTCGACTGTACTGTAACATCCTGGAAAGGGCCTATGCATTTTCAGTCTAACTGTACGAAATGACAAGTCTTAAGCACTATGAATAAATTTTTGATATTTTTGGAAACTCAGAAATGTATGAAAATGAATTGGAAATGAACATTTTTGAAAACCTGGAAATGCATGGACATGAATATTTTTGGAAACCTAGAAATGCATAGACATGAACATTTTTGGAAACTAGGAAATGTAAGGAAATGATTCAAAAATGGAAAGTGAACATTTCTGGAAACTTGGAAATGTAAGAAAATGGCAAGTTTACAGAGCCGATCGAGAATTTTAGGAAACTTGGAAATGACCTAGAAATGTCAAATTTTAAAGTTTAAAATAGGAAATTAGGGCAAGGAGGCCTTAAAAGAAAAAGTTGGAGAAATTTGACACACAAACAGGCTTGGAAAAGTGGCCTGAAGATGCCACTTAGGGCCTCTGGAAATGGCGCCACATGCAAGGGTGTTGGGCCTGAGTTCGAGTCACTTGGGAAGCAAATAAATGAGGTTTTATTTTGGCTTCCAGAAGGCTGAGGTGGACGGCACATGGTTCTAGAAAAGGAGGTGTTTTATTTTCATAAATATGTGATTAATAAGGTGATAAATAGAAGCTTTTTATTTGGATTATTTTGAAGAGATAATAAAGGATTTTTATTTGGATTATTTTGAAGAGATAATAAAGGATTTTTATTTGGATTATTTTGAAGAGATAATAAAGGATATTTCTTTAATTATTTTAAATTAAAGAGATAAAGCTATCAAATAAAGAAGAGTGGTGGCCAAGTAAGGGACTCTAGCCTAGTAAATTTGGCTATAAAAGGAAAAGAGAGGCCATTCATTCATTCACTTTTCCTTTGCCGAATTTCTTAAGCAAATTCTCTTCTCTCTGCAGAAAATTCCCTAAGACATTCCCCTCTCTCTGCCGAAATTTTCCTAGCCAATTCTCTATTTTCTCTGCTATTTTGTTAAAACCAAAAAACCCCTAGTAAAGCAAGCCAATCTCTTCATCTTTCTTTTCTTCCTATTTCTCCTTACCAATCCATTCAAAAGCTGAATTTTGGAAAGGCTTCAAGCATAGGTGCTGTCGATTTCTTCAAAGGTAAGAACAAGTTTGATTTCCATTCTTTTCTTTTAGATTAGCCGAGAGATAATCTAACCCCATACATATTTTGGTTGCCGAATATGGAAGGATCTTTCGGGATTATTAGAGTAGTCGACTAAAAGGAGGAGTATTCGGGATTTCTAAGATTAAGGTAAGACATGTGAATATTCGGCCAAAGGCCTTGATTTATGTTTCGATGATTAAGATTAAGTCTAACGTAAGGTTTTAGGGATTTCGACATTCCTAGGGAAACAAGGAACAGTTTCGGGATTTGTTGGTGATCCAACCGGCAACAAGGTAAGAATACTAATCCTACTAGGATTTGGAATTTTGGTCGAATGGCTTTTTATTAAGGTAAAAAGTGATTAATCAATTGTAGGAACTTGAGATCTAAGGCAGTAGATCAGATCTCGGGATCTCAAGGAATCTGTTAAGCGAATAGGTGTGTACCCCACACTACTTTATAATATGTATTATGGCTATGTTTATTAATATATGTGTTATTAAGTATATGAAAGTGGCTAAAGTACCATGATATGGTACTAAGTACTCAGGTACGTTTCCTACTTCTACTAGGAATATGAAAAATGTTATTCGTAACATGAGAATATGATAAGAATGTGAACTTGGGCATGTAATTGCATAATATGTTATGGGCATATGGGTTTGTTTGAAAGGGGAAGTGAAAAGTGGTGACCTAAGACCACAGTAATCTGAAAGTGGTGACCTAAGACCACAGTAATCTGAACGTGGTGACCTAAGACCACGAATGCGGTGACCTAAGACCGCAATTTGGAGTGTAGCGGAAGGAGGGTCGACTTAGTAGTCCCCACGGTGTGACTAGCAGGTACGGGGGTGTGTAGCGGATGGACAATTAGGTTTGGGTTTGGGAATGCATCATAACTTGTATTTTATGTTTTGAATGTGTAACTATTGTATGCCTGATTCTATTATGATTTAGTGTCGTGTACACATTGAGTCTGTTTGACTCACCCCGTTGTGGGACTATGTTTCAGGTGATGAACAGTGATGGGACGGCAGTACTTGTGGTGGCCATGCTCAACATGAAGTTTATATTTTTATGGACTCTTGAATTTATTTTAGTACTTTGAAATATTTTGGAAACTATTTGATGTAATAAGGCCATAAGGCCATGATGAACGATTTTTTATTTCTACTTGTTGTTTTATTGTGTTACAAATTTTTTTGATTAAGTTAAAGACTAAGTATTTTATTTTAAAATATACTCGATATGTTTATTACTTAAAATTAAAAAAAAGGTTTTCTAATATAAAAATCCAGTTTGTTTTCAACACAAGCCCAACCCAAACAATATTTTTTTTTAAAATCACACAAGTTTTTTTTCTAAGTAACAAAAGAATTTGAAACCGGTTTACTTGAGGAACATACCAAATCTGGTCAAAGCTCGTGGGCCGAGTTTGGGGTGTTTCAGTTTGGTATCAGAGCCCAGTTTTAAACTCTCGGCCTGTGGGCTAAGGCCCAAAACGTTTTCAAATTGAGCCCAAATGAGTTTTTGAAGATAAGCAGGGTTTTTCTGGCATGGCACCTAAGTCTCCGACCCGAAGTCCACCAGGTAAGTACCCCTAACTATTTGGGTGATTATGTGAATTATGTTGTGAATATTAGAAGGGTAGAAAAGGCATCGAACGTAGAATAGTATGATAGGAACTTGAACCCTAGGATTAGACTACTCAAACACAAAACACATAAGACTTAATGCACTAAACAAACCTATGGCTAGGTCACTGAGCTAGGGTGTGGTAGCCCCTGTACGCATGTCTAGGATTGGATCCGGAAGAGCCTGGTATTTAAGCAGTCCTAGTGACTCACCTTCTCTTCGCAGGAATCCTACCTGGTGCGTAGCTTCGGTTCACCCTAACTCAGAGGGCTCAGTAGGTGTGGCAACCTCTGTGCGCATGTCTAGGAATGGTTTCGGTGGGAGCTTGGTATTTAAGCAGTCCGCGTGACTCACCTCCTCTCCACTCGAATCCTGCCTGGTGCGTAGCTTTGGTTCACCTTGACCAAGAGGGCTCGGCCATAGGCTAAACATAATGACTAAAACCCGAAAGGGAACTAGCCATGTTTTTCCTAAAAAAAAAAAAAAGAAGAACAAAACAACAAACCCCAGTTTTAAAATTCTCAAAACTTTCTTTTGAATTTGAGAAAACCATCCTTATAAAATTTTCTGAAAAATTTCTGATTTGTGAAAATTACCAAAATGCCCCTAGTGGCAAAATTACCAAAATGCCCTTGATTTACAAAATATGAACCTACCTAACAGTTTTGCCAAAATTTCCTTATTTTATAAGTGTTCACAAACCCTAATTTGCAACTATCAAAAATACCTTGATTTTGAAAAAATTTCAAAATTGCCCCTAACTTACAAAATGACCAAAATGACCCCGGTTTCCGAAATTTTTGCAAACATCACCATTTGAAAAGGGAAACTCTCAAAAAAAAAAAAAGAACCCTCAAATTTTTACAACTTTTGAAATATCCCTAACTTCTTAAATTTTACAAATTTACCCTGGTTTTTGGAAAATTACCGAAATACCCCCGAGGTCAAAAATTTCCGAAATACCCCTGGATTTCAAAATTTTTCCAAAATTACCCCGGGACTTTAAAATTACCAAAATATTTCCGACAAAATCATCAAGGAACTTTTTATCTTGAAAAATTACGAAAATACCCTTGTAGGACAAAATTACGGAAATACCCCTGGGTAGTGGAAACACAATAACGATGAAAATTACAACGTTTCTCTGAATGAACGAAAGTTCATGCTTGTTTGATGGATGAATGAATGAATGGAAAGACTGTATGCTTGTGTGAATACGAAAGAACCACTCTTAAAACTCTTGTCATAAAACTTCTTCGCGAGTAAATAAGTGGAACAATGACTAATTCATAAAACTTCTTAATCAGATCTCGACGTTAGAAAATGAGCTCTAGAGGACATGGTCGTCGTGGAAGAGGTAGAGGAAGAATGACTAGGTCGGAACCCGTTAGATCGGGTCAAGGATCAGATAATGAAGTACCACCGCCACCACCACCCCCAGCTGTTAATGTTGAGCAGCAGGCTCAGACGGGGGAAGATGCTGTGTCGCAGGCTGTGCTGCGAGTTTTGGAATTGGTGGCTGGTGCGGGTGGAAATTCGGGAACACGTAAGTTTGTGCCTGAACGGCTTCGAGCTAATGGAGCCGAGGTGTTTCGTGGAGTGTCTGGAGTAGCACCCAGTACAGCTGAGTACTGGTTGGAAGCAACGGAGCGCATCATGGATGAGCTTGATCTGACCCCTGAGGAAAAGTTAAAGGGAATGGTGGCACTGTTACGCGATGAAGCGTATCAATGGTGGTTAACTGTGCGGGATGGTGCCACGGCTGACGATCTGACCTGGGAGTACGTTAAGGAAGCGTACCAAAAGAAGTATGTGGGAACCAGGTACACTGATGGGCAACGGAAAGCTTTTCTGGGGCTGGTCCAAGGAAACAAGTCTGTTGCAGAATATGAAGCGGAATTTCTGAGGTTGAGCCGGTACGCTCGAGGTGTCGTGGCGACTGAGCATGAGCACTGTGTCCGTTTTGAGGACGGGCTAAGGGATGACCTGAGACTGTTGATAGCACCGCATCAAGAGCGGGAATTTTCTGCGTTAGTGGAAAAGGCTAAAGTGGCTGAAGGAATTAAGGATTCTACAAGGCAGAACACTGATCGGAATAGGCCAGAAAGAGGTTTTGGATCGTCTGGCTCATCTGGGAATAAGAGGCCTAGAGTTGATGGGCCGCGAGGTCAGCAAGTTGGTTCAGAAGGGCGGTATCGACCTTGTGATGTGTGTGGAAAGACGCATTTGGGAGAGTGTTGGAGGAAAACAGGAGGATGTTTTAGGTGTGGGTCCAAGAACCATGTGGTCAAGGAATGTCCTAAGAACTTAGATGAAAGCCAACCGGAAACTCAGAATGTTAGTCAGACGGGTAGAGGAGGACAGCAGCCTCAGCAAGGTCGTGCACCGAACCATGGAGGAAATGGTTCGGGCCGTGGACGTGAAGCACCAAGAAGAGGTGCTGAAGGTGCAGACGCGAGGCAACCAAGGTTGGTTTATGCAGTTGGCCGTCGCGAGGAGGAAGATGTGCCAGATGTGACAACGGGTACGTTCCTCATTTCTGGAATACCTTTAATTACTTTGCTTGTTATAGGGTTAGCTTATTCTTGTATTGCTGGTGAAGTGACTGAAACTTTGGATGTGAACCTAGAGAATGTGCCTAGAAAGTATGATAGTTCTTTAGGATCAGAGTGCGCAGCAATAGCGTAGTGGGGTGAGTTAGACCGTACGATTATTCGTTAGTAAGTAATTTCGAGGACGAAATTATTTTAAGGGGGTAGAACTGTAACATCCTGGAAAGGGCCTATGCATTTTCAGTCTAACTGTACGAAATGACAAGTCTTAAGCACCATGAATAAATTTTTGATATTTTTGGAAACTCAGAAATGTATGAAAATGAATTGGAAATGAACATTTTTGGAAACCTGGAAATACATGCACATGAACATTTTTGGAAACCTAGAAATGCATAGACATGAACATTTTTGGAAACTAGGAAATGTAAGGAAATGATTCAAAAATGGAAAGTGAACATTTCTAGAAACTTGGAAATGTAAGAAAATGGCAAGTTTACAGAGCCGATCGAAAATTTTAGGAAACTTGGAAATGACCTAGAAATGTCAAATTTTAAAGTTTAAAATAGGAAATTAGGGCAAGGAGGCCTTAAAAGAAAAAGTTGGAGAAATTTGACACACAAACAGGCTTGGAAAAGTGGCCTGAAGATGCCACTTAGGGCCTCTGGAAATGGCGCCACATGCAAGGGTGTTGGGCCTGAGTTCGAGTCACTTGGGAAGCAAATAAATGAGGTTTTATTTTGGCTTCCAGAAGGCTGAGGTGGACGGCACATGGTTCTAGAAAAGGAGGTGTTTTATTTTCATAAATATGTGATTAATAAGGTGATAAATAGAAGCTTTTTATTTGGATTATTTTGAAGAGATAATAAAGGATTTTTATTTGGATTATTTTGAAGAGATAGTAAAGGATTTTTATTTGGATTATTTTGAAGAGATAATAAAGGATATTTCTTTAATTATTTTAAATTAAAGAGATAAAACTATCAAATAAAGAAGAGTGGTGGCCAAGTAAGGGACTCTAGCCTAGTAAATTTGGCTATAAAAGGAAAAGAGAGGCCATTCATTCATTCACTTTTCCTTTGCCGAATTTCTTAAGCAAATTCTCTTCTCTCTGCCGAAAATTCCCTAAGACATTCCCCTCTCTCTGCCGAAATTTTCCTAGCCAATTCTCTCTTTTCTCTGCTATTTTGTTAAAACCAAAAAAACCCTAGTAAAGCAAGCCAATCTCTTCATCTTTCTTTTCTTCCTATTTCTCCTTACCAATCCATTCAAAAGCTGAATCTTGGAAAGGCTTCAAGCATAGGTGCTGTCGATTTCTTCAAAGGTAAGAACAAGTTTGATTTCCATTCTTTTCTTTTAGATTAGCCGAGAGATAATCTAACCCCATACATATTTTGGTTGCCGAATATGGAAGGATCTTTCGGGATTATTAGAGTAGTCGACTAAAAGGAGGAGTATTCGGGATTTCTAAGATTAAGGTAAGACATGTGAATATTCGGCCAAAGGCCTTGATTTATGTTTCGATGATTAAGATTAAGTCTAACGTAAGGTTTTAAGGATTTCGACATTCCTAGGGAAACAAGGAACAGTTTCGGGATTTGTTGGTGATCCAACCGGCAACAAGGTAAGAATACTAATCCTACTAAGATTTGGAATTTTGGCCGAATGGCTTTTTATTAAGGTAAAAAGTGATTAATCAATTGTAGGAACTTGAGATCTAAGGCAGTAGATCAGATCTCGGGATCTCAAGGAATCTGTTAAGCGAATCAGGTGTGTACCCCACACTACTTTATAATATGTATTATGGCTATGTTTATTAATATATGTGTTATTAAGTATATGAAAGTGGCTAAAGTACCATGATATGGTACTAAGTACTCAGGTACGTTTCCTACTTCTACTAGGAATATGAAAAATGTTATTCGTAACATGAGAATATGATAAGAATGTGAACTTGGGCATGTAATTGCATAATATGTTATGGGCATATGGGTTTGTTTGAAAGGGGAAGTGAAAAGTGGTGACCTAAGACCACAGTAATCTGAAAGTGGTGACCTAAGACCACAGTAATCTGAACGTGGTGACCTAAGACCACGAATGCGGTGACCTAAGACCGCAATTTGGAGTGTAGCGGAAGGAGGGTCGACTTAGTAGTCCCCACGGTGTGACTGGCAGGTACGGGGGTGTGTAGCGGATGGACAATTAGGTTTGGGTTTGGGAATGCATCATAACTTATATTTTATGTTTTGAATGTGTAACTATTGTATGCCTGATTCTATTATGATTTAGTGTCGTGTACACATTGAGTCTGTTTGACTCACCCCGTTGTGGGACTATGTTTCAGGTGATGAACAGTGATGGACCGGGACGGCAGTACTTGTGGTGGCCATGCTCAACAATAAGTTTATATTTTTATGGACTCTTGAATTTATTTTAGTACTTTGAAATATTTTGGAAACTATTTGATGTAATAAGGCCATAAGGCCATGATGAACGATTTTTTATTTCTACTTGTTGTTTTATTGTGTTACAAATTTTTTTGATTAAGTTAAAGACTAAGTATTTTATTTTAAAATATACTCGATATGTTTATTACTTAAAATTAAAAAAAAGGTTTTCTAATATAAAAATCCAGTTTGTTTTCAACACAAGCCCAACCCAAACAATATATTTTTTTAAAATCACACAAGTTTTTTTCTAAGTAACAAAAGAATTTGAAACCGGTTTACTTGAGGAACATACCAAATCTGGTCAAAGCTCATGGGCCGGGTTTGGGGTGTTTCATGTACCGTATGGAAAGACGTTCAATACCGTAAATGGGTTTGATCCGTTTGACTCAAGCTTCGAAGGGAAAAGTCGTGGATATGATTTGTCTAGCAGTACTTTGTCTCCAACCTTAAATTGGTTCGTTTTCATCACTTGCACATCATGGTGTCACTTTATCTCTGCATCGTGTTTTTTGGTTTCTCCTCAGTATACACTCGCCATTCATCTAGTTCATCAAGTTGTACCATTCGCTCTCCATATGTTGTTCAATTTCTGTCACCTTGACTGAAACATGGCTCCAACGTGATTTCATGATGGATTTCCTACAAGGAATGTGGAGCCACATGGTTACTTACATTAATAGAGTTTTTAATATCATCTTGATCACTAGAGACTCTCATAGAATCACGTGCTTGAAGAATAATCTTTTTGCCACCTACACAAAGCATAAGTTCACCCGTACCAACATCGATAATAGTCCTAACAATGGCTAAGAAGGGTTGACCTAAGATCGAAGGTACCTCACTATCCTTATCCATGTCTAACACAACAAAGTCAACCGGGAATATGAATTTATCGATTTTTACAAGCACATCCTTAATAACACCCCTAGGATATCTGATAGTTCTATCTGCTAATTAATTACTCATCCTAGTGTGTATGGGTTTCCCAAGACCTAGTTGTTTAAACATTTTGTAGGGCATGACATTAATACTGGCCCCTAAATCAGCCAAACCAATGTCAATATTTAAACTACCAATGAGACAAGGAATAGTAAAACTCCCTGGATGTTTTAGTTTGTTAGGTAGTTTGTTTTGTAGGATAACCGAGCAAACTACATTAAGCTCCACGTCGACGAGTCATCTAACTTCCTATTGTTTGTTAACAACTCCTTTAAGAATTTAACGTAATTTGGCATTTGCGAAAGGGCTTCAACAAACGGTAAGTTAATGCGTATTTTTTAAGAAGCTTAAGAAATTTACCATATTGTTCGTTTGTGTGGTCTCTCGTCATCATGTTAGGATATAACACTCAAGTTTTGTATTCTTTGACAACCGGATTTTGCTCTTTCCTATCTTCCTCAACCTCATCATTGTTCACCACAATTTCTTGCCTCGGTTCTTGTTTAGGTTCAACTACCCCTTCCACGTCTCGAACAGTAATTCCGTGAAGCTACTCCCTTGCATTAGTTTCAGTATTGCTAGGCAAGCTACCTTGTGGTCTTTTCGGAATTAGTTTACCATGTTGACCTATTTGATTTTTAAGTCCTTGAATCAATGTTTGCTGATTTTTCAGTGCTGCCTTAGTGTTTCAAAAACAGGTTTCTGGCACCGATATAAATTTTTTCAACATCTTCTCAAGGTTCGGCTTTTTCTCTTGCTGATAAGGTTGTTGAAAGCTTGGAGGGGGTTGTGCTCTCTGATTTCCTTGACCACCCAAGAGAAATTGGGATGGTTTCTCCAACTTGCATTATAGTTATTACTATAAGGGTTATTTTAAGGTCTAGAATTATTACCTATATAATTAACTTGCTCATTCTCTATGCTAGGACCAAAGGGTAAACATTCTGTATCATTCATTCCACCTCTATTGCATTGCATCACCGGATTTTACCTGCGTAGAAAAATATAAACTGCCAATTTTCTTATTTAGTGCTTTTACTTGGTTTGATAACATGGTGACAACATCTAGATTAAAACCACCGGCTGCTTTCATCGGTTTTGTCCTCATGACTTGCCACTGATAATTTTTCAGTGTCATTTCCTTTATAAACTCATAGGCTACCTTAGGTGTTTTATTATTCAGTGTACCACTAGCTGCTGCATCAATTAACTACATTGTTGAGGGATTCAAACCATTGTAGAAGGTTTGAACTTGCAACCATAAAGGTAACCCATGATGAGGGCACTGTCTCAATAGATCCTTGTATCTCTCCCATGCATCATATAGTCTCCAAATTGATCTAAAAAAAATAAGAGATGTCATTCCTTCACTTGGCTATTTTAGCAGGTGGGAAATACTTCAGGAGAAACTTCTCAGTAATTTGAGCCCATGTAACGACGAAACCTCATGGTAAAGAGTTTAACCACTGTTTCTCTTTGTTCCTTAACAAGAAAGGGAACAACCGTAAGCGAATAGTGTCATCAGTGGGGCCATTAATTTTGAAAATATCGCAAATCTCTAAGAAATTGGCCAAATGAGTATTTAAGTCTTCATCTTGCAAACCTTCAAATTGAACATACTGTTGTGCCATCTGAATTGTGTTTGGTTTCAGTTTGAAATTGTTTGTAGGAATATTTGATTTCACAATACTCGATTCAGCCCCAATCAAAGTGTGCTTGGCATAATCATACATAGTGTGAAGAGTAGGAGCTACAGGAGGTAGCTGAATATTTTGATTATCACTCATCTCCTCAATAATATTGTTGTCCTCTTGTTCGCCTACTATATTCTGTCGATTCTGCCTTGCTTCTCTAATCTTTCTGCGATTTCTACAATTAGTATTTTTAATTTCACTATCGAAAAGTAATGGTCCCGATGGAATTCTTCTAGTCATAAACCAAAAAAACCTGCCAAAAGAAAACAAAAGAAAAATTAAAATGTAAAAATTAAATTAAAAAAATATAAAAATAAAATGAATATAAAAATGGCTAAATTAAATAAAGTGTTCCTAATATTTTAGTCCTTGGCAACGGCGCCAAAAACTTGATGTATGTTTTTCTGTTACTAACTACAAATACGATGAATGCAAGTGCACCTATTGATAAATAGTATAGCTACGGTGAGTAAAGATGTTATATCCACGAGGACTAAAAGTATTAGTAATTACTGTTTTCCTATTATTTAGCCAACAAATTGGAGTGATTGTTTTAAACTAAGATTTACTAAATTTATCTAACTAAAGAACTCAACAGAGAATGAATCAGGAAAATAATCGAATAATAACCAATGCGAGCAACAATACCCAGGAAAGAAACCACCTAGACTTCATTTATTATTCTGAATCTAATTTAAATGATTTATTCACTTGATATCTTGATCCGTAGAAATCCCTAAATTATGCTAATATCTCTTTTGAGAGTAAGAGCAACTGACTCTAAGTTGATTAACTGAAATTTCTTTCTAATTGAAACCCCCTATTTTCTCATTAACTCGATCTATGAATTCTCCTATTAGATTTGACTTTAATCCGGTAGATTAATGTCATCCTTTTTCTAGGATTACATGCAACTCTACTCAATTATGCTAGTTCTACTCTTAAACAAAGATTTTTCCTCCTCTAATTTAAGCACATTAAACATGAATTTATATCCTGGAAATATTAAAACAAGAGATAAGCACACATAACTAATAACAAGAATCAAGTATTTATTGCGTAAAACATAAATTAAATAATATAATTCATCATAGGGTTCATCCTCCCTAGGTATCTAGGGAATTAGTTCATAATTGTGAATAAAAACATCTCAAAGTCAGAATAACCTCAAGAAATAAAGAAACTCATAAAAACTTCAAGAGAAATTAAAAGGAGGTATTCAATCTTGATGGAAACCCGCTTCAGAGTTGGCTCCAATGGTGGTCTTCGAGTTGCTTTCTTTGATATTCTCTGATGCCCCCTTTCTCTATTCTTTTATTTGGTATTTATAAACTCTAGAATGCCCAAAAAGCCTAAAATTGTGTTTTTTTTTTGCATCTTTGGGATGCAAGTCATGAAATCGAAATGGTCTGGCACATGACTGTGTGTCCAGCCCGTGTGGCTCACATAGTCGTGTGTCTAGCCCCTATGGGAAAGCCTAGCCTGTGTGGCTCCTAAAATCTTCTGTTTTTGTTTGATTTTCACTCGCTTTTTGCCCATTTTTCTCCCAAATGCTCTCCTAAGTATAGAAACATGAATTCAAAGGATTAGGAGCATAAAATTCTCAAATTTGCATAAATAATCATCCAAAAATGCATTAAGAACAAGATTAAAATATGTTACTTTTATCACTTATCAATTACTTATTTCTCTTATTTTCAATTACTTAGGGTTTAAGGTAATACTTTGTTTGTCTGTTGTGTTGATGTTTGGAAGTAATTAAGAAAAGTTTGCAATAGATGAAACTAAGACTAGCATGTGTGAACCTTGGTTCACTTGTGTTTATGTGTAAGTTTTAACATGCTCTAAGCGACTTGTGTATGTTTGTGAAATTGCAAACCTAATAGAACCGTCTACAAGCAAGGACAAGGGAAAGTCGAAGCTTGTTTAAAAGCTTTCAGCAAATTGGTGAGTGTTCAGTGGTCACCACTTGTATGTGTGAACCATAGAGTTAATTAGGAGCTTAGGGCTTTAACCTAAGTTCCGAGAGTAAGCCTTCTCTAAAACTCTATTTTGTGATTGTGTTTAAATATGTGTTTTTATGAACAGTAATATGCGAGCTAGTTATGAATAGTGTTCTATGTTTGAGTAAATGTATTCACACTATAATCTTTTATAAACCGTTGGATATAACGGCATGTCATAAGATTGTGAGTACTCACATTTGTGTTTTGTGTTTTAGGTGAGAGGCCCTAGGCCAGGTTAGGAGGAATAAGGGAATATCGAGCTAAGCTTCATTCAATGGGATATGCTGGTGTGTTTGGAGAATGCTTAGCCTTTTGCTACACGTATCGGACATGTTAAGACTCTTAGAGTCAAAGTGAAGAGTTATAAAGAGATCCGCTTATCCAACAGAAAAGAACAAGTGAATAAGACTCTATTTTTCAAAATATTACGTTTTACTGTTTTAAGCTTAACTAACAGTAGAAAACTACGAACTAGGCTTCGCATAAATATGGTGAACCTAGTTCGCAGATAAGTAACTTTTTTTAAACGCTTGTTTAACTTATGTTTTTGTGCATGCTTTTTGGTTTTCCTGTATATTCATTGAGTTTGCAAGAGCTCACACACTCCTTTCTAAACACTGCAGACAGTTAGATTGCACATGTGTAGCAGCGAGGCGAGTGATCCATACGAAGCATAAACACTGAAAATGTGGTACAAGCAAACTCAAGACATAAAGGCAATATAGGTTTCTGCTTGGGCTTAGAGATATATTTCTATCTATTGAGTTCGCCGACTGTTATAGGACTTAGTTCTTTTTATATTTTTTTAATACCTCTTGCGAATGATAAAACTATATATACAAACCTGAATTTCAAGTATATAAATATAGTCCAAGTCTTGTTTGATGTTTCCTTAATCTACAAGTTCATGCTTAAGTATTTCATCTTTAACAGAGTGTTCGCCATAAGCAAAACATGTAAGAAATCAAATAGACTAACTTATATCGAGTTCGCCAAAGTTGCTGCGAAGTGAGAAGGTTATTGGACTGTTCAAAGTGCGAACCCTAAATGACCAACAAACTACTACTTACGAACCCTTAATAAATTTATGATACGCGAAATAGGGGAGACCATGTGAAATGTGTTTGTAGAATCTATGCATAAGGGTGACGTTCATGAGAACCTACCCCTTTTAAGGAGAATTTCCCCTTAAAAGACTTAGAATGCATGAGCCATGTAGGGCGCGAACGCCAATGTCAAATAGTTAAACTACTATGTCCTGTGGGGTATTTTGTTTTGCAACAATTAGGGTTCACATGTCCTTAATTCTTTTTAGTAAATACTTATGCATTCAGGGAAGGAGAAGTTAAGTGTTAGCAAGTAATGTAGGTTTGCATTTTACTGTGTTGCGTACCGTGAAGCAAGCAATGTGAGTTCACGAGCTTGTGTTTTCTTAAACATGGTCATATTTTGTGCAGCGTGTTGGAGGCTCAGTTGGTGTTCAACTGGAGAGTAGCTTTTGTGGCTAATGTAGCGTTTCATAGCTCGGGTCGAACAACTGGACTAGGTATAGGGTGTTACAGTGATCCCATATTTTTTTGAATATTATTGAGTTTGATTACTCTTTAAAAGTTACAAGCGAGAAAATCTTAACTCTTTTTCTTTGCCTTTTAGACTTGTTTATTTTTTTTATTTGTGAGTGCATAATGGTGAGAGTTAATTTTCTTTGATAAACTTTTCTCTCTTTTTTTTTTGAGCTTTTTTTTTTAATTTCAGCCTCTACTAATGACACGCACACGTAGTAAGGATGAGGAGCATGATACACCCTTGGTTACCATGGATCAAATTAAAATACTGTTCGAAGAACTTTAAAAAGATTTTAATGAGGTAAAAGAGCATTTGGAAATAAGTTCGAGAAATTGCAAGCTCGTGTCCTTTAATAGCAAGACAGTTTAACAAACTTTTAGCCAAACTTTGGCTCGATTGGATGCCAACAACGATGATGATGAGTAACCTCTTCACAATTACGATAAGACTTATGATCATGGTGATGATTATGAGTCGTGACAATCTTTTGAATGTATTAAACGTGGCTCATGTACTTCTGATGCAACTTTCAGTACCAATGCTTATGGTAAATTTTCTATGACTAAACCAAAATGCAGTGTTCCACCATTTAAAGAGAAGCATGATCCTGATGCCTATTGTGATTGGAAAAATAAAATTGAGCTGATGTTTGAATAATGCAAATGTTTAGAGGAAGAGAAAGTTCAATTAGCTACCTTGGAATTCTCTGACTATGCTTTAAGTTGGTGGTGCAACACCCCTAACCCGTATCCGTCGTCGAAATAGGGTTTTGAAGCATTATCAGAATATTCAAAACATTTAGCGATTAATTTAGGCAAGTTACTATTCATTCACCGAGGTCATTCATAATGTCCCTTAAATAGACCATCAAGGCCCAATACGAGCATTAGAATCAAGTCAGGACTAAATCAGGAACTCAGGGAATTTTTCGTGAAATTCCAAAATTCTTCAAGGTGCGGGGCTCCCACACCCGTGTGGTCCAAGGGACACACCTGTGTGACCCTGGGACACGCCCGTGCTGCAGGTCGTGTTTCAAACTAGATAGCTCTCTAACTTGTGCCACAATGCCACACGTCCGTGTGCTAGGCCATGTTGTTAATTAATTCAATTCGAATTAGCTGCAGGTTTCACACGGCCAAGTCACACGCCCGTGTTCAAGGCCGTGTCTCCCACACGGCTGAGACACACACCCGCGTCTCTTGTCATCTGCTCAATTCTGAGCATTCTATTTTCTCAAATTTAAGGTGCAGGGGGACACGCGACCTAACCACATGCCCATGTTACTAGGCCGTGTGTCAGACACGGTCTAGACACACGCCAGTGTGCCTGCCCGTATGGACAAAATAAAGCCATTTCTAGCTTTATTTCTCACCCAAAATTTCACCCATGACCTGCACTTGAATCACATATACAAATACCAACCATTTCAAGCATTCAAGATGAGCAAACTCTATCATTTAACATGATATATCATCACAAGCATTCATTTACATTTACATGCCAATATGGCCAACATATCCTATACATGTCATTACAACCGTAATTGATTTACCATATTGTACCAACATGGGCGGATGGATAGTGTGAGTGATCTCCGCCGAGCTTCCAATCCAATGAGCTTCCGATTTACTCTAAAAAGGGGGAAAATAAACGGGGTAAGCATAAAATGTTTAGTAAGTTCGTATAACATGGTACTTAACTTACCATACATCCTATTTGAGGTAACTAAGTAATCCATATTCAACCACTTTGATCTCAAGCCCTACACACATCCTCATTGCCCTTGTTAGTCATATATTCCATATTAATATCAAGACATGTATGGGCTCAACAATAATCAAGTTTCCAAGCACATATGCTTTCCACATCATGTGTACATTCAACATACATAATTCATCTCATTATTTCGAGTATAATTTCATAATAGTTCATTTCAAGTTCAGATCATTTCGCATCAGGACTTTACACATATTACTCGGAATATCAAAGTCACGATCAGTACACTCTAGGTGTACAAGTCCATAGTCAAGAATGAAAATTCTCATTAAATAGTTTCCATGTACAAATATCATCATCTCATATTTCATATATCACTTGTCATGTATCATCATTTTCTTGCATTTCAAGTAATATTATTCATGTCATATTCCCATATCATATGTAACATTCCATGTCAATTTATTTTCAATTCATCTTTGCTCTTGTCAGAACTTTACCCGTTGAATTTATTCAAAATATCGATGGATACACAGGTAGTACACCCAGGGTGTACAAATTAGAATCCATCAATTCACGTCCAATAGTACCCTTAAGGTACAATTTTCAAAGAGTACACTTTCGAGCTACACATGTATACAACAGTATTACCAGTCCAGGCTAAATCCTTTTCATGTCATATGCTCTAAAGAGCTTGAACCGGGTTACCCATCCGGGCTAAATCCAATCCATAACATATGTTCGAAAGGACTTATATCAAGATTACCCGTCCGGGCTAAATCCTATCAGAATTGAGGTCGAAGGATTACTCATCCGAGCTAAATCCTATCCGCAACAAATGCAGAACCTCTTTCATTTCGAGAAATCACATATCCATCGATTTTCCATTTATTCAACTGGGATTTAAACACTTTTCAATCACTTTTGGGCATTTGATTATTTCATACCTCCGTAACATTTATATAATTCGAGTAAAACACATTCCACATTCATGTCAAGCATACGAGTAACATTTTATTCATTTACCATTTTATCAGGAATTTTCATTTATCAGGCTATATCGAGTAGGTGATCATTTCACATATTTATGACATTGATAAGATTCACAAACACAACATTTAAATCAAGCATAAAAACATATACAATTTAGTTACACGAACTTACCTCGACAAAGGTTCGTGTACGTAAAATCGACTAATCTGAAATTTTCCTCATTCCTTGTTCTAACTTCGAATTTGGTCTATCTGGATCTATACGAGTAAATTTAACATCAATTTATCATGTTTTACAACTTTTCATTTTTGTCCCTAAATCATGTTTTCATAAAAAATCACTTTGTAAAACTTATTTATCTATCAATAATCTTTCATTTTCTACCATAAATCTCTAATTTCCAGCATATACATCCATGACCCATTTTCATACTTTGATAAATTTTCAAATTGATCCCTCAAATAGAGAGATTAAGTTATGCCGATTCCAAAAATATCAAAATTACTAAATACGGGACAAGGAAACTTACCCAATTTGGCCATGAAAGTCTCTTCTCTCTCTCCTAAGGTTTCCATTTTTATTTTGGGAAGAAGATGAGAAAATATGATTTTTATTTTCTTTTCACCTTTTTAATTAATAAATATTTTCACTTTCCAATTTAGTCCCTAGCTTTTTTATCAATTTCCATGGATGAATCATCCAAAATTATTTACATACTTTTTTACTAATGGTCTAATTACCATATAAGGACCTTAAGTTTTGAATTCCATAGCTATTCGATCCTTATAGCTACTAGAATTCAACTTTTGCATTTTATGCGATTTAGTCCTTCTCGTAATTAAACACCAAATCGATAAAATTTTCGTACCAAAATTTCCACATGTCATATCTATCATAAAATAAAAATAAATTTTATTTTGGCTCAGATTTGTGGTCTCGAAATTGGGCTGTTATAGGTGGACTCAATTAGTACGGTCTCAACGAATGAACCATGAGAGATCGACCGACTCATAGGATGATTTAAAGAGAATCATGCAAAAATGGTTTGTTCCACTTCATTACTGTAAGGACACCAAACGAAAGCTTTAAAATCTTGTTCGAGGTAATAAATCTATGATGGAATATTTTCATAAGATGGAGATTTTGATGCAACAAGCTAATAACGATGAGGAGTCTTAAATTGTGAATGGGTTGAATGAAAATATGACTGAAATTTTAGATCTTCAGACTTTTATTGGTTTGGAAGAAGCGGTTCAGAAAGCTTGTATGATTGAAGATCAGTTGAAATGAAAGTCTAAGAACCATTCATGGGTCGTGCATCTAATTGGAGTACTTTGACCTTTACCTTTTAGGGCTTAAAATTTATTCAACTGGAAGAGAACTGTATGCTTCCATCTAAAGACGAACCTAAGTGACTTGGTTGGAAAGATGGGGTGCCACCTAATGGTGCAGCTTCTATTGTAAAGGTACTTTCTAGTACTTCTTCTAAACCTACTTCAAATCATTTTTGTGATGTTAAATGCTACAAATGTAATGAAAATGGACATTATGCTCATGATTTTCTAAATAAAAGAGTAATGTTTATATGCAATGATGGTACCCTTACTTCTAATTCTGAGAATGACAATTTAGATGCTACTAATGATGTTTGTGACTATGATGATGAGGAAGAAGTTGAAGAGGTTTTGGAACCTCATACTAATGGAGGCAATTTTCTTTAGTCTTATTGTCTTGTAGTGCGACAATCCTTTAACATTCAAGTAAGGACAATTCTAATGAAGTGAAAATGATTAACATTTTCCAGTCGAGGTGCTTGGTTCAAGGAAAGTTGTGTTCTATTATTTTAATAGTGGTAGTTGTGCCAAAATGGTAGGTAGTTTTTTAGTGGATACTTTATATTTACCTTGTCAAAGGCATCCTGATGCATATCACTTACAATGGCTTAACGAAGGTCCGGAAGTTAAGGTAGTTAAGTAGTCTTTAATTGCATTCAAAATTGGGAATTATTCTAACGAGGTTTGGTGTGATGTAGTTCCCATGCATGCTGCCCATTTTCTTCTTGCCAGACCATGGTAATATGATCGTGATGTGGTGCACCATGTCAAATTAAACTGTTACTTTGTTGTGTTTAAAGGGAAGAAGTTTACTTTGGCCTATTTAGATCCAAAATATGTACACAATGGTTAACTCAAGATGAAAAATTTTTTTTAGGGAGTTAAAGGAAAGAAAGATGCAATTGAAAAAAGGCTGAGAGACAGGGGGCCATTAGTGATAAAAGCCAAAATGCTAAAGGCCTAATGGTTAGTGTATCCCCTTATAAGACCAAATGAGTGCATCAAAATTTTTATGCAAGAGAAAAAGATGTGAGGAAAGCCCTTTTCACCAAATAGTCTTGCATCCTTGTCCACTTTAGGCAAACACTATTATCTTTAACTAACCTTAATGATTCTTTGCCTAGTGTGTTTTCTTCTCTTTTGCAAGATTATACGGACGTGTTTAGTGATGCTCTTAAAGGTTTACCACCCTTACGAGGGATTGAACATCGAATAGACTTGGTACTGGGATCGATGATTCCCAATAGACCGACTTATCGAAGCAATATTGATGAGACAAAGGAATTGCAAAGACAAGGAATTATTTGACAAAGAGTACATTCATAAAATCTTAAGCCCTTGTGTCATTCTAGTGCTTTTAATGCCTAAGAAAGATGGTACATAGACTTAATTATATGCTTGATAAATTGTATAGAACTAGTATTTTTACTAAGATTGATTTTAAAAAACAGCTATCATCAAATACGAATGAAAGAAGGGAATGAATGGGAAATGACTTTTAAGACAAAATTTGGTTTGTATGAGTGGCTTGTTATGCCATTCGGTTTAACTAATGCACCTAGTACATTCATACGCTTCATGAATCTTGTTTTAAGGCCATACTTAGGTAAATTTGTTTTCGTTTATTTTGATGACATCTTGATTTATTCTAATTCTTTGGAATCACATTTTATTCATGTTAAATCAGTTTTGGATATATTACGAGCTGAACAATTATATGCTAACCTTGACAAGTGCACTTTTTGTTGTGGTAAGCTAATATTTCTAGGTTTTATTGTGAGAACACAAGGAATCCATATGGATGAAGACAAGGTAAAACAACTTGTGAGTGGCCAACCCCAAAACCTATAACCGAGGTGAGGTTTTTCCATGGTCTAGTTAGTTTCTATAGACGTTTTGTGAAAGATTTTTCAACTTTTGGTTGCACCTTCAACCAGAATTATAAAGAAGATGATAGGTTTTCAATGGAGTACCGCACAAGAAAAGGATTTTCAAGCCTTGAAAGATAAGTTATGTTTAGCTTCAGTTTTAAAATTACCTGATTTTTCTAACACTTTTGAATTGGAATGTAATGTTTCAGGTATTGGCATAGGAGCCGTTCTAATGCAAGGCAAACGCCAAATTGCTTATTTTAGTGAAAAACTCAGCAATGCTCAACTGCATTACTCAACATATGATAAGGAACTTTTAGCATTGGTTCGAGCTTTTAAGGTTTGGCAACACTACTTGCTACATAAGGAGTTTATCATACATACCCATCACGAGTCATTATAATGGCTGAAGGGACAAGTTAAGTTGAGTAACAGACATGTCCGATGGGTTGAAGTTATTGAATCCTTCCCATATGTCATAAAATACAAAGAAGTTAAAGATAATATTATTTTCGATCCACTATCATGACGGTATTCCTTAATTACTACTTTAAATGCTCGAATTTTAGGTTTCAAGCACATTAAGGAATTATACTCTAATGATAATAATTTTGCATCTATTTACCATTTCTAAGGTAAATGTGCCTTTGAAAAATTTTATCTTGTAGATGGTTTTCTATTCAAGCTAAATCGATTATGTGTACCTCAATGCTCATTAAGGGAGTTACTTGTTCATGAGGCACACAGAGAAGGACTTATGGGACACTTTGGTGTTACTAAAACACTTAATATCCTTCATGACCACTTATTTTGTCTACGAATGCAAAAGATGCTGAAAGGGCATGTTTTAAATGCATTACATGTAAAATTGTGAAGTTTAAGGTAATGTCACATGGTTTGTACACCCCACTTCCCACTCCCACTTCACCATGGATTGATATTTCTATGGATTTTATTTTGGGTTTACCTAAAACTAAACATGGCAGAGATAGTGTCTTTATTGTGGTTGACAGGTTTTCAAAAATGAATCATTTTATCCCATGCCACAACTGATTATGCTACTAATCGCTGAAATCAGAGCTTTAAAATTTATAAAACGAATGATCAAACCTGGAAACTAACTTTGACAACGATTAAAGGCAAGTGTACCTATCGAACAGTAGTATAGCTTAGGCAAGACCGAATTGTCGAACCCAAAGGAACTAAAAGTACTAATACTAACTTTCTTCTTATTATTTGGCCTTAAAGATATAGTGAAGTTGCTTTAATCTAAATTAACGACTACTAAGCTAAAGACACAACACAAAAAGAACGAATTGGGAAATAGCTTGAAGGAAAACTCAGTTGATCACGACGATACCCTCAGGAAGAATCCACGTAGACTTCACTTGTTATCTAACACTAAACCATAAGATTTCTTTACTTAGCCTGATCCGTAGGACTCCCTAACCTATATTAAACCCTCTCTCGAGGCGAATAATGTCTAACCCTAAGTTAACTAGTGGAACTCTCGTTCGCTTATAATAACCCCCTAAAATAGTAGTAAATCGATCAATGAACTCCCATATTAGGTTTCACCCTAATCCGGCAAAATCTCGTAACCCTATCTCTAGGAGTTCGATCAACTCCGCTTAATTATGCTAAATCTACTCTTAAGCAGGGTCTATTCCTCCTCCACCTATGTACATCAGATTTGGATTAAGCAACATAATTAAGAACAAACTAAGTAATTATTATATAATTCAGAAATCAAATAACAAGATTCATCTAGGTTTCATCCCCTTCAGGTATCTGAAGGATTTAGTTCATGACAAATAAAGAAAACATCTCAAGAGAAAAGATAAAACAAAACATAAGAAATCCCTAAAACCCCCTGAAGAAATTGAAGGAGAAATCCGCCGTCTTGAGTATAACTCCAGCTTCTTGGGATGGATCAACTGGCTATCCTCACGCTATTCCCTAATTCTGACCTTCTCGGCTTGGCTCCTTGGCCTAGCTTTGACGCCTTTTCAATGGTGGCACTTAGGGGATATATATAGGCACTTGGAATGCGATTCTTTCTCCCTAAGTATCCTTTTCCGACTAAAATTTCTCTTTCCAGCGATAGAGGCACGACCATGGCACATGCCCGTGTGGATCGACTTTAGACCGTGTTCGAATTTCTAACTTGAGGTACGACCGTGTGAGGAGGGTTTGAGGTTGTGCTCTAGGTGATCGGCGAGGCACGACCGTGTGTGATTTGGGTCAGGCCGTGTCAATTTCGTGCTAAGGCCCATTTACTCCGTTTTGGGCCCGTTTTGTGTTCTTTTCATCCTCGGGTGCCTTCCTGGGTATAAGACATGAAAAGAAAGGATTACAAGCACCTTTTTATATAAATCGAAGGATAAATCATCCAAAAGCATGTTAAATGCGGGATTAAAATATGTTACTTTTACGGTTTATCAAATACCCCCACACTTAAGCTTTTGCTTGTCCTCAAGCAAAATTCTCAATCATACAATTAAAACGAACTTTCCATGGTTCACAATTCCTATCAACAATGCCTCATCACAATTCATAGGTAATTCATACATGGATAATTCAATTCAAAGAGTCCTAAGTTTCAAACGAGATAAGTCATGAGTTTGTACTTCGAAAACATAGGTGTCTCCCCTCATTTAAATAACTACCTTTTCAATTCAAAACTGACAAGGATTGATATCCTCACTAAAGATTCAATCAAATCACTCTAAAGTGTTTAAGGTTCAGGAAAAGATCACTCATAAGTCAAACTTGAAAAGTTAATCCCATAGGCTGGCCTGAAAATCAAATCTCCACCACTGTAAAACGAGATGATAAACAGATCAAGAGGTCTTTGTTAGGGTTGTAACGGGACTAGGGTTAAAGGTGTGGTTAAAGGATGAAACTAGAGGGTTAGAATCGAGATTGAATTGACAAGTACCTACCTAAGAGTACTGAAATAATATTTACATCAACTGAAAATAATAATGAACCTACTAATATGAGCTTTTCTTTTTGAAAATAAACTTTGATTTGTATAAGCTCACTTTTCATACTATTAATATTGAATACTTTGAAATTTTTTTTGTTAAGAACAAACTAAGTAATTACTTTAACTTATAGTATACTTCGGTACTAATCAAATCATATCTCGATTAAAAGGTAGTCAATAGGAAGGGTGATAACAAATACAAAGGGTTTTGGGTTAATATTAGTAGGTGAGTCAATAAAAAGGGTTGTTAGGATCAACGGGGTTCACTAGGGGTTAATTGTAGAGGTAGGCTATTTAGTGGAGTGACTGGGTTAAAACATAGGTGCCTTTATCATCTCTGTATTATCAAATCATAGATGTGGTCTCAACATGTATAAACGAGGCAAGTTCTAGAATAACAGTTCATAGTTGACTCACTCATAATCAAAGAATGAGCAAGAAAAAGAATTATGCTCTATAATCTCACAAAAATTATAGGTGTTTTGACATCATCTTCGTGAATTTCAAATTTCAAGGTAGTATTCGAATTTAGTTTAATAATCTAGCAAAAAAAAAATTAATTTTTTTTTTGAAAAAGAGACTTATCATGCTTAATTCTCTAGTATTCTTCAAATTCAATCATCAATGCACAATTAGCTATGACTTATTCTAAAACATTCAAAAATAATAACAAATCATCAGAAATTTCATCCTAATTAGTAATATGACAAATTTGCTTAAAAACAAGACTAAATCAGGGATTTGAGAATAATGAAAAAAAGTTAGGCACTGTTATTCCACTTTTACCCTCAGGGATTTGAGAATAATACAAAAAGTTGGGCATTTTTACCCCCCACACTTAAGATGTACATTGTCCTCAATGTACAAAGATAGATAATATCTCTATTTTTATATAAATCAAAAGTGACGGTGGAAGGTACTCCCTGAATTCTTGGGTGGGTTCCGTGGAGGATGTGGTAAATACGGTGAAGGGGTCGGTATGGTGGTGGTGTTGGTTCCCAACCTCTGCGCTAGATAAAGAAATTGGGGAACTCGTGAAGGATTAGCCAGGGGTTATTAAGACATAATAAAAATAAACTAAATATAAAATTAAAGAAAAGCAAGCTAAAGGGAAGGAGACTAAGAAGAAAACTAAAATGAAAAGAAAATACTAATGGACTGTGAAGTCCTTATTGAAGGATGGTTCGCAAGGTGGGAATCAACGCTAAGGTTGAGGGTGTGCTGGCGGTGGCGGAAGTGAAGAGGTTATCGTGGTGGTCGGCGTGATTCCCAAGCAGCCTGGCGACCCTGACACTAAGAAACTAAAAGAAAATTAAACGAAAAGAGCAGAAGAGAAGTATAGATAAGGAAAATAAAGGAGAAGAGAAACAAAAAGAAAAAATAAAATGGTCTCAAAGACCCTTGGCTCGGTGAGTGGACGAAGCTGCCGGCATGAACTCATGTAGAGGGTTACCCTCGGTAAGATGATGCTTGCCTTCTTCCGCTTCTTCGTCATGATTTGTGGATTGCTCCAAGGATCTAGAGGTTTAGTTTGGGGATAGAAAGGTGTTTGAGAAGGAGAGGAAGGAGAGGAAGAAAGGGTAGAGGGTGAAGGAGAGGAGTGGGGAGAGGGGGTGGTGTTTAAATAGGGGTTTAAGTCTGCCATGTCCCCACAGCCGTGGTCCTAGGGTGTGTCGATTTACACGGCTGCCTCGCACGGCCGTGTGTTGTAGTGTGTTGTTACTCCATGTCCGTGTTTCATCAACCCACGCCCGTGTTTGCGAAGTTTGTATGTTGGCACGGTCGGGCTGCACAGTCGTGTCTTGCACGTGCTGGACAAGTCAGTATTTTTGCACGGTTGCGGGACACGGGCGTGTTCTGCCCGTGGTGTGCAAGTCAGTAGCTTCACACGGTTGTTGGGCACGGTCGTGCCATTCTATCGGTGCTCGTGGGGAGGGTGGTTGGATCCATGACGTTAGGGTTAGGTAGGATCTGATTCGCACGGCCTCTACTCTGTCAGTGCGGTGGTTTCGATGGTCCATACGGCCACGAACATGGCCGTGTGTAAGGCCGTGTGACCTGGAAACTTGTACTTTTGGTTAGTTTAAAAAGAGAAAAAGAATGAAAAATAAAAAAGAATGAAAACAACTTTAAAAAGAAATAAGGTTGGTACTCGAGTTGCCTCCTGAGAAGCGCTCGTTTATAGTCTTAAGCTAGACTTTTCCTCGTGTTTGAAAAATTTAGGGAGGTTTAAAGGTTTGAATATCTTCCCTCATTCTTATAGTTCTATTTTCATGACAAAGTTTAAGTCAAGAAGCGTTTACCTCAAATTTGCTGAATATTAGATTGCTTACCTCGATTGTTCCATATGGGAAGATATCGTGTACCTTAAAAAGAATTTCTCCCTTTACCCTCAGGTCTGTTGAGATGATGTGAGGAACAGCCTTGTCTAACAGTACCTGGTCTCCTATTTTAAAGTGATTTGATGTCTCTACGAGCTCTTCTGGTGGTTCCTCCGGTTTTACTTCGTGTGGTTCTAGTCCTTCCTTAACGTGTGTATGATGCTCTTCTAATTTGTCGATCCTAAGGCTTTGTTCCTCGTGTAGTTCTTCCTTGTTGACGTTGATTTGGGGTCTATGAGTCGGCTCAGGTTTGTGTCCTTGTGATGTTTCCTGCGATGAAGGTTGAATAATTTGATTATCATTTGAAGTGACTATCTTACATTCATTGTCTGTTGTCCTGGCCGAGTCAAGAACTTGCAGCTTGATTGATTCATCACCTACATGAAGTATAAGTTCTCCTGTGGCAACATCAATTTTAGTCTTGGCAGTTGCTAAGAAGGGTCTTCCTAGGATTAGGGGGATTGAATTATCCTCATCCATGTCTAGAACAACAAAGTCTACTAGGAAAACAAATTTATCGATTTTTACAAGAACATCTTCAATAATGCCCTTAGGAATTCTGACAGTTTTATCAGCTAATTGAATGTTCATCCTAGTTTGCTTGGGCTTCCCTAGACCTAATCGTTTAAACAATGTATAAGGCATGACATTTATGTTTGCCCCTAAATCAGCTAATGCATTATCCATAGTTAAACTACCAATTAAACATGGAATTGTGAAACTCCCTGGATCTTTTAACTTCTGTGGTAATCTATTTTGCAACATTGCCGAGCATGTTGCGTTCAACTCCACGTGGTGCTCTTCGTCTATTTTGCGTTTGTTACTTAGGAGCTGCCTTAAAAACTTCCTCGAGTCTGGCATCTGAAAAAGAGCTTCGAGAAGAGGTAAGTTAATATGTAATTTCTTTAATAGTTTAAGAAACTTACCGAACTGTTCGTCTGAATCATCTCTTTTTATGGCTTTGGGATAAGGTATGCGAGGCTAGTACTCTTGAATTATCGGTTCTGGCTTTTCTTGTGTTACCTCTACTTTACCTTCGTCTACTTTGTTTTTTGGTATTGGATTGGGTTCATCTAACCCTTTATTGTCCTGAGTTGTGATGGCTTGAATTTGCTCCTTATGGTTAATCTCTGTGTTACTAGGTAGACGCCCTTGCGGTCGTTCTGACATCGGCTTTGCAAGTTGTTCGACTGCATTAGTGACTTCCTTGACTGACTTAGTGATTTCCATGATTCGGCTCTCGTTGCTTTTGATTGTTCTCTCAGTTTCTTGGAAACGTTTTTTTGTGTCTACCGAAAATTTTATCAGCATCTCTTCGAGGGTTGGTTTCTTCTCTTGTGGATAGGGCTAATTTTGGAAGTTTTGAGGAGGTTGTTGTCTTTGATTTCCTTGACCTCCCCATGAAAAATTTGGGTGGTTCCTCCAACCTGGATTGTAAGTATTACTATAAGGATTATTATTGGATCTGAAATTGTTACCTATATAGTTCATTTGTTCGTTCTCTGCTTCCAGTTGGTAGGGTGGGTACTCAGGATTCGCCACAGTTCCACTTGCGTCGCACTGCATGACTGGATGTGCCTGTGAAGAACACAAACTATCAATCTTTTTATTCATCGTCTCCATCTGTGTTGATAGCATAGTCAACGCATCGATGTTGAAAACTCCGGCTGATTTTGTCGGTTTCGTCCTGTTAACTTGCCACTAATAATTATTTAATGACATTTCCTCAATGAACTCGTAGGCTGCTTCTGGAGTTTTGTTGTTCAGGGTTCCACCGGCAGCTAAATCAATTAGTTGCCTCGTTGAGGGGTTTATACCATTGTAAAAAGTTTGGACTTGTAGCCACAAGGGCAAGCCATGGTGTGGACACCTCCTCAAGAGATCTTTATATCTCTCCCATGCATCGTATAATGTCTCTAAATCCATCTGCACAAAGGAAGAGATATCATTCCATAATTTGGCCGTTTTGGCCGATGGGAAATATTTTAATAAAAACTTTTCGATCATTTGTTCCCATGTAGTGATTGACCCTCGTGGTAATGAGTTTAACCACTGTTTGGCTCTATTCCTTAATGAAAAAGGGAATAACCGAAGACGTATGGCATCATCAGAAACGCCATTTATTTTGAAGGTATCACAGAACTCTAAAAAGTTAGCTATATGAGCGTTTGGATCTTCGTCCTGCAAACCATCAAATTGAACAAACTGTTGAATCATTTGTATTGTGTTAGGCTTTAATTCAAAATTGTTAGCAGCTATAGCAGGCCTAACAATACTCGATTCTGCTCCTGTTAAATGTGGTTTCGCATAGTCAAACACTGTGTGTGGAGCATTGTTTTCCCCCACATCCTGTGGTGGTGGATTATTCTCGTCCATCCCTTCAGTAGGATTGGATCTGCCTTCTTCCTCTATGTCTGTGTAACCTAAGGCTCGCCTGGTTTCTCGACGATTCCTGCGAGCGGTAGCTTCGATTTCGCTGTCGTATACGAAAGGTCCTCTTAGGTTCCTTCTAGTCATAAACTAGAGGTACCTGCTAGGAAAAGAAAGAAAATTTAGCAAAAATAAAAATTTAACCTAAAAAATAAAATTGCGAAAAATAAAAAAATAATGGCTAAAGTAATAAAAATAGAGCGTTCTTAATATTTTAGTTCCCCGGCAACGGCGCCAAAAACTTGATCGCTGAAATCAGAGCTTTAAAATTTATAAAATGAATGATCAAACCTGGAAACTAACTTTGACAACGATTAAAGGCAAGTGTACCTACCGAACAGTAGTACAGCTTAGGCAAGACCGGATTGTCGAACCCAAAGGAGCTAAAAGTACTAATACTATCTTTCTTCTTATTATTTAGCCTTAAAGATATAGTGAAGTTGCTTTAATCTAAATTAACGACTACTAAGCTAAAGACACAAGACAAAAAGAACGAATTGGGAAATAGCTTGAAGGAAAACTCAGTTGATCACGACGATACCCTCAGGAAGAATCCATCTAGACTTCACTTGTTATCTAACACTGAACCATAAGATTTCTTTACTTAGCCTGATCCGTAGGACTCCCTAACCTATATTAAACCCTCTCTCGAGGCGAATAACGTCTAGCCCTAGGTTAATTAGTGGAACTCTCGTTCGCTTATAATAACCCCTAGAATAGCAGTAAATCAAACAATGGACTCCCATATTAGGTTTCACCCTAATCCGGTAAAATCTTGTAACCCTATCTCTAGGCGTTCGATCAACTCCGCTTAATTATGCTAAATCTACTCTTAAGCAGGGTCTATTCCTCCTCCACCTAAGCACATCAGATTTGGATTAAGCAACATAATTAAGAACAAACTAAGTAATTATCATATAATTCAGAAATCAAATAACAAGATTCATCTAGGTTTCATCCCCTTCAGGTATCTGAAGGATTTAGTTCATGACAAATAAAGAAAACATCTCAAGAGAAAAGATAAAATAAAACATAAGAAATCCCTAAAAACCCCTGAAGGAATTGAAGGAGAAATCCGCCGTCTTGAGTATAACTCCAGCTTCTTGGGATGGATCAACTGGCTATCCTCGCGCTATTCCCTAATTCTGACCTTCTCGGCTTGGCTCCTTGGCCTAGCTTTGACGCCTTTTCAATGGTGGCACTTAGGGGATATATATAGGCTCTTGGAATGCGATTCTATCTCCCTAAGTATCCTTTTCCGACTGAAATTGCTCTTTTCAGCGACAGAGGCATGGCCATGGCACATGCTCGTGTGGATCGACTTTAGACCGTGTTCGGATTTCTAACTTGAGGCACGGCCGTGTGAGGCTGGTTTTTAGGCCGTGCTCTAGGTGATCGGTGAGGCAGGGCCATGTGTGATTTGGGCCAGGCCGTGTCAATTTCGTGCTAAGGCCCATTTACTCCGTTTTGGGCCCGTTTTGTGTTCTTTTCATCCTCGGGTGCCTTCCTGGGTATAAGACATGAAAAGAAAGGATTACAAGGACCTTTTTATATAAATCGAAGGACAAATCATCCAAAAGCATGTTAAATGTGGGATTAAAATATGTTACTTTTAAGGTTTATCAGCTACTCATTTTGCGGATTTGTTCTTCAAAAAAGTGGTGCGACTACATGGAATACCTCATACCATTGTCTTTTATTATGATATGAAATTTGTAAGTCACTTTTGGAAAGTCTTATGGGGTAAAGTTGCAACTAAACTCTTGTTTTCTATTACATGTCACCCTCAAAAGAATGGATAAATTGAGGTGGTGAACCGAATTTTAGGGGTTTTACTTAGAGCCGTTGTTGGTAAGAATCTTTGTATTTAGGAAGAATATTTACTGTTTATAGAATCTACTTATAATACTTCCAGTCATTCTTCTACCGGTTATTCTGTAACACCCAGCTTTAGTGGGTCTTAAGTTTGGCGAGTAAACTAAAACAAATCTGAGTGGCGCAGACCTATCTATCCAATTGATGCTCTTGGCGTATACATCAGACACATAGTTGATGTTAGAGTTTTATGCAAGGATAGTTTTTTTAATGTGTTGAGTTGTAAAGAAGAAGAAATGGGTAAGAGTATTGAGGATTTATAAGTAATTTGAGTTGTTGCCATAATGTGCGCCAGTTTATTGAGTTATTCTGCTGGTTACATTCTAACTAAGTAGTTAGGAAGGAACGAATGGATGAACCAAGTATATATAAATCTATTAGAATTTCATTTACAGTTGTAAACTATTTGTAAAGGTAGTTTTGAAAGTTTGTGACACGTGCCAAATTCCACTAAAAGAACAAGGGTTTTTATTTATATATATTGATAAAGGCTTGAGAAGAAGAAAGTTCTTATTATTTCTTCTACTTTAAAATGCTATGGTGGTTTTACCTTAGAGCTGAGAATGGATCTCTCTTGTTAAGCGAAAACTAAGGATCAGAGTCCATACAGAAGGTTGTTTCCAGGGTAAGTATTATAGACTTACATGTTGTCTTCTGAAAGAATAAGTCTGTCCTATGTGCATAAATAGTAAGATAAGGAAGTAAGGCTTTGCATGGTGGTTATCTAGGTTTCAAATGATGGTAAAACTTATACGAATGAGTTTTAATAGTGTTCTTGTGTATTATAAACAAAGGTTGTTGAACTTAATAGATGTTTGAATCTGGAGATCAAGTTGTTGTTCATAAGAACAAGGTGAGTCTCTAAGCTGAATCATGCATGACCACTGTTCATATGAGATACTTTTGCAGGAATTGTTTGAACTATGAAACCAACATAAAAAAAGTATAGTAAGAATGTTTGCTTAGAATAACATGTATAGTTTATATGGAATCTATCAAGTTAAGTATGTGTTAAAAATCTTGATGTTGAAATATGGTTGTATAGGTATATCTGGTAAATATACAAAGAGATGCGAAATAGTTTGAGTGTATGTTAATGAATGAAATGTTGAGTCTCAAATGATGTCAGTGTATGAAAAGTCTGTCAAGTGAGTCTATGTTTGTTCACTGTGGTGGAGTCTAAAGGGGTCTGTTGGGACTAAAAACATGATCTTTGATATGAATCTCGAAGGAAAAGCCCATGGCCATGGCACCTTTCAAAAAGAACTAAAATACGGTGATTACCCAATAGGGTTATCTGCATGTCCTAGGAAAATGATGGGTAAACCTCACATACCGTGAGTTTAGGTAAATCCATATCGTAAACACGTCAAGAAAGAAAATCCTTTGTGGCGTAATATGAAAGAAAAGCCTTTTTGGAATGATGAAAGAATAGCCTTTGTGGCGAACTCTGAATGGATCGCTTTAGTGGTGTGTTCTATCTAACTACCTGTATGGTGTACTTTGCTAATTCTATGTGGCGTGAACTGTCAAGAATATCTGGTAAGCGACGAATCTGAATGTTTGTCTTTGTGGAAAGATATGAGTAAGTTCTAGTAGTTTTGTAATATGTATAACCAAGATAAGGTATTTATATACTCTGGAATAAGAGTTGAATAAATTCTTAAGGGATTTCCATGAAAAAAGAGATGTGTATGTGTATGTCAAGAAGGGTGTCTGTTATGATGATCTATAAGTATGAAAAGTAAGGGGTATCACATCTTCTTCCAAATTTATTCTAAATCTAAGTCAATGTTGTTTTGAATTATGAGATTCTGTTATAGCATAATATGGAGTTCATCTAGATGTTATACGTAGTGAACTTTCAGTATTGATATGTGTACAAAATTAGACCAGGGTAGGTCTAAGTGTGAACCACTATAATGAAATTTTGCTTAAGTATTTGCCATGTACATGTATCCTCCAAAAATGATGTTAGTGAGTAATTGTTTGAAATAAGAGATTCATGAATTGATTGGAAGGATATAATAATTGGTGTATAAGAGAGTGATAAGATCTATAGTATCAATCATAGTGATTGATGCAGAGTAGAAGTCGACTCATAGAAAGGCCTAGAATAATGTGAAGACTCCATCAAGCTATGGTAAATGAGCTCACTAAGTACTTTCGTACTTACAATGTTGTTATTTCTTTTCAGGTCTGTTAAGAATAGGCTTTGCCTAGAAGGACAACGCCAAGAGTACTCCAAGTTGATTGCGGATTGGGCTATTATGCATACAAAGGATGTGTGGTGTGGTCTTTAAAATTTGCCCTTTGAGTCTGATCGAATAAATTTCTAACTTGTAGAGATCTGTACCAAATGCGTTGTAATAAGTTGCCTAACATGTACTTCACTTCAAATTTTTAAATGATAAGTTTTTCCTTAGGACTTCAAATAACATATATAAATAATGAAAAAATTCATAAATTGTTTATTAAATGTTTTGCATTGCCTAGTAACACCCAAAATCTAAATTTGACGAACTAGATCAGGTTGAGGGCGTTACATATTCCTCTTTCGAGATTGTTTACGGTTTTAACCCATTAATTATACTTGATCTTGTTCCTTTACCTATTGATTCTATTACAAGCTTAGATGGAGAAAATAAGGTAGAAATGGTTAAGTCTATACACGAAAAAGTGAGAGAATAAATAAACAAGACAAACCAAACCAAAGCAAATAAAGTAAAAAAAAGGGCACAAACATGTGGTCTTTGAACCCAACGGTTGGGTTTGGGTCCATATGAGAAAAGAACGATTTCTCATTAAACACAAGACGAAATTGGACCCATGTGGTGATGTGTCTTTTCAATTACTCAAGCGCGTCAATGATAATGCATATCAAATGGTCTTCCCGATGAGTATAATGTTAGTGCCACTTTTACTGTTGTTGACCTTTCTCCTTTTAATATTGCAGATTCAAGGACGAATCCTTTTGAGGAAGGGGGAATGATACAAGCGACCCAACCCAATTCAAACTCCATGATAGAGATGACCTTAGTTTCCCTCAAGTCCCAATCACGAGACCTAAATTCAAGCAGTTGAAGTCAAAACTCCACTTATTCGTCCAAGACTTTATTACGAAGAAGTGTCGAGAAGAAGAGTTGAAGCTTCAAGACGATGGGCTTTGGAGTTCAATACGAAGTTGTTCTGTCATAATTTGATACATCAAATTAGGCTATCCAATGCACTTTAGGAGCTTATTCTCAAGCGATATAAGTGTCTTTTATATATTTTTATTGATTTTTAATTCCAAGAATTAATAAATGGTTTTTGTTAGTTTTATCCATTTTTAAGACCCAAATTGGCAAAATGTGCCATAGGGAACTAACGATATGATTGAGTGGTGTAAGAAGTCGAGGATGGCCCAAAATCGATGAAATCTCCTCGAAAGGGGTATCCCAATACTGAGTCATGAAAGTCGTGATACCCTTAACAGTGCTAAAGAGAAGGAAATTAAGGTCATTTCTAGTGATATCGCGATACCAAGGATGGGTATCAAGATACCGAGACCCCTAATACTCTCGAGTTTAATACCGCCTAGGGTATCATGATATTAGAGCCTAGGTATCACGATACTGATGCCTGACAAGAAGAAAAATGACAATAAGGGTAGTTTTTGTCCAACTCCAACACCAATCAAAATACAACATTTGGGGCATTTTGGTCCAAAATTTTGGTTTGTAATCGGATGTTAAAAACCACTTTTAGTTCAGAACTAAAAAGGCCTACTTTATTTTTCTTTCATTTTTTTAGCTTAGGTTTAGAGTTGTCTTATTCATTTTTGTTGTAGCTAGGTGTTATTTACCTTTAAGTACTTGGACTTTGCATTGTATTTTCATTTTCATCCCAAGCTTTTAATATTTCTTAGTCCTATTTTAAGTTTCTTTGATAAAAGTCTGATCTTTAGTGTTCTTGTGCATTATCTTTACTGCCATTGTCATATACTTCAAGCATATTTCAAGAAAACCCTAAGCTTTCTTAACCCTATCTCTTACACTTAATTTAATGCATGTTTTGGGTGTTTATTTAATTGTTGTTTGTTTAGAAATGAGGATGAGTGGCTAAATCTTAGGTGGTTGGTTGATGGAAGTGTTGTTTAGTTAGTTTTTTGGTACAAGGATTAAATCGTAAAAACTGGACTAATTCGAATAGACTTCGAAACTTGGGATTGAAGACCCTAAGGGAAAATTTAGATAAGTGAGACTGAGAGGAGATCTTATTTAGCATCAATTTTATAGTCTCAAATTAGTTTAGTGAGGTCAGGAGCTAAAATTAAGCCAAATTAGAAGTTTAGGGATTTAGATCCCTAATCTAAAGGTTAATTAGCAACATGGAACTCAACCAATCACTGCTTGTCATTTAATTCATATTTGCTTAATTTTTTCTGTTTTGCAATTTAGTTTTTTTCATTGCTAAGTAGTTAATTAGATTAATTAACCCATAAATTATGTATTGTCGTAATATAAAAAATAGTGAGTAGCTAGCTAGACTTCCTATTTGCATGCTTGTCATTTAGAAACCAATTTGTCCTCGACTCTCTTGGGTTCGATCCTTGGAATACTAGGGTGTTCCATTGGCACTATAAATATTACAATTGACCTGTCACACTTGCAGTATGTTTAGTGTTGATTCTCCGCCCCAGTGTTTGCATGTCGGTGGCGGAAGTGGTCAGGAGATAGGACGAATTAAGAGGGATCAATTTTGTTCGTGGACTCAATCCATGATGACAAGCCCATGTGGAAGATGTTAACAAGCTTAGGTGTTACACTTCAAGGACCCTAATCAAGCCCACTCACCCAGCCATGTTACAATCAGTTGATTATGGTATGTTTTGAAGGGATCTAAGAATTTTTGGGTTGAGATGTCTTTAAAACATTAAAAGATCTATATCTTAGCTTCAACACTCATTTTGAATCACTTGGTTTTGAATTTGGGAACTCAAGTTATGATTGTTTCAGTGAAGACTATGCGAACAAAATTTCTTGGTGGATTTATTATGGAAGTTATAGTTTTGGGCTTTTAACTTGAGTTTAAACCATATCGGGTTCAATATTTAGGCTTAAATTTTATTATATATGAGCCAAATATTTTATTTATTAGGTGTTATTAATTTATTATTTATTTATTCCGAATTTTTGATATGTTTTTAAAGTATTTTAAGTTATTTAGCATTTATATGTTTATTAGTCAACAAGAAAGTTTAGTTTAAAACTATGTGTTTAGATTAATTAGAGTTTTAGTATAGTTGAGAGTTTTATTTCTTAAAGGGTTGATTAGAGTCATTAATTGAGTTTGTTGAGGTTTATACCTCAAAAGGACTCAATTGGACACTTATTCATCTACCTATCATATCTATCGGTTTATTCAATTCATCTTCCACTTTTTATTCTATATTTTCTTTATTTAATTATTATTTTGAATATTTATTCGTTATTCTTAAATTTCTTGTTTTAGTTATTTTCTTTACTTTTCTTGTATTTCTAAATCTGTTTGATTTCTTCTTTCCAAGTCAGAACCAAATCTTTCTTTCTCAAGTTGAGCAACTTGAATACCATCTTCTTCCGCTCTATCTCCCTCCCTTTATCAGTTGATTTGAGAGGCAACGTGAGATTCGAAACGACCTTTAACATGTATAGATGGAACTTGGGTAAGAAGTTGAACAACCAATGAAGGTTACTTGATCAATTATGGAAATGATGAATATGAAACCAAAGTGTGGCTAAGGTAGATATTTGATATAAAGTATGTGGAGTATGACTCCTATTTCAGTCAAATTTGAGAAATAATCTTTCAGTTAAACTCTGTTTATTTGTTTCAATCAAACTCTGATTAGTCTAGATTATTTTATTATTATATGACCTATGAATTTAGCCTATAAATAGGCTCTTTTACAACCTTAGAAAATACACCCATTAGAGATTAGAACTCATAACACATTTAGAGAATTTTGTGTTTACATTTTGAGGGTTCTTTGTTTTCGGGTTTTCGGGGTTTAGTTTTTATCTCCATCATTTGTACTCTTCGTTCGTTTGCCATTATAGTAAAATTATCTTTACTCGTGATTTTTTATCCTCTTTGGAAGGGTTTTTCCACATTAAATTTGTGTGTTTAATTTCTCAATTTATTCCGCTATTTTTTTTACTTGTTGCTTAATCGGGTCGATCCCAACAAGTGGTATCAGAGCTAGCTCAATTTTCATAGATTAGTCCATTCAGAGATGACAACAATAAGGTTTGAAATTAAGAAGTTTGATGGTGAGACAAATTTCAATCTGTGGCAAATTCGGATGATGGCAATTCTAGTTCAAACCAGCTTGAAAAAGGTTGTTACAGGAAAAAGCCTGAGAATCTAAATCAAACAAAATGGAAAGAGCTTGATGAAAAGGCCTTGTCTGCAATCCAGTTGTGCCTCACTAATACGGTATTACAGGAGGTATTGATGGAGAAAACCTCATCCGCCTTACGGAAAAATGTTAGAAACTCTTTATGCGACTAAGTCTCTAGCTAACCACTTAGTGTTGAAACAACATCTATTTACGTTTCGCATGAATGAAGGTGAGCTTCTTAGAGATCACATCAGTCAATTCATTACTATTTTAAATGATTTAAAGAATGTTGAGGTTCATATTAACAATGAAGATCAGGTTATGTTATTGTTGTGCTCTTTACCCCCTTCATACAAGTCTTTTAGGGAGACCCTGGTTTATGGCAGAGACAAACTCTCGTTCGAAGATGTGAATGGTCATTTGTTGAGTAGAGACAAACTCGACATTTGGTTTGGATAGCAAGGCAGATAAGCAAGCTTTCGTTTTGGTAGCATCAAAGAAACGAGACAAAAGGTGTCGCTATTGTAAAAAGTTAGGTCACGTCAAAGCAAATTGTTATAAACTGCGAAATAAAAGAACTGCTGAGAGTAACGAGGAAGATGTAGCTGGTGCTAATTTGGTCGATGAAAGCAGTGATGATTTCTTGTTAGTGTAAACGAGCGATAACTCCAAGCTCACATCCGAGTGGATCCTAGATTCGAGATGTTCTTTCCACGTGTGTCCCAATAGAGAATGGTTCTCCACATACAGTTCGGTTGAAGGTGGAGTTGTGTGCATGGGAAACAATTCATCTAGTAAAGTATGTACCTGATTTACGAAGGAATCTTATCTCCTTGAGTATTTTAGACTTAAAAGGATGCAGAATCAACATCGAGTCGAGCGACATTAAAGTATCTCGTAGAGCTCCCGTTTTTTCAAAAGGTAAAAGAACCGGTAGTCTTTATATTCTGGAATGTTTTACAGTGACCAGTGAAATCAAACGTCCCTTGGCCATTACGAAGTCGAAGTCAACTTGTTTGGAGTGGGGGCAACTTGGTCGTAGGAGGGAAAAAGGTATGGCCGTTTCTTTGAAGAGATGTTCTCTTTTGGATGTAAGTTTTGAAAAGTTAGGGCACTATATTCGTGAAAATCAGACCCGGGTTAATTTTGATTTGGCAGTGTACAAGTCGAAGGCTAGAAGTCTTCCAGTTTCTAAGCATAGATTCAACTCAGTTAATTCCCTACATAGTTCAAGATAGGCTCGTAGCGAGCTTTGGCAAAGATGACGTTGTGGAAACATGAGTCAAGGTGGAGATTTGTTGAGACTCATATTTCAGTCAAATTTGAGAAATAATCTTTCAGTTAAACTCTGTTTATTTGTTTCAATCAAACTCTGATTAGTCTAGATTATTTTATTATTATTTGACCTATGAATTTAGCCTATAAATAGGCTCTTTTACAACCTTAGAAAATACACCCATTAGAGATTAGAACTCATAACACATTTAGAGAATTTTGTGTTTAGTTTTAAGGGTTCTTTGTTTTCAGGTTTTCGGGGTTTAGTTTTTATTTCATCATTTGTACTCTTCGTTCTTTTGCCATTATAGTAAAATTACATTTGCCTGTAGTTTTTTATCCTCTTTGGAGGGATTTTTCCACTTTAAATTTGTATGTTTAATTTCTCAATTTATTCCGCTAGTTTTTTTACTTGTTGCTTAACCGGGTCGATCCCAACAGAGTATAAGTTCATATAATTATGAGGTAAATGGATTGATATGAATTTTAATCTTGGACTTTGGCAAAAAAAGGAAAAAACATATGTGTATACAAGTAGGTAAGTGTATGTGATGGGGTATATACTTTGCTAACGGGAAAAAGAGTTATAGAGAGAAAATGCGAGGATATGATTTGGAGTATAAGGTAAGGAGGAATAATTTGATTTAAGCCACTGTTGAGTACGAAAAGATGCTTGATGTGATTATAATGGATAATCACTACACTAATTGTGGATGTTTGATTGAAAGGGTAGGTGAGTGAAAGAAGGAAAACGATGTAATTTGAGAAAGGAGTGAGGTTCACATTGTATGATTATGCCGAGATCTTGGGGTATAAAAGTGAAGTCCTCCTTCCTAGTAAGTAGGAGGCTATATATAAATACCTCTAAATAAATGTCATCCTTTAAGCACTCTTGCGGTAAGTTATATAATCCTGTCAACACATGTTTTTAGATTTATTTTTTGAGCCACGTCATTTCGTAACGCGTTTGCATGATAAAAGATCAATTCACCTTGGATGAAACATGGAAATATTTCTACTATTAGCAAGACAAAAGGACTTGACAAAATAAACATTTGATAAAATGAACACTTGGCGTGATTTTAATGAATCAAGGTAAAGCGTGATAAAAAAAAAAAACATAACAACTCAAATATATAATTTCATTTTAAAAATCTTAAAAACTTTGATAAAGATAATTTTTTTCTTCTGAGTCTATCATATAACGTGCTCTTTTAACTTCAAAAACTTTGAACTTATTTTAAAAATAGCGTATTGAGTAAAATGGCTCCATTTGACGCGTGTACTCAACAACGAAATGCTGTTTTGGCGGTTCCTACAAGACCAACATTCGTTAGTTTCTGATTTCATTCTCTTTGCTTTTCCTCAACGTTTTTTCATTAAATTTCATCACAATCTCTTTGAACAGTCAACTGTTAAATGTAACTTTTGTCCCCTTAAATCTCTCCTTTTTAAAACGATGTGATCAAAGGGATTCATCTAAAAGGTAATGAGACTATGGGTTTGGTAGGTTGTTTACGAGCTAGGAACCATTGGCTTCGGTATTGGAGTTCTCAATGGTTTGTTCATTGGTTTTCTCCTATTCATTTACAACGATCCTGCAGATGTAAAGGTAACATACATCCTTGAAATAAGCCTTTCTAACTTTCAATTATGATTCAATATTCCAGTCTAACATGCTGGGTTTGATGTCTTTTTCTTGTTGGGTTTTAAGCTTTTATTGTAGAGTTATTAAATTTTATTTATTTATTTCTTGCTTTTATATTGAGTTTGGTTTATGTTTACATGTTGGTTAAACACTGCTTTCACTGATTATCAATTGTCCAATCAAATGATTACCAGAAAAGTCAACGAACTTTTTCTGTATTTTTCTTGGTCAAAGTACATGATCACATTTTCCCGTTTTCTTTTGCCCTCGGCCTATAATCAGTAGTATTTTCTCACTTACACTTACACTTTCTCTGCTCTTGCATATGTTAATTTCATTATTTGGTATTCGATAAGAACATTAGAGCAATTCAAGTGAAGCTTAGAATCCCAACCAAAGCTCTGATTATATATATTTTTGGTAAGGGTAATGGGTAGTAGTTGTCCAAAGATCAAACCCAAGACTGATGTCAACTGAAGACTTGAACCCAAGTGCTTTACCCTTTATCTGTAGTTCAGTTGACAAAGCCCTCGTTATATCACTCATGTTACTAACTCATTTTTGGCAAAGATAATGATGTTAGGATGCTACAATGATGGCATAACACCTTCTAGTTTGGAAATGTCAATCAAGATATTCCTTAATGTTTCTAACTAATTCTAAGCATAAATTTGCAGGATCCAATAATCTGACCACTTCATGATTTAGATACCATCTCTCTGCTTGATATTTTGCCTGAGATTCCTATATGGACGAAGCATCCTGATTATGATCGAGTGAGTTCCAAGATCAGTTTTGCTCCATACTTTCACCAATGCCATTTGTTTCTTCTTATGGTTTCTTGGTTTCCTTTATTAATTCAATCCTTGTATCAAAGCGGATTGACTAGTTGAATAGGTTTATCTCCGACATTTAGCCTTTCCTCAATAAGGAGATTTGCTCCTGCAACACATCTTCTTTCCTTGACAACATTGTAATTTGCCAGATAATAAGAGACAATGTCATTCAAGTTCTGGAATTGAATTTATCATTAACTATTAACATAGAATTTTGTATAGACTCATTCTTAGGCACTTAGCGGTATTATAAGAAGCATGGTGGAGCTCATATTTGGAAGTGCTTTATATGGGTATATGTCCACCCGTTAATGTCTATGCGTTGGACATGAATACGTTAAGAGAAACAAGGAGTCGGAGGCTCGGAGCAATAAATTTAAGTTTATA
Source organism: Gossypium australe (assembly GCA_005393395.2). Taxonomy (NCBI): domain Eukaryota; kingdom Viridiplantae; phylum Streptophyta; class Magnoliopsida; order Malvales; family Malvaceae; genus Gossypium; species Gossypium australe. The sequence continues at coordinate 98,892,279 of CM016617.1, forward strand.
TGCTTTTCTCCTTATGTTTATCCTGGTGTCACGGGTCAAGATTCAAAACCTATGACCATTACACAAAATGTGTGTTATGGAAGTCTATCGATTAGATAGAATATTTGACCCACGAGAACTAACTCGATTCAAAGAATCGATGGAGAAACCTGTCTATTTGAAGTCTGGGTGGCCTAATAAAATAAATACGAAAAATGAGGCTACCTTGATAAATCGGGAAAGTAATCTTAGAAGATACCTACTCTGATAAGATTTGATTTTGTAATTTAGGCGATTATGTAAATCCTTTAATTGTAAATATGTTTCGATCTCGTCCGTCGATGTAATATGCCATCGATTTTGGAAAAGTTCAACTATAAATAGAAAGCTTCCACTAAGCTGTAAATCATTCATTGTTTTATATTCTTTGAAAGTGAATACTAAATTAAGTGTATTTACTCAAACCCCTCTCGTGCATTGTTTTTTTGTTACTATTCTATTCTTTTGAACATTCTTTTGACTTGAGTTTACTTCCGCTATATAAATTGGTCTTGGAGGAATTCTGCGAGAATCCTCACTTTGTAGGAGTTAAGTTGACATAGATGCATTCGAAGCAAGAGAATCACCTAAGACCGCACGAATTGCAAAATTGAAAGTCTAATACTGTTACATTAGTATGACCAAACATCATATTAATGCACATGTTATCAAACAGGATAAGTTTCTTTCTCTTATTTGAACATGTACCATTAAATGGGTCCGTTGAAGATCTTTTAAGTTTAGACTATAAAATGGGATTGATATTCAGTTCAGACCAATCCCATTTTTCTTTGTTAATAATAACTGAGTTTGGATCAAGGGTAATGATTTTGTCGCTGGTTTAACAGGTTGGAACACATGACAAGTTGGGAATGCAAATAGTTCCACTAAGATTGCTCACTCCTCATGAAACAGAAGAATTTTCATTTAATTTAGTCAAGAACTCAAACCCTGATGACTCTCAAAACAGGAAACGAAGAGGATAGCTAGTGGTGCAGATGACATTTAATCCTTTCAAAGAGGATAATGAAAGATTTAGTGGTCCTTTAGAAAGATATGCACGTAATGAAGTAGTGTCAGTAGGCGACCCAGACATAATGGGTCCATTTGTGGAGCCGGTTTGCTTTCGGTTATGATTCAAAGAGCTGAAGATGTTGAAGAAAAGTATCATCACAACCCTTTATGCTTTGATTATTTTCAAAGAAGAAAAGAAGAAAACCAAAGTGAAAATCTAGTTCACTTTTTTGACATTTTATCTCAAAGCATTAATTGCCAAATTCCTTTTTACTGTTTTACATAGACATAGGAATATGGAGCATTATACCCTGTTGTAGCAATCTTGTAGCAATCATAATATTATTGAAAGACAATCTTTTCATTTCCTATGAACTTTTTAGCATTCCACTTATAATTTGATTCGTTACCCACGCTTATTTTATGTTACCTATTTCATCTAACTGATCAAGAAAATAAAATATCTATATTGAAAAGAAGAATTTTAATTTGTATTAGAGGAGACGCTTTTGAAAGATATGATTTATATGAGTTACATTTCAATCACTTTCGACAAAAAATTTAGATATCACATCACCTTTTTTTTTTTTAACTCCAATTTTTTTATTTTTTTTAAAAAATATTTGTATCTTGTATTATTATGTTGTGTTTAACACATATTTGAACGTGGGTACGAGGGTACAATCCTCTAAATATGGAGAATTGTTTTCTCCTACTTGTAATGAAATATGCAGTCCGATCTTCCTGTGGTCTTTTTCTAGGAATCACTGGGGCATGTAGATATCAATCTTATGATGCAATTTACAATGGACACATCAACGAGAAGTATGATCTAATCAATTCAAAAAATGGTGTCATATGCATTGGTATATGATAGGAACTGCCTTAGAGAAGAATCAAATTATAGCAAGAGATTTATACAGTGAAGTTCAGATCTTTTCCATTCTTTATTATATGGGAATATGATTATTCTTTTTATACACATAGTGACGATATATTTGTGCAAATTATACCACTTTTTTTTTTTTTGTTGCAAATAGTATTGTCCAGACAATCTGGTTCAATCCGAAGGCTTGTTCGAAAAATAAAAGTATGAGTAAATATATAGACTCGAAAGATGTGTTTGATAAAAAAATAAAACCCGTTTAGAAAACGGGATGGGCCTAGGGTAATTTTTTTTGGCCTAAACTTGGTTTGACCCGAATTTGCAAAAAAAAAATTCTTCTAATTTTTTACCGTTTTGCCACTGTTTTTCATTGTTTTGCTATTATTTCGCTATTATATTGATATTATTTTATTATTATTGTTTGAATATTTTATAACTCTTATTTTATTATTAATTTTATTATTATTTTAGAGGTATTTAATTGCTAAGTTGCACTTATCTTAGTGTATTTGATGTATTTTTAATTTTTAATTTTTAAATTTTACTATATTTTTTTAAATTTTTTTATTTATTTAGAAATTTTTATTTTAATATTTTTAGTATATTTAATGATATTTTTAAATTTTTATATAAAAATTTTAATACAAATAAAATAAATTCGAGTTTTAATATTTTTATTTAAACTAAACTTAAACAAAATTTTAAACCATCGAATTGAATCTAATCTAGACCTAAAATTTTTAAGTAACCTGGCCCGACCCGCCATGGACAACTTTAGTTGCAAGAAACTAGTGATGCTTGGCGTTGCTTGCTGTCAAGAAACTAGTGAAAATTTCAAGTGTCCAGTCATTCATATGATGTAATCTAGAGTAGAGTAGGAGTTGTCCAAGAAGTCCTTTGACATTTCATTCAATCCGCGTAATGCACATAATTTTAATGTAATCAGTTTCATTTATTTTTTTTCTTAATATGCACGACATTATTTGTAGATAAATACAACAACGTTGAGGAAATAAAAAATATGGTGATGTTTGGCTGGGCTGTTGTTGGAATTTTTTTTATATCTCCACATCTATTTTTTACCGTCTAAAATTAATTTTATTCGGGTAAAAATAATATTTAGATAAAAATTTTTAATAATGATAAATTTAATATTCGAATTCAATCCAAATATTTGGAGAAGTCCTATTTTTTCAACCAATTGTTAGTTGTAGGACTGAGCAAAGAAACTAAAAAATTTTAAAAACCAATTTGAACCGATGTATCTGATTTGGTTCAGGTTTTATAATATTCAGTTCAGTTTTATGTTAATGTTATCATCCAAATCGCACAATTCAATTCAAGTTCAGTTTCTCCACTTGGAACCATTTTATACAAAAAGTTAAAATATTTCATAGTAAGTGAATCATTTCTTAAAAATAATAATCATAATTCTAATTTTAAGAAAATAGTTTATTAAACTTTATAAATATTTTATTTATAAAAGAAACAATTATTCACAAGTTGTCAAATATATATTTGATAGTTATAAATTTAATAAATTATATGACATATTGTAATGACTCAATTATAACTAATTAAAAGAATGGCAAATAAAACATTAGATATATCAATAATTTATATATTAGCTTTCCTTTTAACAACTTTAAATGATTTATCAACTTAATAACTTAACTTAAAATGATTTTTTAAATGGTTTTATGAGTAATTATAATATTAATTTAATTATTTAATTTACCTCATAAATGTATAAATGAATTTAGAGCATGCATTATGATTATTATAAAATAAAAAAAGTGTATTAAAATTTTTGGGTTTAAAATAAGCTGATATATTTTATTTTATTTTACAAAAAATCAAATTTTTAAAATCAAATCGCTATTATTGGTTTTGGGTATTTCTATTTTTATTCAATACAATTTTGATTTTAAAAGTTAAAAAGAAAAATGAAAATTTTCAATTCAATTTTTGTTCAAAATCAAATTAAAGTTAATATACCCATAATTAGAGGTGAGTGTTTAATCGAATCGAGTTGACGAGTCATATTTTATCATCCTAAATCAATTTAAAATTTGTTCGAATTGAGTCAAGTAAAATGAAATTCGAGTCAAATTGAATCGAGTGAAATTATTCGAGTTAAATTAATAAATTTAAACATGTTTCGAAGCAATAATAAGAAAATACTTTAGTATGATAAACTTAAATAATTAATTAACTTATTTAGATCCCAAAATTATTATTCTAGAAAATTTTTAATTTTTTAACTTTTTTATATTTTTTTAAAACTTTTTTTTTGAAATTTTTATAATTTTTTTAAAAATATAATTTTTGAATTTTTATAAATATTTTTATTTTTAAAAATTATTTTGAATTATTTTTTAATTTTTGTTGGGAGAAAGACTAATTTACTCATTTTCAAACTTGATAAGGACTAAAAGGGTATTTATACCAATATGTTATTTGAATTATTCGAGTTATTCGAATTGTAAAGTTTAACTTGATTCAAATTCAAAAATTGAATTAACTATTTGAGTTGACTCGAATAATTTAAATATCTCAATTCAATTAACTCAAAATTCGATTTTTTTTCCCGATTTTTTTATGGTTCTAAAAGGCAGTCCTAATTAGCCCATTTTCATTTGGGTTTGAAGGGCTGAGGCCCTATGCAAATGTCGCTCAAACCGAAACCCAAAGCCTTTTCCCTCAGCAAAATATCTAAAATCTATCGCAATATCTTATCAACAAAAATCTAACGGCCCAGATTTCACGATATGTAATCCGAAGTACCGGCGGCAAGATAGACAAGCAGGCAACTTCTATAAAACTATCTATAATGTAAGCTGCTCTTCTTAAACCCTCTCTCCCATTTCAAAATCCTTATCTTCTCTTTGGCTAAAGCAGAAACAAAGGCTAAAATGTCTGCGACATCTGCTTCGTCTCTCATCCTCCCATCTCTCAAACCCAAAACCATATCTTTACCAAACCCAACTCCCATTTCACTGTCGCCCTTCTCTCTTTCCCACCGCCTCCATGCAAAGCCTCTCTTTTCTTCCGCTCTTCAAAGTTTCACGCTTTTAACAAAAAAGTCTTTTTCTTTTCCTTCTAATTTTGTTAGAAACGTTTCCGTTTCATCTGAGTACGGTCAGGAAGAGGGTTTATTTGGTAGTGATGATGAAGAGGCTACTAGTTTCTCCCCTGACTTGAAACTTTTTGTGGGCAATCTTCCTTTTAGTGTGGATAGTGCTCAGCTTGCCGGTTTGTTTGGAAGTGCTGGAAATGTTCAAATGGTTGAGGTAATTTTCTTTTTCTTTTCCCCCCCTTTGCTTTTACCTGTAATTCACCGTGTTTATGTTTATGTTTATGAATGACTTGCTTTGTTTTCACAGAGAGGCTTGCCCTTTGGTTTGAATTCAAGCATAGTATGAACCTTTATTTCTGATATGTTGAATTATAGTAAGGAAGAAACTTTTAATTTCGAGATGAAAATTGACTAATGAAAAAGACATTTAGCCAATTGAAGGGTCATGATATACATTTAGTGATTTAATTGAGCATCCATTAAAATATGGACCTTGTTGCTTCACTCCAATCATTTGGGAAGTTAACAAACTAGATGTACACTCCGTTTTGATGTGTTGAAATTATTGCTTTTGGCAGGTGATTTATGACAAGGTAACTGGGAGAAGTAGGGGATTTGGTTTTGTAACCATGTCTACTACTGAGGAAGTGGAAGCTGCTGCTCAACAGTTCAATGGCTATGTAAGTCATCTTTTGGGGGGTTCATATGCAGATATGCTATGAACTTAAATAGTATTTTGCACATTAAATAATGTAATTGCTTCGTTTACATGCTACTTAAACAAATATGGTTATCCTCTTTCGGTTTAGAGTGCGCATGGATGAAGATTTGCATATGTCATCTTTAGAACAATTTGAGGGTTGACATTTATGTTCTGGCCTTGGAACCCACTGCGGCAAATGAATTTTTTCAACATCTGAAGATAAAAAACTTCCATTTTTATTTGTTCTAGATTCCTCAACATTCTCTTTTCCAGCATTGTGGATGGAAAAAGGGTGTTTCGCAATATCGAGTATGCTTAAGTTTTTGACTGTATTAATATCTAATACCCCTGTGAAGTAATCAGTTTCGGTATAAGGTTATAGTTTCTATCAGAAGTTTGAATCGAGGTTATCATAAAATTTTCTTGTGTTTACACTTGCTGATTGCAGGAACTTGAAGGGAGAGCGTTGAGGGTAAACTCTGGACCACCTCCTCCTCGTAGGGAAGAAATTTCTCCTAGGGCGAGGGGTGGTTCAACCATGGGTGCTTCAAATCGTGTTTATGTTGGTAACCTTTCGTGGGGCGTTGATGATTTAGCACTGGAGACCTTGTTCAGTGAGCAAGGCAAGGTTGTGGAAGCAAAAGTTGTTTATGACAGGGAAAGTGGTAGATCAAGGGGTTACGGCTTTGTAACTTACAATTCTAGTGAAGAGGTGGATGGTGCTGTCAAAACATTTAATGGTGTTGTAAGTTAATCGTTACCTTGAGTTCTAATCCATGAATGTTTATAGCAATTTAGAGTCAATTAGTAGATGATGGATAAGATAGGTCATTTGGCTGGTGTATACTTTTTCAGTATCATTATTGACTTAATATGCTTGATTTTGTACAAAACTGCTACTTACAGAAATCTAATAACTTCATTAATGACTGTGAATTGCTTAAAAAAAAATTTGTTTGATGCAGGAGTTGGATGGCAGACCAATTCGAGTCTCAGTGGCCGAGTCTAGGCCAAGGCGTCAATTTTGAGCGAGACTGGTATCTACCGGTACTGCTAAAGTTCTTTGGGTATGAGTCTAAATCTTTGGGCACTTAATTGGTCTTTCCTATTTTTATATTTCATCCATGGCTTATAGATGTTCAGTTTTCAAAGCTTAATTTTTATTCTGGTATGTGTTGCTTATATGTTTTTTATTGGATTGCATTTTTATCAGACACACTGAGAACAGCTCTTTATGTTCCTAGGAATCTACAAACATGCAAATTGTAGCAGCTGCATTTGGATGGTATTCGCAATCTGTGCTTAGATTAGATTAGAAAGAGCCGATAACGAGATGATAATATCAATTGAAATATTTTGGTTATATGTTCCAAAAAGTATCATGATTCAGTGACTGACATGTGCCTTAATTTTGTTTATTCAAGTGTGGGATTTCCAGTTAGCATTTCTTTTAGCCAGTTTCTAGAGATGGTGTGAATTTGTGCTTCTTTTTATCTGAAAGCCATGGGGATATACATCCATGAATTGGATAATATATCAAGAAGGGAGCTGACAAACTCTTCCCTTTTAATCACCTATAATTAATTTAGTTGCCGCCCTTCTTCACACACCATACTGCAGTAGAAAGAAGGGAGCTCACTATTAGAACAAGAACAATTAATTTTCTAATTTTCAGTTGAAATGTGAATGTTTGATAATTCATAAATTATTTAGTATATTTAACAATCTTCTCTGATAATATTAATTTAAATTACTATCTATATCTTATAAAATCAACAGATATCATAATTTTTTTTTGTAAAATATTTTTCTCAATATACCATAAATAACCAATTCTATATATAAAATAACTAAAAAAACAAATATCTATATTTGCTCATGAATTTGTCAAATCGTTCCCACTCGCTATCATGTTTAGGTTTGAAGCATTATCATTAAATATCTTTTGTTATGGTCTGTATAAATTCTCTTTAAAATTTTAAAATTATTAAAAACTATGTTTTCTAATTTTATTATATTATTTAAAATTAAATCAATTAATATTCAAAAATAGAATGCAAATAAAAATTTACTTCAAATTTTATAAAATTTCTCAATTTAAGTATGTTAAAAATAAATTAATTTTTTTAATTAAAATATAGTACAATTTAGTTATTAAAATTTAAATCGACTAAAAAATAATAATAAAGCTTATTAACAAATAATTAAAATTGTTGTAGTGATATATTAATAATATTGTAGTAAATAATGAAACCATAAAAAAAGTAATAAATTATTATAGACTAGAAAATAATTATAAATTCCATCATTAAAATTTCAAAATTTGCTTAAGCTGTTAACAAGAATAAAAAGTTGTATACATTTTCAAATGTAGTCATTTTTTTATTTTATTTTAAATCAAGTTACCTCACAAGTATAGATCATTAATTTGCATGTTTCGAAAATTGAAAACCTTTTAAAAATAAAATTATTGATTCAAACTTTTATAAAAGAGTAAATATTGATGGTAAATTTCTTAATTAAAGATTAAAATTTGCAAAAATAATAGTAGTAAACTATTGATAGGAAAAAGATAAAATTCAGATACGGTCACTCCACGATTTGATGTTCAAAATACCAATTTAGGTTTTAAAGTCAATTACATTGGAAATTTTCATTAGTCAATTGTTGTTCACTATTGACTATTCGCAATACAGCATCTATCAATTATTCAAATAACATTCATGATATGTAGAGGTCATCATGGGTCAAGTTGAGTCGGGTTTGTAACAAATTTTTAGGTCTGATTAATAGGCTTGAACTTAATCTAAAAAATGGGCTAGAATTTTTGTCCAAATTCAACTCGAATTATGGATGTTAAATTTGGGCCTTGCTCAGACCATTTAAATTTTTTTAAAATTATTATTTTTATATAAAAAATTTAAAAAATATAATATATCAAATACACTAAAAACATTAAAACAAATGTTTCCCAATAAATTGAAATTACATAAAAAGTCTTTATACTAACATAGTTGCAACTAAAATAGTAGCAAAACTAACAACAAAATAAAGATTCTACAATATTCAAACAATATTAAAGCGACAACGGAACAATATTGAAAACGGCAGCGAAACAACAGTGAAATAGCACTCAAAACAGCATAAAAAATAATCTGCAAAATGTAATCAACCAACCAAAATATCTATATATCAAGCAATCAACATATTTGATTTTATAACAAACTATAAATTGTAAGCTAAATTGTATACCTAAAAAGGAATCGAAAAATCATCGTCCTCATCATTCTTGCAATTAATTTCTAATATGAAATAAGAATAAATAGTTAGATAATCAAATTGATAAAATGTTATAAAATTGTAACAATAAAACAAGAATAATAATTACCTGTCGAAAATCTCTTAGCTCGCATCCAATCATCAAAGCAAACAACGGCTTGAACCGTTTTTAGTTTAAGTGAACTCCTCAAAGGTGTGATAACTTTCTTCCCCATGCTAAAAGCCGACACGGAAGCTATAGTCAATATTAGAATTGCCAAAAGATCACGAGCCAATAATGAAAACTCATGATATCAAATTGAACTTTTGCTTCAATATATTTATTTGACTATTCAACTCAAGCTCTAGTACTTCCAAATAAATGTCCAACTGTGACTTTTCACTCTTACTACTGGATTCACTTAAGTATTGTTTATAATCATAACTCTCATCATAATATCATCCCAAATAAGCCTTATTAACATTGAGTTGATGCAAACTAGAATAAACTAGATCATTATTCGAAACATTGGAACTCTCGACCAAAGAAGAAGATGTGGATTTAAAGTTCTTAACATACTCATCAAATAAGAGTTTAAGATTGCTAAGAATGGATTGCATAAAATCCGAAGCATGAGTATCATAGATTGTAGTAAAACAATACTGCACATAATTTAACTTGTAATGAGGATCTAAAATTGTAGCACATGGCAATATCAAAGAATACTCAATCCAATATTTATTAAATTTCTCTTGCATTTGCTTAACTATTGGAGTTAAAAAAAAATAAGAACCTTTAACTGTATCAAGCATGATCTAGTGAACCTTCCAAACCCCTCTAAAATAAAGATTACTCATTGGATAATTAGAACAAAAAAAAAAAAAACACAAGTCACATCATAAAAGGATTTCAAAAATTTGCAAAAAATAGCAATATTTCTCCATTCCTCATCAAAAAGTATAAATATTTGATAATATTTATCTTGTTGGCCCCAATAATCTTACACACCTTTATAGTAAAAAACAGATTTAAGCATCAAATAAGTAGAATTCCATCTCACACACAAATCTTGACACAACTTTTTGGTCACATTCAAAAGAAATCTTTTGTCAACCACATCATAAAATCTTTTCCTACGAATTCCCCATTTTTTATGTACTTAATTCTATTTCAAATCTTACCAACAACATCATCAATAAGTTCCAAACTAGCTTTAACTATAAGATTCAATATATGTGCACAACATCTAACTTGAAAAAGAAAAGCACCATCACACAAAATAGCTCGGCTCGCATGAAAACGATTTTTAAGATAGGACACCGTAACATCATTTATAGAAAGCATTATCCAAAGTGATGCTAAAAATTTTATTGTCTGTACCCCATTGAGATAAACATAAAAATAAGTTCATCCACTATGTTCAAACCATAATACGGACTCTAAACCTTATGATTAACTTTTGTAGCTTCCAATCTTGACATGGTCTCTCTCTTTTGCATAATACATTAGGACAACTCAACGACACTCATCAACATCGAACTTGTAGGTTTTTATAGATACCACCTCTTGAGGATGGTTGAGTGGCTATGGTGTATTGAGTGATATCTTATTAAAATTTTTCAAACAACTATTTAGATGATGTCTTAAATAGGAGGTTCCATTAGAAGATTTAGCAAAGAAGCTACTCTTATAGTGATTACATTGTACCTTCAATTCATCTTTGTTCTCACATTCAAGCTTTGTCATTTCATCCCACACCTTTGAAGTAGTAGACTTTTGACGTTTGAGAGCACTTTCGTATTCATTAAAACCATTGTCCACAAGTATTAGAGTGTTTGAACTAGCCATTGTCATAAAAACTCAAGTCTTGAAATCGTAAAAACTTGATTAATATATAGGAAAAAATAAAAAAATAGAATTAAATTTTAAAGACATATATGGTTGGCTGCGGAAAAACTCAATTAGTAAAAATTCAAGTCCTTTTTAGAAGGGGCACCCAAGGCAATGCTCCAAAAGAGTATATATTTTAAGCACAACTCTCCACTTGCTTTCGCAACGGAAATATGGTATGCATAATCTTCAACCACGAAGAAGAAGGGAAAAGTAGTTGTTATATCTTTATTATTTACTTATACATAAGCTATACACATACTTAAAAAAAAAGCATATCATCCCACTACTTTAGTGTGTGTTACTTGAAATTCTTTGCTATCCAGTTTGGTGTTTTCTACTAAATGGTAAAGCCATCAATACTTACACAGCAAATTGATAAACATGAAATGAACCAAGAAAACTTGAGTAGAATTTTTGAAAATAAGAATAACCAAGGTTGGTCAAATATTAAATGATATATGTGCAATTAATTGAATTAAAAAAAATCATGAATATACAAGTGAATTAGGAAGGATAACAACAAGAAATGAAAATTCATATTGCCCAGTTCAACTTTTTCATCTAAAAAGCAACAACTTGTTTCATTACAACTAGATTATGGTATTGTAAAGAAGTGAAAAACATCATGTTAACTTAAAATTAAAGGAATAAACCAACCTTTACCTTATAGAACTTTCCTTCCCAATTGGTATTATACTTGCGTACAATTTTTGGACCCCAAGGACCTAATCCTTTGCATACAGAATCGTCTAGAAAACACAAAGCAATTAATAAACTATTTCATTCCAAAAGCAATCAATGAAACTAAATACAAAATCAAACAAATCAAATTAGAATAAGAGAACTTTGACAACAATATAAACAGAGGAGACCTACAAAATTATTCCAACAACAATTTTTAAGGTATAAGCAATAACCAAATAAGAGCTGATGGAAGGATAAGATTTTAGTTCTTAATAGCAATCGGTTACCATGTTTTTCCTAACATTTGTGACTCCCTTCTACTGAACCCCAAAAGTTGTTTCATTTATGATGAGGGTTTTTTTTAGGTTTAAAATGCTTTAGGGAGAATGTTGATCGAGTCAAAGTCTTTAGGGGTCCAAAATAAAAACGCACAAGCAAAAGATAAATTGAGAAAAGGGAAGAAAAGGGAAGAGAAAATTGACCAGCGCAATGGAGGAAACCAAACCAGTGGGAAAATGAGAGGGAAAGGGAGATTCCTAACCTAAGTTACCTTTGGGTTCTCAGTCTTGTTGCAATAATGGTGAACGGTGATGATGACGAACTAGTGGGTGTGTGGTGGACCGGTGGTGACCAGAGTGGTGAACAATGATGGTGGTGGCTAGTGTGTGGAGTGGGGAATGGATTTAGAGTTGTTACTGTTAGGGATTAGAAATAGAAATTTGGGGGGGTTGGCTGAGAAAATCACGAAAAGAAAAGAAAGGGTATAAAGTAGACTTGTTAAGCTTGGCTCGAGCCAAAAAAACCTTACCCGAGGCTCGACCCATTTTGAAAATGGGCCTTGTAATATCCCTTACCCGTATTCAACGCCGGAACAGAAGACGAGGCATTACAGGACATACAACACAAACATTCATACAAATCGAATCATAAAATTTGTGTGCAAATTAAAACCATCCACATTCAATCATAAAGTCCCTAATATGAGCCTGCGAGGCCCAAAACATACTTTAGAAGTGGTTCGGGACTAAACTAAGAACTCAGGAAATTTTTACAAAACATAGAAAAATTTTTGCTAACTGCAGGGCTCACACGCCAGTGTGGTCCAAGGGACACGCCCGTGTTTCAGACCGTGTTCAATTTGGGGTGCTCTCTGACTTGTACCACATAGCCGTGCCACACGCCCGTATGCTAGGCTGTGTAGCACACACGACTTGTAACATCCTGAAATTCAAAATTTTATGTTTTGTATTATACCATGCGATAGGCTAGTTAAAAATGTTAATTTTGTTTGTTTAAGAGTCCTAAGAAGGCTTGGGGTTAAGTTGGGCCTTAGTAAAATTTTTGTGTTTAAGCACTTAAAGGAGAGAAGTTAAATGACATCAAGGCTTAAGGAAATAAGTGTGTATTTTGCTAGCATAAGTGGAGCACATGGTGGAGTGGTGTGGCATCAAGTGGAGAGCATGAAGGGAAAGGGTTCGAATCCCATTTATTGTAAATTTTTGGATTTATTTTGTGCTTTCTTTCCAAGTGTCGGCCATGGTTCTAAATATGGTAACGGAGACTTTTTATGTATGGAAAGAAGAATAAGAAAATATGGTAAGGATGAACACAAGGGAAAATGAAGGAAAGAAATAAAAGAAAAAGGCAAGGGAGAGAGCATGTTGGCCGAATTTTAGGTGTTGCTTGGGATAGAATTTTTGGTCAACAATCATCTTTTTGGTAAAGATGATACATGGTTTTGGTAAGGAGAATAGGGGGAGCCGAATTTTCTATACCTTTTTGCAAGTTTAGTGCATAAGAGGTATTTTTGTTTTTCTTTTGAACATTTTTGTGTCTCTTTTCCAATTTCTTTTCCCTTGTTTTGGCCGAAACCCTCAATGCATTTTTGCTTATTTTCTCTTTGATAGCTGAAACACTCTGGCCATTGTTCATCTTGTTCCCTTGTTTCGCCTTAACCCTCAATTCATTTTGGGTCATCTTCTTTTGTTGTTAGCCGAAACTATCTAGCACTCTTCTCTCCATCCATTCTTTTCTTTTTGACATTTCTTCAACCATTTTCACTTTTCTTAAATCGACATTTCCTTGTGACCAAATTTTCTTGTTCAATTCTCTCCATAGCCGAACCTATTTTCACCCTATCTCTTCACTTTTTCTTTTTCTTTCGTGTTGGGCACTCTCTTCTTGACCGAATCGGTAAGTGACCCTATATCCCTCTTTTCATTTCCATTTTCTTTTTCTCCCTAGCCGAATGTATGTTTATTATCATTCGGTTATTTCACTTTGTTCTAAACCAAAATATCACTCCTAATCCCTCATATCTTGATCATCTTCTTGTTATAGTATTATAGTGGAAAGCCGAATCACATATCCTTGTCTCATCCGTAGCCATAAGTCAATCGGTAGAAATCAGATTCATCAACGTTAAGGTAAGGAGTTTCGTTATGGTTCTTTTGGATCTATTTCATTACTCGGTTATGTTGCTATTCGGATCGAAAGATTGACTAATTGGTTATTATAGGGATTAAATCGCTCGTTCTTATTCACTCGTTGATCCTTCGGAAATAGTGGTGAGTCAAATCCTATCCCTAAACAACTACTTGCACTCATCATAGTATCTTTCTAACCGAGACTTTTTTCAATGGAGGCAAGTGGTAACGATTTGAAAGGAAAAGTAATTGGAGGAGACAAAAGGAGCGGATTTGCATTCCTACTCTTAAGTTCAAACGAATGGCGGTATCGGCAGTTCGAGATTTTCCACCTGGTTGTGGACCATCATCCGCTGAAAATAGACAAATCGTGGCCGTTCACGATTCTAAGAGTAAGTATTCCACTAGATCGTCTGATTTATATTTGGCTTAATAAAATCTCATTTGTTGGTTAATCGACTGTAATGGTGATTTAGGTGCCGACGGTCAAGAAGGTTTAGTCCTTACCGTAATCAGGTGTGTAATCTCACACCGAAATCCCGTTGATATGATTCATCATTATGTTGGACAAATGGATAGTTGTTGTTTACAAGTCTAATAACTGTATTATAGCGTGAATCGAGTAATTGGCTTAAACATTATTATTTCTAAAATCTGTTAAAATTGGTATAAAATTTGTTAAATTACGAAAATGCCCTTATGGGTCGAATTACAAATATACCCTCAATGGGCCGTTTTTATCAAAATGCCTTAACGGGCCGAATTGCTTAAGTGCCTTTAAAGTACCGATTTACGGAAATGCCCCTATAGGCCGATTTACCAAAATGCCTTTATGGGCTGATTTACCGAAATGCCCCTACGGGTCGATTTGCTAGAATGCCTTAGTGGGCCGAATTACCAAAGAACCATAATGGGTCGATTCACCTTAATAAATTACTTGATTAATGGTTGTTATTTATATGTGGATATTTTATGTTATTATGTATGTTGCATCTTTATATATATTGCGTGGGATGGGAAAATTTTATGGAGAGCAGTGTAGCCTGGTGGCATTGCCACAATTTGTTTACTATTGTGCTTAATAATGATTTCGGTGGCTTGACCACAAAATATTATACTTTAGCAGCTTGGCTGCAAATTGGTGTGAGCGGCAGGGTGGGTTGACTTGATCTCCACAGGTGTGATTGGCTGGTCGGGGGTGTGATGGATGGATGGGTTGGGTTGCATACATTCATTGCATTTAAATATTGTGATGTAAATGGGCTTCGGTCTAAGATGATGCTATATGGGTTCAGGCCCAGTGGATGATGGTAAGGGGATTATGCACTGAGTTCTAGTAACTCACCCCTGCTTTTTAATCCTTGCAGGTAATGCTCAGTGATGTGGACTTGGGCCATGGATGACTCGGTGGAGGCCATACTTTAGAAATGGTGTTTTCAAACTTTAGTAAATTTTCATTTTTTGCTTTATTTCATTACTTTTACAATTTTGGGTTTAAAGTTGTAATAAGGCCTCTGGGATAAACTTTAATTTGCTTTATGTTTGGACGTATTTATTATTTTTCTTAAATTGTTTTAAATGGAGATTTTCTAAAATCGTAAATAATGGTTTTCCAAAATTTATTAATAAATAGTTTTCATAATAAATATACACAAATAATTTAACTCGGATTCTCTTTCAAATTATAAATAATATTTTCTAAAGTCACGGTTTTAAAAGATCACTAGTTCAGTTATCGATTCTTCAATCAACCTTTCAGGATTAGTAGTTTTTTTATCAAATCAAATTTGTTTTCTTAAACAATAGCCTAATAACAACATCTTTAGTAAGAATCACAAGTTCTTTACTTGATTTCTTCATGTGACACGCCAGATCTGGTCATACCGCATGGGCCGGGTTTGGGTGTTACATGGCTGAGACACACACCCGTGTCTCTACCCGTATGCTCAATTCTGGACTTTCTGTTTGTCAAAATTAAGGTGCAGGGGACACACGGCTGAAACACATGTCCGTGGGGCAGACCATGTGGACAAGTTAAAGGCTATTTACCAAGCCATTTGCCACCCTTATTCACACATACACTTACACCAATTCAAGGCACAAAACATAACATACTTAGGCAACCAAAACATCCACAATTATGACCAACACATGCCAACACAATATCGACATCTATCATACTCACAACATTTATTAATCCACAATTGACTACTTTCAGGATACTTAATTGTATACCACTTTATCATCTCATCATTAGGCCACATTGTCAAACATTTTACATTCATGTCATAAATCACCTTTCCATCATTCACCAATCATACCATGACCATATCACTAAAGACTTTGGCACATATATAAATATACTTATGCTTACAACCATGTTAGCCCAAAAATAAGCCAATTTACATGGCCAAATATCAAAACAAGCCTTTGACAATCACAAGCCAACACATTGGCTACAATCACAATGACACATATAACAAAATGACTAAGTCCCTATACATGCCACATACTCAAAATGTTAAGCTTATCAATACCCAAAATAATCATTTGATAGTGTGATCCCAAAAGAAAGGGGAGTAAACTATATAGCTTAGTAAGTTCATATGCAAATAATACAAAACATTATTCATACATTTGACATATAAATAACTTAATATATAATACATAAATGTCATTAAACTTCATGAGCATAACTTACTCAATCACATTCTTACCAATAGCTCATTATATACCGAATCCATTTTCCTTCGAGTTTTTCGTACATACCTATATCATCTCATAACATATTCACATACTTTCTCATCTTTGACATACCCGTTAAACCACTTGGAATACTATCAGATACACGGAAAACTTTGCACAAAAGTGCCACATATGTAGCCAATACTACCACAAATCTCATAAGACATATAGGCTCACTCTCGAGCTATCCTCGGCACACAAGCTGTCAGTCGAGACGTAACTACGCAGTGCTGCTCACACAAGCTGTCAGGTATCCGCAACATATTTCGGTATACCTAGCCACCGATAGAACGTACAGGACCAACACCTAGGTCAGATAATCACATAATCACATGGGTTCCTAATGACATGTCACTTGTATCCTAATCTATTTCGAAGGTTCAACTGGGATTTTCTCGCTTATCGAAACTTCGTCAATTACATCCACAGAGTCAATCATACAATCCATGCAATATCAAACATATTAAATACAATTATAACGTTGCATTATTAATATACGAACTTATCTCGATACAAAAATAGTGGAAATGAACCTAATCGTCAAACACTTTGGTTTTCCCCGATCTATACTCGAACTTCATTTTTCTTGATCTATAATAACAAATTCATCTAATTTAATCATCACATTATTCAATTCAGCCCAGAAGTCACATTATGGAAAAATTACATTTTCCCCTAAACTTTTGATATTTTACACTTTAGTCCCTAGGCTAGTAAAATGAATTTAATTTAATTTCTTAAAAACCCAAGCCTAGCCGAACCATTTTCATACGCATAATAGCCCACATTTTTCATTAAATAACACTTTTCTACTCATTTTATAGACTTTTAGAAATAAGTCCTTTTTTACATTTTTACTGAAAATCACTTAGCAAAAGTTGTTTAACAAACAACAAACATGCATTTTCTACCATCAAACATCAAAGTACACATATTCAACATGGGTAAAACCCTAAACCTTGATCATATATTAAATTAGTGGTAGAAATAGATAGATCATGTTACAAGGATTTCAAAAATATAAAAATTATTAAAAACGGGGCTAGAACGGACTTACAATCGAGCTTGGAAGCTTGGAAAACCCTAGCTATGTCTTCTCCTTGTGAAATTCAGCCATGGGGACTAATATGAAGAAGATGACATCTTTTATTTGTTAAATTTTGTCTTTATTAACCAAATGACTAAAATGCCCTTAATGAAAAACTTCAAAATTTCACCTATCCATGTCCATTTTGTCCATTATGAAGTTTAATGGTCTAATTACCATTTAAGAACCTCAAATTTAAGATTTTATAGCATTTAAACACCACTAGCTTCTAGAACAAACATTTTGCATTTATTACAATTTAGTCCTTCTAGCTAAATTGAGTGCTCAAACATCAAAATTTCTGAACGAAAATTTCACAAAATTATTGCATAAAATGGTAGACCATAAAATAATAATAAAAATAAATTTTTTCTTCTTTGGATTTATGGTCTCGAAACCACTATTCCGACTAGACCCAAAATCGGGTTGTTACAGGCCTTTTTTTTTTGCCCAAGTCCATTTTTCAGACGTATATTTTTGCTCAAATCCTCCCTATTTTTGGGTGGGCATTTGGGCTTGGTCAGGTGGCCCGACCCATGATTAGATCTATTCACATGGCATTATGAATTTTTTAAAAAAAATTATTTTTATTTTTGGATAATTTTTTGAAAATTTCATTTAATTCATCTAAATTATAAAAAGTTTGCAATTTAATCACTAATATTTATAAAATAATTAATATTTTATCTTGACATTTTGAATTTTTTTCATATTCCGACTATAAGTTTTTGATTGGTTGATATAGTCTATAGTAAGTACTTTTAAATGTATTAAATAAATTGTCATAAAAAGACTAAATTTATTTTTCAAAAAAAATTAAGTTTAAAGGGTATAATTACAATAAAAAAATTTAATATATCTTTTATTTCATACACATTTATTAATTTTATAAAATTTGAATGCTTATTTAAGTATTATCTTAATATAGGTTAATATAGATAACAAAATAATAATAAAAAAACATGAATTTAAAAATATTATTAATTAAATCGTTATGGAAGTCATGTCAACAATGAAATATTGTTAGTGGAGACTAAATATTAATAAGTTTTGATACATGTAAAAAATTGATGATTAAATTATAAATTTTTAAAATTTTGCAGCTAAAATACAACTTTAAAAAAAGGTTAAGTGATCAAAATTATAGTAAATATACTTAGTTTTTTTACACAAATTCGACTAATGCATTAATTAGGTAAAATTAAAAAAATTACAAATTCCTAAAGAACCACTGTGCCTCCTAATCCTACCATCTATTATTAAACCATTGCTTCCCGTGGGCGGTGCCTTGGTGTAACAGCCCGATTTAGGGCCTAGTCAGAATAGTGGTTGCGAGACCAAAAAACCGAAGTAGAAATATATGCTTTATGATTTTTATGAGGCTTATGAGGTGTTTGCATGATTGTGTGAAAATTTCATGAAGAATTTTTATTAATTAGTGAATAATTTGTCCATTAGGACTAAATTGCAAAGATTAGAAAATATGAGATTCTAGAATATTTAAGTATGAAATAGCATCATAAAAATTATTAGAGGTCCTTATTTAGCAATTAGACCATTATATGTTAAGATGGACAAAAATAGACATGAGAAGGAAAAATCTCAAGAAAGGGACTTAAGGGCATTTTAGTCATTTGGTTAATAAAATATTAAAAAGGGAAAAATGAAGCAAAATTTGCTCATCTTCTTCAAGTTAAGGCCGAAAATTCCAAGCTCTCCATATCTAGGTTTTCTTCAACTTCCGAGCTTGATAGTAAGTGCACCCTAGCCCTGTTTTTAATGTTCTTCGTATTTTTTAGATCCTCATAACTTGATTTAGCTATTTCTAGCTATATTTTGAGCTAGGGTTTATGTTCAAAAATTTACCCATGTGTGACATGCATGTATTTTAATGTTTTATGAAAGAATATGAAAGTTTGATGTATGATAAACATATTTTTCTAAGTGATTTTCATGAAAAATGCATAAAAGGACCAAATTGTAAAAGTTATAAAAATGGTCATACATGAGTGAAATATGGGAAATTGGGGGCTGTTGTAATTAATAAAATAATTAGGCTAGGCTTAAAATACAAGAAAGTTGAATAAAAATCATTTTACGAGCCTAGGGGCAAAAGTGTAATTATGAGAAAGTTTAGAGGCAAAATTGTAATTTTGCCAAAGTATGATTCATGAGTCAATTTAATCAATGTGAGTATTAAACAAGTGAAATTGTTATTATAGATCAAGAAACACGAAGCCCAGACCGAAATCGAGGCAAGAACAAAGTTGTGGACTAAATCGAACATCTACACCTATTTTGAGTACCGAGGTAAGTTTGTGTGAAATCCATGTCTGGGACATGCATCGGCACCGAATGTAGATCCCGTATAAGACCATGTCTGGGACATGGCTTCGGCACCAAAGAAAGATCTCGTATAAGATCATGTCTGGGCCATGGCATCGACATCTATGTATGATCTCGTATAAGACCATGTCTGAGACATGGCATCGATATCGAGCTAAGAGGTCTCATGTAAGACCATATCTGGGATATGGCATCGGCATCAAGAGGTGATCCCATGTAAGACCATATCTGGAATATGACATTGGCATCATGATACATATATGATGAGATTGAGTATCCTCCGATATTCCGAGTAGTGCAACGGGCAAAAGAGCTAAGTATGTAAGATGATAAAGAGCTAAATTATACAAGGATGACAAAAAGTTCCATTTAAGTTAAGGATTATAATGATTTAAGTCTATGTTCAAGGTAGCATAAGTGCTAAATTATGTGATGAAGTGATACAGGTACCTATGAGTAAATACGAGTTATGAAAGCGTAATGTGATATGTGATGGGTAAGAATAAGTATGAGTAAGCTTGTCAAAGTATTGATATTCCAGGATATTGATTTAAGTATTGATGTGCTTAGGCAGTGGAGCAAAAGTCCCTGTTTAAGAGTAGATCTAACATAGTTAAGCGGAGTTGATCGCAACCCTAGAAATAGGATGACGAAAATCTACCGGATTAGGGTCAAACCTAATATGGGAGTCCATAGATCGAGTTAATGCAATTCTAGAGGTTTTAATTAGAAAGAGATTTTAATTAATCAACCTAGGGTTAGACGTTAGTAGCCTCGAAAGAGGTATTAATATATATTAGGGAATCCTACGGATCAAGTCAAGTGAATAAATCATCTGGTTCAGAGTTAGATAACAAGTGAAGTCTAGGTGGATTCTTCCTCGGGTATTGTCTTAATCAATTGGTTTTTCCCAAAGTTATTTTCCCCAATTCATTCTCTTTGTCTTTGCATCTTTAGCTTAGTTGTTAGTTAATTTAGATAAAAATTCCTTTAATTCTTAGGCTAGATAATAAAAAGAAAGTTAGTATTAGTACTTTTGGTTCATTTGGGTTCGACAATCCGGTCTTGCCACAGTTATACTACTGTTCGATAGGTGCACTTGCCTTAAGTCGTTGTCACAGTTAGTTTCTAGTTTCGATCATTCTTTTTATAAATTTTTAAGACTCCGAGACACGACCACCAAGGTAAAGGATCACATGGGAGTTTTTCCAAGAAGAGTTTCGGAAGAAGTATATTAGCCAGAGGTTCATCGATCAGAAGAGAAAGGAATTCCTTAAACTGGAACAAGGTAAAATGATAGTAACTGAGTATGAGCGTGAGTTTGTAAGGCTCAGTAAATACGCTCGAGAGTGTGTATCCACTGAAGCCATTATGTGTAAATGGTTTGAGGATGGATTAAATGAAGATATCTGATTATTTGTTAGCATTTTAGAATTAAAGGAATTTGTTGTGCTAGTGGATCGGTCTTGTAAAGCTGAGGAATTGGTGAAAGAGAAAAGAAAAGCTGAGATGGAGTCTCGTGACTCAAGAAAGAGACAATTGAATAAGTCATTTCAGTCCTCGCCCAAGAAGTCAAGAGATTTCCCTACTCGATCAGCTACTTCAGCTGGGTTTTCGAATAGAAGTAAGAGTAAACAGTACTCGGGGATTAAAGCTTAGGCTACCTCAGTTGCTAGTGTTGGGACACTCGACCTAATAGACTAGAATGTCCACAGTGTGGCAGACGTCACCTCAGTGAGTGCCGAGCGCACGAGAGAGCCTGTTTTAAGTGTGGTTCCCAAGATTATTTTATTAGAGAATGCCCTGAGATGGTTGAAAAAGAGAAAATTCGGAGTGCAAGATCGAGAAGCACTACTAGTGGGAGACAACAGAGAAACCCAGGAAGTGGATCGAGTAGTAAGAGTACACCCAGAGAACAGGCTGTAAGATCTGAGGGTAGAGTGCCTGCGAGGACTTATGCCATTCGCGCTCGCGAAGAGGCATCATCCCCTGATGTAATTACGGGTACATTTTCTCTCCATGATACTAATGTTGTTGCTTTAATTGATCCGGGGTCTACCCATTCATACATTTGCATGAAATTAGTATCTAGAATGAGCATGCCTATTGAGTCTACAAAGTTTGTGATAAAAGTGTCCAATCCTTTAGGAAAAAGTGTATTAGTTGATAAGGTATGCAAAGATTGCCCATTGATAATTAGAGGTTATTATTTTAAGGCAAATCTCATGCTATTGCCATTTGATGAATTTGATATAATTCTTGGTATGGACTGGTAAACCACTCATGATGTGACAGTAAATTGTGGAAAGAAATACATTGAATTGAGATGTGAAAATGGGGACACTCTTCGTGTTGAATCAGATGAATAAGATAGATCACCTGTAGTGATCTCTTATATGTCTGCTCAGAAATATGTAAGAAAGGGATATGAAGCACATCTTTCTTTTGTTATGAATGCTAAAAAAATTGAGTTAAAGATTGAATCAGTGCCGATAGTGTGTGAGTACCCAGATGTATTCCCGGAAGAATTGTTGGGGTTACCTCCGGTTAGAGAGGTTGAATTTGGCATTGAGTTAGCTCTTGGTACCGCACCTATATCGGTTGCTCCATACAGAATGGCTCCAACTGAGTTGAAAGAATTGAAGGCACACTTGCAAGAGTTGACAGACAAAAGTTTTGCTAGACCGAGTTATTCTCCATGGGGTGCTCCAGTATTGTTTGTGAAAAAGAAAGATGGTTCTATGAGATTATGTATAGATTACTGGAAGCTTAATAAGGTAACCATGAAGAACAAGTACCCATTGCCAAGGATGGATGATCTATTCAATCAATTGAAGGGAGCCACTGTGTTTTCCAAGATAGACTTAAGGTCGGGATATTACCAGTTGAGAGTGAAAGATTTAGACGTGCTGAAAACTACATTTTGGACAAGGTATGGGCATTATGAATTTTTAGTCATGCCTTTCGGTTTAACAAATGCCCCTACCGTGTTTATGGATTTAATGAATCATATTTTTTTACCCTACCTAGATCAATTTGTTGTGGTTTTTATTGATGATATACTGATATATTCTCATGATAAGGATGAGCACGCCGAGCATCTAAGGACGGTTTTACAGACTTTACAAGATAATCAATTGTATGCCAAGTTTAGCAAAAGTGAGTTTTGGCTCAAAGAGGTTGGATTTTTGGGGCACATTGTCTCGGGAGATGAATCCGAGTCTACCCAAGTAAGATTTCAGCTATTGTTGATTGGAAACTGCCGAGGAATGTATCCGAGGTTAGAAGTTTTCTAGGCTTAGCTGGCTATTATAGACGGTTTGTCAAGGGATTCTCCATGATAGATACACATTTGACGAGGTTGTTACAAAAAGACGTAAAGTTTGAATGGAAAGAAAAATGCCAATAGAGTTTCAAGAAACTAAAAGCATTGTTGACTGAGGCTCCAATTCTAGTGCAACTTGAACCGGGAAAAAAATTTGTGATCTACAGCTGTAACAGCCCGATTTAGGGGCTAGTCGGAACAGTGATATCGAGATCACTAATCCGAGGTTAAGGAAAATTATTTTCATATTATTTTATGTGTTAGAGAATGATTTTAGAATTACATGAAAATTTTGGTACGTTAATTTTAGCGATTTCTTGTTTAATCGCGAAAAAGGACTAAATCGCATAAAATGTGAAAGTTCCATTCTATAAGCTAAAGGTACCAAATAGCCATAGTTTGATAATTGGAGGTCTTTAAAAGGCAATTAGACCCCCAATATAGACTTGGCCGGCCATAGGGGACAAGAATTGACCAAGTTGGTCAAAGTTGGTGATGTTTGGTGGCTTAAATTGATGGTTTAATATTAAAAAAAAAAAGATGATGTCCATCTTTCTTCTTCACTTCTTCCACCGAAATTTGCAAGAGGAATAAGGGTTGAAAGCTTCAAAAATTTCAGCACACTCATCTCTTCATTAGTAAGTGTTCTAGTGATCTTTTCTTGAAAATAATTGTACTTTTGAGACCCTTAAAGCTTAAGCTTTCAAATGAGGGGACTATTGTGCAATATTGTGAAAAGTTTAAAGTTTTGCCATGAGAGCTATCATTGTTGTTTGCTGCATTTTTATGGAAGAAATTGAGTCTTAGTTGTTAGAGAAACAACTTTTGTGAAAGCTGTTAGCATGGAAACACCTAAATAGGACTTGAATGCAAAGTTTAAATTGTGTCATAAATGCATAAAATAGTTGGAATTGTGAGTAGTTGTAAGAGAAATAAACGTTCACCTAGGCTTGTTGAAGATGGAAATACGATTAGAATTCATTTCCGAGCCTAGGGGCAAAATGGTCATTTAGCCAAAGTCTAGGGGCAAAATAGCATTATTATCGAAATGTTTTATTAATGTGATGATTAAAATGAGCTAAATTGTTATTATAGATCGAGAAATACGAAGCCCGAATCGAAACCTAGGCAAGAACAAAGTCGAGGACTAAATTGCATATCTACATACATTTTGAATACTAAGGTAAGTTTGTATGAAATTGGTGTTTCATAATGTTCGATATTTGAAATTGTTTGATATTATGGTTATGTGCGTTATTACTGTTAAACTCAAGCGGTGAAGTCTCGATAGGTAAATGGTGTGAATAAGTTAAGTTTAAGTCCCTGATCAAGTTCTAGACTAAGGATGATATTATGCATTCTTATGAGACAAGGAAGGTCCCGTATAAGACCATTGTCTGGGACATGGCCTTGACACCAAAGAAAGATCTCGTATAAGACCATGTCGGGGACATGGCATCGACATCTAAGTACGATCTCGTATAAGACCGTGTTTGGTATATGGCATCGACATCGAGTTATGAGATCTTGTATAAGACCATATATGGGATATGGCATCGGCATCAAAGAATAATCCCATATAAGACCATATCTGGGATATGGCGTTGGTATCAAAACTTATGTATGATAAGTTCGAATAATTCATGATGAGCCGATCTATTTATAATCAAAAGAGTTGAGTATGTGAGTTGGCCTAGATCCAAATTTGTTATTGGATGGCCTTGAGTAAAGCTCATGATATGAATGTTAAAGATGTGAATTTATGGTTATGTTAGCATATGCGCTAAATCATGTGATTTAGTGATACAGGTAACGCGAGTAATTAAAAGTTACTAGATTATGTTGACATGAGGTGGGCAAGAGTAAATGTGAATAAGTACGAGTAAGTACTTTTATTCATTTGAGACTATGTTGCCATTGTTCCATGGAATGAATGTTTGTAGTTGGAGTAAATATGTTATCCTAGAGTTTCATGCAAACTTACTAAGCTATATGCTTACCCCTCTCCTTTTCCTTTTCCTTGTAGTATTGCCAAGATAACTCGAGAGGTTGCAGACATCAGAGTTCGAAAATCACACTATTGACATCACTTTGGTATAATAATTTAGACTTATTTTGAGTATGGCATGTATAGGACTCGAGTTTTTTGTTAAGTTGTAATTGTTAGTCAAAGTGTTGGCTATGTAAGTTATTAAAGTCATTTTGTAAATGGCCTTATAAGTTAGGCAAATACTTGGCAAATTCTATTGCTCAGTGAAGATGAATTTCATGAAGTATATGGCTTTATGTATGTCTTGATTCTTTGAGCTCCTAGAGGTACCTATGGGTTATCTTTTATATTGTAATGAGTACTTAGATGTGCCTTTGGGATAGGAGTTATATTGTTTTGAATGGAAGTATGTATGTGTGCAACGTAGGGTGGCTAAAGGGCTTGGTAAATAGCCTGCTAGTCTTCCACATGGGTAGACACATGGGAGTGTGTCTAGACCTGTGGGAGGCACGGCTTGCACATGGGCGTATGCCTAGGCCGTGTGAAGTCTGCACCTTGCACATGGAATTTAAATTGCTACACGGTGAAGCACACGGACGTATGCATAGACCGTGTGGATAGGTCAGAATGCCAAGGTTTGGCACACGGGCTAGGGCCACGGGCGTGTCAAGGCCGTGTGACCTTAGTCAGAATTGGCCACGGTGGGTGACACGGGCATGTCTTAGGGGCACAATGGCGTGTCCCTAGACCAACACGGACGTGTGACCCATGTTTTGTTAAAATGTTTCTCGAGTTCGTAAAAGTTCCCAGAATAGTTCCAAAACCTCTATGAGGTATGTTTAGGGCCTCTTAGGCCAAGTAGGTGCAAGTGATGGGTTTAAACGAGATTTTTATAACCCTATTCGAGGCGTTTAAGCAAGGTTAGTTAGGTAATGCCCCAAACCCAGTTCTGGCTTGAATAAAGGTAAGGGGTGTTACATTTATTGGTATCAGAACTATGATTTAGTCGGTTCTAGGACTAACGTAGCGTAAGTATGAGTCTAGCTATACATGCCATACGTATGAAAATCTATATAATGATAGTGTGACGACTCCTAATGGCTTAAAATTGATTTTCATATAGTTAATAGATCCTGATCCTGATCGAGCTGCAGCTGATGATGCTGGAAGTAATGCACCGGCTCCCGCCCAAGGGACCGCGCCAGTTGAAAGTAGACCCGAGACTTTGGGTCAGGTAGAAGAGGCCCGAGAAGCCTTTTTTTGAATGATGAGTAATTGGTATATAGAGTACGTCTGAGCAAATCCGAATGCTCCACCTCCTCCACCCCCGCCTATTCCTCAGCCTACCCATGTAGCTCCCCAAATGGTAGAAGTTGTAAGAAGAGAAAAGCCTCATGTTAATAGAATCCAGAAACAAGGGGCAGAAGAATTTAGGGCTAGTAAGGATGATGACCCAGAAAGAGCCGAATTTTGGTTGGAAAACACCATTCGGGTGTTTGATGAATTGTCGTGCACACCCGAAGAGTGCATGAAGTGCATGGTTTCTCTTCTAAGAGACTCTGCTTATCAGTGGTGGAACACCCTTGTGTCGGTGATACGAAGGGAAAAGATCACATGGGAGTTCTTCCAAGAGGAATTCAGGAAGAAATACATAAGTCAAAGATTCATTGATCAGAAGAGAAAGGAATTCCTTAAACTGAAGCAAGGAAAGATGACAGTAACTGAATACGAGCGTGAGTTTGTGAGACTCAGTAAGTAGGCTCAAGAATGTGTGTCCTCGAAAGCCATTATGTGTAAGAGGTTTGTGGATGGGCTAAACGAAGATATAAAGTTGTTCGTTGGTGTCCTCGAACTGAAAGAATTTGTTGTGTTAGTAGACAGAGCCTGTAAGGCTGAAGATCTAGTCAAGGAGAAAAGAAAAGCTGAGGTGGAGTCTCGTGACTGGAGAAAGAGATAGACGATCAGAACATTTCAATCTTCATCTAAGAAGTCAAGAGACTTCTTTACCCGATCAGCTACATCGGCCTGGTTTCCAATCAAGAGTAAGAGTAAATAGTACTCAGGGTCTAAAACTCAGACTACATCAGTCGCTAGTGTTGGCAACCCCCGACTCAGTAGACCGGAGTGCCCACAGTGTGGCAGACGTCACTCTGGCGAATGTCGAGCAAATGAAAAAGCCTGCTTCAGGTGTGGGTCTTTAGACCATTTTATTAGAGATTGTTCAGAAGTGGATGAGAAAGAGAAGCCTCAGGAGGCAAGACTTGGAGGCACTACAAGAGGGAGACCACAAAGAAACCCGGGAAGCAGGGCAAGTAGTAAAACTACTCACAAGGAGCAGGTCGTGAGACCTGAGAGCCGAGTACCTGCGAGAACTTATGCCATTCGCGCTCAAAAAGAGGCATCTTCTCCTGAAGTGATCACGGGTACCTTTTCTCTCTATGATACTAAAGTTATTGCCTTAATAGATCCGAGATGTACTCATTCTCATATATGCATGAAAATAGTATCTAGATTGAGTATGCCCGTAGAGTCTACAGAATTTGTGATAAATGTGTCAAATCCTTTAGGCAAAAGTGTACTAGTTGATAAAGTGTGCAAAGATTGTCTATTGATGATTAGAGGTCACTACTTTAGGGCAAATATCATGATATTGCCATTTGATGAATTTGATATGATTCTTGGTACGGATTGGCTAACCACCCATGATGTGACTGTAAATTGTGGAAAGAACTATACATTGGCATCGTATATGATTTCGTGTAAGACCCTATCTGGGACAGTGGCATCGATATTTGATTACATGTAAGACCACGTCTAGGATGTTGGCATTGTACGAGTATTCTGAGTTATCCGAAATGGTTCAACGGGCAATTCCGAGAAATGAAAGACTATGTGAAATGTGTAACCAATTCAGGTATGTTTGAAATGTATACTATGTTTGACTATAAAAAGTAAGTATATGTGAATTTGCAAAAGTGAGATATGTGCATAGACATGTTGAGACAAAATGTGATATATGTATGAATGTGCTATGATCTAATGAGATACATGGAGATGTAATTTGTTGTCAAGCAAATGGTTAGATACAATTGAGCTAAAGAAGAAATATGAATATGCTATTGATATATGTTAAAGTTCTTGTAATTGAAATGGTTATAAATGTTTTATATGTTAAGTTTATTTGTATATGGCTTACTAAGCTTTTGAAAGCTTACTCTGTGTGTGTTTGCATTGTTTTATAGATCGTTAAAGCTACGGAAGGCTCGGGGATTGTCGGGGATCATCACCACACTATCAAACTCTATTTTGGTACCTTTTGAATGTGTACTTAATTAAGTATGGCATGTATAGTCTAGTTGAATTAGATGATGTTTTGTTGTATATATATAAGCTATGTGATATGGCTTGTAAATGGGATGTGAATATGGTAAATTTTAGTCTATGTTTTGTGATGCAAAGTTGGTATATTATTGATAAAAGGTTGTCATAATAAATTGGTAAGTTTTTGGATGGATTATACTTAGAAATGCTTGTGATTAGAATGAGATAAATGGTACATAAGTTGGTATGTTTGATATGCATTAGAATGGTTAGAAAAGATGGATATTATTGGTATGATTTGGTTGCATTTTAAAGGTATGAAATGTGTTTTTTTGTGCTTGTAGGATTGGCCCAAAATGGGTGGCAAATTGGCATTTCAAATGGCCTATATTTGCTCACATGGTTGAGCACACGGGCGTGTGGCTCGACCGTGTCCCTTAAATTTATAATTCGATTCAAGTCAGGCTTGCACACGGGCTGGACACACGGGTGTGTGACTAGCCGTGTGAAACAAGTTAGTGTCGACCACAGGCTGGACACAGGGACATGTGACTGGCCGTGTGATGCAAGTCAGTTTCGACCACGGGTGAAGCACACGGGTGTGTCCTCGGCTGTGTGGACAAGTCAGTATGTATGCCCTGTTTTGCCATGGCTTAGACACACGAGTGTGTTTGAGGCCGTGTGAGGCACACAGCCTGCCCACACGAGCGTGTGACCTTTGTAACTTTGAAAAATGTTAAGGTTTCAAAAAATTTCGTATGTGTTCGGTTTAGTCCCGACCCCTTCCTAATGCATGTTTAAGGTCTCGTGGACCTCATTAAGGGACTATATGCTTGTATTTTGCTATGATATGATGATGATATACTTTGTGATGTGAAATGTTCGTAAAAGTTCTAATTTTTCCAGTAATGCCTCTTAACCCTAGACCGGCGATGGTTACGGGTTAGGGGTGTTACAATTTGTTGTTGAAACGCGATATTAAAATCTACTTTGACTTGTTCCTCTGTTGGGGGTTCCCAATGGGCTTCCTTTCTATTGTGCTTGCTTTCTAGTACTTTGTCTAATATGCTTAGTTCTATAATATTTAAGCCTACTATGTCACATATCCTTTGCTGAATACCTTCATGGAAAATTTTTTCCTATTATGCCATATTGCCCAGAATGAAACTGCTAGACATATACATTGATACGTGTTATTGATGTTAAAAGTCTCAGCTAACTAGTGTTTCCATTCTTGATTTTCATGTATGGGCGCGAATATCACTTCCATCTGTTGGAGAACTTGTTTTGCATGATTACAGTCTTGGAAGATATGGTTGATCGATTCATCTTCTTCATCGCATAGTGGACATAGAGCATCAAACCTCAGCTTACAGGCCTTTAGGTTACTTAGTGCAAGTAAGAATTCCCCATGAGGATGGAACCAATCATCTTGGCTTGTTCTTCGGTGAATAGCCTCCTTAAGATGTCTTCCTTCCAGGTAATTGAGTCATGGTCAGTTAGTTTCTCAACCAAAGAGTACCTCCAATTTATATTCTGAAACTGTAATTTTCCATATCTAGAATATGGAAGCCACACATCATTCCAAATATTTACTGATTTTCCATCTCCAATCCTTCAACCATTGTGTGTCTCTAAATTGCTTCGAGCGCCCCATATACTTCTCCAGGTAAATGAATGGTAAGATCTTAACTCAACATTCATAAAATCGCTCCGTGGGTAGTCCTTAGCTTTCATAACCTAAGCGAGTAAACTACTAGGATTGATAATTAGCTTCTATTCTTTCTTTGCTAACAAGGCTTTATTAAACTTCGATAATTCTCTAAAACCAATCCCCCCTTGCACCTTGGGGGTACACAATGATGTCCAACTACACCAATGGATGCCTTTATTTGTTTTTAAATTTTTCCACCAAAACTTACACATAATATTCTCTAGATCCCGACATAATGAAATCGGTAATTGGAAAGACTGTATAGCATAAATTGGAATGGCTTGTAATACTGATTTAACAAAAACTTTTGAACCCTCCTATAGAAAGATTATGAATACTCCAATTTTTCACCTTTGTCAAAAATTTCTCTTTAATTTCTACAAAAATGTTTTTCTTTTTCCTTCCCACCATCGTTGGTAATCCAAGGTATTTTTTAGGATTATTGGTGATACGAACTCCTAGATCACTCCCTATTTTATGCTTGACTTCCTCGCTTACATTGTTACTAAAATAAATCAAAGATTTATCATATTCAGTTGTCTTGAAATCTTTTCATATTCAGTAACTACTAATTTTATAGCTAAGGGCCCTTCCCTTGTTGCTTTTCCAAATAAGATATTATCATCAGCGAAGAATAAATGGGTTATTGACAACCCACCTCTCCCCACTTTTGCCCGTTCAAAATTTCCATCCCTTTTTGCAATATTGAGAAGTCTTGAGAAACCTTCTGCACAAATGATAAATCGATATAGGCTTAAGAGATCTCCTTGCCTTATTCCTCTAGTGGGATTGGGCTCAACTCCTTTTCCTCTATTGAAAACAAGTGAGTATGAAACACTCTTGATACATTGCATGATCAATTATACCCACTTGTCATATAATCCAAGATTTCTCATCATTTTTCCAATAAAATTCCTTTCTACCTTATTAAATGCTTTGCTCATGTTTAATTTTAAGGTAAAAGAACCTGGTCCATATATCATTTTTCTTGAAAGAATACAATAATTCGTATGCCATTAAAATGTTATCAATAATCTGTTTGTCTGGCATAAATGCTCTGTAATAGCCCATTTTCAGTGAAATCAAAACAGTGGTTTCGAGACCACAAATTCGAGTCAGAAAGAAAATTTATTTTAAAGTTATTGCATGGTCTAAATTATGATAGGAAAGACGTATGAAGATTTTACTGATTACATGGTTAATTAAAGAAAGGACCAAATTGCATAAAATGTAAAACTTGAATTCTAGTAGCTATAGTATCAAATAGCTATGGAATTCAAAACTTGAGGTCCTTATATGGCAATTAGACCATTAATAGAAGTTAGTAGATATTTATGATGATTCATCCATGGAAAATTAGAAAAAGAAAAGGACTAAATTGGAAAGTTGAAAAATTAATGGATGATAAGTTAACTAAATGAATAAAATAATTTCATATCGTCAACTTCCCCAAAATTTCTATGGAAACCCTAGGAAAGAGAAAGAAAATCAAGCAAGCTTAATTAGGTAAGTAATCATGTCCCGTTTTTAGTAATTTTTATATCTTTAAGATTAAATTAACCTAATCTAGCTATTTTGGGGATCAATTTGTAAAGTTATCAAAGTATTAAAATTTCTCCATAGATGAATATGCTAAAATTTTGAAATTTATGGTAGAAAATGAAAGGATGTTGATAGATAAACAACTTTTGTAAAGTGAATTTTTATGAAATTGTGATTTAGGGACTAAATTGTAAAGTTGTAAAATTCATGGAAATTTTTTATTTTTATGAAATATATGAGCTGTAAATGTTATATGTAAAAATCAGTTAGGCTTGGAATAAGGATTAAATTGCATGAATTTCAATTTTCGAGCCTAGGGACGAAATTGTTATTTGTGGAAAGTATAGGGACAAAATGGTAATTTTGTATAGGGTGTGAATTGAATTAAATTGAGTACGAAATGGATTAAAGTGATGTTAAATTCATTTATATAGATCCAGAAAGACCTAATACTAAGTTGGATCGAGGAAAACAAAAAGTATCAGATTAGTAGATCCTTGTATACGAATGTTTATCAAGGTAAGTTCGTCTAATTAAATTGCGTACATTTATATATTTGAATTAAATGTTGTATATGTGAGTTTTATATTTTTCATGTATATGAAATTGATTAAAAATTCGATAATATCCGATAAGTGTTAAATTTCGTTTGAACAAATGAAAATCGATGGATACAAGTTTCCTGTATTGGTTGTGGTCTTGCATATGTTGTAGACACACCATAGCTCAAAAGAGCATCCTGTATTAGCCTTCTCGAGCTTCCTATATATGGTTCTTGGAAGGTTCCCGTTACAGCTCTTCGGAGCATCTCGATAGGTTGTGATCCTATATTTGTTGTGGACACACCTTAGCTCTTATGAACATCCCGATTATAGGCTCTTCATGAGCTTCCTGTTAAATTGGCTCTTTGTGAGCTTCCCGATAGTGCTCGCTTGAACTTCCTAATACGTGGCTATCTCGAGCTTTCTGTTACATGGCTCTTTATGAGCTTCCTGATAGGCTCTTCGTGAGCTTCTCGATATGGTTCTTTATGAACTTCCCGATTATGGCTCTTATGAGCTTCCTATTATATAGGCCAGATAAGCTTCCCGATAAGCTCTTTGTGGGCTTCCCGATATGGCTCTATGTGAGCTTTCTGTTATAAGGCTTGAGAGTGTGCTTCCCGATTATGTACTCTAAAGAGTACCCTTGTATAAGAATTGACGGATCAATGATAGGTACATCTTGTGTATACTACTTGGGTATCCATCGATATTTCAATGATTCAACGGATAAAACTCTTGATATAAGAAAATATGAGAGTTACATGAATTATATGTTGAATATCCCTAAAATACCTAGAAATGGATGTATGATGAGCTCATCTTTGTTTTCTTGAAAATCATGTAAATTTCATGACTAACTTGTTTGATGAAAGCATGTGTCTAGGCAATGGGCCACATAAATTTGGATGCATGTTTGTATGCTTACTTTAAATGAATATGATTGGTAAGGTAATTTTCTGTTATACGAACTTACTAAGCTTTTGAAATGCTTACTCGGTTTTCCTTTCTCTGTTTTATAGTGCTAGGAAGCTCGTAAAGGTTGGAATCAGCCAGAGCACCATCACATTATCCTTCAGCTCATTTTAGTATAAATAGAAAACTTATTTTGGTATAATGGCATGTATAGGCTAACTTGCCCATGTTGGCATATAAATGGTTGTTTGTAATTTAGCCATTGGAATGGCTAATGATGGTATGTTTAGTGAATATATATATATTGTAACACCCCTTACCTGTATTCAACGCTGGAACAGGGCTCGAGGCATTACGGGACTGATAACACAAGCATTCACACAATTCCGAGTCATAAATTTTCATCCAAATTAAAACCATTCATATTCAATCGTAAAGTCCCTTATACAAGCCTACGAGGCCCAAAATATGCTTTGGAGGTGGTTCAGGACTAAACCGAGAACTTTAGAAATCTCTACAAAACTTAGAAAATTTTTCCTAACTGCAGGGCCCACATGCCCTTGTGGTCCAAGGGACACGCCCGTGTGACTCTGGGACACGCTTGTGCTTTAACCCATGCTCAAATTAGGGTGCTCTCTGACTTGTGCCACATGGCCGTGCCACACACCCGTGTGCTAGGCCGTGTAGCACACACGGCTGAGACACACGCTCGTGTCTCTGCCTGTGTGCTCAATTTTGGGCATTCTGTTTCTCAAAATTAAGGTGCAAGGGACACACGGCCGGAACACATGCCGATGGGGTAGACCGTGTGTCACACACGGTCTAGACAAATGCCCATGTGTCTACCCGTGTGGACAAAATAAAGGCTATTTACCAAGCCATTTGCCACCCTTGTACACACATACACTTACACCAATTCAAGGCACATACATCACATACATAGGCAACCAAAACATCCACAGTTATGACCAACACAATATCAACATCTATCACACTCACAACAATTATTAAGCCACAATTGACTACTTTCAAGATACCAAATTGTACACCACTTTATCATCTCACCAATAGACCATATTGCCAAACTAATAAACCGTAATATGTTCATATTTTAATCCCACACTTAGCATACTTTTGGATGATTTATCCCCTGACTTGTGGAATTTGATGTCCTAATCCTTTGATTTCATGTTTTATACTTAGGAGAGCATCGGAGGATGAAAAGAACGAGAAACGGGCCATAAACGGAGAAAATGGGCCAAAGTAAGAAGTCCACACGGCCTAGAGTTTGCCACATGGCCGTGCCACTTTAGCAGACTCAAACACGGCCTGGGCTCGATTCACACGGCTGTGCCACACGGGCGTGTCCCTGCCATAAATCGTTTTAATTCCATTTAGATTAGGATACTTAAGGGCCAAGAAAGACATCCCGGAAGCCTATATAAACACCCTAAGTGTAACCTAAAAGGGGGAGACCAAAGAGGCAAAGCCAGAGAGGGCTGAATTGTGGGATTTACTCGAAGACAGCCAGTTGATCCATCTCAAGAAGCCAGAATCATACTCAAGACTGAAGATCTTCCCTTCAATTTTCTTCAGGGGGTTTTAGGGTTTTTCTTATGTTTTGTTTTATACTTTTTTCTGAGATGTATTCTTTTAAAAACATGAACTAAACCCCTCAAATACCCGAGGGGGATGAAACCTAAGACGGATCTTGTTATTATTTTCTGAACTATATGATAAATACTTGATTTGTTCTTAATTATGTGTTCTTAATTCTTTCTTTGATATTTCAGGATATTTATTCAAGTACTGATGTACTTAGGCATGGAGCAAAAGCCCCTGTTTAAGAGTAGATCTAGCATAGTTAAGCGGAGTTGATCGCACTCCTAGAGATAGGACGACGAAAATCTGTTGGATTAGGGTCAAACCTAATATGGGAGTCCATAGATCGAGTTAATGCAACAATAGGGATTTTAATTAGAAAGAGATTTCAATTAATCAACCTAGGGTTAGACGTTAGTAGCCTCGAGAGAGGTATTAATATAAATTAGGGAATCCTACGGATCAAGTCAAGTGAATAAATCGCCTGGTTTAGAGTTAGATAACAAGTGAAGTCTAGGTGGATTCGTCCTCGAGTATTGTCTTAATCAATTGGTTTTCCCACAAGTATTTCCCCAATTAATTCTTTGTGTCTTAGCATCTTTAGCTTAGTAATTAGTTAGTTTTAGATTAAACAACAATTCCCTTAATTCTTAGGCTAAATAATAGAAAGATAGTAATTACTAGTACTCTTGGTCCTTGAGGATACGATATTTCGGGTTTTGCTATAGCTATACTACCAAACGATAGGTGCGCTTGCCTTATTCGTTGTCATAGTTAGTTTGGACACGATCAAGTTTTTGGCACCATTGTCGGGGACTAAGATATTAGGAACACTTGATTTTTATTACTTTAGCCATTATTTTTATTTATTTGTAATTTATTTTTTATTTTTACTTCTCTAATTTTTCTTTTCTTTACTTTACTTCTGATAGGTTTTTCTAGTTTATAACTAGAAGGAACCTGTCAGGACCCTTGATTTTTGACAGCGATATAGAAGGTACCGTTCGCAGAAACAGAAGAGAAATAAGGTGAAGCTTACAATACATAGAAGAAGCGCAAGAGGACGATACCAATACTACCGAAGAGATGGCTGATAAAAATCCGCTACCTCCTGTGGTTGTCGCAAACCCTGTGAATCAAAATCCAGCTCCTCGAACTATGTATGATTATGCTAAACCTAATTTAATAGGAACTGTGTCAAGTATTGTTAGACCTGCTATTGCTGCAAATAATTTTGAACTGAAACCTAACACAATTCAGATGATACAACAATTTGTTCAGTTTGATGGTTTGCAGAATGAAGATCCAAATAATCACTTGGCAAATTTCCTAGAATTTTGCGATACTTTCTAAATAAATGGCGTTTCTGATGATGCCACTCGTCTTCGGTTGTTTCCCTTTTCGTTGAGAAACAAAGCCAAACAATGGTTGAACTCATTACCACGAGGATCAATCACTACATAGGAACAGATGACCGAAAAATTTTTGTTAAAATATTTTTCGCCGACTAAAACGGCTAAGTTGAGGAATGATATCTCTTCTTTTGTGCGGATGGATTTAGAGACACTTTACGATGCATGGGAGAGATACAAGGATCTATTGAGAAGGTGCGCATGCCATGGGTTACCCTTGTGGCTATAGGTCCAAACCTTTTACAACGGTGTGAACCCCTCAACCAGGCAGTTGATTGATTCAGCCGTCGGCGGAACCCTGAATAACAAAACACCTGAGGCTGCCTACGAATTCATTGAAGAGATGTCACTGAATAACTATCAATGGCAAGTCACGAGGACTAGGCCAACAAAAGCCGCCAGTGTTTTCAACCTCGACGCAGTAACCATGCTATCAAATCAGGTAGAGATGTTAAATAAAAAGATTGATGGTTTATGTGGTTCTTCCCAGGTACATCCGGTTATGCAGTGCGATACGAATGGAGGAGGGATAAGCAATACAGAATATCCACCTTACAATCCGGGCGCTGAAAACGAGCAAGTTCACTATATGGGTAATAATTCTAGACCTCAAAATAACCCGTATAGCAATACTTATAATCCAGGTTGGAGGAACCATCCCAATTTCTCATGGGGTGGTTAAGGAAACCAAAGACAACAACCCCCTCCAGGCTTTCAATAACAACCCTACCCCCAGGAAAAGAAGCCGAACCTTGAGGAAATGCTGACAAAATTCATAGCGATGTCAGAAACTCGTTTCCAAAACACTGAGACAACACTCAAAAATCAACAA
Organism: Gossypium australe; assembly: GCA_005393395.2. Taxonomy (NCBI): domain Eukaryota; kingdom Viridiplantae; phylum Streptophyta; class Magnoliopsida; order Malvales; family Malvaceae; genus Gossypium; species Gossypium australe. Next base: position 98,929,614 of record CM016617.1, read on the forward strand.
GCGTCGATTCAAGGGATCAAGAACCAATTAGGGCAACTTGCTAAGCAGTTCTCTGAACGATCACAAGGAAACCTACCAAGCAACACTGAGACTAACCCGAAGGAACAACTTCAAACAATAATCGCTCATGATAGTGAAGGGTTAGATGAACCAAAATTGAGGCAAGAGAATGTGGTAGAGGAAGGTAAGGATGAGGTAAGCCATGATAAACCAAAACCGGTAATCAAAGAGTACCAACCTCGTGTGCCATACCCCAATGCGATGAAGAATGACAACACAGATGAACAATTCGGTAAATTTCTTAAACTTTTAAAGAAATTACATATTAACTTACCATTTCTTGAAGCTCTTTTGCAGATGCCAGATTCAAGGAAATTTTTAGAAGAGCTTTTGAAAAATAAACGGAAGTTAGACGAGGAGTCACAAGTGGAGCTAAACGTAGTATGCTCAGTAATTCTGCAAAATAAACTACCACGAAAATTAAAAGATCTAAGGAGTTTTACAATTCCATACTTAATTGGTAGTTTATCTGTTGATATTGCTTAACTGATTTAGGGGCAAGCATAAATGTTATGCCTTATAAAATGTTTAAACAGCTAGGTCTAGGGAAACCCAAACAAACTAGGATGAGTATTCAATTAGCTAATAAAACTATTAGAATTCTTAGGGGTATAATTGAAGGTGTACTCGTGAAAATTGACAAATTCATATTCCCAGTAGACTTTGTCGTTTTAGACATGGATGAGGGCAATAATATTCCTTTAATTTTAGGAAGACCCTTTTTAGCAACTGCTAGAACTAAAATTGATGTTGGTACAGGTGAAGTCATACTTCGTGTAGGTGACGAAACGATCACTCTTCAGGCTCTTGATTCGGCTAGGAAATCTAGTAATCAAGGTGAGAAAATAAATGCTATTAATGACCATTCGGTTAAACCTTCTTTTCAGGAAGCACCACGGAACTACACAACTGAGCCAGATCCTAAACCTCATGCAAAAAAAGGAAATAACTCATGAAGAACGAATGCTTCAGATCGATGAACTAGACGAGTGGAAGACGCATTTCAAAGAGAAATTAGGAACACACGAAGCAGAACCAAAGCAAAACCATGTCAAACTTAAGGATGAACCAAACCAATTTAAGATCAGAGATCAAGTATTGTTGGACAAAATAGACCCTCGGATCGCCACCTCAGATCTTGATATAAACGAAGAAATCCCTTTTGCGGTATTGAATATCTTCCCATATGGAATAGTCGAGGTAACTAATCCTATATTCGACACTTTTAAGGTAAACATTACTCGACTCGAACTATTTAATGGACGTAGAACTGATAGCAGGGGTGAGGAGTTTCAACTCCTCAAACCACCATTAATGTGCGAATGAAAGGTAAGTCTAACTTAAGACTTTAAACAAGAACCTCTCGGGAGGCAACCCGAGCACTAACCCCATTAATTTTCATATTTTTTATTCTTAGCATCTAACTACAAACTAACCACCCAGATTTCCATATCACACGACCTTGCACACGGGCGTGTACGTGGCCGTGTGGACACCACGAATTTCCGGACGACCGTGGCAGAGACAGTACGAACCAAGGACGAAAAATCCCCAAGCCACGGGCTCCGACTAAACCCCATGGCCGTGCGATACAGCCGTGGTCGACATTGATTTATCAACATGGGCGTGGCGACCTGCACACAGGCGTGGGAGAAGCGAATGAAGCACAACACGGCCATGCAAAACGACTGTGTGACCCAACACGCCCATGGTACACGGGCGTGGGAAATCACCAGATCCCTATTTCTATATAAACCCCCTTTTTATGCACACATTCCCCACCAAACCCCTTTCCTCTCAACCCCAACCACTATAGTTTTTCTCCCTTTTTCACCATCCTTACCACTATCACTCAATGCCCAAAGGCAAGGCCAACACTACCATTCCCATGTCGAAAAAGTGAAAGGACCCTAGCACAGTCTCCCTATGTGAGACCGATTTACATGAGTTCATGCCAGCCGCTTTTTGACCCTACAAGCCAAGGACATTTGAGTCCATTTAACTTTTCTTTTTCTTTTCTCTTCTCGTTTATTTTCTTTCCCTTTATCTTTCTTGTCTTTAATTTTTATTCTTACATTTTGTTTTCTTTGATTTTGGTTCTAAAGGCTGTTAGGGAATCACCACACCACGCCCTTAGAAATCACACCCACCTCGCGAACCATCTAACGATAAGGACTTTTCAGTCCATTAATCTTTTCTTTTAATTTTATTTTACTTTTTACACTATTTCTCTTTATCTTTCTTGTCTTTAAATATATAATTCGTATATTTTGAGTTATTCTTATTATTTTCTGGCTAACTCTTCACGAGTTACCTAATTTCTTCATCTAGCGCAGTGAATGTTGGTGGCCACCATACCACCACCAGAGATGCCTCCTCCAACTTATCTTTCACCTCCGAATCAAATGTCTCCACTACTAACTCAAGGAATCCATCCAAAATTCAGGAAGTTTCACTTCCCCCTATCTCTTATGATATCATGCTATTAATCTCTACATATATATCTTTGTACATTGAGGGCAATGTACATCTTAAGTGTGGGGGGTGAATTTTATTTTGAAAAGTTCCTAACTTTTTGCATTATTCTCAAATCCCTGAATTATGTCTTGTTCTTAAGTAATTTTCTCATGTTACTATTAGAATGAAATTTCTGTTGATTCATGATTTTTTTTGATATGTTTTGGATTAAGTCATTGATAATTGTGCAGTGATGATTTAAACTTTAGGAGACTAGAGAATCAAGCATGATGAGTCTATTTTCAGAATTAAAAATTTGTTAGGTTGTCTACCTGAATCTAATTATTACCTTGAAGTTTGAAATTTACAAGGTTGATATCAAAAATCCATAATTTTTGTGAGATTTTGAGCCTTTTTAGAGCATACATTCTTTTCTTGCTCACTTTATTGATTATGAGTGTGTCAACATTGATTTGTTAGTCTAGAACTTGCTTCGATTATACATGTCAAGACCACATCATTGATTTCATATACAGAGATTAACCCACTTACTCCACTAAAAGCCTACCCTCACAATTAACCCCTAGTGAACCCCTTTGATCTTAACAAACCATTTATTGACTCACCCACTAATATTAACCCAAAACCCATCTTGTATTTGTTATCACCATTTCTCTTGACTGACCTTATATCTAGACTTGATTGGATCAGTTGCCTAACTACATTCTCTATTTCAATTGTTAAAATCTATTTACTTGATTTGTTCTTAAAAAAAACGTTGGATATTATATTCATCATTAGTTCTATGTTCTATGAGCTTAAACAGTTAAATTCACATCTTCAGAAGAAGCTCGTGCCATTAATATAATTATTCATTATCGGTTCATTGTTTTTAATTAGGTAATTTGTCAATTCAATCTCTATTTTAACCCTCTAATTCAGCCTTTATCCACACCTTTAACCTAAGCCCCGTTACAACCCCTAAAAGACCTTTTGATCTGTGTATCATCTCATTCTATAGTGGTAGAGATTTGATTTTCATGCAAGCCTATGGGATTAACTTTTCATGTTTGACTTTTGAGTGCTTAATTTTGAACCTTAAACACTTTGAGTGATTTGAGTGAATCTTTAGTAAGGATGTCAACCCCTGTCGATTTTGAATAAAAGGTAATTATTTAGGTAAGGGGAAACACATATATTTTCATACTTTAAAACTATGACTTTGATTGTTTGAATATTTAGAACCCTTTTGGTTAAATTATTAATGTATGAATTACCTTTGAATTATGATGAAACACTATTGATGAATATTATGAATTGAGGAAGTTCATTTTAATTGTGAGTTGAGAATTTTGCTTGAGGACAAGAAAATGCTTAAGTGTGGGGGTATTTGATAAAACGTAATATGTTCATATTTTAATCCCATATTTAGCATACTTTTGGATGATTTATCCCCTGACTTGTGGAATTTGATGCTCCTAATCCTTTGATTTCATGTTTTATACTTAGGAGAGCATCGGAGGATGAAAAGAATGAGAAACGGGCCATAAACGGAGAAAATGGGCCAATGTAAAAAGTCCACACGGCCTGAAGTTCGCCACACGGCCGTGCCACTTTAGCAGACTCGAACACGGCTTGTGCTCGATTCACATGGGCGTCTCCTTGCCGTAAATCGTTTTAATTCCATTCGGATTAGGATACTTAGTGGCCAAGAAAGACATTCCGAAAGCCTATATAAACACCCTAAGTGTAACCTAAAAGGGGGAGGCCGAAGAGGCAAAGCCAGAGAGGGCTGAATTGTGAGATTTACTCGAAGACAGCCAATTGATCCATCTCAAGAAGCCAGAATCATACTCAAGACGGAAGATCTTCCCTTCAATTTTTTTTAGGGGGTTTTAGGGTTTTTCTTATGTTTTGTTTTATAATTTCTTCTGAGATATATTCTTTTAAAAACATGAACTAAACCCCTCAAATACCTGAGGGAGATGAAACCTAAGACAAATCTTGTTATTGTTTTCTGAACTATATGATAAATACTTGATTTGTTCTTAATTATGTGTTATTAATTCTTTCTTTGATATTTTAGGATATTTATTCAAGTATTGATGTGCTTAGGCAGTGAAGCAAAAGTCCCTATTTAAGAGTAGATCTAGCATATTTAAGCGGAGTTCATCACACTCCTAGGGATAGGACGACGAAAATTTGCCAGATTAGGGTCAAACCTAATATGGGAGTCCATAGATCGAGTTAATGCAACAATAGGGGTTTTAATTAGAAAGAGATTTCAATTAATCAACCTAGGGTTAGACGTTAGTAGCCTGGAGAGAGGTATTAATATAAATTAGGGAATCCCACGGATCAAGTCAAGTGAATAAATCGTCTGGTTCAGAGTTAGATAACAAGTGAAGTCTAGGTGGATTCTTCCTCGAGTATTGTCTTAATCAATTGGTTTTCCCACAAGCATTTCCCCAATTCATTCTCTGTGTTTTAGCATCTTTAGCTTAGTAATTAGTTAGTTTTAGATTAAACAACAATTCCCTTAATTCTTAGGCTAAATAATAGAAAGATAGTAATTACTAGTACTCTTGGTCCTTGAGGATACGATATTTACGGTCTTGCCATAGCTATACTACCAAACGATAAGTGCGCTTGCCTTATTCTTTGCCATAGTTTGTTTGGACACGATCACAAACATTTCACATTCATGTCATAAATTACATTTTCTATCGTTCACCAAGTATACCATGACCATATCACCAAAGACATTAGCACATATATACCTATACTTAAGCTTACAACCATGATAGCCCAAATAAACCAATCTACATGGCCAAATATCAAAACAAGCCTTTGACAATTACAAGCCAACACATTGGCCACAACCATAATGACACATATAACAAAATAACTAAGTCCCTATACATGCCATAAACTCAAAATACTTGAATTCATCAATACGCAAAGTGATAGCTTGATAGTGTGATAAGATCTCCGACGATCTCCAATCTGAGCTAGCTTAATGACACTATAAAACATAGGAAAGGAAGGGGGTAAGCTACATAGCTTAGTAAGTTCATATGTAAATAATACAAAATATTATTCATACATTTGACATATAAATAACTTAACAAATATTAACATGAATGTCATTTAAACTTCATAAATGTCATATGAACATAAATGTCATTTATTATCAACGTGACACATATCAACATAAATGTCATATGTGCGTCTTTGTTCGCTTCTCCCACGCCCATTCATAAAATCATACGCCCGTGTTCGTTAATCAGTTTCAACCACGGCCTTGAGGCTTGGGTGTGTCGCACGCCCCTGTCATTTATTCAGTGTCGCCCACGGCTTTGAGACACGGGCGTGTCGAACGCCCGTGTCATTTACTCAGAATCAACCACGGCTGCATCACCCGGCCGTGGCTCTTCTATTGCATCCCATGTTGGGGAAATGTTTTTCTTCCTTGACTCGCACAGCCTCCGCCATGCCTATGTCTCTCCCTATGGTTTCCACATGGCCACGGTCACGCCCGTGTGCTTGCTTGCGAATGAGAAATCTTGCTTCTGTTAAATTGGTTAGTTCTTAGTCAGATGCTAAAACCAAAAATATGGATGTTAGTGATATTAGTGCTCGGGTTGCCTCCCGAAAGCGCTCGTTTAAAGTCTTAAGCTAGACTTACCCTGGTTTCATTCCTAAATGAAGGTTCACGGAGCCGAAGCTCCTCTCTCATATCCCTAAAATCTTCACCATTATAAATTTCCAGTCGCTGACCATTTACCTTGAATGTGCCACGAGTCAGATGAGTTCGATTGTGCCATAGGGAAAAATAGTTTTGATTATGAATGGACCTGACCATCTTGATTTTAGTTTTCCAGGAAACAATTTGAGCCTTGAATTATATAGTAGGACTAAATCTCCTACTTTGAATTGCTTCAGTTGCTTTAAACGAGCATCATGGCATCACTTTGTTGGCTCCTTATATAGACTTGAGTTCTCGTAGGCATTAGCTCGCTATTCATCTAGCTCGTTCAACTGCATCATTCTCTTCTCACCTGCAAGTTTAAGATCGTAATTTAAGAATTTTATAGCCCAAAAATCTTTTTGTTCTAATTCAAATGGTAGATAACTTTTTTCGTAGACAAGTCTGTATGGGGATGTTCCTATGGGGGTTTTAAACGCTGTTCTATAGGCCCATAAAGCATCGTCTACTTTTAATGCCCAATCTTTCCTGTTTGATTCAACTATTTTCTCTAGAATACGCTTAAGCTCTCGATTTGCTACTTCCACTTGTCCACTGGTTTGAGGGTGATAAGGGGTAGCTGTTTTGTGGTGTACTCCATACTTCTTTAAGACCCTGTCAAACTGAGTATTACAAAAATGAGTACCCCTATCACTAATAATTTCTTTGGGTGTTCCAAATCGAGAGAAGAGTTTCTTAAGAAATCTCACCACCATTCTAGCATCATTAGTAGGTAAAGCTTGAGCTTCCACCCATTTTGACATATAGTCCACTGCTACTAATATGTATTTATTTCCTAATGAGCTAGGGAATAGGCCCATAAAATCAATACCCCATACATCGAATATTTCACATGATAGCATATATTTTTAAGGCATTTCATTGCGTCTAGAGATATTACCTGTTCTCTGACATCTATCACACGAAGCAACATACCTGTTAGCGTCTTTGAACAAGGTAGGCCAATAAAAACCTGATTCGAGCGTTTTATGTGCTGTCCTGATCCCGCTGTAGTGTCCTCCTGAAGGTCCTAAATGGAAATGTTCTAAGATTTTTCTTGCTTCTGCCTTTGTAACACATCTCTAAATTACTTGATCTGCACATATACGGAAAAGAAAAAGGTTTTCCCAAAAATAGTTTTTCGCATCAACAAAGAATTGCTTCTTTTGATGATGTGTTAACTTTTTTGGTAGGATGTTAGCAGCTAAGTAATTTGCAATATCCGCAAACCAAGGTACCTCGAAGTTAGATATAGCAAATAGTTGTTCTTCAAGAAACGAGTCATTTATCTCACTCTCATCGAGTTCTTCGATATGTGGATTTTCAAGCCTAGAAAGATGATCTGCCGCAAGATTTTCAGCTCCTTTCTTATCTTGAATTTCCAAATCAAATTCCTGTAAGAGTAAAATCCATCTTATGAGTCGAGGTTTTGCATCGGATTTAGTTAAAAGATAACAAAAAGCTGAATGGTCAGTGTAAATGAAAACTTTAGATAATATCAAATACTGTCTAAATTTGTCAAATGCAAAAACCATGGCTAGCAATTCTTTTTCTGTGGTGGTGTAATTTTCTTGTGCGGCCGTCAATGTTTTGCTAGCATAATAAATTGGTTGAAAATGCTTGTCTCTTCGCTGTCCCAAAACTGTACCTACTGCAAAGTCACTCGCATTGCATTAGTTCAAAGGGTAAATTCCAATCAGGTGCAATTATAATTGGAGCATTTATTAATTTATTTTTGAGGGTGTTAAATGTATCTAAACATTCCTGATCAAAATCGAAAGGCAAATCTTTTTCTAGTAGTTTTGTTAAAGGCTTAGCTATTTTAGAAAATTCCTTAATAAATCTTTGATAAAATCCAGCATGTCCTAAAAAGCTTCGAATAGCCTTAACTAAACTAGGAGGAGGTAATTTTTCTATGGTTTCAACTTTTGCTTTATCAACCTCAATCACTTTACTAGAAATTTTGTGGCCTAACACAATCCCCTCTCGAACCATAAAGTGACACTTTTCCCAATTAAGCACAAGGTTCATTTCCTCACATCTTATTAGAACTCGTTTTAAATTTTTAAGGCAAAGACGGAAAGAATTACCAAATACAGAAAATTCGTCCGTAAATACCTCCATAATATCTTCCACAAGTTCATCAAAGATGGCTAACATGCAGCACTAAAAAGTAGCGGGAGCATTGCATAATCCAAAAGGCATTCTACAATAAGCAAATGTACCATATGGACATGTAGATGTTGTCTTCTCTTGATCCTCGAGAGCTATTGGGATTCGGAAGTAGCTAGAGAGTCCGTCTAGGAAGCAGTAGTATATATGCCCAGATAATCTTTCTAACATCTGATCAATAAAGGGTAAAGGGAAGTGATCCTTTCTCGTGGCGTCGTTCAACTTCCTATAGTCAATACAGACTCTTCAACCTGTGACTGTTCTTGTAGGAACCAATTCATTCTTTTCGTTAGCTACAACAGTCATGTCTCCTTTCTTTGGGACAACCTGCACAGGACTCACCCAAGTACTGTCAGAAATAGTATAAATAATTCCAGCATCTAGAAGTTTAATTACCTCGGCTTTAACAACTTCTTTCATGTTGGGATTCAATCGTCTTTGAGGTTGCACACATGGTTTATACTCATCTTCCATTAAAATTTTGTGGGTGCAAAACGATGGACTTATCCCTTTAATGTCAGAAATTTTCCAAGCTATGGCTCTTTTATGTTCCTTTAGTACCTGCATCAACTCATCTTTCTCTTTGGGTTCCAGTTCTGAAGAGATGATTACTGGTAGTGTAGAATTATCTCTGAGGAATGCATATTCTAGGTGATTTGATAATTGTTTCAGTTCCAATTTAGGTGGCTCTTCAATAGAGGGTTTCTGTTTTAGTTCGTCATTGATTTCAATGCCCTCGTCTTTCTTTTGTCTAGAGGAAGATGTATTAGAATTCAACTCATCAGTATCATCGTCTGCTCCCTCACCTTGAGTGAGACACAGTTCCAACGTGTCATCATGTATGATTTTCTGCAAAGAATCTTGAATAAAATGATCAATGGCATCAATAAAATAACAGGAATCATCTTACTCTCTAGAATATCGCATAGTATCGTAAATTTGAAAAATAATTTCCTCGTCACCTACCCTTAGTGCAAGTTTACGATCACCTACATCAATAATAGTCCTAGCAGTAGCTAAAAAGGCGCGTCCCAAAATTAAAGGCACCTCAATGTCCTCATCCATGTCAAGCACAACAAAATCAACAGGGAATATAAATTTTTCAACTTTTACCAGAATATCTTCAATAATTCCCCTAGGGTATTTAATAGATCTGTCAGCTAATTGAATACTCATCCTAGTAGGTTTTGGTACCCCGAGACCAAGCTGCTTGAATATTTTATAAGGCATTAAATTAATACTGGCACCTAAATCAGCTAGTGCTTTCTCAATGTTTAAACTACCAATTAAACAAGGAATAGTGAAACTTCATGGATCTTTCAATTTGGTTGGTAGCTTATTTTGGAGGATGGCTGAACATTCTTCATTAAGTTCCATGGTTGATATCTCTTCAAACTTCCTTTTATTTTTTAGAAGCTCTTTTAGGAATTTCACGTATGTCGGCATCTGCGAAATAGCTTCAACAAAAGGTAAGTTAATATGTAACTGTTTAAAAAGTTCAAGAAATTTACCGTATTGTGCGTCTTAGCGATCTTTCTTCAACTTTACCAGATATGGGATTGGTGGTTTATATTCTTCACGTACAGGTGTTACATTCTCGACTTCCTCATCTTTTTCCTTATTAGTTTCTTGTGGCATCTTCTTTTCTGCTTCAACCAATACTTTCCCACTCCTTAATGTTACTGCCTTCACTTGCTCTTGTGGTTTAGGTTCGGTATTATTAGGTAAACAACCTGGTTGTCTTTCAGAAACTAACTTGGTTAGCTATCCTAGTTGATTTTTAAGCCCTTGAATTAATGTTTGCTGATTATTCAATGTTGTTTCGGTATTCTGAAAATGAATTTCTGATGCTGAAATGAACTTTGCTAGCATATCCTCAAGATTTCGCTTTTTCTCTCTAGTGGGTAAGGTTGCTGTTGAAAGTCTAGAGGTGGTTGTTACCTTTGATTTCCTTGACTACCCCATGAGAAATTTGGGTGGTTCCTCCAACCTGGAGTATAAGTGTTACTATAAGGGTTATTATGAGATCTAAAATTATTACCCATATAGTGAACTTGTTCATTTTCAGCGCTCGGGTTGTAAGGTGGATATTCTTTATTGCTCATCCATCCTCCATTCATATTGCACTGTATTGCTGGATGTACCTGCGAAGAACTACACAAACCGTCAATCTTTTTACTTAACAGTTCTACCTGGTTTGATAGCATGGTCACTGCGTCGAGGTTGAAAACACTGGCGGCTTTTGTTGGCCTTGTCCTTGTAACTTGCCACTGATAGTTATTCAGTGACATCTCCTTTATAAACTCATAAGTTGCTTCAAGGGTCTTGTTATTCAGGGTTCCACCGGCGGCTGAATCAATCAACTGCTTGGTTGAGGGGTTCACATTGTTGTAAAAGGTTTGAACCTGTAACCACAAGAGTAACCCATGGTGAGGGCACCTTTTTAGTAAATCCTTGTATCTCTCCTATGCTTCGTAAAGTGTCTCTAAATCCATCTGTACAAAAGAAGAGATATCATTCCTCAACTTAGCCGTTTTAGCCGGTGGAAAATATTTTAACAAAAATTTTTCGGTCATTTGTTCCCATGTAGTGATTGATCCTCATGGTAACGAGTTCAACCACTGTTTAGCTTTTTTCCTCAATGAAAAGGGAAACAACCGAAGACGAATGGCATCATCAGAAATGCCATTTATTTTGAAACTATCGCAAAATTCTAGGAAATTCGCCAAGTAATTGTTTGGATCTTCATCCTGCAAACCATCAAACTGAACAAATTGTTGTATCATCTGAATTGTGTTAGGTTTCAATTCAAAATTATTTGCAGTAATAGCAGGTCTAACAATACTCGACTCAGTTCCTGTTAAATTAGGTTTAGCGTAATCATACATAGTACGAGGAGCAGGATTTTGATTCACCGGATTTGCAGCCACCATAAGAGGTAGTGGATTGTTATCAGCCATCTCTTCCGTAGTGTTAGTTTCGTCCTCTTGCTCTTCTTCTATGTATTGTAAGCTTCGTCTTATTTCTCTTATGTTTCTGTGAACGGTACCTTCTATATCGTTGTCAAAAATCAAGGGTTCTAACGGGTTCCTCCTAGTCATAAACTAGAAAAACCTATCAGAAAAAATAATAGAGAGATTAGAAAACCAAGAATAAAAATTAGAAAGAAATAAATAAATAAAAGAAAATTGGCTAAGGTAATAAAAATTGAGTGTTCCTAATATTTCAGTTCCCCGGTAACGGCGCCAAAAACTTGATCGTGATCTGAGAGTTTTAATATTTATATAATAAATGATCGAGCCTAAAAACTAACTATCACCACGATTGAGGCAAGCGCACCTATCGAACAGTAGTATAGCTTAGTGGCAAGACCAGAACGTCAAATCCAAGGGAACCAGAAGTACTAGTACTGACTTTCTTTTTATTATCTAGCCTAAAAATAAAAGGGATTGATGTTTATCTAACTAATTCCTAAGCTAAGGATGCCAAGACAAAGAGAATGAATTAGGAAAATACTTTTGAGAAAACCAATTGATTAAGACAATACCCGAGGAAGAATCCACCTAGACTTCACTTGTTATTTAACTCTGAACCAGACGATTTATTCACTTGACTTGATATGTAGGATTCCTTAATTTATATTAATACCTCTTTCGAGGCTACTAACGTCTAACCCTAGGTTGATTAATTGAAATCTCTTTCTAATTAAAACCCCTAGTATTGCATTAACTCGATCTATGGACTCCCATATTAGGTTTGACCCTAATCCGGTAGATTTTCGTCGTCCTAGCTCTAGGAGTGCGATCAACTCCGCTTAACTATGCTAGATCTACTCTTAAAAAGGGACTTTTGCTCCTCTGAATAAGCACATTAATACTTGAATCAATATCCTAAAATATTAACACAAGAATTAAGAACACATAATTAAGAACGAATCAAGTATTTATCATACAGTTCAGAAAACAATAACAAGATCCGTCTTAGGTTTCATTCCCCTCAGGTATTTGAGGGGTTTAGTTCATGTTTATAAAAGAATACATCTCAGAAGAAATTAAATAACAAATCATAAAGAAAAATCCTAAAACCCCCTGAAGGAAATTGAAGGAAAAATCCTCAGTCTTGAGCGTGATTCCGGCTTCTGAGATGGATCAACTGGCTTTCTTCGAGTAATTTCCTAATTTCAGCTCTCTCTGGCTTTGCTCCTGTCAAAAGCCCTGACAGAGTCCTTCTATCCAACTCCCCCTTTTAGGTTGCCCTCTAGGGTGTTTATATAGGCTTTCGGGATGCTTTACTTGGCCCACAAGTGTCTTATTCCGAGTGGAATTAAAACAGGTCACAGCAGGGACACGCCTGTGGCACACGCCCATGTGCATCGAGTCCAAGGCCTTGTTCGAGTCTGCTAAAGTGGCACGGCCATGTGGAGTGGTCCAGGCCATGTTGATTTCTCACTTTGGCCCATTTTCTCCGTTTTTGGCCCGTTTCTCGTTCTTTTCATCCTCCTATGCTCTTCTAAGTATAAAACATAAAATTAAAGGATTAAGAGCATCAAATCCCACAATTCAAGGGATAAATCATCCAAAAGTATGCCAAATGTGGGATTAAAATATGTATATATTGCGGTTTATCACCTATACACACATCCCTGTGCTTCAGCCGTGGGGCGATTTAAATTCCAAGTGCAAGGAGCAGACTTCACATGGCCTGGGGCATGTGCCCATGTGCTAACCGTACCTTTCACATGGTCTAGACATACGCCCGTGGGTCTACCCATGTGGATAATTAGCAGGCTATCTACCAAGCCCTTTGCCACTCTCAGTTGCATACATTCATACACCATCACATAACTTCACATATCATCAATATAACTCTTGAAATATCACATTTAATCATTAAAAAATGAAGTCTTCATCCCATACACGAGGGAGAACTATTTATAGTACAATTACAATCTACTTGAGCCATCATCCATGGCTATACACAATCATCTCACGACTCATTTAGGCCAACACATTTGGCACATTAACTATAACTTAAACTGAACAAAAATAAGATCCCTATACATGCCATAGCTCATAAGGACTTGAAACCTCACACCAAGTGTCTGCCTGATAGTGTGAAAACATCTCCGGCGGTCTCCAACCCGAGCTAGTTAAGCTAACCTATAAGAGATGGGAAAGGAAAGGAGTAAGCAATAATGCTTAGTAAGTTCATATGCATATAACTATCAACTACTGATATTCATTGAATATACTCAATCACAAGGTATTATAAAGAGTTTTACTCTTAAACTTATGGTTACCTACTCAATCATTCTTGAAACTTACTCATTCTGTCTCTTACCACATTCTAATCATGCCACAAGCCAATTGCTCGTGTTAATTTGCATACATCCCTGCATTTGTCACCATATGATCATATAAAACAACACATCAAACATTTTCAATAGGCCACTCATACTACCAATCTCTCAGTGGTTTCGCACTTAGCCCACCCTCAATCTCTAATAGGGTGGTATCGCACATAGCCTACCAATCATTTATAATTATGGTGGTATCGCACTTAGCCCACCAAATGATTTCATAAGCAATGGTATCGCACACAGCCCATCATTTAATAAATAATCAGGTGGTGACGCACATAGCCCACCGCTATTATACATTCATGGATAGTTATCCACATGTTTTTCTCTATTTCAAATGTTCATCCGGGAACATCCTCACACACTACTATTCTTACTTAGCTTTCTACGATACTCGTTCGCATTCACACAATGCATTAATAAATATAACTTATGCAACTAAGGTGCATTGATTACACATATCCCACTAGGGGTTCTTCATATAACGAATTCATCTCAATTCAGTTCTAACACATACTTGTGCTTCTCGTGGTACAACCACATACTTTCTCACTTTCAACCTACCCGTTGAATCACTCAAATTGTTAAATAAACTCTTGAGTCTCATACACATAAGGTCACATTAACATCATATCCTCGATAAGGTATTATACGAATTCTTACATCGAGGCCATATTCCAATATGGTCTTACACGGGACCTTAATTATCATCATATCATGCTAATTTCTTTTCCCGCTAGTCTTAGATTAAAATAAGACTCTCATTTCTTGACATTCCGTCAAAATGTATTTAACGTATACATAGAGGCAATTAAACAATCCATACAACATTGTAAATACTTTACTTAGAATTTCATAATTTAGCATATGAACTTACCTCAATATCGAAAAGGGTAGAAAGGGACTTATTTGACCACATTTCTCTTTTCTCTCGTTCTAGGTCCGCCTCTCGTTTTCTTTGATCTAGAACAATAGAATTTACTCATTTAATCACTTAAAAATCATAATACTTCATAATCTACACTTAGGCAAAAATGACTATTTTGCCCTTGTACCTTGGCAAAATTATGATTTTGCCCCTAGGCTCGTAAATCACTTTTCATCACATTTTCTTGTTAAACAAGCCTAGCTGAACACTTAATCCTCTTACAACTATCCACAAATCCAACTATTTCATGCATTATTGAACATTATACAATATTTGCATCTTAGTCCTAATTAGGTGTTTTCATGACAACACCTTTCACAAAAGTTGTTTCTCATCTTCCTAACATTCATTGTCTTCCATAAAAATTCAGCAACCAACATAAACTCTCTCATGGAAAGTCCCTAGACTTTCAACCATGTTGCAAATTAGTCCCCTCATTAGCTAGCTTAAGCTTTGGGGACTCCAAAAGTACAATTTTTATCAAGAAAGATAACCAAAATCACTTACTTGTGAGGAGAAATGTTTGCTGAAATTTTTTAGCTCCATAACCTTTATTTCTCTTCAATTTTCGGTGGATGAAGGTGGAGGAATAGTGAAAAGATGATAACATCTTTATTCATCTTATTTTATTCATTTTAAACACATAACATCACCAAATTTTGACCAACATTTAATGCCTTTGTCCCCCTAGCTTCCTATGGCCGGCCAACACTAATTCAATGGCCTAATATCACTTTAAGGACCTCCAATTAATATTCTATAGCTATTTGGCACCTTTAGCAAATAAAATAGAACTTTCGCACTTTATGCGATTTAGTCCTTTTTCGCGATTAAGTAAGAAATCGCTAAAATTAAAACACCAAAATTTTCTTGCATCCTTATAAACAAGTTATAACACATAAAATAACATGAAAATAATTTCTCTAACCTTGGATTAGTGACCCCAAAATCACTATTTCGACTAGCCCCTAAATCAGGCTGTTACACCTTTGTTGGTCGAATATCACTGTTGTTAATCCTTTTCTGCGTCAATCAACTGCAAAGGCTCTGACTATCGGTAAGTGATCAAAAACTATTCTCTACTTTCCTTTTAAAACTGAATGCACCTATGCTCTTCCTTTCTTTTCCAAAACCAAATAACCCCATTAACCGATTGTGATTTCATTCTTCTCGTACCGCACTCAGTGCGATTCTTGGGTCTTCCTCAAGGAGTGGTGAAGTGTGAATGGCTTGGAGGAGTCACACTTTTGTTCTCAAAATGTATGGTAAGGTAATAAGGTTACCTCATGTTTTTGGGGTTGGCCGAATATGCCCTACCACTTACTAATCGGTTCTTGACTGTACTTTAGGAAAGCAGCGAAGGCCTGTGATCGTTCTGAATAGCGTTCGTTGAGGGATTAAGGTCACCCTCATTCAAACAAGGTAAGAAGGGTATTTCGGATTAACTGTTATTAAGAGGGTGTTACCCTAACAATTAAGGACTAACATTGGATCTCGATGAATCTAGGTTGGGTGCTCGTAGATCTTGGAATGACTCTGTAAAAAGGTGTGTAATCACACTATCGTTTCTGTGAGTCGGCAAAAGCCGAAAAGCTGAAACCTCGACATTCGAGGCCTCACGAGCGTACGAGTACTCGTGTGGTAAACCAAGCCCACAATCATGGCCGATACTGTAGAGGCCGCCACGAGCATCCTCGTGCTCTTGGGCCTTTATGGGCCTAGTTGGGCCCAATGGGCCCAATGGGCTCGTGGGCCCTACACGGAATAAATCCATGATGAGTGGCAATTACTGAATTGGGCTATAATGTTCACATAACCATGATTGAATTTGGGCTAAATGGGCCACATGAGCGTGTGGGCCCACTTGGGCCGAATATTGGGCTTTGGGCCCATTTACACCGTTTCGACCATTTATGTTATCTATGTCACTCGAGGCAACTGTAGACCTTTGGGGAGGATTAAAATGACTGAAATACCCCTAATGAGTAAAATGACTAAAATACCCCTAATGAGTAAATGACTGAAATACCCCTAATGAGTAAAATGATTGAAATACCTCTAAAGAGTAAAATGACTAAAATACCCCTAATGAGTGAAATGACTAAAATACCCCTAAGGAGTAAAATGACTAAAATACCCCTAAGGAGTAAAATGACTGATGTGTTCATGATTCGTATATAATTGCTATTGAGTATGATATTATACATATACGTATGATTTATGACATGACATACTGATGTGTTCATGATTCGTATATGATTTCTACTGAGTATGATATTCTGCATATACGTATGATTTATGACATGACATACTGCATGGGGTGGGATACTATTATGGAGGAAGTATACTGTACTGGTGGCTCTGCCACATATACTGTTACTGGTAGCTTTGCTGCGCTACTGTTACTGGTAGCCTTGCTGCGTTACTATTATTGGTGGCTTTGCCACATATACTGTTATTATTGGCAGCTATGCTGCAATATTAGTGTGTTGGTTGGGTGGGTCGATTTTATCCCTACATGGTGTGGTGGTTGGTACGAGTGGTGTGTTGGTTGGATTGGGGTGGGTTACATTTATGCACTATATTGATTCTGTATTTGGCTTAGGCCCACACTGTACTGTTACTGAATAGGGCTCAGGCCCAGACTGTTACTGCATGATAGGGGATTACACACTGAGTTCTCGTAACTCACCCTTTTCTTTTAACTGTACAGGTAATCCCCAGCCTTAGATGATTTGGAGCTGTGAGGGACTCAGAGGTGGCCACATGTTCGCTATTATTTTATTTTAGACCTAGTTATTTAAATTTTTATATTGGGGTTGATATTTATGTAATAAGGCCTCTGGTGATTTTATTTTCTTTTAATTGGGTTTAATTTCTTATTTCGAAACTGTCGAACTGATATGAATAAGTTTTCAAAAAAATAATAATTGTTTTAAAAGTCAAACAAATATTTTCAAGATTCAAAATGACATTAATTAGAGTAGCTTCCGCGGGTTTTTAACTAACTAAGAAACCCACAGTAACAAACATGGCTATCGTTTAAAAATGGATTTCTCTCAACAAGCCTAATTTCGAAAAACACTTCGATATGACACGTCAGATTCGGTCATAACGTGTTGGTTTAAGTTTGGGGTGTTACAGTAACCAGGAAAACGACCCCACCATTTCGGGTTTACCACTCCTCTATCCAATATTTCTCGTATATTGTTTTCTACTAGTCATCCTCTTTCCCAAGTAAACCATTGGCTCGAGAAGTCAAGATTGCTTAATTCAAATTCCTTCAAAAGTTCCCTAAACGTTGCCATTTTTCTTTCTTCTCTCAACCTCTCCCCTCTTTTCTCGAATGAATACATTATTTCATTGAAATCACCCATAATTAACCATGGGAACTGACAATCCTCCTTTAATTGCCTTAACTTATTCTATGAGCCCCTCATGAGATGCTCTGCTAGGGATCCATCGACCCTATAAACCTCCATTCGGCTCTTCGCTTTCTTCTTTAACTTCCACATCAATGTGAGAATTAGAAAAGCTTTTTAGATTTATTGATAAGCTTTCTTTCCACCTTAGCGAAAGGCCCCCTAGATCCCACCGCACTTATGTCTATTTCGTTTTCATAGCAACACTTTCTCCGTATTTTTCTATCTTTTTTTAGTTAACTTTTGTTTCTATAAAAAAAAATCTAGGGCTGATACAGTCTCAAAAGATTTTTAAGATGTCTTACTGTCAGCGGTTGCCCCAGACCGCGGACATTTCGACTTAAGGTTTTCATTATGACCGGCCGTCCTGCTTACTAGCAGTTGCCGATAAATTGTTGTCTAGATCAATTTCCATATGTGTTATATGTGTGTACTCTAGATGGATCATCCTTTGCCTTTTCTTCCCTCTTAAGATACCGATTGGATTCTCTTCGTGTCTTTGTCTTCCCCCTTTAGAATGTTATGTTCTAACCTAATGTCAAAACCATGTCCAATGACCTCTCTTCGGTAACCCTCTAAGCTGGCTCTTCCATTTGACCTTGTTACTATTTCTTTCCCTCCCATTCTATGTGTTTGAGCGTCCAATGTACTATCCATTAGTTCTCCTCCCCTTCGCTCATCGATACTTAATCTGCTTTTGACAATGTTCCTAGGTTCTTCCCGCCACCATCAGCTCTCAAACTGCATTATCCTTCTAAGTGGTGCCCTTAAAGAAAGATCCCATTCCAGATTCGTCTCTTGTATCCCTGTCATTAACTGTAAATGGAAAAAACTTTCTTCATGCCCTAACCTTCCACATAAAAAATAAAATAATGATAACTTTTCATATTGGAAGGTTGTATAGGTAGATTTGTTCTGTCAATAAATTATGCGCTTCTTCCTTTTCAAAGGACTTCACACATCCAAGCATACCTTTATTCGCATATATTTCTTCACACCTCTTGTTTTTATTGTTACGTCGTATTCTAGGAAGCGTCCAATGAAATTTCCCAATTGTCTTACCATCCCTTTTGACATTGAGCCTAAAGATAGATTGTGAATTTGTACCCAAAAGTTCGAGTAGATCAAGGGAACATGAACTGGATCCTCTCCTCTCCAAGCGATGGAAGATAATTAGATGTCTGTTAAAAAACCACGGAATACCATCTGTTACCCTCCTTAGATCCAGCTTGTTGTAAAATTGAAAGAGGATTTTTTTTTTTTTTTTTTATCTTCGATTTCTGTTATTGAAACTCTTTCAATTGAATGCCATAATTCTGTGAGGACAGTTCTCATAGATGGGAAGTGGATCACACTATTTGTTAGAACCTTGCCTACCAAGCACAGATTAAATTCATCATCGCTATCCTCTTCGTCTTCTTGATTGCGAACTGGGTCCTCTTTTCATCGGCAATGTTTAAATTCGTCAATTCTTCCTCCATTGTCTTACATATAAAACCGCCGTCTCAATCGTTTTGCTTTTTTTTCTTTGAATCGAAACCCTAAAATTAAAGAAAGCGAGCAAAACCCTACGACTGCTACTATCGGCAGACTAAAGAAAACAATAAAAACCTAACCTGCTACTGTCGGTAGACTTTGAAACAGACATAAAGGTGTCGACAGCTTACCCACTTGAGATTTAAATTAAATATAGTTTTAGTTTTAAAATTATACTAATATGAAAATAATGCAATGCGGTATATTGGATTATGTGACAGTACTACTTGTTATCATACATGGTTTAGCACTCCACCCATCCAATTATTAGTTTCTACGATTGTGTAACTAAAATTTTTAATATACTTAATGTTAATGTTTAAATTAAAAATTTTATATAAATGGATGCTTGGGTCCAATGAAAAATAATCTTACCTTTGTAATTTTCATAACATGTGACAAATTTTATAATTAAAAGAAGATAAATAAATAAAAAAAACATAAAAGGAGTTAACAATTTTGTAGTAAAATGCTATCACTATACATTATCGATAGCACAGGAGTAAATGATTGATTACAAGCTATAATTTTTATAATATTATTAAGGTCTAATTATACTTTTAAGTTTTATAATATAATTTAACGAGTTAATTTATTAAGCTACATTTTTAAAAGTAAAAAGTATACATAAGTTAACCTATAATTAGTTTTTCAACTTGTGTGTTCTTAGGTATTAACAAATTTATTAAATAAAATTACTAGTAAAAAAGTTACATACCTAATAAAGATTATATAACATATTAATGAATTTAAAAATATTAAAGATAAATTATTATTATTATTATTATTATTATATATGTATAACATAGTAACGAATGATAACATTTCGTAATTATAAGTAATAACATTAAGGTAAATATTTTATAACACAGTAATAAATAATTTATTGAAAATATTATGAATGAACGAATAGTTAATGATACGTAGATACCCAAAAATGATAATAGAGAGTAATAATAATTTGGCTGTGAAAATTTATTGAATTTTATAAAAAAATAATTAAATCTATAATTTTTTTTTTTTGTATTTTATTGGGTACTTGAATTGTTAAGATGCATGAAAAATATATTATTTGATTGTTAACTTTAACGATCGCTGAAGTTAACGACACTAATTTTCTTTAGTTATCTCTACCATGTGTCACGCCGTGGTTGTGACACGTGGTAAAAAAATAATAAAAACATTAAAATCAATAAAAATATAAAAAATATAGAAAAAAATTTGAAGTTTGTTCAAAAATTTAGAAAAAAATGTATTAAAATTTATTTAAAATATAAAAAATTATTAGAAAATATAAAAATAGAAAATTTATAATAAATAAAGAAAAAAATTATAAAATTTAAAGTCATTATCTCTTTCACGTGTCATGTCATAGTTGTGACATATGACGGATAAAGATAAAAAATGATTAAAATCAATAAAAATATAAAAAATATATAAAATTATTACAAATTCATGAAAAAACTATATAGAAAAATTATCCAGGGGTTGTCTAGTGTCCACGCATAGCCATACAAAAGCAATCCCAAAACCAACTTATTAGCTAGTAATCTTCCATTAATCCAAGATTCTACACCAAAATCTGATCTATGATTATTTTTTAATTATTTTCTGTCACGTGTCACAACTATGGCATGATATATGGTGGAGATAATAACTCTAAATTTCATAAAAAATTTTATATATTTTTAATAAATTTTCTATATTTTTAATAATTTTTTATATATCTTTAATACATATTTTAAAATTTTTAATAACTTTTCTGAATTTTTAATAATTTTTATATTTTAATTATTTTTTTCTATATTTTATTGATTTTAATAAATTCTTTTATATTTTCGCCACATGTTACAACCACAACGTGACATGTGGAGGAAATAATTGAAAAAAAAAAGCACTACCCAATTGAGTGCAAAAAAATAAGCGACTTAATTGTTTTTTTTAGGTCAATGACTTTTTACACCCTTAAGCCTAATGATTTCCATAATTATAATAGTAAAAACATATATAATCTATTAATTAAATAAAAAATAATATAGTTTTTATATAGCTTTATAATATCTAATTTAAAATACATAAAATTAATTAATAAAACTTATAATTCACGTGAAATGTAAATAAAAAATTAAAATTAAAATATTCTATATACATATATTAATTTTTTACTGATATTAATATTTATTTTTTTATATTGGTAGAAACTTTTTTATTTATATTTATATGAAAATAGTTAGATTAATTTAGTGTATTATAATTTTATAATATCACATGCATGACACGTGTTACTAAAACTAACCATTTTAAATGTAAACTTGAGATAAATATTAAAATTGCACATTAACTTTGGTTTCATGTGCAGTGTGATATATGAACTTTGATTTTATGCAATCATATACATAAAACTTTAATTTCATTTAAGTTTTACAAACTACTAACACTTTTATTGATGCAACACCATTTTACATTTAAAATATTATATACAAAAAAGTTATATGTATTCAATATAAAAATAAATGAATGTATTTATTTATTAAATTTGTACAATGGAATCAGAATTAAAGTTTCATGTTCATAATTAAACCAAAAGCAAAGTTTCATGTATATAATTGTATCAAATCAAAGTTTATGTATTATATTGCACATTTTTAAAGTTACTATATACAAATGATATTTAGACCATGTAAACTTGAAAACTATTAAAATTAATGATGTGAATATCTTTTAGATTTTTTTTTCTTAAACTAATAAAATTATCTTATTTAAATATGTAATTTAACTTCTCCAATTTGGCTTAGACATTATGGTTAGATCATGGAGACTACATTAGTAACAGAAGTGGCTAAGTAACCCTACGGGCCATAAAAACCTTGTCTTGAATCACTTTGAAAAAACCACGGTTGCACTTTAGTTAGTTTGGAAAACGTACATTTATTTAGCCATCTATTCTTAAGCTCATTTTATTATTGATAATGACTTTTTTTTTTAAAAAAAAAAACACTCGGTGTTTGTCGCTTTGTTTTGCAAAATCTCATTATCTTTTACTACAACAGAAAATACTATTCATGTTAGATTTTAATTAAGTCGAGTAACATACATTTCCAGTTTACATATATATATTTTCAATGTGCTGAATAATGCATGCATAAAACCCAAATCCAAAAAAAAAAAAAAAAACCACAAACCACGGTCCAAATTAAGCTTTACAATCCCAAAAATTGAATAATAAATTAAGGAAAATTATTTAAAGTGAAAATTGTTTGAAGTCCATGATACATCTGCATGTCGGGTTCGATCCTAGTCTCGATCATTACCTGAGAAGTTAAGACTAGGGGGTGAGCATATAATGGCTCAATGTAAGTCATCAATAACATGAACAATCAACAATTTCATTACAATTTAGTACATGGCACATCTCGTTAACATTTCAATAACGTACGTATATGTAATGAGTATGATGTAATGCAAAGGAGGATTCCTACCCAACCATCTGCTACACACCACGAGTTCCCCAGAACTCGTCTTCTAATCACCAATCAATTCGAGCTGAAGCTCAATGTGGATAAACCACCGGTACAATAGTGTAGTTAAACTACCAATAAATACGCAAACGAGTTGCCAATAATTTCGTGGATTAACCACCAATAACAATTTGCAGGTTAATACACTGCCAGCAGGTTGTGAATACACAACATGGTTACAGATAAAAGCTGCCAGTAATGCGATAAAATCGCCAATCTCCTCGGTACTCCCAGTGCAGTGCACTGATAACAATAATGCGGACTTTAACTATCACCGGTACTCCACGTAACTCCTCCATCAACCACAATAACCCATCCCATGCAAATGCAATATGTCATACAATCAGTGAGCAGTTCATGCTTTCAATATCAGTCACGGTACAGTGGCATGCTTAACATGCATATAAATAATCAATGTTGGTGTACACTTGGAATACTTTTCGTTTAACAATAATATTAGCATTTAATTATGCTCTTAGTACATGCTCGGTTTAGATTTACACTCAACCACTCAATCAATTCAACTGTTTCATTGGTATATAACATACGATACAATCTAGTCTTGCTTAGTACCCAGTTTGAACAGTGGCATTCTACGTCAAACATACACATGCATTCCATATTCAATTAACTCTATATACTTAAATTCAAAGCATGCCACAATAAACATATTTCAATCCATAACTTTGGCAATCAATCAGACAATCAAGTATCACAGTTACACAAACAAACAATCTCAGTAAAGGCTTAACCATTCAATTAGTAGTTTTAAAGTCACATACTATTACACCCCAAAAATCCGGTTAGTAGAACCGGGATCAGGTTAGCAAACTGAAAACCGTAATTAGGTGAGATAATTAAATAATTAGGAATTAATTAAATACAATATTAAAATAATTAGCATTAAAAATTTTAGGTTAATAGATTGAAATTAGGCGACCATTAATTAACTTGGTTAAAACAAATTTTAAAAACAAGATCGTATTTGAAAATAAGTTTGAGATTGGCTTCAATTGGAAACTAAGGACCAATTTGGAAAAGGGAGGAAACTATAGGTGGTCAAAGGGGCAAAACCCAATTTTAAAAAATTGATTGGCTATATAAGACCACCTACTGTCCCTTTCCTCTACACTTTCAACCATTTCAAAAATTTATTAGATCTGAAATCAAGAGTTTTCTCTCAAAATTCCTTTTGATTTTCTTAGCATCCAAACACCTCTTCCTTTTCCAATTTCAAATGAGATTCATTCTTTCTTCTCAAATATCTATTAACACTTAGCTCCTTTTTGCTCGATTGATCAAATTTCATGGATATCTTCGAATTAAAGGTAAACATTATAATTTCTTATAGATTAAACATTTAATGTGTGATTTCAATTCATGTTTTTATAGATCTAAGCAATAAACCATAGGATCTATGGTTTTAAAGCTTGATTTTGCATAAAAATGGTTAATCTCGTAATAGAGAGCTAAGTGATCAATTTAAAATAATTTTCAACTCATTTTCACATAATTAAAAGGTTTATGAACTTGATTTAAAAAATCCTTAAATAAATTGAATGAATAAAATGATTTTCTTTTTTGAGATTGAAAACAAACGTGATTTTCCAAAACATGTTGAATTGTGAAATTGAGTGAAATTAATGGCTTAGAACTGTATTAAACCTTATTTATGGTGCTACAAAGTGGAAATTCGAGATTTAATGGAGTCAAAATGAAGTAATTAGACGTTAAAAGTCATGCAAGGTGAGCTCGCCAGTTTTAGTTAAGAACAATAGTGACCTGTATGCTTTTATGTGATATGTGAAGCCTCTATTCGTGAGGGAGTGCCCGCGAGTAAGGATAAGGGCAAGCAAAAAGTGGTATAGGTTCAAAAATATAAACGAGACAACAACTGGTGAGTGTTCTCACACAATACATCTTAAACACAAGTTCACATGCTAAGGAAAGCCAAGTAAGGCATGCGAACCCTCTTACTTACTAAGTGAGCCCTACAATATGTTATGCAAACCATGTTATAATTTCATGCGAACCTTACAGTGTGTTATGAGAACCATGTTATATTTCCATATGAGATCTGTAGTATGATATGCGAACCTATTATATGACATGCGAAGGTATTCTAAGTGTACCCTTCATGATTTGTGAACATTGCCTTGATAACATGTGACCCCTTGCTAATATACGAACCCCTGCCCAGTTAACCTGCGAACCCATGTTTTATTAACTTACGAACCCTGCCTTGTTGATATGCAAATATGCTATGTTGAGTGATGTGCGAACATGTTATGTTGAATGATATGCAATCATACTATGTTGAATGATATCTGAACATGTTATGTTGAGTGATATATGAACATGTTATGATTGAATGATATGCGAGACCTTACACATTGCATGCGAACCCTCAGATATTGTATGCGAGCCTACATATGTTGTGCAATCCCTTGTATTAGTTAAAGGACAAAGTCACAAAAAGGTGTAAAAGTTGAGTTCTATTAGTTAAAGGGGGTCCAATGGCTATGAAATCTTAAATTGATGGACTAATATTGCAATTATACCAATTGAAATATTAGTGGACGATTTTGGGTAAGTAAATGCTTGAAATTTGATTAACTTTAGAAGGAGAAAATTATAATTTTATAATTAAATGAAATTAAAAGAAACAAAATGCCTAAAAAACTATCATCTTTCTATTTTCTCTAATACAAATCGAGACCTCCATGGATAGCTTGGGAAAGCTTTCGGCTAAGCTTATTCTTGCATGCATGGTATGTAATCGTCACCCGTTTTTAGCAATTTTTTTATTTTTATTATTGTATTAGCTTAATCTAGCTAACCCAGGGGTCAATTTGTTAAATTGCCAAATGTTATGGAATGTGCCATTGATGAATTTGAGATGTTTTTTGAAAGTATATGGTAAAATCTTAAGCTTGGTTGCTAGATAGGACTATTTTGTAAAGTAATTTTTGGTAATTTAATGTTTAAGGACTAAAATGTGAAATTAGTAAAACTACAAGGACTTGCTATGAAATAATAGAAAATGTGGCCTGTAATAGGGTTCCAAACAATTCGGCTAAGCTTGAAATTGAATAAAAATGGTTAATTTGCATGTTTTGGGCTTAAGGACTGAATTGTATAAAAATAAAATGTTGGGAAAATTTTGTAAAAATGTCAAAAAGGACTTAATTGCATAAAATGAATTAATTTTTCTGTTAGAATTAGTGAATCGAATGGATTATTATTTTAAATAAAAAAAGAGTGGAAAATTTAGGAGAAGAGAAAATTACCAAATAGCCCCTATACTTAGTCATTGTTGCAATTTAGTTTGGTAAGTTCGTATGAACTGTAATCGTTATAATGTTATTTAAATTAAATGTTTACTATGTTGTTTTCAATGTAAAGAATCAATATATATATATATATATATATATATGAATGTGACCATATTATGATGAATTGACATATATAGAGTCTCGATTGAACCATAAGAATTCATAAGATACAAATGACATGTCATTAGGGATTTCATGTTTTGAGTGTTGGTCTTGAATGTCCTACTGGTAGCTGAGGTCCTGCATTTGTTGCAGATTCTCCGTAGCTTGTGTGAGCAGCATCGTGTAGCTTACATTTCGACCCACAGCTTGTGTGAGCATGCCCATTTCATAGCTCGTGTGAGCATTGATGTAAAGGAAAGGTTACGATTATTTGTAAAGGCACACTTCGTGTGAGCTTTCCCAAGTATTTGGTGTAATTCTGGATGGTTCAACGTGTAAAAAAAGGAATGGAACAGTAAGTGACTTAATGGAAAGGTTCATAACTATATGAAAGGGTTGATGCTTATGTAATGTATCCTATGAAATTCTTGTTATGATGTAAATGAGTTTATATGTGTTGTTGATGAGCCTATTAACATGTGAGTCCGATGATGCTTGAATAGGCTTATACTAAACTCATGACATTGGTAATGGTTTATGTTTAATCTCTGAATTGTAATATTGGAATTAGTATGTAAGCAAATGGAATGAATCATGATTGTATGGTAACAATGATGAATTAAATGTTATGTTTATACATGGTTGGTTTCATATGTATCATGAATAAGTATACTAACTTGTGAGTTTGATGGTGTTATATAGGCTTTTATTAAGCTTATGGCGTTGGTAAAGGTTTATACTTATTCTATAAATTTCATTATTGAAATGGTAAGTTATGATTTAAGTTTATACAAGCTTACTAAGAATTCATTGCTTATAGTTATTTTCCTTGTTTTATAGATCATCAAAAGGTCTATTTGGTTAGAAGCTCGTCGGAGACCTAACACACTATCCAGTAGACAATTCAGTAGTTTTTCAGTAATTTGGTTAAGGTTTATAATGGCATGTATAGAGTGATTTGTAGTGCTGTTAATGGTGTTTGGCAGGTATAAGCTTTGGAAAGCTATGTTGGTTTGGTGCACTTTGATGCCTTACCAAGTTATGTGATTTTGGTTACTTTCAAGTGCTGGTTTATAAGGTTATCTTGGCATGCTAATGATGGTTTGAAAATGGTTACTTATGACAAGTTTTAGTTCATATTTGAACTAGGTTAGTATGTATGGAAATGACAACATTAACATGTATAGGATGTTTTGTATGCGTGTAAATGGTAATTTGGCATGTTAGTGCCTTGATGTTTATGTATGGTTGATGGACTTGTAATGTTTGTTATGTTAAGTCCCTTTGATCACAGTAGGTAATTGATGTGCATGGTCATATGGTCTGTTGATGTTAGATTGAAAATGGTCTTTGTGATTTATTACATAATGAAATTAGGTATTCATGCTTAAAATAAGGCAATATTGACATGTTTAGGTAAATGGTGTTTGGATGCAAATGTGGTGCCTTTGAATGACATATTGGTTAGGTAAATTAAGTTGTTTTGAAATGGTATAATTATGCAAGTTTGAATGGTGTTTGAACCCCTTGAATGTATGTTTAAATAGTTTTGAAAAGTTATGTATGAAATGGTTTTCAAATGGCTTGATTTTAGGTAATTTTGGGTTCACACGAGCATGTGACACAACTGTGTGAGGCACATGGCCTGGCGACACGGTCCTGTGTCATCTGAGGATTTCTTAAGATTCAAGTTGGTGAGTTACACGACCTGGCACACAAGCGTGTGACACGGCCGTGTGACCCTACTTAGTGAATTACACGGGTGAGGACACGAGCTGGGACATGGCCGTGTGTCCCTTGTTCAAAAGCTACATGGCCTAGGGTGATTCCACATGGCCTGGCCACACGGTCGTGTGACCCCTATTTCCAATTTTTGCAACATTTTCTTATACTTTTTGATTTGTTTCAAATTAGTCCCAAATTGCCTCAAAGCTATTTTTAGGGCCTTGAGGGCTCGATTTAGGGACAGATGCATGTGATTGAATGGGTTATGATATGTTTAATTTATTTATATATTGTGATGTTAAATATTTTTGATTGTACGGTAATGCTTCAAAACCCTAATTCGACGACGAAGACGGGTTAGGGATGTTATATTTAGTGGTATCAGAGCTACAATTTAGTTAGTTCTGGGATTGAACGTAGCATGGATGGAGTCTAGAAATACATGCCATTATATAACCCATGATAGTATGATATCTCTTGACTCAAAATGAATTACGTTTTCATATAGATAAAGATATTTTCCAACAGAGCTAATTCCGATGATGCTGAAAGCATTATTCAAGTCTCTTATTAAAATGTCGCTAATGAGCAAAAATTCATAAAGGTTAGAGTAGAGGTTCATAGTGTTTATTTTAGTATTTAATGTTATGTCTGATGTGTATATATGAGAATCAAATTTTTTGGCTTTACGATTTCCACCCCCTCATCCTCAAAGTCTTATACAATGGAATATTCACAAGAATTATGTTGATTAAGTCTGTAAAAGAAGAACCGAACAGTTCAACGATTGAATGGTTAATAATGTGGTCAGATTCGAGAGTTGGTTAGCAAATACAGAGAGCTTTAGATGAAATATTATATCTTTCTGAAGACTGTTAGGGATGTGCAACGTCATTGTTAAAAGAAAAAGTTATTCACTGGTAATCGACTTTATCTGGTATGGTATCTAAAGAACGGGTTAAGAGTGTTACAGTGTGAATCCATTTCATTATACAAACTTAAACCTAATGCTCAAACCTACCCATAGTTCGAACCTATACTACAAGTACGAACCCTTATCTGGTGTTCGACCCCATACTGAATATGCGAACTCAACCTTTGTGCGAACCCTCCATAGTGCAAACCCCAACATGTGTGAACCTAATCCTAACATGTGAACTCTATAGTTTGCTGTGTGAGCTTATAGTATGTGCGAACCATGTGTTGTGTGATCTAGTATAATGTATGAACCCTAAAACTATTATGCGAGTGTGTAGGTTGTGTGAACCCCTGTGTTGTGTGATCTTATATGTTACATGCGAACCCTATATCAATTTGTGCGATCCCATATGTATGTGCGATTGTATGTGAAGTGCGAACCTATGCTGTGTGATTGCCATGTGATATGCGAACTTACGTTAAAATGACATGCAAACCCATGCTATGTGATATGAGAACCTAAGCTATATGATATGCAAACTTATGCTACAGTGACATGTGAACCTAAGCTATATGATATGTGAACTTATGCTAAAGTGATATGCGAACCTAAGCTATGTGATATGCGAACTATGACTTATGTGAGCTATGACATGAATGATATATGAAACATGATTATGAGGGTAAACTATGTTGTATGCAAGCTAAACTACTTGGAAACCATGATGTACTATGAACTGTGAATTGAGAACTGTGTTATAATGTGCAAGCTCTGCTTAACTACGAGCCTAATTATATTGAGTGTTGTGCATGTGTAAATTGATATGTTGGCATTGTGATCTCTTGGAACCATTGGATATAGTTGGAATGCCAAAGGATTGTGATTAATCACCCTTATTATTGCGATGAACATCATGGTCCAGAGATGTGTTGGAGAGATAAGAGAATGTAGAGCATAGCTCCATTCATCGGGTATGTGCAAGGCACTATGAGTCAACAGTGTTGGAGAGTGTGAGCATTCGTGCTACACTTATACTAGAGATGCGTAGGGCTCTTTGATTCAAAAGTGAGGCATTATAAGAAAATTCGTTTATCTAATATGTCGTGATAGAGTCCCCTATATGTTTCATAATCACAAGATTCCAATTTATCATTATTTGAAATATATGAGTTATGATGTAGTATGAACTATTATTTTGCATGAACTTTTATTTGGTATGAATTGTTGTTTCATACGAACTGCTGTTTACTGCAAACTAATATTTTATGTGAACTGCCTATTTTATGCGAATTGCTTACTCTATGTGAACTATTTATTTTATGGGAACTGTAAGTCGTGTAAGTCATTATGCCGTGCGAGCCGTAATATTATGTGAATTTTTATTGTATGCCTACCTCTAACCCCTCTAATGTGTTTATTTGTAGTATGTTTGAGCACTCACTGAGCTTTGATAAGCTCACACTCTCTTTTTAAAACATTGTAGAGACTTAGCTTATGAGGCGGTGTAACAACCCATTTTTAGTCAAATCAGAATAGTGGTTTTGGGGCCACAAATTTGAGGTCAAAATATTTATTTTATTAATATTTTAATGTTTACAACATGATTTAATGATTGTGTGAAAGTTTTGTTTAGAAATTTTATTGTTTCACTAGTCGATTTGATGAAAAGGACTAAATTGTGTAAAGTGTAAAAGTGGAGTTCTATTAGCTAAAAGTATCTAATAGCTATAGAACCTTAAAGATAAGGTCCTCATATGGTAATTAGACCATTATTTGTGTGAGTGGACTTTTATGGACATGCATTATATGGTTTTAATGTTTTATAACAAAGGTTACATATGTAACTGAATAAAAAACTTAAGTAAAATAACAGAAAATTTAGATATCATCCTCTTCATATCATCTTTCCACCAAATTTTGAAGAGATAAAAATCCATACCTAGGGTTAATATTCGGCCAAGCTTCTCTTGCACATTAAGGTACGATTTTTGTCCCGTTTTTAATGATTTTTATGTTTTTGATATTGTTGTAGCTAGTACTAGCTAGCCCAGGGATTAATTTGCAAAAATATTAAAGATTTTGAGGGTTTCCATTGTTGAATCTATGTGTTCTTTGATGTTTAATGTTGAAATATGAAAGCTTCATGATAGTTTTACATGTTTTGTTAAGTGATTTTTGATGAAAATGCATAATAGGGATTAAATTCTGAAATGTGCAAATTGTGTGGCTGAAATGTGAAATAAATGAATGTTTTGGACTGCTGGGGACTTATATATAATTCGGACAAGCACGAGTTTTGTTGAATTGTGTGAATTTTGTGTATTTGCGAAATAGGGACTAAATTGATTGAATGTGAAAGTTTAGGGGCTAATGTGTAAAAATGCCCAAATGTATGTTTTTGGATTGAATTGAATAAATAGAAGAATAAATAATTTAATTTTGAATTCATATAGATCAAGAAAGAAAGAATTCGGATTTAGATTGGGGGAAAAGCAATGTTATCGAGTAGTCAACCCGATCCGTCAATTTCGAATACGAGGTAAGTTCGTACGTGATAATTACATTATAAATGAATGTTAAAATGCTTTAATATTGCATAAATTGTTAAAACGGGATTAAGGATAATGTATGAATTGTGAAAATGACTTTACAGATGCATTCGATGATAGAAACGAAAAGTGTGAAAGCCCTGTTGAACCTTAAGAATAGTTTTGGATACTAAAAACATGTCACTATGTGATACGTTGAGTTGGCTTTGGGACATGATATTAGCACTTCGGGTGCATAATTTTACCGATTTGGCTTCGGGCCATGCATATTGGATGATTTGGCTTTGGGCCATGCATATCGGATGATTTGGCTTCGGGCCATGATAATAGTTCTTCAGATAAGTTACCTTGATTTGGCTACGGGCCATGGTATAAGTACTTATGGTACGAGACTCTTGAGCATCTGATTACTATTCCTAATGGTTCAACGGGTAAACGAATAATGTGGTTGATAAAGAGGTTAGTACGAGGCGATACAGGTACCACAAAACCTATTCGAGTATTAAATAGTGAAAGTTCGAGGAGTTTGTATTTGATCATGTTTTGAGACATGAGAAAGGTTTGTAGTTAATGTGTATATGGTTTTGTCAGGTGTAATTGGTTGATTTGCATTTATTCGATGAAATAAGTTATTCACATATGATCTTACTAAGCTATGAAGCTTACTTCGTGTTATTTTTCTATGTTTTATAGTGAATCAAGGCTAGCACAGATCCGGGAGTCGCCAAGAACATCATCGCACTATCAAACATCTAAGTTGGTACTTTTGAATTATACATTATTGTATATGGCATGTATAGGCTAGATATGGTATTTTGGTTGTGATCATAACCATGAGATTTGGCTTGTAAATGATGTTAATATTAATGTGTGTTTGGCTATTAGAAATGGCTTGTAAATGTATATTTTTTGGTTTGTATATATATAGCCATGAGTAATGGCTTATTTTGGTTTGCTTTAGCATGGTTGTAACCAAGACATTATGGAAGTTATAATGGTTATGTGAATTATGGTAAATGAACCATATTTTTTGATATTGTTTTGGCATGTATTTGGCTAAGTAAATGGTAGTGATATGAGAATTGGAATAAATGAAATTATAATGGTATGACTTGTGCATTTGGTTAATGATTTGGCTACCCTTTGTGTATGGAAATGGTACCATTTTACCTTGTGTAGGTACATTGAAGTTAGGGTGGCAAATTGGCCTTGCAAATGGCCTATTTTTGTCCATACGGTCATGTTACACAGCCGTGTGTCCCCTGGTGTTGAAATTGAATTGAAGTTAGTATGCTCCACACGGTCTCACACACGGGCGTGTGACTGGCCGTGTGGTACAAGTTAGTATACCGCCCTAATTGGCACACGGCCTAGCACATGGGCGTGTGACTTGGCCGTGTTGCATAA
Source organism: Gossypium australe (assembly GCA_005393395.2). Taxonomy (NCBI): domain Eukaryota; kingdom Viridiplantae; phylum Streptophyta; class Magnoliopsida; order Malvales; family Malvaceae; genus Gossypium; species Gossypium australe. The sequence continues at coordinate 98,962,851 of CM016617.1, forward strand.
GTCAGTACACCCTACAGGTTTGGCATGGTCTAGCACACGGCCTGGCACACGGGCATGTGTGGCCACTTCGAAGGGCACATGGGCTAGACACACGGGCGTGTGGTTGGCCGTGTGACCCAAGTCAGTATGTATGCCCTGTTTCCACACGGCCTGAGACACGAGCGTGTCTAGAGCCGTGTGAGGCACATGGCCTGTTCACACGAGCGTGTGACCCCTGTATGGTTGAATTTTTTTGAAGTTTCCAAAATTTTCATGTGTTATTGATTTAGTCCTGAACTACTTCTAAAGCATGTTTAAGGCCTCGTAGGCCCTTATAAGGGACAATGTAATTGTGTTGAATGATTTATGAGAATTAATGCTTTATGTTTGATAAATGTATACTATATGTTGTGAATTGATCGGTAATACCTCGTAACCTTACTCTAGCGACGGATACGGGTTAGGGGTGTTACATTTTATTGGTATTAGAACTACAGTTTAGTCGATTCTAGGACTAACGTAGCGTGTGTGAGAGTCTAGCTATACATGCCATATATACTCTGCTATAGTGTGATGATTCCTGATAGCTTAAATTTTGTTTTCGTATAGTAATGGATCCCGAACGAGCTGTAGCTAATGATGTAAAGAGTAATGCACCTGTTTCTAGGCCTGTAACGAGTAGCCATGAGGGAGAGGCTAAACAAGCCTTTTTCCAAATAATGAACGAGTGGTTCATGGAGTTCGCTCGAACAAATCCGCCTGCTCAACAACCTCCAGCCCCACCTACTCCTTAACAAATCCTTGTTGTTCCTCAAGTTATAGATCTGATACAGATGAACAAGCCGCCAGTAGATAAGATTCATAAATATGGGGCTAAAGAGTTCCGAGCTACTGATGATGATGAGGCTGATAGAGTTGAGTTTTGGCTCGAAAATACGATTTGAGTATTCGATGAATTGTCTTGTACTCCTAATGAATGTTTTAAATGTGATGTATCTTTACTGAGAGACACTGTGTATCAATAGTGGAACACGTTGATATCTATGGTTCCGAAAGAATGGGTTACTTGGGAGTTCTTTCAATCCGAATCCCGAAAGAGATACACATCAGTCAAAAATTTCTCGATCAAAACTACAAAGAGTTTCTAGAATTAAGACAAGTCCGAATGACTGTAACCGAGTATGAAAGAGAATTTATACGGTTAAGTAAGTATGCTAGGGAGTATGTTTCTACCAAAGAGGTTATATGTAGGTGGTTCATTGATGGGTTGAACGAAGATATTAAAATACTAGTCAAAATTCTAGAATTGAAAGAATTTTTCATTTTGGTTGAAAGGGCTTGTAAAGCTAAGGATCTTAGCAAAGAAAAGAGAAAAGCATATTTAGAAGTTAAAGACTCAAGAAAAAGATCGATGAGTAAGCCGTATCATTCTTCATCAAAAAAATCCACAGATTCATACGCTCGCCCAAATGCTTCAAACAAATATTCGAATAGAGATCGTAGAAAACAATACTTAGGTTCTAAAGCTCAAGCTACATCAGTATCGAGTGTTGGCAGTGTGAGAGACAACAAACCCAAGTGTCAGCAGCTTGGGAGACAACATTTTGGAGAATACTGGAGTAAAAGTAATAAAGCTTGTTACAAATGTGGTTCGTTAGATCACTTCATCCGAGATTTGCCTGAGCTAGATGAGAAAGATAAAGTTCAGAATGTGAGACCAAGTAACACATTGAATAGAGGTAGACCACCTAGAATTGCTAGAAATGTAAGTGGTAGGAGAGGGGCAACAAAGGATTCAGCTACGAGATCTGAGGCCAGAGCACCTGCTAGAGCCTACGCTATTCGTGCTCACGAAAAAGCGTCATCTCCAGATGTTATCACCGGTACTTTCACTCTCTATGATACTAATGTGATTGCATTGATAGATCCAGGATCAACTCATTCTTATATATGTATGAATTTAGTATCTAGTAAGACTTTGCCTGTAGAGTCTACTGAATTTGTGATTAGAGTATCGAACCCCTTAGGCAAATGTGTTTCGGTTGACAAAGTCTGCAAGGATTGTCCGTTAATGAATCAGGATTTTTGTTTTCCAGCTAATCTGATGTTGTTTCCATTCGATGAATTTGATGTGATTTTGGGTATGGATTGGTTAACGATGCATGATTCTATAGTGAATTGTAGACAATTGAACTGAAATGTCAGAATAATGAGACTATTAGAATTGAATCTGATGATCTGAATAGTTTGCCAGTTGTGATCTCGTCTATGTTAGTTCAAAGATTTGTGAGAAAGGGGTGTGAAGCTTATCTTGCTTATGTACTTGATACGAAAGTGACAGAAACAAAGATTGAATTAGTACCAGTTGTGCGCGAGTATCCAGATGTATTTCCCAAAGAGTTACCGGGTTTACCACCTATCAGAGAGGTTGAGTTTGGTATTGAATTAGTACCGGAACAACACCGATATCGATAGCTCCGTACAGAATGGCTTCGACAGAGTTAAAAGAATTGAAAGCTCAGTTGCAAGAGTTGACAGATAGAGATTTTGCTAGACCGAGTTTCTCTCCTTAGGGTGTGTAATAGGCCAATTTAGCCCGGGCCCATACAAAAAATAATAAACCCAAAATAATAAAACAATGTCCAAGTCCAATCCAAAATATATCATTTGGCCCGATCGGAATGGCCCATTACTTGAAAAGATTGAAGGTCCATCTACAAGCTTGATGTATATGGAAACATAATCTTCAAGGGTATGCAATCTTAGATATGATATGCAAATCTTAGATATGATATGCAATCCTAGAAAATATGATATGCAATCTTAGAAGATATGATTTTGTAATCTTAGAGATTTAATTTGTAGATACCTTTTAATATTAGCCGTTGATGTAATTGATCTGTACAGTTGGATTTGGGGAGGCTCAACTATAAATAGAGGCCTCTCCCTTCATTGTAAAGGACTTGAGTTTTGAGCAATAAAAATTCTTGAGAGCATTCACACAAATCTCTCTCTCTCTTGCGTTCTTATTTTCTGGGGCTTGTTTTTATTTTGTTATTCGTTCATCTTTATTTCTTTTTGAGTTGCTCTCGTTTGAGTTGGATTTAGGTGGTGGAATTTCATTGAATCCTCATATTGTGAGAATTAGGTTGACTTGGGCATTTTTTTAACTTTTTTTTATTTATCCATTTAATTGCTTAATCATTAATTATTCTTTTTATTTTTATTCATTTATTTATTCGTCAACTTTCTTATTTACATATTGTTCATTCATTTAACCATTCTTATCATTCTTTTATTTTCTTCCATTAATTATATACTTTATTTGTTTTTAATGTCACACATGTTGTTTATTTTTTTTAAAAAAAAACTCGTTTTATAAATCATCCATTTTAAATTGTTTGATTATTTGCTTTAATTTTTTTTCCATATATTCTCAATTGCAAATTTTTATATATTACTATCTATTTTATATACCATTTATTTTTAAGATGTTTTGTGTATAACTTATTTGGTCTTTGATTATTGATGTTAGTATTTAAATAATTGTCATTATATGTTTTATAAATTGTTTATTTGTATTTTAATATTGTCGTTTTTTTATCAAATTTTTTATTTATACATTGTTTTAATATTGCAATAATTTTCCTCCAAATGCTCGTATTTGGGAGCTTCGAGAAGATTGTGCCCTAACTTATTGGGTTCCAATTTTCCTCGTTGAATCTAAGTAATCGAGCACCCATTTCAAATCAAAACATATGAGTTTCAAATAAAAGCTTATTCTCGGGAATTCGAGGTGTCGTGTCCTAACTCATTGGATATGACGTCTTGTTATCTTGAGGTAAGGATTTCTAAAAAAGTATAGACAATATTCTATGTTTGGAATTTTGAGAAATTGTGCCCTAACTTACTGGGTTCCGATTTTTTCACTTGACCCAAATAACCGAATATCCTTCTAAAATTTAAATGCATGAGTTTTGAAAATCAAAAGACAAGCTTAGTTTCGAGGATTTAAAATGTCGTGTCCTAACGTACTGGATGTGATATTTTATTACTTCGAGACAAAAGGGTCTTAACATCCATTTCAATTTATTCAAACATTTTTTTAAATAAAAAGGATCGTATTTTAAAATCTACTCAAATTTTCGACATTAAGACATTAACTAATCAATTAGGTACCAATTTTGGGCGTTACGAGGGTGCTAATCCTTCCTCGTGCGTAATCGACTCCCGAACCCGTTTTCTCGAATTTCGTAGACCAAAATCATTATTTTAATAAATCAAAATGTTTTTTTATTAAAATGATTAATTTCAAGGTGACCCGATCACACCTCGAAAAAAGATTTGTGGCGACTCCATTTTCGTTTTTAAAGTCGATCCCCTTTTTTTCAAATAAAAAAAATGGTTTCGACAGCTTGGCGACTCCACTGGGGATATAAAGAGAGTCAGGCCGTAAATTGATTATTTTTTGTCTTTTTATCGAAAATTGAAAATTTGGTTTTAATATACGACCCTTTCACAGCATCTCATCCATTTTTCCATATTTTTGTTTTACTTTCGAGTTTTTATCCATATATATTGCATTGCATGACCGTTGTGGTCGCACCCTTTTAAGTGGGAGCGAGACCTTCGTGCAGGATAGTGGATCGCTTTCGGGATACATCCGTACCTATGTCTTCGTGAGATTTTCATCTCCGTGCAGCCATAGGGAAATGTATTCCTCTGAATTGAACTCGATCCGTATGAGCCTATAATGGGTGAGGATCGAGGAATCTGCTGGTTCGGGCACCTCAACTTTAGAGCTAAACCACATGTAGAAAACCTAAAGGCTTACCCTAGGTAGAACTATGCCAAACCCTAGTGGTAACCCAGATCCGTCAACCTGATCCATCAATTTCGAATACGAGGTAAGTCCGTATGTGATAATTATATTATAAATGTATGTTAAAATGCTTTAATATTGCATAAATTGTTAAAACGGGATTATGGATAATGTATGAATTGTGAAAATGACTTTACAGATGCATTCGATGATAGAAACGAAAAGTGTGAAAGCCTGGTTGAACCTTAAGAATAGTTTCGGATACTATTGACATGTCAGTAAATGATACATTGAGTTGGCTTCAGGCCATGATATTAGCACTTCGGGTGCGTAATTTTACCGATTTGGCTTCAGGCCATGCATATCGGATGATTTGGCTTCGGGCCATGATAATAGTTCTTCGGATAAGTTACCTTTATTTGGCTACAGGCCATGGTATAGGTACTTATCGTACGAGACTCTTGAGTATTTGATTACTATTCCGAATGGTTCAACGTGTAAAGGAATAATGCGGTTGAGAAAGAGGTTAATGCGAGGTGATACAGGTACGTACAGAACCTATTCGAGTATTAAATAGTAAAAGTTTGAGGAGTTTGTATTTGATCATGTTTTGAGACATGAGAAAGGTTTGTAGTTAATGTGTAGATGGTTTTGTCAGGTGTAATTGGTTGATTTGCATTTATTCGATGAAATAAGTTATTCACATAATATCTTACTAAGCTATGAAGCTTACTTCGTGTTATTTTTCTATGTTTTATAGTGAATCAAGGCTAGCTCGGATCTGGGAGTCGTCGGGAACATCATCGGACTATCAAACATCTAAGTTGGTACTTTTGAATTATACATTATTGTATATGGCATGTATAGGCTAGATATGGTATTTTGGTTGTGATCATAACCATGAGATTTGGCTTGTAAATGATGTTAATATTGATGTGTGTTTGGCTATTAGAAATGGCTTGTAAATGTATATGTTTTGGTTTGTATATATATATATAGCCATGAGTAATGGCTTATTTTGGTTTGTTTTGGCATGATTGCAACCAAGACATTATGGAAGTTATAATGGTTACGTGAATTATGGTAAATGAACCATATTTTTTGATATTGTTTTGGCATGTATTTGGCTAAGTAAATGGTAGTGATTTGAGAATCGGAATAGATGAAATTATAATGGTATGACTTGTGCATTTGGTTGATGATTTGGCTACCCTTTGTATATGGAAATGGTACCATTTTACCTTGTGTAGGTACATTGAAGTTAGGGTGGCAAATTGGCCTTGCAAATGGCCTATTTTTGTCCACACGGTCATGTTACACAGCAATGTGTCCCCTGGTGTTGAAATTGAATTGAAGTCAGTATGCTCCACACGGTCTCACACACGGGCATGTGACGGGCCGTGTGGTCCAAGTCAGTATACCCCCAAATTGGCACAAGGCCTAGCACACGGACTTGTGACTTGGCCGTGTTGCATAAGTCAGTATACCCTACAGGTGTGGCACTACCTAGCACACAGCCTGGCACACGGGCGTGTGTGGCCACCCAGCCCATACGTTTCGACCAGATCTGGTATGCTACGGGTTGAACGTTAAAATCTTTTGCTAAGTTGGTTTTAGAAAATCATAAGTTATTAGGCAATATTTGAATAAATAAGTGACATTTGAAAAGAGACCTTCTATTATTATATGGTATAAATAAACCCCTGACATAAATTCATAAGTTGCAAATATTAAAAAAACTACTTAGGCGAATATAAACTATGGGGCCTTATTACCTAAATATTCCCAAAACAAAACTTAAAGGAAAACCGAAAATAATCTATAGAAATAAAAACTTGATGGCCCCTCGAGTCCGTCTCGGCTCGGCTCCCATGTCCACGATCTACAGCTCATCTGAAAAGTTAGGGAAAAATAATAGGGTGAGTCACCAAGACTCAGTGTGTAAATCCCGAAAACACATAAAAGGCTTGGGCCCACAAACACATTATGAGCCCTGGCCCATACATAATGGCAACAATCATAATCGCATGACAGATAATAAATGATGCAAAGCCCAACCTATCCTAGAATTCCATCCTCTACACACCAACCCGTACCAACCATCACACCTTGGGGATTTCTACAATCAACCCACCAACCGCTGCACACCATATCGATAATCATACTGCCTATTCCTTATCAATCAGGAATTTTAACGTGGGTTTTCTACCACCGATCACTAAGTGACCTAACATTTCATTTCGTGGGTTTCTACCACCGATCACCATGTGATCTAGCATTTCATTAGGTGGGTTTTCCACCACCGATCACCATGGGATCTAACATTTCATTAGGTGGGTTTTCTACCACCGATCACCATGTGATCTAGCATTTCATTAGGTGGGTTTTCTACCACCGATCACCATGTGACCAATCATGCTCTTCCCCTTTTCATATCAAACCCATCCCATGCATACATTCATGCAAAATCAAACAATCTACTACCTAAGGGATTACAGTCTTTCGCATACATTGATACACATAGAGAAGTTCTATGATTACGTACCTGGCATTCCTTGCCTAACCCTTTTTGGGTTTCATTCGACTGTCTACACAGCCACTTTCCGGCTTTTTAGCCCATAACATAAACATACATATATTCATACAGATTATTAGTGTGTTAGAGATCTACACACGACTGTTCATACAACCTCATTTTCCGGCCTTTCAGCCCCTAACAAGTATAATACAAAATAAAACTTATGTGATAAGGATCTACACACAACTGTTCATACAGCCTCATTTTTCGGCTTTTCAGCCCCTAACAGGTATAATACAAAATAAAACTTATGTGATAAGGATCTACACACGACTGTTCATACAGCCTCATTTTTCGGCTTTTCAGCCCCAAACAGGTATAATACAAAACAAAACTTATGTGATAAGGATCTACACACGACTATTCATATAGCCTCATTTTCCAGCTTTTCAGCACCTAACAGTTGTAATACAAAATAAAACTTATGTGCTAAGGATCTACACACGACTGTTCATACAACATCATTTTCCGGCTTTTCAGCACCTAACAGGTATAATACAAAATAAAACTTATGTGCTAAGGATCTACACACGACTGTTCATACAACCTCATTTTCCGGCTTTTCAACCCCTAACAGGTATAATACAAAATAAAACTTATGTGATACAGATCTACACACGACTGTTCATACAGCCTCATTTTCCAGCTTTTCAGCCCCTAACAGGTATAATACAAAATAAAACTTATGTGATAAGGATCTACACACGACTGCTCATACAGTCTCGTTTTCCAGCTTTTCAGCCCCTAAGGTATAATACAAAATAAAACTTATGTGATAAGGATCTACACACGATTGTTCCTACAACCTCATTTTCCGGCTTTTCAGCCCCTAACAGGTATATACAAAATAAAACTTATGTGATAAGGATCTACACACGACTGTTCATACAGCCTCATTTTCCGGCTTTTCAGCCCCTAACAGGTATAATACAAAATAAAACTTATGTGATAAGGATCTACACACGACTATTCATACAGCCTCATTTTCCGGCTTTTCAGCCCCTAATAGGTATAATACAAAATAAAACTTATGTGATAATGATCTACACACGACTGTTCATACGGCCTCATTTTCCAGCTTTTCAGCCCCTAACAGATAAAATACAAAATAAAACTTATGTGATAAGGATCTACACACCTGATTACCGTTAGAACGAGACCCTCTAAGTCGACGCTATCCGTAGCCAACACCACCGCTAGCTGCCTTGAAATCCCGAAAAGAGATATGAGATTCAGGGACTAGTGTTTCTGGCTTTTAGATCTAAGAGATCTACTTACTAGAGAAGATTCGGCTACTCCCAGAGGATTTCGGCTTTTTGCGAAAATCAGGAAGAGAAGATGATTCGAAGAAATCTATAGAGATTCAGCTTTTAGAAGAAAGAGGAGAAGAGAATAATGGAGTTTTCAGCTTTTAGAAGAAAGAAGAGAATGATGGATTTTTCGTCTTTTAGAAGAAAGAAGAGAATAATGGAGTTTTCGATTTTTAGAAGAAAGAAGAGAATAATGGAGTTTTCGACTTTTAGAAGAAAGAAGAGAGTAATGGAGTTTTCGGCTTTTAGAAGAAAGAAGAGGATAATGGAGTTTTTGGCTTTTAGAAGAAAGAAGAGAATAATGGAGTTTTTGGCTTTTAGATGAAAAAAGAGAGTAATGGAGTTTTCGGCTTTTAGAAGAAAGAAGAGAATAATAGAGTTTTCGGCTTTTAGAAGAAAGAATAGAATGATGGAGTTTTCGGCTTTTAGAAGAAAGAAGAGAAAGAAAAGGTGGAAACCCTAAATGTCGCAAAATAAAGAAGAGAACCCTCCCTAACAGGTATAATACAAAATAAAACTTATGTGATAAGGATCTACACACGACTGTTCATACAGCCTCATTTTCTGGCTTTTCAGCCCCTAACAGGTATAATACAAAATAAAACTTATGTGATAAGGATCTACACACGACTGTTCATACAGCCTCATTTTCCGGCTTTTCAGCCCCTAATAGGTATAATACAAAATAAAACTTATGTGATAAGGATCTACACACGACTGTTCATACGGCCTCATTTTCCAGCTTTTCAGCCCCTAACAGGTAAAATACAAAATAAAACTTATGTGATAAGGATCTACACACCTGATTACCGTTAGAACGAGACCCTCTAAGTCGACGCTATCCGTAGCCAACACCACCGCTAGCTGCCTTGAAATCCCGAAAAGAGATATGAGATTCAGGGACTAGTGTTTCTGGCTTTTAGATCTAAGAGATCTACTTACTAGAGAAGATTCGGCTACTCCCAGAGGATTTCGGCTTTTTGCGAAAATCAGGAAGAGAAGATGATTCGAAGAAATCTATAGAGATTCAGCTTTTAGAAGAAAGAGGAGAAGAGAATAATGGAGTTTTCGACTTTTAGAAGAAAGAAGAGAATGATGGAGTTTTCGTCTTTTAGAAGAAAGAAGAGAATAATGAAGTTTTCGATTTTTAGAAGAAAGAAGAGAATAATGGAGTTTTCGGCTTTTAGAAGAAAGAAGAGAGTAATGGAGTTTTCGGCTTTTAGAAGAAAGAAGAGGATAATGGAGTTTTTGGCTTTTAGAAGAAAGAAGAGAATAATGGAGTTTTTGGCTTTTAGATGAAAGAAGAGAGTAATGGAGTTTTTGGCTTTTAGATGAAAGAAGAGAGTAATGGAGTTTTCGGCTTTTAGAAGAAAGAATAGAATGATGGAGTTTTCGGCTTTTAGAAGAAAGAAGAGAAAGAAAAGGTGGAAACCCTAAATGTCGCAAAATAAAGAAGAGAACCCTCCCTATTTATAGAAATTTCAGCTAACTCCTAGCCTTGTAGATAGCTCCTATCTTTTCTCCTTTTATCTTCCATATTATCAACTATAATATCTACATTATCTTATTCATATAAATCCTCCTATTTTTGAGCCTTGTTGCCATCCACTCCACTTAACCCAAATGCTGAAAATTAGCTAACTTAAATTAAAAGAATTAGGCTCCATGAAACTTAAATTTTGGGCCTCTATCTCCCTTGTTGTGGCGTCACCTCCTTGCTCCCTAAGTGGCGCCACTGACCATTGGGCCACAAGCCCATTTTGATAATTTAAACACAGATACCACCTTTTAAAACTCTATAGTGCCCAAACAAAAATTTCACCAAGGCCTTGACCACATCCTGAGCCTAATTTGGACCCCTAACAGTTAAATTAACTCATTACTCATTTTCACCCATTAAGCGCATAGGCCCAAAAATTCAGGATGTTACAGTTCTACCCCCTTAAGGAAATTTCGTCCTCGAAATTTCCAACTAACTATTAATCGTACTACCCAAGTCTCACCACTATGCTTTCGCTGCGCACTCTAATTCTAAAGCCAAAAGAAACACTTAGTATACTATGGTAGAGTACGCACCGGTATTCGCATCTAAAGCGCCCTCGTCCCCTTATACTCATTCTACCGATTCGTGTTTATCTGATGAATTATTAATTTCTTTCACTGATTAACCATGAACAATCTTATGAACAGTAGTTTAAAAGTAGTTCTTTCAAATTCTAAATTATATCTACGAGTTTCAGTCTCAAGTTTATCCCCTAATTCTAGAAACCACATACATTCAACCAGCATACATCAATCACACAAGTAGCATCCATGCACACACATTCATCGCATAAGGGTATCTTCGTTATTTCACTACCCAGGGTTTTTTTTTCCGTAGTTTTGCCCTACAAGGTATTTTTTTTTTCCAAATAAAGTATCTTGGTAATTTTCTTTGAATTAGAGGTACTTTGGTACACTTTTTTTTTTTAAAATAAGGGTATTTTGGAAAACAAGTTTTTTTTTTTTGAAATAGTGATATTTTGATGTTGTTGTTGTTGTTTGTTTTTTTTTTAAAGCAGGAGTACTTTGGAAAATTTAATTTTGCAAACCGGGTTACTCTTATAAATATAGGGGTTTTCGGGTAAATTTGCAAAACATGGGTATTTCATAAAATCACGGTCGTTTGGAAAATTTTCACAAACCAAATGTATTTTGGAAATTTTGCCAACTAGAGTGTTTCGGTAATTTCTCAAATTTTGGTAGTTTTACAATTCTGGGGTATTCTGGGAAATTTTCACAAATCAAGTGTATTTTGGAAATTTTACAAAACTTAGGAGTATTTTCATTGTGAAATAGGGTGGCTGGTCCCTTTCGGGTTTTAATTATAGATTTTGGCCTGTCAACAAATCCTCATGGCTAAGGTGAACAGTCACTACGCACCAGGTAGGATTCCAGCGAAGAGGAGGTGAGTCACTAGGACTACTTAAGTACCAAGCTCTCCCTGAATCCAATCCTAGACATGCGTATGCCTGTTGCCACACCCTAACCCAGCGACTTGTTCACGGGTTTCTTTGGATTGATTAAGTCTTATGAATTTAAGGAGTTGTTTAAACTAACCCTAAAGTCCATCAATGCCTAATATACTATTCTACGTCCATCAAGCCTATCAAACCCAACATATATATCACATCAAGAGTTAGAATACTTACCTGCGTGGATCGGGTGCAGGTGGACTCGAAGGCCATATCTTCAACAAGGACACAATTTTTTTTCGAATTCACATCACTTTACAAAACATTGCTAAGCCCATTTCACAGCCCGAGTTTTGAACTGGGCTCTGATACCAAATTGTAAAACCCCAAACCCGGCCCATACATTTCGACCAGATCTGGTATGCTACGGGTTGAACGTTAAAATCTTTTGCTAAGTTGGTTTTAAAAAATCATAAGTTATTAGGCAATATTTGAATAAATAAGTGACATTTGAAAAGAAACCTTGTATTATTATTATTTGGTATAAATAAACCCCTGACATAAATTCACAAGTTACAAATATTAAAAAAACTACTTAGGCGAATATAAACTATGGGGCCTTATTACCTAAATATTCCCAAAACAAAACTTAAAGGAAAACTGAAAATAATCTATAGAAATAAAAACTTGATGGCCCCTCGAGTCCGTCTCGGCTCCCATGACCACGATCTACTGCTCATCTGAAAAGTTAGGGAAAAATAATAGGGTGAGTCACCAAGACTCAGTGTGTAAATCCCGAAAACACATAAAAGGGTTGGGCCCACAAACACATTATGAGCCCTGGCCCATACACAATGGCAATAATCATAATCACATGACAGATAATAAATGATGCAAAGCCCAACCCATCCTAGAATTCCATCCTCTACACACCAACCTTTACTAACCATCACACCTTGGGGATTTCTACAATCAACCCACCAACCGCTACACACCATATCGACAGTCATACTGCCTATTCCTTATCAATCAGGAATTTTAACGTGAGTTTTCTACCACCGATCACCAAGTGACTTAACATTTCATTTCGTGGGTTTTCTACCACCGACCACCATGTGATCTAACATTTCATTAGGTGGGTTTTCTACCACCGATCACCATGTGATCTAGCATTTCATTAGGTGGGTTTTCTACCACCGATCATCATGTGATCTAACATTTCATTAGGTAGGTTTTCTACCACCGATCACCATGTGATCTAGCATTTCATTAGGTGGGTTTTCTACCACCGATCACCATGTGACCAATCATGCTCTTCCCCTTTTCATATCAAACCCATCCCATGCATACATTCATGCAAAATCAAACAATCTACTACCTAAGAGATTACAGTCTTTCGCATACATCGATACAAATAGAAAAGTTCTATGATTACGTACCTGGCATTCCTTGCCTAACCCTTTTTGGGTTTCATTCGACTGCCTACACAGCCACTTTCCGATTTTTTAGCCCATGACATAAACATACATACATTCATACAGATTATTAGTGTGTTAGAGATCTACATACGACTGTTCATACAACCTCATTTTCTAGCTTTTCAGCCCCTAATAGGTATAATACAAAATAAAACTTATGTGATAAGGATCTACACACGACTGTTCATACAGCCTCATTTTCCGGCTTTTCAGCCCCTAACAGGTATAATACAAAATAAAACTTATGTGATAAGGATCTACACACGACTGTTCATATAGCCTTATTTTCCGGCTTTTCAGCCCCTAACAGGTATAATACAAAATAAAACTTATGTGATAAGGATCTACACACGACTGTTCATACAGCCTCATTTTCCGGCTTTTCAGCCCCTAACAGGTATAATACAAAATAAAACTTATGTGATAAGGATCTACACACGACTATTCATATAGCCTCATTTTCCGGCTTTTCAGCCCCTAACAGGTATAATACAAAATAAAACTTATGTGATAAGGATCTACACACGACTGTTCATACAGCCTCATTTTCCGGCTTTTCAGCCCCCAACACGTATAATACAAAATAAAACTTATGTGATAAGGATCTACACACGACTGTTCATACAGCCTCATTTTCCGGCTTTTCAGCCCCTAACAGGTATAATACAAAATAAAACTTATGTGATAAGGATCTACACACGGCTGTTCATATAGCCTCATTTTCCGGCTTTTCAGCCCCTAACAGGTATAATACAAAATAAAACTTATGTGATAAGGATCTACACATGACTGTTCATACAGCCTCATTTTCCGGCTTTTCAGCCCCTAACAGGTATAATACTAAATAAAACTTATGTGATAAGGATCTACACACGACTGTTCATACAGCCTCATTTTCCGGCTTTTCAACTCCTAACAGGTATAATACAAAATAAAACTTATGTGATAAAGATCTACAGATGACTGTTAATACAACCTCATTTTCCGGCTTTTCAGCCCCTAACAGGTATAATACAAAATAAAACTTATGTGATAAGGATCTACACATGATTGTTCATACGGCCTCATTTTCTGGCTTTTCAGCCCCTAACAGGTATAATACAAAATAAAACTTATGTGATAAGGATCTACACACCTGATTACTGTTAGAACGAGACCCTCTAAGTCGACGCTATCCGTAGCCAACACCACCGCTATCTGCCTTGAAATCCCGAAAAGAGATATGAGATTCAGGGACTAGTGTTTTCGGCTTTTAGATCTAAGAGATCTACTTACTAGAGAAGATTCGACTACTCCCAGAGGATTCCGGCTTTTTGCGAAAATCAAGAAGAGAAGATGATTCGAAGAAATCTATAGAGATTCGGCTTTTAGAAGAAAGAAGAGAAGTGGATAATGGAGTTTTCAGCTTTTAGAAGAAAGAAGAGAATGATGGAGTTTTCGGCTTTTAGAAGAAAGAAGAGAATAATGGAGTTTTCAGTTTTTAGAAGAAAGAAGAGAATAATAGAGTTTTCAGCTTTTAGAAGAAAGAAGAGAGTAATGGAGTTTTTGGCTTTTAGAAGAAAGAAGAGAATAATGGAGTTTTTAGCTTTTAGAAGAAAGAAGAGAATAATGGAGTTTTCTGCTTTTAGAAGAAAGAAGAGAGTAATGGAGTTTTCGACTTTTAGAAGAAAGAAGAGAATAATAGAGTTTTCGGCTTTTAGAAGAAAGAAGAGAATAATGGAGTTTTCGGCTTATAGAAGAAAGAAGAGAATGATGGAGTTTTCGGCTTTTAGAAGAAAAAAGAGAAAGAAAAGGTGGAAACCCTAAATGTCGCAAAATAAAGAAGAGAACCCTCCCTATTTATAGAAATTTCGGCTAACTCCTAGCCTTGTAGATAGCTCCTATCTTTTCTTCTTTTATCTTCCATATTATCAACTATAGTATCTACATTATCTTATTCATATAAATCCTCCTATTTTTGAGCCTTGTTTCCATCCACTCCACTTAACCCAAATGCTGAAAATTAGCTAACTTAAATTAAAAGAATTGGGCTCTATGAAACTTAAATTTTGGGCCCCTATCTCCCTTGTTGTGGCGTCACCTCCTTGCTCCCTAAGTGGCGCCACTGACCACTGGGCCACAAGCCCATTTTGATAATTTAAACACATATACCACCTTTTAAAACTCTATAGTGCCCAAACAAAAATTTCACCAAGGCCTTGACCACATCCTGAGCCTAATTTGGACCCCTAACAGTTAAATTAACTCATTACTCATTTTCACCCATTAAGCGCATAGGCCCAAAAATTCAGGATGTTACACGGGCTAGACACACGGGCGTGTGGTTGGCCGTGTGACCCAAGTCAATATGTATCCCCTTTTTCCACACGGCCTGAGACATGGGCGTGTCTGGAGCTGTGTGAGGCACACGGCCGGTTCACACGGGCGTATGACCCCTGTATGGTTGAATTTTTTTAAAGTTTCCAAAATTTTCATATGTTATTGGTTTAGTCTCGAACCACTTCTAAAGCATGTTTAAGGCCTCGTAAGCCCTTGTAAGGGACAATGTAATTATGTTGAATGATTTATGAGACTGAACGCTTTATGTTTGGTAAATGTATACTATATGTTGTGAATTGATCGTAATACCTCGTAACCCTACTCTGACGATAGATATGGGTTAGGGGTGTTACAGGCGGTGGGGAAGTGATCCATAACAAGGCTACACCTGGGTATGTTGATGTGTTTCCAATCCAAGTGAAGAAAGTAATGTGGGACCAAATTATGGGATTTAGTATTAAGCATAGGTATACTTGTCAGGTTGTAATTGGACATATGAACTCTTTAATTATTTGGTTTGAAACTTTTATTACCATTTTAGATAGATGATTAAATGGTGAATTGTGATTACTTGATTAATAGTATGAATAATTGTTTAACTAATTCGTAAGTGTAGGTGAAAGAGCCGCTAGGCATCGAGCTAAGTCCTAAATGTTTATGTGTGTTTTGGGAAACAATTATATGTTTGGAATGAATGGATTCTACAGTAGATCTAGTCACATAAACTACTATTAGCCTACAAACTAATTAGATTATGATTAATGAAATTGAACATGATGTTTTAATAGAGCTTCCAAAAATAAGACTTATAGATATACTCCTACAATACTATTTTAGAGTTTTCCCAACATTTTACTATACTACATTTTAAATCTAATCATATGTTTTTAAATAAAACAGTTTCCAAAACCCCTTTCAAACATTGCCTTTAAAAAAAAACACCTTGTTGCATGCATTTATGATTAACTGAAGTTTTAGAGTAATTGCAAGTTAAATAGTAAGTCATGAATTAGTCTTATTGTTGATTTGTTTATCAGAGCAACGTAACGGAAGCATGATTTTAGGATTTTAAACATTCCATGATTAATTGTGTGGTGTGATTGGTTGGTCGGTGTGTTTTGTAGTGGTTTTAATGGAGAGTCACTTCAGTGGCTAATTTGACATTTGAAATTCAGGTTAGATTGTCCCGACCGAGTTTGGGGCACCACACATACCTTGTTCGACAACTTTTATTAAACCTAATAGGCCATTCAACCATGCCCAACCAGCAAGCTTTTTATAACAGTTTTCAATTTATAATAAGAATTTAACAAACAATTAAACAAGGTTAGGACCCACACCTTGTTATGCACTTTACAACACTAAGCCGTAATAATTTACATTTGAGCACTAATGCCTTAAACGTACCTAAAACCAAATTAAAACATCTAACATGTTAAAATACTGTTAAAACCAGCCTTGAAACACCCCCTAAGGGTTTGGCCCAATCAATGTTACACCAATTAATCTTCAGATTCACTTCGGTTAAGTAACTTACATAGATTTGATGTGTAATGAGGGTGCGAACCAAATCCAACTTCACTGTTGATCTGGGATGTTCAAATCAGAACCTAAAACATAAATAATACTTGAAAATGAATATCTAATATTCAAGTTAAGTGTTTATAGTAACCGGCCAAAGCAACAACCACTAACAAAATCGAAACAATGTAAGATCTCACATAGATTTGTACTTAACGCTGTTCGATAACTAGATCTGAGTTGTCAGATAAATGAACTTGAATACCCCATCAATTAAGAACATTTAGATCAGATCTAAATAGAGGAGAAATTGGGAAACTTATTTCTTTAAAGGGAAACAATTGAAAAGAAAATGACAGCCCAAAATAATGGAGTTGCAAGGGGTGGCAACACCACAAGCGGTGGTAAAAAGGGGTTGACTTGGTGTGGCACAGGGAGGAATCTTTGGACAGAAAAAAGAATGAGTTTTTAGTGCTAGAATGATGGTTTATTGGCTGCCAAAACAGAAGCCAAAAATCGACACACAAGGGAGAGCAAAAGAGAAGGAAAAAGATAACTTACCGGTTTAGGAGGTTAAACAAATAGCGCAAGGTGGTTAGAGAAATAATTGGAAAAACTTAAGCAAAGGGAGCGACACAACTACGGTGAAACCACTGAAGAAAGAAGAAAATTTTAGACAAAGGAAGAGGGAAATGGGGGGGGGGGACAGCAAGAGCAGTAAATAAACTGAAGAAAAAGCTGAAAATCAATGAAAAAATAGCATAAGTACCTAGGTTTTACTAGGCTGGGTGGCACAAAAATAGGGGAGTGGGAGCAAAAATAACAAAAATTGACAATTTGCAAGGGAAATGAATCAAAATCAGGATCCTAAGCCAATTAGTCTGTCTCACTATTTTCTCTTAACCACTAAGCCAATGACTCATCCTTTAAATAATTTTACCAACTTTAAGTAAAAAATTTGGGATGCTACATGTAATTTGTTATTTTTAAAAAAATTAAATTAATATTATTTTAACATTAGATTTCATATGATATTAATATACTGTAATATTAATAAAGTTTAGTATTATAATGAAATAAATAGTAAAGAGAACAAAAAAATAAACAAAAGAAATTGAACAAGCAAGAGAAATCTAAATTTTATTGACCAATAGGGATGTTCATAATGTTTCTTCAAAGTTATATTTATAGAAGCAAGAAGTATAAATAATACAAAACTCTACTAATGAATATTAGAGTCCTAATGTATATCAAACTTATCTTAATCGTGATGAACATGGACTTAATAATAAAATATTCATAACACTCCCCCTTAGATGTTTACTGGTAGATAATGTGCCTTGTTAAAAACTTACTAAGATAAAAATCCTGTGGGAAAAAAAAAATCCTAGTAACGAAAAAGAGTATACATATCTATAATATGCATAACATGTTGCCTCATTAAAAACCATACAAGGAAAACCCAATGGGACAAAACCTTAGTTAAAGGAAAAAGAGTACAACGCGTTTTTACTCCCCTCTCATGACAAATAATATCTCATATTCTATGTATTCAATCTTTGAATGCTAGCTTTTCAAATGATCACTTGAACATATTTGCTAAGCATTTATATCATCATTCCTTTGAAAGTCCTGAGTGAGGAAACAAATTAAGAAAATATATTTTGATCTCTTCAAGAGTTTCAACAATAATCATAACAAACTTTGATCATGACCATTCTATAAAAATACATATAAGTATTTTGGATCATTTTATAATCTTTTTTTAACTACTATTCATTGAGTCAAATCATTTCAATTCATATAAATATTTACGCAACCGTATTGAACAATTTCCCAAGAATTTATATATGTTTCTATCATTCTAAATCATTCAAGGATTTTTATATAAATTTTTATACATAGTGATTCATATAAAACTTGTAACTCATAAGACATTTATTAAACCTTTCATGAACTGTCAAACTAATAAAATTTCTAAAAGTTATTGTATCTACCAAAAAAGAGTATATTTCATAATCAATGTTATGACTTAGCGAAAAACTTCATTTTTCTTATTTCTTTTCTGCAAAACTACTTCATTTGTACCCTCACTGACTAGATACCTTTAGATAGTTGGACTACATGTCCAAACTTCATGAATTTAATTATACTTTAATTACGTCTTTCTATTTTTGGCCAATCTATTCCATATCTATATTTCTCAACAGATTTTTAAGATTTTCCTTCTATTTCACTATTTCAACAATAATATTGCATGCAAAATCATTGTCAACAAATTTTATTATCGGTTCCACATTTCCTCGAATTGACATAACTTATTGAAATCTCTTTATTTTCACTATTTCAATCTTTGGTTTTAGGTGCCTGGATCTCTTCTGGAGTTTTAATTATTAGTTATTTCTTGGGTCTCTTCTAGAGCACTTGCCTCCACTATATGACAATCTAGATGTATTATTTTCTTTTATGGGAATTTCCATCTTTGGAATCGACCAATTATCATGCTTCAAATGTAACACCCCAAACCCGGCCTAGACATTATGGTTGAATCTGGAGATGTCACAAAGAATGGGTGTTGAAAACGAATACATTTAGTTAAATCATTACAGCTTAATATCTCATATTCTTTTATATAACTGTTACTGAAAACATTATTCAACTAATTCATTTGCCAAAAACATAATTTATAGCGGAAGTTTTAGAAAACATTATTTTCCCTTTGAAATCCCCCTATAAAGTTCGAAAAACTTTTATTTTAGTAAAAACCATGTTTTTAATATCCGTTGCAGATATAGATGTAAAACAAAATCCAAATCTCAGAATTAAATCAAATAGTCCAGAGAGTCCAATAAATTACAAACTCCCAAATAAAACTAGAAATAAAAATAAAAAGAACCGTAAATTACTAAGCAAAGCAGTTTTCCTATAAAGTGGTCACCGTTGACCCTTCATCGCAACGACTTGCTTAAGTCTATGGATTACCTGAACATAACAGACAAACAGATGTGAGTTTTTGTAAAATCAATGTGTAACCCAACATAATTAGACATGCAAACATACAGAAATCTCATATACAGTCAGATATAGATTCATATTCAAATCTAAGCCCTTTACAAATTTAGATAATAGAAATAGATATGTAGAGCAGATATACAGAATCGTACCCCATCCTCTTCACACTAGCTCCGACCATCCCAACACACTATGTAGGGTTAAATAACACTCATCCATCCCTACACACCATATTGTGTAGTTACGACACATATCAGATAATGTGCAGCCATGCAACCAGAATATAGGC
This sequence comes from Gossypium australe, assembly GCA_005393395.2. Taxonomy (NCBI): domain Eukaryota; kingdom Viridiplantae; phylum Streptophyta; class Magnoliopsida; order Malvales; family Malvaceae; genus Gossypium; species Gossypium australe. The sequence continues at coordinate 98,983,113 of CM016617.1, forward strand.
AATGATCGCCATACAGAACACTTTCTCCACATAAACAAATCCCACCCCAATCAGATACATATATTCAGAATTATCATGCTTACATGCTAATTTACAGATACCAATATATATATATATATATATATATATATATATATATCAGAACAGACAGATATGCATAATAGTGTTATATACAGAACAGAATATCAGACTAACAGATCACATAGTTTTAGGGTTTGGTTAGCCCTTACCGACCTTACAGTAAGCCCACAATTGATCAGAACGACTCGTGTGACCCTAGGTAAAATTTCAAAAATATGGGCCCACATTCCCATGTGGGCCCACATGCCCAGATAGGCCTTGCCCGTGTGGCCCACACGTCCAACTTGGTCTAGCCCATGTGGCTCACACGGCCATGCTCACACCACCACACGGTTGTGTCTTGCGCATGGTTATGTCTCACACACAGCCGACCACATTGGTGACCATACGCCCTGGTATCGATTTGATGCGAAAACTATCTCGAGCCTTCTAAAACCTAAAACAAAGTACCTAACATCGATTTAGAAAATTGGTTAACAAATTCAACACAAGAACCAACAAGGAACCGACTTACCACCGATGACAAATCCCCTCTAACGTGCACTAAACTACTGAAGTGCAATTCCCTGCTCCACAATCTGCTCCTAAACACGAATTACCACTAATCCATCACTACAGACTATTATCGCTAAAATCTCAACCAAAAGTTAAAGGAATGCCAAGCATACTTACCAACCGAATAAGAACTAGGAAACGCAGTAGCGATGATTGAATGAAATATTGTCGCAGAAATTAGAGGAGGCAACAAAAATTGAAGGTGGAAGGAAAAAAGAGAGAAAAAGTCAACGGAAGGGAATTTTGGGGAAAAAAAGACTGCAGGAAGAAATTCACGTCAGAATTTTTGGAAGAGAGAGAAACGAAATTTGGACACAAAAATAAAAGAAAAATTAAAATAACTTTAAAAAATCAGATAACCAACATATCTCAACTTCCCACTAACATCTCAATCAGAACCACCTCAAAATTCCAACTCTACCGAAACTCTATCGCATAACCGAAAAAAAATATAACATCTACACTCTCGTAGGGATTCGAACACCAGACCTCCAACACACCAATTCCCTTACCACTTGAACCAGCAAGCTCATTCTGATGTGGATTAACAGACAATTTTCTATAAACCCACTCAACAAGGGTAAGGCTTGGACCAAAAATAACAAAAATTACCAAAGTGGGAATTGAAACCAAAACCTCACACACACATTAGAACACTTAACCACTGAAGCAGATACATAGTTGTGTCAGATAATTACAGAATCAAAAATAAATTATTCAGGACGTTACAGCTCTACCCCTTAAAAGAGATTTTGACCTCGAAATTTACCTAATCAAAATAGATGAGGACACTGCTGACGCATCGAGTCCTTAGGTTCCCATGCGGCTTCCTCAGTGTCGTGATTCCGCCATAGAACCTGTACTAATGAAATGGACTTCCTCATTAGAACTTTAATATCACAAACCAAAATCTGAACTGGCTCCTCCTCAAAAGTCAAATATGGTGTAACCTCAATCTCTTCAACAGAAACGACGTGAGATGGATCAGACCGATACCGCCTCAACATTGAGACGTGGAATACATCATGGATACGGTCCAACTCCGATGGTACCTCCAACTGATAAACAATCAACCTCACACACTTTAGAATATGATACGGCCCAATAAACCTAGGGCTCAACTTGCCCTTACGACCGAATCTCAAAATTTTCTTCCACAAAGAAACCTTAAGAAAGACGAAGTCTCCCACAAAGTACTTAATATCTCTCATCTTTAGATCTGCATAAGATTTCTGTCTATCAGAAGCCGCCTTCAGATGATCCCAAATCAGTTTAACTTTATCTTCGGTCTTAGAAACCAACTCAGGACCCAAAACCCGATGCTCACCCAACTCAGTCCAACAAAATAGAGTACGACACTTACGACCATACAAAGCCTCGTAAGGTGCCATCTGGATGCTAGACTGGAAACTGTTGTTGTAGGAGAATTCAGCTAGCGGCAGATAATCCTCCCAACTACCTCAGAAATCAATCACACAATTCTGAAGCATATCCTCCAGTATTTGAATCACCCTCTCAGAGTGACCATCGGTCTGATGATGGAACGCAGTACTGAAGTCCAATCTTGAACCCAGAACCTCATGCAATTTCTTCCAAAATCGAGAAGTGAAGCGAGGATCTCTATTAGAAATTATCGAAATAAGAACCCCGTGCAGTCTTACAATCTCAGAGATATAGAGCTTCGCTAGCTTCTGCAGAGAATTGTCTATTCGAACCGAAATAAAATGAGCATACTTGGTTAATCGATCCACGATGACCCAAATAGAATCCTTCTTAATGGGTGTCAAGGGCACCCCACTACTGAAGTCCAATGTTACTCGTTCCCACTTCCATAAAGGAATCTTAACGGGTTGTAACAAACCCAAAGGCAATTAGTGCTCAGCATTAACCTTCTGGCACGTCAGACATCGAGCAACAAAATCTGTAACCTCACGCTTCAAACCTGGCCACCAGTACAACTCACAAAGATCGTGATACATCTTATTACCACTGAGATGCGTAGCATAAAGGCTACTATACGCCTCCCTCAGAATTGACTGCCTTAAATCAGAATCATTCGGCACACAGATCTGACCTCGAAAGCACAGAACTCCATTATTATTCAGCCCAAAATCTGAAGTACTGCTACTCTCAATCTGACAGAATCGCAAACCCAGAGACTCATCCCCTAACTACTTATTCCGAATCTGATCAATCCAAGTTGGCTTAATTTGCAACTCGGCTAAAAGACTCCCATCATCAAACAGACTAAGGCGAGCGAACATCGCTCTATGACTGAGAGCATCGGCCACCACATTGGCCTTACCAGGATAATACTCTATTGTGTAGTCATAACCTTTGAGCATCTCAATCCATCGGCGTTGTCTAAGATTCAACTCCTTCTGGGTAAGGAGATACTTAAGGCTCTTGTGATCAGTGTAGATAATACACCTCTCACCATACAGATAGTGCCTCTAGATTTTCAATGCAAAAACCACCGCAGCCAACTCAAGATCATGCGTCGGATAATTCCCCTCGTGTGTCTTAAGCTGACGGGACACATAAGCCACAACCTTTCCCTCATGCATCAGAACACAACCCAAACCAACATGCGACGCATCACTGTAGACCACAAATTCTTTACCAGATTCAGGCTGTATCAGCATAGGAGCCTGAGTCAGAATAGACTTGATCTTCTTGAAGCTCGATTGCTGCGCATCAGTCCAAACAAAAGGAACACCCTTACGCAAAAGCTTAGTCAAATGAGCTGCAATCAGAGAGAACCCCTCGACAAACCGCCGATAATAACCCGTCGTTCTGAGGCTGTTTCCAATCAAGCACAACCTCAATCTTTATCGGATCAACTCGGATCCCCTCAGCAGAAACCATGTGCCCTAAAAAGGTCACCTCTTGCAGCCAGAACTCACACTTACCCAACTTAGCGCAAAGCTGCTTCTCTTAGAGTATCTGAAGCACTACTCTAAGATGCTCATCATGCTCATCCTCACTCTTGGAGTAAACCAAAATATCTTCGATGAAAACTACGACGAACAAATCTAGATATGGCTAAGAGACTCGATTTATCAGATTCATGAATGTAGTCGGAGCATTTGTCAGACAAAAAAGCATAACTAGGAACTCGTAATGTCCATAACGAATCTTAAATGCATTCTTATGAACATCAGCTTCCTTAACTCTAAGTTGATGGTACCCAAAATGGAGATCTATTTTTGAGAACACTAAAGCCCCTCGGAATTGATCAAACAAATCGTTGATCCTTAGAAGTGGATACTTATTCTTCACCGTCAGTCTATTCAGTTGCTGATAATCAATACACATCCTCATAGTCCCATCCTTCTTCTTTACAAACAGAACCGGCGCCCCCACGGAGACACACTAGGGCGGATGAAACCACGATCCAAAAGCTCTTGAAGGTGAGCCTTAAGCTCTGCAAGCTCCTTCGGTGCTATGGGGTATGGAGCGATAGACACCGGAGTTGTACCCAGTAAAAGCTCAATGCCGAACTCAACTTCTCGATTTGGAGGTAAGCCCAGTAACTCCTTAGGAAAGACATCCAGAAAATCCCTCACTATTTTGATATCCGCAATAGAAGAGTCCCCAAAAATAGAAACACTAACGTAAGCCAAATACACCTTACACCCTTTCCGAACTAGTTTTTCAGCCATAAGAGCGGAGATCACATTGGACAAATAATCTTGGCGCTCACAAATCATAACCACCTCCCTATCATCCTCGGTCCTCAAAATAACCCTCTTAGTTGCACAATCCAAGTTTACTCAGTGCTCAACCAACCAGTCCATACCCAGAATTAAGTCAAACTCCCCAAACGGAAGCTCCATTAGATTTGCCAGAAAAATAATCCCTTGCACCATTAACGAAACACTCCTATAAAGTTTACTAACCCGAACAGACTGCCCCAACGAGCTCAGTACAGTAACCTCACTAGAAGTGCTCTCAACAAAAATCCCCAAGTTTTCAGAAATGGAACTAGCTATATAAGAGTGTGTAGAACCTACGTCTATCAGAGCAGTATAAGGTACTTTAAAAATAAAGAACGTACCCGTGATAATGTCAGGAGCATCCCTATCCTCACAGCTTTGAGCAGCATAAACTAGTGCAGGCTGTCTTGCCTCAGTTTGATTAGCACCTCTGCTCGGTGCTCTCTGTCCTCGGCCCATACCGTTACCACCCCTAGTCGGTCCACGGCCTCTCGGTGGCTACTGAACTGCCCTCTAAGACTGTGCAGAACCCGGTCCCGAAGCTTGTATCTAATCAGCGCGCTGTGGACACTCTCTAATACGGTGCTCCAAAGATCCACACCTTAAAGAAACCCCTAACCTCCTCCAACACTCGCCCGAATGGCGCCTACCACAATCTCCACACGGTTGAATCCCAGTAGAAGTAACAGGAACCCCTACTCTAATCAGCCCATCAGGTCTGGCCTTTTTCTTAGGCCCCTGAACAGAACTAGAGGGCTCTGACTCCCTCTTACTCTTGCCTCTCTCACGGTCCCTATTTTAGCGCTCCACACGCTTAACCTCTTCGGCGATCTTCGCCTTATCAACCAGAACCGTAAACTCTTGCTCCCTCTGTAGAGCAATCAGAACATGCAAATTATCCCTCAAGTCGTCCTCAAAACGGACGTATTTCTCAAACTCAAACGCCACCATACCTTGAGCGTAGCGGCTCAACCTCAGAAACTCGGCCTCATACTCGGCCACATATCTATCACCTTGCGTGAGATTCATGAACTCGCGCCTACGAGCATCCACAAAGCTCGCTCCCACATATTTCCCCTGAAAAGCAGTCTTGAAGAAGTCCCAATTCAGACGATCAGGCTGAGTACCCTCATCAACCAATAACCACCACTGATATGCCTCGTCGCGAATCAAAGAGACTGCACCCTTAATTTTCTGCTCGGGAGTACAATTTATATCATTCATGATCCTCTAAGTGGCCTCTAACCAATACTCGGCCACAGTAGGGGCGACTCCAGTGGCACCCCTAAACAACTCAGCACCATTAGACCAGAGTCATTCAGTTACCGACCCACGGCCCCCAAATCTAGAATGGGGTCCAGTGACCCTCTCCAATATACTCAACATGGCTTGGGACAGTGTGTCGTCCCCAGCTGAATGGCTTTGAGACCCAGTCTCAGTAGCAGGTGAATCGGTGTCTCACTCATATCTAAGTTTGGCATACTGCCAAAAGAAGAAAACTCAGCTCAAGCCCCCCTATGACCTCTTCCACGGCCGCGAATACCACATCCACGAGCGCTCATTTTAATTTCCAAATTTTGTCTACATTATAAAATTTTATGTTTCAGTTCCAGTATTTATTAATAGATATTTTATGCATAAATTATCAGAAGTTTAGAGATGTTTTTAGAGATCTCAGTATCTAACTATTTCAGTACAGTTTCAGAAGATACTATCTACAGTGTTTTCAGCATATTCTATCTAAAGTTCAGAAAAACTTACAGGATCAGCATCAAAGACTTACTTTCTTAAATTATCCAAATTATTTGAAAATTAGTTCTTTTTGAAACACAATTTTAGAACCCAAAATTTCATAGCCCGAGTTTTGCAACCTGACTCTGATACTACTAAATGCAACACCCCAAACTCGGCCTAGACGTTATGACCGAATCTAGAGATGTCACAAAGAATGGGTTTTGAAAATGAATACGTGTCGTTAAATCATTACAGCTTAATAGCTCATATTCTTTTATATAACTATTACTGAAAACATTACTCAACTAATTCATTTGCCAAAAACATAATTTACAACGGAAGTTTTAGAAAACGTTATTTTCCTTTTGAAATCCCCCTCGTAAAGTTCGAAAAGCCTTTGTTTTAGTAAAAACCATGTTTTTAATATTCGTCGTAGATATAGATGTAAAACAAAATCCAAATCCCAAAATTAAATCAAGCAGTCCAGAGAGTCCAATAAATTATAAACTCCCAAATAAAACTAGAAATATAAATAAAAAGAACCGTAAATTACTAATCAAAGAAGTTTTCCAATAAAATGGTCACCGTTGAGCCTCCATTGCACCGACTTGCCTAAGTCTGTGGATTACCTGAACATAACAGACAAACATATGTGAGTTTTTGTAAACTCAGTGTGTAACCCAACAGAATTAGACATGCAAACATACAGAAATCTCATATACAGTTAGATATAGATTCAAATTAAGATCTAAGTCCTTTACAGACTCAAATAACAGAAACAGATTTGTAGAGCAGATATACAGAATACTACCTCCATCTTTTGCACACCAACTCCGACCATCCCAACACACCAGGTGGGGTTAAATAACACCCACCCATCCCTAAACACCATATCGTGCCGTTACAACACATATTAGATAATGTGCAGCCAAGCTGCCAGAATATAGGCAATGATCGCTACACAGAACACTTCCTCCACATAAACAAATCCCACTCCAATCAGATACATATATTCAGAATTATCATGCTTACATGCTAATTTACAGATACCAATATATATATATATATATATCAGAACAGAAAGATATGCATAACAGTGTCATATACAGAACATAATATCAGACTAACAGATCACATAGTTTTAGGGTTTGGTTAGCCCTTACCGACCCTACGGTAAGCCCACAGTTGATCAGAACGACCCATGTGACCCTAAGTAAAATTTCAGAAATATGGGCCCACATTCCCGTGTGGGCCCAAACGCCCAGATAAGCCTTGCCCATGTGGCCCACATGGCCTGGCCCAAAACCCACATTGTAACACCCCAAACCCGGCCCAAACACTACGACCGAATTTGGTGTGCTACAGAGAAAACATCTTTGAAAATTCTTTTAAGTCGAATTATCTTTTTGTTAAAAGATAGTTATTTTGTTTAAAACATTTGAGGTGTATAAAATCCATACTTAGGTTTATTTTAAAAATATTTATTAAGCCAGATTGTTACCGATTCAGGTGTGCCCGATGGCACGATAAAACATTTTTGCGATTTAAAATTTTAGAAACCACGTGTACTCAATTTAATGTTAGGAAATAATTTAACAAATTAATCCAAAACATAGAATAATAAAAATATGTCTAAGGGCCTTATTACAACGTAATTAAAATCAAACCAACATTAAATAAAATAAAACAAAATGCAAATCCGTCTAATTAAAATTTCCACTGCATGGCCACCTCGAGTCCGTTCAGCTCCATCTCCGCGATCTACCCATCTGCAAAATGTTAAGGGAAGGGGTGAGCCACCGAGACTCAGTGTGTAAATCCCCCACCCGGAAAAAAAATACATCTCATACACAATTCATTAATAAACATGCTCATGCAACCCAACTAGCCATCCATACTCCTTTTCTACCCCGTGTGGTCAAAACCACTGATGACTTAAAGTCACAATTCAAATGATGGTGCCAACCCATCATGTGGTCAAAACCACTGATGACCATAGGTCACAATTTATCAAGTGTGGTCAAAACCACTGGCGGTACCAAACCACTGGGACTTAGTCGCAAATTATCAATCGGTGTGGTCAAAACCACTGATGACCATAGGTCACAAATAATCTGATGGGGCCAACCCATCTTGTGGTCAAAACCACTGACGACAGTCCATAATATCATCCCCCTCCTCTCATCAATCCCACCATCACATGCTTGTATATCAATTATCATATATCATGGCATAACATTTAGCATCACGTGACAGCATGCAATCATATATCTACAATCACATATTAGGGTACTTACCCGGAATCCATGTTTAGCCATAAGCAAAACACTACCAAAAGGTGAATAACAACAACAATAGTCATGTAAATTAATAAAGTGTGTAGAGAGTTCTTACACACCTGTTACTATCATAATTCCTAGATCCCGAAAAGCCAATCTACGATGCTAGATCTTGACCCTACATTCGGCCAATTGTCAGTGTTAATACCCAAAGGCCTATTCGGCCAAACCAAAATAATTGAAAAGGGTTCCTTGTGAACCCGAAACCTTACCTTCACACTCCTGGATACTAACCACAGCACCCGATTCCCGAATCTGCTTCACCAAACTACAATCGGTCAACCCATATTACTCATAACCAAAGATTTCGTCTTTTGAATATTATCATAGGTCCTTACCCATACTTACCAAATTCTGTTGACAGAGAATGGAGACTTGGATCGATTTCTTCAAGATCTCGAAGTACCTGGACAAAGTCGATATTTTAAAGAGGGGTCAATAACTCCCTTGCCATCAATTGCCGAAATCAGCCTTCACCCTTTGTAAAAATCGACAGAGACAGAAGAGAAGAAAAAATAACATTCGGCTAGGATTGCTTACCTTTGCCAAATCGATTGTCAACGAAATCTGAAGAGATCTATCCTACTTTAATTATTTGGCCAAGGCTACTAAAGAAATAGCAGGGAGATTCGGCTTGAGGAAGAAAAATAATGGGAAATAGGTGCTTAAAGTTTCAGCAACAGAGGAGGAGAGTATTCGGCCAATAGAGAAAAGAATGAAAAATAAGATGAAAATTCGACAAGGACTATGAGAAGAGAATGATTTTCGGCCTGAAAGAATGAGAAGGAGAAAGTAAAAGATAAACAGAGGAATTTTGGCTAGGAAACAAATTGGAAAAAGAAATAAAAGAAAACCAATTTAGATAAAATTCGGCACTAATGCCCCTATACTTGCCGTCCACTCTTCCTTTGAAGAGTTTAAAATTCAATCAATTTCCTTAAATCCCTCTTGGCCACTAGCTTGAATTAATTCAAAAAGAATTTGAATTGAACCTGTGCCCACTTTTTCTCTTTGCCACCTTTTTAGATTAATCAAATAATAATCTAATTAAAATCTAATTTAATCCTTATTATCCCTTATTATCTCATCAAATAAATAATAAAAATAAAAGAAACCATGTGCTTGCCAAACTCTTCCAGCCGAACAAAGAACCCATGTGCAGGCCATTTCACGCCAGCCTGAAAGAAGAAAAAAAATAAAAACACCAATGCAGTTTCTTGGGTTCGAAACCAAGACCTCACTGCTGCAGCCCTCACTTCCAACGCCCAGGCCACTTTTCCAAATTGACTTTCATGTCAAATACCCACAACATTTAATTTTACAGCCTTCTTACTAAAGCCCAGCATCGCATATAAAAATTAAAACGCAAAACTCCGCTCCAGCTACTCGAACCTAGGACCAACTAGGTCCCTTGCTGCAAGATGCGCCCCAAACCAACTCTTCCCTTTGGACTTTCATGTTAAATATTCCCCCCATTTATTTATAAGGACATCCTAGGCCGATCCCTCTTTAATGCAAAAGAAAATAAAACTCCCAGAACGCATACTGGGTAGCTCGAACCCAAGCTCCCTGCTCAACGCCAATTCCAGACTCCTAGTGGCGCTCCAAGCCGCTCCACCACCCTGACTTTCTTGTCCAAATTCCTCACCAATTATTTTTAAGGCCTTCCTAAGCCAACTCCAACGCCCAAAACAAAAATAAAACGCCACTTGCAGCCATCGTGCCTCGAACCCAGGCCGTTGTTGGCGCTACTTCCAGCCCTTAAGTGGCGCATGGGAGCCACTTTACCAAGCCCAATTTCATGTCCATACTTCGCCCAAAATTTTATTTAAGCCCTATCTAACCTAGCTCCTTCCTTTTACACACTTAAAAATAAATTTTTAATACTGGGTCAAGCTTAGCTCGAGTTATTTTTAGACGCCAAAACATGCCAAATAAATCATAAATTTTATTTCCTGAAGCCCACATGGAATTTATTTAAATTACAAATAACCCCTAATTCAGGGTGTTGCACACATGCCCGTGTGGGCCTACATGCCCAACTTAGCCTAGCTCGTGTGGCTCACACGGCCACGCTCACATCACCATACGATTGTTTCTTGCGCACGACCACCCCTTCGTTAAACATATGGCCGTGTCTCACACACGGCTTACCACACGGCGACCACACACCAGTGTGGCTTTGACAGTAGGAATTTTCGACTTTCGCCAAAACTTTATTTTTTGCATTTTGGGAACAAACCTGGTATCGATTTAATGCGAAAACTATCCCGAGCCTTCCAAAACGTAAAAAAAGAGTACCCAACATCGATTTAGTAGATTGGTTAACAAATTCGACACAATAACCAACAAGGAATCGACTTACCACTGATGACAAATCGCCTCTAACGCGCACTAAACTGCTGAAGTGCAATTCCTTGCTCCACAATTTGCTCCTAAACACAAATTACCAATAATCCATCATTACAGATTATCATCGCTAAAATCTCAACCAAAACTTAAAGGAATGCCAAGCATACTTACCAACCGAATAAGAACCAGGAAACACAGTAGCGATGATTGAATGAAAGATTTTTTCAGAAATCAGAGGAGGCAACAAAAATTGAAGGTGGAAGGCAAAAAGAGAAAAAAAGTCAGCAAAAGGGAATTTTGAGGAAAAAGAAAAAGACTGCAGGAAGAAATTCACGTCAGAATTTCTGGAGGAGAGAGAAACAAAATTTGGAAACAAAAATAAAATAAAATAAAATAAAAATAACTTTTAAAAAAATCAAATAACCAACATATCTCAACTTCCCACTAACATCTCAATCACAACCACCTTAGAATCCCAACTCCATCGAAACTCTATCGCATAACTGAGCAAAAATATAACATCCACACTCGCACATGGATTCAAACACAGGACCTCCAACACACCAATTCCCTTACCACTTGAACCATCAGGCTCATTCTAATATGGATTAACAGACAATTTTCTATAAACTCACTCAACAAGGGTAAGGCTTGGACCAAAAATAACAAAAATTGCCAAAGTGGGAATTGAACCCAAGACCTCTCACACATACCCAGAACACTTAACCACTAAAGTAGATACACAGTTGTGTTAGATATTTATAGAATCAGAAATAAATTATTCAGGGTGTTACATCAAGCATACATTACTTTCATTTATTCTAATTGGTTGTCCTACTAGAACTTTGATTCAAATTGAAACATTAGCTTATATATAACATTTGGTTATTCTCATCAAGTCAGTAACTACATCTGGCAATTAACTTGTAACAAAATGAGTTATATATTTTGAACTTGTAGTTCAAATTACTCTGTATGAGGTTCTAGACAATGATAACTCATTACGAGCAGTATTTCATCTATCTATTATTTCTCTCCCTATAATGTTGTGAAAAATATTAAATCAAAATAGTAACCAAAACGTCATACCATACTTGAATCTCCAATTCATTCAGGACATCTAATAATACAAGGAGACTCATAATTAATATATATTCTCAAATTTCTTTAAATACTCACTTTATGCATTGTGGTGGAACAACTTGAACATATAATGCACATTAAAAAGTTCTAAAATAGGTTATATTTGACTCATGATCAAAAGCCAATTGTAATGGGGAGCATTTATCATAATTTATTGGCATGATATGTACAAGCTTTGATTCATGTACAATATCATATCCTTATACATATATACAAAACCTTCTATTCTAAAAAATATGGTTTAGCCACTAACTAGAGGCATTTAATAATTAATTCTACTAAATCAATTTATATGTATAAACAACAGGCTTTTGCGATTGTTACTCACACTAAAAATATAGAATACAATAAATAATGAAAGCTTGTGTAATTGTCACACCCCAAAAGCGACCGATCCAAAATGGTGAGTAAGTTATGCATGTAAATTGTTTTGGTGCATTATAGTAGTATAATCTGCCGTGTCGCAGGCCGTGTGCTAGCCCGTGTAACCAACTGAATTAAGACACACAGCCGTGTCTCAAACCGTGTAACTTACTGACTTGGCCCACATGGCCGTGTCGCAAACCGTGTGCTAGCCCATGTGGAACATGTACTTAAACTAAGAGAGCACACACGGTTATGTGGAGTGACCGTGTGTGGCACACGGTCATGTGACTGCCCGGGTCCCAAGCCGTGTGCTTCCAATTTAACCTCTAAACCTAGTTAAAATCAAGCCAAGAATTTCCAAATAAGGTACACCTTAAACACAAACCATCCCATGATCAATTCAACCAAAACATACATTTAAATACATCAAACTTAACAACCTAAACTTCTAGCCAATGTACCGTTAATAGGTACCTTAATTCATAACCAAAATAATATTACACTGTGACCAATATTTGCATGAATACAACCATATTCGTATCAACCATCTTAATACATATACAAGAATTTCTAAGCCAAACACAGCACCTAATAACCATCAAGATATACATATAGATTTCATATTCCAACACCACATGACACTTTCAATTAGCTATTTAATCTTTTATAACATGCACAACCATTAAAACCAACTCTCTTTCAAACAAAAAACCGATATACATGGCACAACCCAAAATAAGATACAAAAGCTACCAAGATAGATGTGATAATGTGAGCTTTGTGGTTGATCCTTCTGAACGGTTAGCAATGATTGTCTACAAAAACAGCAAAAAGAAAAACGTAAGCTTACATAGCTTAGTAATGACATAATATAATTTTTTCTCTAAATTAATTAAACTCGAATTATACAGTAGGTCAGTATTCCATTTTGAAGGGTATCAATGATACAATATCGAGGCACTAGAGTGCATTCAGAGTATGAATGTGCATTCAGGGGCATTGAAATACAAATAGGGGCACGTATGTGCATTCAGGGGTACCAAAGTACAAACAAGGGCACGTATGTGCATTCAGGGGTACCGAAGTACAAACAAGGGCACGTATGTGCATTCAATAATATTTTATTTATTTATGAATACATGCTTAAATTCATTTCATTATTATATAACTCTAACGCCATTCCAAGAGAAACAATACAATATTCTCTATCAATTTCATAGATACAAAATATTTGTAACTTTCATAATTATATACAATTATCCAAACTAAACTCACCTACTTACATATATTCATCAAGTAATTAAATAACATTAAAATAGTTCACTAGCAAATTATATTTAAAAATTGAAATACTATGAACTTACCTGGGCTAAATTGCAGCAATTGTAAACTTTCAATGACTACTCCGTTACTTTTCCTTTTCCCCGTATATCAACAGAATCTTGGTCTAAAATATAATTTATTTCATTTATTAGCTTAAATTTAATATATTCATAACTTCAAAAAATTTTACCCTTCTATTTACAAAAATTACATAATTGCCCCTAACTTATACATTTTATGCGATTTAGTCCTTTATCTCTAAAATCATCAAATTAACCACTTTTGAAAATAACCACATTTAGCCCAATATTTAAGGCTACAATATAGTCCCCAAAGTATCACTATTTCACAATTAGACTATGATATTTTTAACATTTTAATAATTTAATCCTTTTACTTTACTAACAAAAATCACTTTACAAAATAAATCCAAAATCACAACCAAGACTCCAAAATCATCATTAACATAAAAAACAATCAATGGTCAACAATGGCAACATTCAAGATTTTTGACAATTTCAAAAATGAAGGTTCAGGTTAGCTGAACCTAGTTGCAACGATCACAAAAACATAAAAATTACAAGAAACATAATCGAAACAAGCTTACATTCAAATAGTTTTAATGGCCGAACTTCAAGCTCCAAAAAGGGTGAATTTTTCCTTTTTGATTTGTGGTGGAAGAACATGAAAAAGATGATAGCCAAATTTTTATGTTTTATTATTCTTTAGTTAATTTATTTAATTACAACTTTACCCTTTTCTATAACCTTAAAATTCAACAATTTTAAAGGCCTACAACCGTCCATCAATAAGCCTTATGAGCCAATTATTTCCTAATTCCCCTTTCATTTAATAATTAAGCTATCAAATCAATAGAATTCACCGATTACTAAGTTTTGCATCTTTTACAATTTAGTCCATTTCTTACAACTGGCTAAGTAAAGATTAAAATTTCTTTACCAAAATTTTAATACGACCTTAATTACCTCGTAATATTATATAAATAATATTTAAAAATCAACATGCCTAAATTTGAGGTCCCGAAATCACTATTCCGACACCACTGACAAATGAGATATTACACCAATATTGTGCACTCTATCAATATGTTGTCTCAATTTATGCATTCACGAATTTAGTCTCAATGGTCTAATTTGAAGAGAGTATTAAGGTACCTTAAGGAACAATTCATCATGACTTACTATTGAAAAAAAAGGTATCTAACATTAGCTATATCAACATTTAGTTGGTTAAGAAACTTGGATGATAGAATCTTATGTTTAGCTTATATAATATATCTTGACAGCAATCCAACATCTTGGAAATCATCAAAGCAAAAGATTGTTACTCAATCAACCATTAAAGCATAAAATCAAGCCCTTGTTAATGCCATTATGAAACTCATTTAGATTAAGAATCTTTTCTTTGACTTGCATTTCTACTCCACTTAGCACCAATTATTCATAGTGATGATATTGATGTCACTTATCTTGGTGCTAATATTTTTTTCCCATTATCTATGATGCAGTTAGCTCTTAACTACACTTTGTAAGGCACCATATTCAATCTGGTCACTTGAAGGTCTTCTGCATCTCCACAATTGATCATCTTATTGATGGTCTTACAAAACCTCTTTCCAAACAAATATTGTTGATTTTAGGGATAATATATTTTTTGGCTTCTAAACTTGGTAACTAGATTCACTTTGATATCTGCACTTTTCAATTAATTATTTAATTATTATTGGTCTAGTAGTTGAATCAATCAAACCAACTGAATAGGGATCTAGTGGTTTTACCAATTTAACCATCAGTCCAATTATTAGAACATTGTATATGACACTGTATCATGTGATCACCTGAGAAATTATATATATATTTTTAATTTTGAAGCAATGATGTGGCACAATCTTAGAGTGTCATGTCATCAAGCTTTTATATTGTAAAATTGTAGGACCAAAATGAATCTAGTTGCTAAGTTCATGTGCCAAAGTGGATAAAAAAGTATAAGTATTAAAGTGAACCTAGTTGCCAAGTTTAAGGGCCGAAAATTATATTATTTCTTGTTTTTACTATTTGAAATAAGTGTTCATAGTTGTTCCTTCTTAGGGGTCATGTAATGAATTTGGGTAAATCACCATAAAATTAGGTGTTACAATCAACAAAATAAATTAAAATAACATAAAGAGTAAATTACCGAGTTGTCACCCAATTTTTAGGGCGCTTTTATTTTGATCACCCAAAATAAAATCTTTACAATTTCATCACTCAACTTTTAGGACGCTTTCATTTTAGTCACCCAATTGTTCAATCTCTAATGATGGTTGATTATGCATGCCACATCATGTTTACACTTTCATTTTGGTCACCCACTGTAATATCCTGAAAATGAGCTTGTGCATTTATGCTTAATTATATGAAATAGCATGCTTGAGTATGTTGTGAATGTGTATAATGAAATTTGTGAACTTTAGAAATAGGAGAGTGTAACACCCCAAACCCGGTCTATGCGTTTAGACAAGATTTGGTTTGTCACACCAATCAAACATTCATTTATTCTCGAGTGGTTAAGTAAAATAGTGCTACAAAACTTTTTGAAAATAGAGTTTAATAAAAAGTTAGAACGAGATTTTGTAATTGATGACTTAAAAGAAAATACTTGTTTGAAAACTTATCATTGAAATATTAAAGTCAAAACCTCAATATAGTTAAAAAAAATCTTTGAAAGAATTTATAATATTTAAGGTGTCCAAAATTGTTATAAAACCCAATATTTTATAGGAAACTTAATGGATTTAAGAAAAACTCATATTAAAAGTTTGGAAATAAAGTTAAGTCCATCCACACAATAAAATCCACAAAAACATATTTAGAGGCCTTATTACATCAACCCAAAATAGTAATTAAAATAAGTAACTTAAAATAAAGTTCATAGTTTATAAAACTCATGCTTGTAGTATGGCCTCCACCAAGTCATCACCGGCCCAAGTCCACATCAATTTCCATTACCTGAAATGGTTATAAAATTGGGTGAGTTACAAAGAACTCAGTGTGCAACTCACTGACCACCATTATTGGGCCAGATCGTCAAGATATTATGCTGGGCTTGAGCCCATTTGCGGAATTCATCAATATCATAAAGTAACATGAAATAAATTAAAATGCATGTAAAATGAATTTCCCAACCAAGCCTAATTTCCATCCGCTAACACCCCCGTACCAACCAACACACCTGTGGGGATCAAGTCAACCCACCCCGCCAAACACACCAATCATAGGCCTTATGCCTTTTATAATTTTGTAGTGCACTACCGAACTAGATTGTGACATTGTCACCGAACTAGAGGCATTTAGCCAAATTTGTGGCAGAGCCACCGAACTAGAGGCATTAAGCCCAGATTTTGTGGCAGAGCCACCGAACTAGAGGCATTAAGCCGAGATTTTGTGGCAGAGCCACCGAACTAGATTTTTGGCAACAGGCCATTCTTCTCTTCATTAAATACCCCGCCCCATACAATCATGCGTGTATAACAAAATATAGCCATATAACAATTTATCAAATCATCCATAACATCAATTGGGTCTATAATTAAACATTTCATTTGGCCCATAAAACAATTTATTATCTTGCCCATTTAATAAATTAGCGGACTTTGGTCCATATATCAAACTAGAGAAATTTTAGCCCATATATCGAACTAGAGGGTTTTTGGCCCAATTTATCGAACTAGAGTATTTATGGCCCAATTTATCGAACTAGAGTATTTATGGCCCAATTTATCGAACTAGAGTATTTATGGCCCAATTTATCGAACTAGAGTATTTTTGGCCCAATTTATCGAACTAGAGTATTTATCGCAATTTTTCCAACTTTAACCGTTTTCATGCATTTACTCAAAAGTATTAATATCACAAAATTTCCGATTTTACCATTTTTACGGTTTTATCACGTTACTTACGATTTGATATCTAACCCGAAAATGAGTGTGAAGTTACACACCTGGTTATTGAGAGAACTAGACTTTCCCGCTCGTCAACACCTATACGTATCATGATAATTAGAACACTATAATCTAATAATAAAACCGATCTAAACATAACGATCTAGAATTTTACCCTCAGATTTTCGTAATACTTCTACTTGCGGTTTCTCCCCGATCGATGGTTCGCTAATCGATGAAAAACCACGAACAAAAAGGGGTTCAGGAGTACGAACAACTTCAAACAATTGATCCTCCCCGGATGAACGTCCGCAACCCGGTGGAAAATCCCGGATTCTCGAAATCGTCCTTTGCTTATACTTAGGGGGAATAACGGAACCTCTCCTCTTCCGAAGACTGAACACCGCCCTCTTCTTCCCTATCTTGAATGTCTTAAAAGACCAAATGATTATTAATCCATCCTAATAATATATCGTAAAATATGACTAAGAGTTATGAAGGATGGGATTTCCTTACCACGATAATCCTTGTTCCACAAAATGAGAGTCGACCCAAAACGTTCCCTTAGCACTTAAATCGGTTCCAACTTCATATGTTACCCACGAACGCTTGATTTCCGATCTTCCGCTACCGCACTAACGTATAATGAATAAAACGTTAATAGGGTGAACCATAATTTCGATCTAAAGAGATCCTTTTTACCACTTCAAGATTCGGCCAAATACTATTAACTAATCGAAAACGAAAAAGAACCCTTACCTATTTTTCCACGGTTGAAAAGAATCGATTGAGAAAGATGTTTGTGATTAAAGAAAGATTCGACTATGTATGATCAAAGAAAAGAAAGAAATATTCGGCTATGGGCACTCTAGCATTCGGCCATGAAAGAGTTTAATGGAGAAACTTTGAGTGAAAAGAAATAAAATATGAAAGAAGAGATGGTGATGATGTTGTTTTGATTTCAAAGAGAATGGAAGAAAAAGAAAGAAAGAGATGAGTTTTGAGAGAGATGTATATTCGGCAATGGGGAGAAGAAAGAAAAGAATGGCCTTTTTGGTATAGGTGATTTCGGCACTAAAAGAAAAGGCATACAAAGAGTACCAAAATGATGTGCAAAAATGACCAAATGGTCAAAATAATCAAGGCTTACCAAGGATCAAATTCGGCCAAGGGAGAGAGGTTGAGAGAATTTGCAAAACTATGCACAAAACTAAGAATGACCAAAAACGAGACTTCAAATCCTAGCCAAACTAGCATCAAAAATTCGGCTCCCCCCTAGACCATATTGCCGTCCCTATGCATGGTCAAATGGCCATGATTTTATTTCCATAACCTTTTCCTTGATACTTGCCCCATATCTTCATATCTTTCCTTAATTTCTTGATTCCCTTCCATAAGTTAACAATTTCCTTAATCCTTTGATATTCTAACCAAAAATAACAAGTCAACACTTACCATATATGCACTTGGCCGACACTTGCTATACATGTGCAGAAAATTTAAAAATAAAATTCATCTAGATGCTAAACAAGGGATTCGAACCACTCCCCTCATGCTAAAATCCATGCGCCAACACCACCTTGCCATGCACTCATCTTATGTCACTTATTAACACTTAAATTAACTTAAGTATTAATGACACTTGATCCACTTCAATAAATTTTCAAAACTAAAAATTATTCTATACCCCATTTAATTCTATACTCTACTTCAGGACTATATTAAACACGAAAATAAATAAGAAATTTTTCCTTCATAATTTAAACACCAAAATACGCAATAAAACAAGACTCGGATTTTTAGGGTGTTACAACTCTACCCTCCTTAAAGAAAATTTCGTCCTCGAAATTTACCTGGTTGAAAAAGGTGAGGGTATTGTTGCCGAAATGCATCCTCAGGCTCCCACGTAGCTTCTTCTACTCCGTGATTACGCCATAACACTTTGACCAACGGCACGATCTTCTTTCTTAGCACCTTACCATCGCGGTCTAAGATTTCCACTGGTTCCTCCTCAAAAGACAAGTCTGACTTCAACTCCACTTCTTCTACCGGTACTATGTGCGAAGGATCCGATCTATAACGCCTCAACATGGACACATGAAAAACATTATGAATTTGGCTCAATTCTGGAGGTAATTCGATCTGATAGGCCACTGGACCAACTCGCTTCACCACACGGTATGGTCCAATATATCTAGGGCTCAACTTGCCCTTCTTCCCAAACCTGAAAATCTTCTTCCAAGGTGAGACCTTCAAGAAAACTTGATCCCCTACAGCATACTTGATACTTCTACGCTTCAGATCTGCATACGACTTCTGTCTATCTGAGGCTTCTTTTAACCATGCTCGAATAGCCTTTACTTTCTCTTCCGTTTCAGAAATCATCTCAGGTCCTAACATCTGCCGATCGCCCAACTCAGTCCAACAAATAGGAAAACGACACCTACGACCATACAATGCCTCGTAGGGTGCCATCTGAATGCTTGACTGATAGCTGTTGTTATACGCAAATTCTGCTAACGGTAGGAAATCCTCCCAACTACCTTTGAAGTCGATTACACATCCTCTTAACATGTCTTCCAGAACTTGAATTACTCTTTCCGACTAACCATCTGACTAAGGATGAAAAGCCCTACTGAAGTTAAGCTTTGTTCCCAGAGCTTCATGCAAAGCTTTCCAAAACCGGGATGTAAACCTAGGATCCCTATCTGATATAATAGACACGGGTACCCCATGCAACCTCACGATTTCGGATACATACAGCTTCGCCAACTTCTGCAACGAGTAATCCGTACGAACTGGTAGAAAATGAGCAGTCTTCGTCAAACGATCAACAATTACCCAAACAGAATTTTTCTTAGTAGGTGTTAAAGGTAACCCACTAACAAAATCCATCGTTATCCGCTCCCATTTCCAAAGAGGAATCTTGACTGGTTGCAAAAGACCTGACGGCAATTGATGCTCCGCCTTCACTTGTTGACAAGTTAAACATTTCCTCACAAATTCAGAGATCTCACGCTTTAACCCATGCCACCAATACTGTTCACGAAGATTCTGATACATCTTATTTCCTCCGGGATGCATAGCATAAGGGCTACTATGCGCCTCCCGTAGAATCATTTGCCTCAGATCAGAGTCCTTAGGCATACAAACTCCTCCTCGAAAACACAACACACCTTCCGAGTTTATACCAAAATCCTCTATTCCACCATTTTTAACTTGCTGAAGTAAAGGTCCCAACTTTCCGTCTAATATCTGTTTTTCCTTGATTTGTTCTAACCACAGAGGCTTCACCTGAAGTTCCGCTATCAGACTACCATCCTCATACAAACTCAAATGGGCAAACATAGCTCTCAAATCAGATACCACTTTACGACTTAACGCGTCCGCTACCACATTAGCCTTTCCCAGATGATATTCGATTGAGAAATCATAATCTTTTAACAATTCCACCCACCTTCGTTGTCTCAAGTTTAATTCCTTCTGAGTAAGAAGATACTTAAGACTCTTGTGATCCGTATAGATGATAGACTTTTCACCGTAAAGGTAATGCCTCCAAATCTTCAAAGCAAACACTACCGCTGCTAACTCCAAGTCATGAGTAGGGTAGTTTACTTCATGTGGTCTCAACTGACGAGAAGCATAAGCCACCACTTTTCCACTTTGCATCAATACGCAACCTAAACCCGTATGTGACGCATCACAGTAAACTGTAAACTCCTTTCCAGCCTCAGGTTGAATCAGAACTGGCGCTTCCGTCAAAATCTTCTTCAATTTATCGAAACTTTCTCGCTGTTTTTCAGTCCATAAATACGTTACTCCCTTTCGCAAAAGCTTAGTTAGGGGTGCAGCAATCAACGAAAACCCCTCAACAAAGCGTCTATAGTAACCAGCCAAACCCAAGAAACTCCGAATCTCAGCTACCGACTTTGGTGGTTTCCAATCCAATACAGCTTCAATCTTCCAAGGATCCACCCTTATTCTTTCGGCTGATACCACATGACCCAAGAAAGTCACTTCCCTTAACCAAAATTCACATTTACTGAATTTGGCATACAGTTGATTATCTCGAAGTAACTGCAATACAATTCGCAAATGTGAGTCATGCTCCTCTTCATTCCTTGAATATACCAATATGTCATCTATGAATACTACCACAAACCGGTCTAAATATGGTTGAAAGACCCGGTTCATCATATCCATAAATGCAGCTGGTACATTGGTCAACCCGAACAGCATTACCAAAAACTCATAATGTCCATAACGAGTTCGGAAAGCTGTCTTGTGAATATCCGCTTCTTTCACCTTAAGCTGGTGATAACCCGACCTTAAATCAATTTTGGAGAAAACTGAGGCTCCCTTTAATTGATCAAATAGGTCATCAATTCTCGGCAGAGGGTACCGATTCTTGATCGTCAGCTTATTCAATTGCCTATAGTCAATACACATACGCATTGACCCATCTTTCTTCTTAACGAACAAAACCAGGGCTCCCCATGGAAACACACTCGGTCGAATAAAACCCCGATCTAGCAGTTCTTGAATTTGAGCTTTAAGCTCCGACAACTCCTTCGGTGCCATTCTATAAGGAGCAATGGACACTGGAGCAGTTCCGGGCAAAAGCTCAATACCAAATTCCACTTCCCGATCTGGAGGAAAAACACCAGGAAACTCCTTCACTGTTCTCACATCTTCCACTGATAACTCTTTGGCATCTAAAGCACTAATGAATGCTAAAAATGCTCCATACCCTTTTCGCACCAACTTCTCCGCCTTTAACGCAGAAATCACGTTTGCCAAGTAATTACTTCGTTCACCTATCATAACTATCTCCTTGTCCTCCACGGTTCTTATGGACATCCGCTTTTCGGCACAATCCAATTACACCCGGTGCTTAACCAACCAATCCATCCCCAAAATGATATCGAATTCGCCAAAAGGCAATTCCATCAAATTCGCCAGGAATTTTTCTCCTTGAATTTCTAAGGGAACGTCTCTAAACAGTTTATTTACCAACACCGACTGTCCTAAAGGGCTAATTACCTTCATCTCACTATCGGAAATTTCAGATTCTAAATTCAAGTTGCCAGTTATGGTGCTAGCAACATACGAGTGGGTAGAACCAATATCTATCAAGGCAATAACGGGTACATCAGAGATAAAGAACGTACCAGTTATCACATCAGGTGCATTGCCATCCTCACGGCGTCTAACTGCATACACCAATCCTGGCTGTCTTGCATCCATGTTGCCTCTAGGACCATTGCCTCGACCCGTTGCACCTTGGCCACGTCCAGCCCCATTACCACCACGACCTGGTCTACGACCTCTCGGTGGTTGCTGAGCTCCTCTTGCCGGTGGTACATCAGTATTACGAACTTCTTGAGTTGTATCCATACGTCGAGGGCAATTCCTATATTGATGATCCGTTGATCCACATTTATAGCAAGCACCCGTTTTCCTCCAGCATTCACCAAAATGCCTTTTTCCACATTCAGCACAGTCTCGGCTCTGATTTACAGCTACAGGTGTTCTTCCTTGAGCTGGTTCCTCATTCCGAGGCCTCTTCGTAAACCTTTTTGAAGAACCCGAATACTTTATATCTCTCCTGCTTCGAACTTGCTCCCGATTCTGACGTTCGGAGTTCTTAGCCTCTTAATCTATCTTGGCCTTCTCCACAAGCGTGGCAAAAGTTCTAACTTGTTGTTGGGCTATCAGAACCCGCAACTCATCTTTCAAACCATCCTCAAAGCGTACACAGCGCTCATGATCCGTTGCCACTATCGTTCGAGCATAGCGACTCAAACGTAAGAACTCAGCCTCATATGCTGCCACCGTCTTATTTCCTTGCACCAGGTTCAAGAATTCCTTCCTTCGGGCATCCACATAGCTTGTTCCCACATATTTCCCTTGAAAGGAAGCCTTGAAGAATTCCCAATTAACTAATGCAGCATCAGTGCCTTCTCGGACAGTAAGCCACCATTGGTATGCTTCGTCCCTTAACAAAGATACCGCTCCTCTTAGTTTTTATTCCATAGTGCACTCAAGATCCATAATTCGCTCCACTGCCTCAAGCCAATATTCCGCGACATTGGGAGCTACACCAGAGACACCTCTGAAAACCTCAGCTCCACTCGATTTCAAACGCTCCGATATCGACCCACGAGCTGTTGGCCCAGTTCTGGATCCAGCGACCCTTTCAAGGACTCGCAGCATTGCTCGTGTTACAGCATTATCTTCATCCATATGGTCATGTGATCCCGTCTCACTCTCGAGTGACGCAGGTGCATCCATTTCCGGCATATGACCCGGCGCTTCAGTTGCGCCCCTAACACCTCGTCCTCTACCACGGCCACGTCTACCGCGTCCACGACCACATCCTCTAGTGCTCATAACGACTAATTCGATTTAATCTGATTAAGAGTTTTATGAATCAGAATAATATTTCAGTTGTTTATTAACGATATTTTATGATATGAAAGAGATAGAGTTGTTTTCGCAACCATATCCTATTGTCTCAATCTCTACGGTTTTCAACACCTAAAACTAGAAGTTCTAAAGTGTTTCTTACGATCATATCATAATAATAATAAACAATCAGTATACAGATATTTACTTGACTTGGCGCGGAATGCTCATGGTGCCATACTACCTTTAAATCAAAAATCTAGAAATTTTGAATTGTTTTTCAACCAAATATCATTGTTGAACCCAAACCACAGTCGAGTTTTGAAACTGGGCTCTGATACCATTAAATGTAACACCCCAAACCCGGTCTATGCGTTTAGACAAGATTTGGTTTGTCACACCAATCAAACATTCATTTATTCTCGAGTGGTTAAGTAAAATAGTGCTACAAAACTTTTTGAAAATAGAGTTTAATAAAAAGTTAGAACGAGATTTTGTAATTGATGACTTAAAAGAAAATACTTGTTTGAAACTTATCATTGAAATATTAAAGTCAAAACCTCAATAGTTAAAAAAATCTTTGAAAGAATTTATAATATTTAAGGTGTCCAAAATTGTTATAAAACCCAATATTTTATAGAAAACTTAATGGATTTAAGAAAAACTCATATTAAAAGTTTGGAAATAAAGTTAAATCCATCCACACAATAAAATCCACAAAAACATATTTAGAGGCCTTATTACATCAACCCAAAATAGTAATTAAAATAAGTAACTTAAAATAAAGTTCATAGTTTATAAAACTCATGCTTGTAGTATGGCCTCCACCAAGTCATCACCGGCCCAAGTCCACATCAATTTCCATTACCTGAAATGGTTATAAAATTGGGTGAGTTACAAAGAACTCAGTGTGCAACTCACTGACCACCATTATTGGGCCAGATCGTCAAGATATTATGCTGGGCTTGAGCCCATTTGCGGAATTCATCAATATCATAAAGTAACATGAAATAAATTAAAATGCATGTAAAATGAATTTCCCAACCAAGCCTAATTTCCATCCGCTAACACCCCCGTACCAACCAACACACCTGTGGGGATCAAGTCAACCCACCCCGCCAAACACACCAATCATAGGCCTTAAGCCTTTTATAATTTGTAGTGCACTACCGAACTAGATTGTGACATTGTCACCGAACTAGAGGCATTTAGCCAAATTTGTGGCAGAGCCACCGAACTAGAGGCATTAAGCCAGATTTTGTGGCAGAGCCACCGAACTAGAGGCATTAAGCCGAGATTTGTGGCAGAGCCACCGAACTAGATTTTTGGCAACAGGCCATTCTTCTCTTCATTAATACCCCGCCCCATGCAATCATGCGTGTATAACAAAATATAGCCATATAACAATTTATCAAATCATCCATAACATCAATTGGGTCTATAATTAAACATTTCATTTGGCCCATAAAACAATTTATTATCTTGCCCATTTAATAAATTAGCGGACTTTGGTCCATATATCAAACTAGAGAAATTTTAGCCCATATATCGAACTAGAGGGTTTTTGGCCCAATTTATCGAACTAGAGTATTTATGGCCCAATTTATCGAACTAGAGTATTTATGGCCCAATTTATCGAACTAGAGTATTTTTGGCCCAATTTATCGAACTAGAGTATTTATCGCAATTTTTCCAACTTTAACCGTTTTCATGCATTTACTCAAAAGTATTAATATCACAAAATTTCTGATTTTACCATTTTTACGGTTTTATCACGTTACTTACGATTTGATATCTAACCCGAAAATGAGTGTGAAGTTACACACCTGGTTATTGAGAGAACTAGACTTTCCCGCTCGTCAACACCTATACGTATCATGATAATTAGAACACTATATTCTAATAATAAAACCGATCTAAACATAACGATCTAGAATTTTACCCTCGGATTTTCGTAATACTTCTACTTGCGGTTTCTCCCCGATCGATGGTTCGCTAACCGATGAAAAACCACGAACAAACAGGGGTTCGGGAGTACGAACAACTTCAAACAATTGATCCTCCCCGGATGAACGTCCGTAACCCGGTGGAAAATCCTGGATTCTCGAAATCGTCCTTTGCTTATACTTAGGGGGAATAACGGAACCTCCCCTCTTCCGAAGACTGAACACCGCCCTCTTCTTCCCTATCTTGAATGTCTTAAAAGACCAAATGATTATTAATCCATCCTAATAATATATCATAAAATATGACTAAGAGTTATGAAGGATGGGATTTCCTTACCACGATAATCCTTGTTCCACAAAATGAGAGTCGACCCAAAACGTTCCCTTAGCACTTAAATCGGTTCCAACTTCATATATTACCCACGAACGCTTGATTTCTGATCTTCTGTTACCGCACTAACGTATAATGAATAAAACGTTAATAGGGTGAACCATAATTTCGATCTAAAGAGATCCTTTTTACCACTTCAAGATTCGGCCAAATACTATTAACTAATCGAAAACGAAAAAGAACCCTTACCTATTTTTCCACGGTTGAAAAGAATCGATTGAGAAAGATGTTTGTGATTAAAGAAAGATTCGACTATGTATGATCAAAGAAAAGAAAGAAATATTCGGCTATGGGCACTCTAGCATTCGACCATGAAAGAGTTTAATGGAGAAACTTTGAGTGAAAAGAAATAAAATATGAAAGAAGAGATGGTGATGATGTTGTTTTGATTTCAAAGAGAATGGAAGAGAAAAGAAAGAAAGAGATGAGTTTTGAGAGAGATGTATATTCGGCAATGGGGAGAAGAAAGAAAAGAATGGCCTTTTTGGTATAGGTGATTTCGGCACTAAAAGAAAAGGCATACAAAGAGTACCAAAATGATGTGCAAAAATGACCAAATGGTCAAAATAATCAAGGCTTACCAAGGATCAAATTCGGCCAAGGGAGAGAGGTTGAGAGAATTTGCAAAACTATGCACAAAACTAAGAATAACCAAAAAGAGACTTCAAATCCTAGCCAAACTAGCATCAAAAATAAAGCTCCCCACTAGACCATATTGCCGTCCCTATGCATGGTCAAATGGCTATGATTTTATTTCCATAACCTTTTCCTTGATACTTGCCCCATATCTTCATATCTTTCCTTAATTTCTTGATTCCCTTCCATAAGTTAACAATTTCCTTAATCCTTTGATATTCTAACGAAAAATAACAAGTCAACACTTACCATATATGTACTTGGCCGACACTTGCTATACATGTGCAGAAAATTTAAAAATAAAATTCATCTAGATGCTAAACAAGGGATTCGAACCACTCCCCTCATGCTAAAATCCATGCGCCAACACCACCTTGCCATGCACTCATCTTATGTCACTTATTAACACTTAAATTAACTTAAGTATTAATGACACTTGATCCACTTCAATAAATTTTCAAAACTAAAAATTATTCTATACCCCATTTAATTCTATACTCTACTTCAGGACTATATTAAACACGGAAATAAATAAGAAAATTTTTCCTTCATAATTTAAACACCAAAATACGCAATAAAACAAGACTCGGATTTTTAGGGTGTTACAGAGAGTGCCTTAGAAAATATTGAGTTTTAAGTTTAAAAGAGGGAGCTAAAGTAAGGTGGCCCTAAGAGGAATTGTAGGTGAAATATATCACATAATTGGGCTTGGAAAAGTGGTTGGAGGCGCCACTTAAGGCCTCTGGAATTGACGCCACAAGCTGGTGCAATTGGGCCTAGGATCGAGTCGCGTGGGAAGCTAAATAAAGCTTTTATTTTTGCGGCACAAGGGGAGGTAATGGACGGCAAAGGGAGACTGGGGAAGGAGTTTAAGATGAGGTCCAATTCCCTTTAAAATTTTGGCTAAAGCAGATGATAATTGAAGATTTATTATTAATTATTTTGAATAAATGAAGAAGAGATAAAATGGGAGGAAAACAAGGGATATGATAGTGATGGCCGAATAGGGGACTCTAGGCTTAGTAATTTCGGCAGAAGGAGAGGCCAATCTTCATTCTTTCTTTTCTCTTTTGTTTATCTGCCGAAATCCTCTAGCAAAATTCCCCTCTTCTCTTTTGTCAAAAGCCGAAACCATAAGCATTCATAGCCGATTTCTTCATCACATCCAAGCCGAAATCTTATTCCTCTTCATTGCCGAATCTTGTGCACTCCATTCTCTTCTTTTTCTCACAAGTTCTTTGAAGCTGAAACTAAGCACTTGTTAGACCCTAGCCGATTGTTCATTGAAGCCTAAAGCCGAATCTTTTGTGGTGTCAGACAAGGGTGTTGTCGATTTCTTCAGTAGGGGTAAGATCAAATTCGGTTTCCATTCTTTTTCTCTTAGGCTTGTCAAAAACTAAGATCTAATCTCTACTACTGTTCTTTGGCCGAATCTTGGAAGGTAGTTTCGGAATTTAGGTGTTGTCGACTTCAGAGAAGGATTCTTCGGGATTGCCAAAGATCTAAGGTAAGTTATGTATTCGGCCAAGGGCCATTTAGCAATATTTAAATGTTAGAAGTAGATCTAACATGTATCCTGTAGGTTTCGACAACTTCATAGCCAAGAGACTACTTTCGGGATTTGTGAATCGCAAGCCGATTTCAAGGGTGGACATCACAAGTTTTGGGATTTAATCCAATCGGCAACAAGGTAAGTTTTGGTGCGATAATCCTTCGGGATTTGGTCTTGTAGCCGAATAGGCTTTTTGCTAATATGCCTAGTGTTGGCCTATTATAGGGGCTAAAGGATCTAAGGCTTTAGATCGGGCTTTTCGGGATTTGGAGTAAACTTGCTAAGTATATCAGGTGTGTACCCCACCCTAAGCCTAATAGTTTTATGGTATTGATTATATGCATGTGTTAATATGAATGTGGAAAATATGGCTAAGTACCATGCAATGGTACAAAGTACTCAGGTACGTTTCCTACTCCTACTGTGAGTATGATTTATGGCACATAAGTAAATGTGATATGAATGTGAACTAAGGCTTAAGGCATGATATTGCATGATATGTATGACATGGGGCATTTGGGTGATTATGAAAGGGGAAGTGAATGTGGTGACTATTGTCACGATATATGAATGTGGTGACTTCGGTCACATTATCTGAATGTGGTGACTTCGGTCACATTATCTGAATGTGGTGTCACATGAAACAAAATATTATCTGGTGGTTATGCCACGAATTTTATAAGGGCGATGAGCACGTCGACTGCAGCGACTGCCTTCGATGGTGTGTAGCGGATGGAGGGTTGACTTAGTAGTCCCCACGGTGTGCAGGTTGGTACAGGTGATGTGTAGCGGTTGGTAACTAGGCTTGGGTTCGGGAATGCATCATTAATTGTATATTTTGATATGTATGTGTATGACTTGATATGCCTGAATCTATTTGGACTTAGTGTTTGTGTACACATTGAGTCTGTTGACTCACCCCGTTATGGGAACATTTTTCAGGTGACGATCAGTAATGGACCGGGCCGGCAGGAGCTTAGTTGTGGCCATGCTCAGCAAGGAAATTATTTTATTTGGACATTTTATTTTATTTAAGCACTTTAAATTATTTGGGTTTGTTTTTGATGTAACAAGGCCATAGTATGAACTATTTTATGCATGCATGTTATTTATTTCAGTACGATACAAATTTTATCAAATCTAAGGTCAAGTAATTTTTCTTAAAATAAACCTTCAAATATTGCGACATCTAAATTCAAATGTTTTTAATTCAAAGGTAAAATCTTTTAAACAAAAATCGGCATGTCTTTTAACAATAAAAGCAAAGTTTTTATAAAACCCTGACTTCAAAAGAATAAATTGGTTTTCAACTTGAGCCCAACCCAATTCGAGTTTTCTTCCAAAATCACTTAAAGATTCCAAAGAACAAACGAATTTGAACCGGTTTTTCTTAAGGAACATACCAAATCTGGTCGAGGCTCGTGGGCCAGGTTTGGGGTGTTTCACCCACTTTCTTAGTCGCTTTCATTTTGGTTACACCATTTTTTTTAAGTATTGATTTGGGTAAAAAAAATGAAGGATTAAAGTGAAAAAGAGGTAGAAACAAAAATAATGCATTTAAAAAAAAAAGTCAAATTGTACTTATTTATCACATTGCCAAAAAATCTATTATCTTCAATATAAAAATTTTAAATTTCAAAACATCAAAATCAATTAAATAAATTTTTGAAAAATTTTCATCCTTTGGTAATGTCAATCAATTTGTTACTATAATATTGAAATTAATTAATTTAAGCTCCTTCTAAATTTTTTAATTTTATTTTATGTTACCAGATTATTTTTAATGAAATCAATTCGATAACTCATATTTAATAATTGTCTACAAGACTTAAATTTATTCTGATTTTATAATCTTGAATCTTCCATACTAAGCTAAAAAGAAAAGAAAAATAATTGCAAATAATTAAATTAATTTCTTGTTCTCCATTTGAGTAAAGAAGTAATGTAAAATTTACGGGTTTTGCTTGGCATGGAAGATAAAATTAACTAATTTAATTAATTGTAAGATTTGTTTTTTGCTTTTGGCTTAGTATGAAAGGCTCAAGATCATATAATCAAAAGAAATTTTTGTTCTATAGACAATTATTAAAGATCAATTATTTAGGGTGATTTTAATTTGGAAACATAAAATAAAATTTTAAAACTTAGGAGATTAAATTAATTAATTTCAATATTATAGTAACAAATCAGTAAACAAATTCAATAATTTATTTAATTGAATTTGAAATTTAAAATTGCAATATTAAAAAAAAAAAAGAAATTTGGAACTTTCGGAAGGAGGTAAATAAGTACAATTTGAATTTTTTTTAAAGCATTATTTTAGTTTTTATTACTTTTTCACTTTAATCCTTAATGTCTTTTTTTACTCCGATGAATACCTAAAAAAAAGATATTTTTGAGTGGCCAAAATGAAAAAAACCTAGAAGTTGGGTGGCCAAAATGAAAAAGTAAACATGATATGTCGTGTACCGTTAACTGCCGTTAGAGATCTAACAGTTAAGTGATTAAAATAAAAACACACTAAAAATTGAGTGACAAAGTTGCAAGAATTTCATTTCAAAAGATAAAAATAAAAATGTCAAAAATTGGGTAACCAGCTAAAATGAATCAGGAATTATTGTTTGGATTTCCTCGTTGCATATATATATATATATATATATATATATATATATATATTGAATTATTATTTTCAAATTTAAAGTTTTATTTTAGATATATTTATTATTTTAAAATTTAAAATTTTCTCTCTTGTATTGTATCCTTATCATGTGTATAAATAAATTTGTACTTGTATGAATGAATATAACTCAAAATCTAAAACCACTAATAGGTATATTATTTTAGAAAAGAATCTTAATATATTTTAAAGATTATATAAAATAGGGTAATGTACAAGTATAGTCATACAGTACGTTCTATTTTGGTCACCCAACTCTTTTTTTTTTTTTTATTTAGTCACTTAGCTTTTCGAAAATAAATATTTAATCATTCTTTTCTTTAACAGAAATCTAAAGTGAACTTTTTTTTATTGGCTTGATAATAAATTTAGCCCTTAATACTTACAAAATTTTTCATTTTATTACTAATTCTAAAAATATAAAATATATTTTAAAAATCTTAAAAATATTTTTATGTTAACTTTTTTAAAAAAAAATTCAATTTATCTACTTTTTCTCATCATGTGAATGACCCAGAAATTAAAACTATTTTTATTACTATATTGTTTGTCTCAAATGCCTAATTAAAACTTAAAAAGTAACTTAAAAATAATAAATTTATACACCTAAAAAAATAGTTGAGTTGATGACACCAACTCTGATAACCTTACTTTTTGCTATAAAGATAGTATCAATTTCAAGTTATGATGTTTGATATTTCTAACCCAAGCATTATATAGAGATTACATGAAAATGATTTAGGATGCAAAAATCTTAAAAATATTTATATATATACTTTTTCATATTGTATCCTATAAAATATATCTCACCAAAATGAAAATTGGGTGACATAATTATTAGCGACTGTTATTAAGATTGGTTTAAAAATCCAGGAAAAGACAAAATATATGTGAGGCTAATGATTTACAACTTTTCAACTCCAAAACCTTTGCCTTGAAGCCTAAGAGGAGATATTATATTAACTTAACAAAGTTGGTTTTCATGATATCATGTTTGAAGCCTATAAATAATTTTCATTTCTGGCTCCAACATATTTTACATTTGTCCTTATTTACTTAAATCTGACGAAAGGAAGGAGAAAAAATGAAAAATGAAAACCCACGCCCACCATTAAGGTTTGACCGTTTAGGCCATATTTAGGTTTATTTGTTTTAAAACTATAAAATAGATCGAAAGCAAGGATTGCTTTTTTCCTTTCTTTCTTTTTTTTTTTTCAAGTGGATTATGATAAGTAATTATGTTATTAAAGTTAAGATGAATGTTCAATATGGATTTTGTTGATATAACTGTATTTAATTTTAATTTTTTGCTAAATACATTTTCTTTTTCATATATGCAAGATAGTTATATATATTTTTTTTTATTTATTTGGATAATTTTTTTTATCTCCATTGAGGAATGGAAGTGTGGAGATAGATAAAGAGCCTAATAATCTAAGAAGTGATCAGCCTCTCTTTCAAGTGAGTGGGAGCTTGTATATGCATACTTTCCAACATGTGTTTTTGTATATATAAATTTTGACTCGAAAGTTAATTTTAAAATTTGTAGTAAAATTTATTAATGATTTTATAAGAAAGTTACAATTTTTGGAAATTTTTCAAATACAGAAGAAACATATCTTTGATTTTTATCTTCAGCTTGAATTTGATTAAAAAGTTGTCTGGATTTTGGATAGATGTGAATTGCTTCGAGTATCATGTTAATTTGCTCTTGAAATAGGTTTGGATCTCCTTTATTTAGTTGGGTCGGATCAAAAGGTGGCTTTCTTTAGAAATGACTTTTGACTTCTTTTCCACAATTGAACTAGATTGGAAGACTTTTTTTTTTAAGGATGTGTATAGTGTTCTTTAGAAATTATTGAGGTTTTTTGGCTTTTTCAAATAATTTTGTATAATTTTTTGAGCTTATTAAACTTGTGAATTTATAGAATGGTTTAGGTAACCTCTTTTTATAAGGCTAATAACTTGAGTAAAAGAGAATTTGCAATATTCTCACTTAATTATTTTATTTTTAATTAGTGATAATATAAATTTTAATATTTATCTTTTAATTAATTTAATTTAATTAAAAATAATAATTATGACAAGGAAATAATGTCATTATTTTTACTATGATAATTTTGATTTTGACCTACAGTAATTTTGATTTGACACGTGATACTTTGTAATTGACTAATAAATTTTCCATATCCACAAATTCCCCTTAAGATTTAATCACCAACACAAACTTTGTTGAGTGTATCAAGTTTTCCAATCTTGAATTTAATTAGATTTTGATGCACAATTTTAATTGCACCACAAGCTTGACTTGTAAAATTTAACAGCTTCAATGGCTTGCATGTGAGAGTTGAGATAAAACCAGAAGCTTTAACGTCCATAGCCAATCAAAAGTAAAACTGACAAACTTTATTCACTCAACATTGCTGACCGACCATATTTTTGTGGATAACTACAAAATGATGTTTTAGTAATAAAGTAAACTTTTTACACCATAACTTGAATTATAGTTTAATTAGGATCTATTTTACAAGGATCAAGTGTAGTTTCTTTAGTTCAAATGGGAATCAAAGTCCATCCCTGCTCGTGTTTCCTTTTTCACCGCCAAGTTTACATTGATCAAGATAAACTCTAATGCGATTAAAATTTGCAATCCTTAATAAAATTGAACTCTACCATCTTTGCATATAAAAGTAGAGCCGTGCAACTAGGATTTCTCCACATTTTTGCAGGTTCGGATGCTCGGATTAAAACTAATCGTGCTGTTTGGATCTTCGCCGTCATTCACCGTATTCGAGTTCTTACTTTTCTCAACGTCAAGTTTAGCCAACATTCTTTCTCAATTTTTTTTATTTGATTTTTGTGGCTTTTTTTAAGCCCATCATGGTGTACTATAAAGATCCCAAGGAGCATTTTTGGAAACTTCATTACATGTTGGGTGTGGACAGAATAAGTGTCAAGACTTTGGCAATAGCCAAGCCATATGATGTGCGAGCTGAGATCAATTCCAATTCTTCAATATCGATGTGGCAAAATTGAGATTTTTTTTTCAACAACTGCAAGATGCGGTGGAGATCAGTTCCAATTCTTTTTCAACATCGACGGGGCAAGGCAGAGATCAGTTTTATTTTCTTAACATCCACGGTTAGGTGGAGAACATTTGTGATGACCAAGGTGGATCAGTTTCAAACTTTGAAACATTAACATTGCGAATGATGAAGCAGGCAACATTCATGATGACCAAGGTAGATGAGTTTCAAACTTTGCAACATCAACATGGCGAATGACCAAGGTGGATCAGTTTCAAACTTTGCACCGTCGACATGGCCGGAAGAAGTTTTTCACCCTCGACATGGCGAGAGATAGAACATATGACACCCATGGAGAGCAATTTCGAACTTTACAACATCAACATGACGAGAAGAACCTTGCAACTCCAACATGGTGAAAGGAGGGCTCATTCAGAACTTTGCACCCTCAACATGGCGAGAGGATGACCCATTTTGAACTTTGCACCATCTACATGGAGAGAAGAAGTTTTGCATCCTCAACATGGTGAGAGGTAGAACATGTTTCGAACTTTGCACCGGAACATGGCAAGAACAAGTTTTGCATCCTTAGCATGGCGAGGGAAAGAGGTTTTTCACCCTCAACATGGAGAGAGGTAGAACATGTTTCAAGGAAGATCCACCCTAGACTTAGAAGCAATGAGAAGGTGAAAGATGGCTCATACACACCAGAGATAATCCATCTAGGTTTTGAGGCACCCAGACGGTGAAATATAGCTCATTCATCACTTGTGGAAACCAAGGATGATTCACCCCAATTTCAATGCATCTAGACGGTGGGGAAATTTGGTCAACACTTCAAAACTTCAAGATGGTGGTAAGATTCCAAGCTTCAAGATGGAGGGAAGATTTATTCAATATTTCAAAACTTCGAGGTAACTGAAAATCAATTGTTGATGGGCTTAAATCAGCATAAAAAATTGAGATAAATTGAACTTGAGTGTCTTCCTTGCCGATCAAAACATTGCGGCCTTCACGTCCGTTTTGGCATATTTTTGACATGAACTTCTAAGTCATTTTTGGGCACCTTTTTGACGTTTATTGGGCTCGATCAATAAAATAAGTCGAGTTAAAGAATTTGATTCCCTTCGAATTTATATATTATGGACCCAAACAGAATTTTGTAACTCAAGATATTGCCAAAATATTGAACCGGCGTATAAAAATCAAATCCGTAAAACTTGCAATCGGACTAGAATTGCAAAGCATGTCGGGAACTCCAAAGAGACCTGAAGGCTTTTATATCAATGTTTTTTCTTCTTTCAATGTATTCAACAATACTCTAACTTTGCCTAATTGTACTTCAAGTTCGGTATAAATCAATTTTTTCTTCCACATATCATCTTGGAAGTATCACATGAGAGTGCTAAATCTTCCAAGAAATTTAACTTGTGAAAAAAAATACTCTAAGTGAATGCATTATAATTTGAAGAACAATATTTTAAGTAAAGTTTTTTTTTTTTGTTTGATTGAACTTGGTGATAAAACCAAGCTCCTTATGCACCCTTAATTTTGAAGGGTCAATTCATAACGTAGTTTAATTTTTTTATGCCTCAACTTTCGTTTATGTCGTCCAAAAAAGGATTTTTAATTTAACGAGCTTTTTCTTTTCTTTTCTTTTATCTAATTTTTGCTTAAGTTGTCCAATGAAGGACTTTCAGCTTAACAAACCTTTTTTTGCTCTAAATTTTGCTTAAGTTGTCTAAAGAAGGATTTTCAACTTAACGAGCTTGGTTTGTGTGTAGTTTAAGTTCATGCTCACGAGTTAATATCTTCATTTATGGTAGCGCTTTGAAAGTTTCTCGTTGATTGGCCCAACTTTGATGCCATCTTGATCAACGATCTTACATGCACCATTGATTTAGACTTCACAAATGACGTATGACCTCTCCCACTTTAACACAAACTTGTTGCCCATGTGATGTAAAGTGTTTATGGGCCTTCTCATAGTAGGAACTAAGTCCCCGACTTGAAAACATCGTGGATTTACTTTCTTGGTAAATGCATTGGTCAAATGAGCTTGGTAGCATTCTAAACGTTTTTGTGCTTCTAATGGCGAAGGAGTTTCTTCGGTTTCCTCTTATTGTGACTCTTCATCGATCTTCTTCAAAAATAAATGATGGGGTGTAAGAAATCTCATATCTTTACACTCATACTTCATGGATGCATAAGTTATAACTTCTGTGTGTTGTTTGGCTTTAAGACTTGACAAATAGTTTTCTTTAATTTGGAGCGCCTTTTTATCCGCATGGGAATTTTGCTACAAAATCCCTTGGCTCTTTTGAAATGTGAGTTTTTCTTTTCTTATTGTAGCTAATTGTTATAGAACTTGAACTCTCAAGTCTTGAAAGAATGGAGTTTGGCTTGGTAATAGATGTCTCGACACTTTACCTGGCTTGGTGATAAGTGCAGGGTATAAGTGCAAGTAAATGTGAACAATGATCATGATATGTGTTTGGGATGTGGTAAGGTTTGAAATGAGTAAGCATGGTTATGAGGATATGAATTGTTTTTACATAGTATGTGGTATGATGCTTATTGTTTACATATAGACTTACTAAGCTTAAAGCTTACTCCCTTTTCTTTTCCCTTGTTTTATAGTGTCGAAGAGCCAGCTCGGGATACGGAGATAATCAGAAGATCACCCACACTATCAGCACATCTTGGTATAGTTAGATTTAGCATTTTGAGTATGGCATGTATAGGGACTAGACTTAGTTGAATGTCATAATGTGTTGGCTCATTCAAAGATGAATTCTTTTGTATAAGGCCATGGTTGATGGCTCTTTCTTATTAATTTATGAAATGATGAGGTTATTCATGAATGTGCAAGTCATATGGTTGATTTACTTGGTTTAATTATGCATGAATGAGTTAATGGTATGGAGTGATTTATGTTTGTATGAGATGGGGTGGTAGAAAGAGCTTGGCAAATAGCCTTGTTCTTGTCCACATGGGCAGGCACACAGGCGTGTGTACACACGGCCAGCCTCATGGCCGTGTGGTTAGGCCGTGTGTCCTTCTGCATGCTAGGTTGGCAAGTTAGTATGCTCAGTAGTAACCACATGGGTGGAGACACAGCCATGTGTCTCAACTGTGTAGAAGACACGGCCTTAGGACATGGGGTTGTGCCCAGGCCGTGTGAAGTCTGCACCTAAATTAGGAATTTAATTCGCCACATGGTCGAAGGACAAGGGCGTGTGCCTTGGCCGTGTGACATTTATGGGGTGATGATGTCAGAAACAGAATGCCAAGGTTTTTGCACATGGGCTAAGACACAGGCGTGTCGTGGCCGTGTGAGGGACACGAGCCATGGACACGGGCATGTGTCCGGCCATGTGAAAACCCCTGTAGGTTCAAATTGAGAAATAAATCCACACGGGCATGTGATATGCCACACAGGCGTGTCCCTTCCTCCACACGGGCGTGTGGACTGTTTGTTGAAAATTTTCTAAGTCTTTCTAAAGATCTTTAAAAGAGTTCGATTTGATCCTGAACCATTCCTAATGTGTGATTTAGGCCTCGTAGGCTTGTTTAAGAGGTGTTACAAAAAGTTTTAAATTTGAGTGGAAAGTCATGTCTCGATTTTACATGATTTCTTGCATATGAGTCTAGTAATGCCTCGTACCCTGTTCCGGCGTTGAATACGGGTAAGGGGTGTTACAGGATGTCTTTCCCCTTGAATGATAATCGGCGTGGTACACTTGATCCACGAGGGGAAACTTCTTCTAAGTCATGAAATGGTGTAGAAGCATTGTCGAAACCATTTTTAATTTTTTTTTAAAAAAACGGGGGTCGACTTTAAAAATGAAAATGGAGTCGCCACCAATCTTTTTTTCGAGGTGTGATCGAGTCACCTTGAGATTAATCATTTTATTAAAACATTTTGATTTATTAAAATAATGATTTTGGTCTCCAAAATTCGAGAAAACGGGCTCGGGAGTCGGTTACGCACGAGGAAGGATTATCACCCTCGTAACGCCCAAAAATTAGTACCTAATTGATTAATTAATGTCCTAATGTCAAAAATTTGAGAAGATTTTAAAACACAATCCTTTTGATTTTTAAAGCTTATGTCATTTAATTTTAAATGGACATTCAATTATTTGGATTTTAAAAGAAAAATCGAAACTCAATAAGTTAGAGCACGATCTTTCGAATTTTCCAAACACTAATATCCTTTGCTTTTTAGAAATCCTTGCCTCGAGATGACAAAACGTCGCATCCAGTGAGTTAGGACACAACATCTTAAATTCCCGAGAATAGGTTTTTTATTTAAAAATTCATATGTTTTAATTTCAAAAAGGGTAGTCAATCATTTGGACTTAATGAGAAAAATCGAAACCCAGTAAGTTAGAGCACGATTTTCTCAAAACTCCAAAATATCAAATATTGCCTTATATTTAAATTTAAAAAATCATGGATTTTGAAATATGAAGGTATATTTGGCCACATTAATAAATAAAGATTAATGAATTTTTTTTTAAAAAATAACAAATCTAAAAAACAAATAAAAAACAAAATGTACCAAGCTTTCAAATAATAATAGACAATGTTAAAACAAATAATGTGAAAGAAAAGGATTTCGAAATCGACAATAAAAAGCAATTTAAAAATAAATTCATGTATAAAAATTTTAAAGTAGGTAATATATGTAAAAGTTTGAAATAAATCCAAAAAAAAGATAAAAATAAATAATATATGAAATAGTAATATAAATGAATTTTAAAATAAATATTATATAAGAAGTAAGTTTAAATAAGTAATATATAAAACAATATATATATCAATCTAAATAAATAATGTACAAAATGAATTAAAGAAAATGATATGTGACAAATCCTAAAAAGATACGTATAAGTTTAAAATAAACAATAAATGAAAATTTAAAATGGATAATATAAAACAGTTTAAAATGATATAAAATAAAACCACTTTCAAATAATCGTTATATAAAACAATAAAAAAATGAATGATATATAAGATAATTTAAAGTAATAATATAACAAAACTTAATCAAAATAAAACTATTTAAAATAAGTAATATCAAAAATAATAAAATAAAACAACTTGAAATAAATACCACATAAAAATTTGGAATAAATAAATAAAATACAAATTTGCAAAAGTGTGAAAACAAAATAAATCTCTATACAGAAATAATAAATAAACGAATAAAATAAAAAGAATAATTAACAATTAAACAATTAAATGGATGAATAAAAAGGTTAAAAAAACGAAGATGAATGAAGAATAAAATAAGAACAAACCATAGAAAATAAGAACGCAAGAGGGAGTGAAATTTGAGTGAATGCTCTCAAGAATTCTTATTGCTTCCCCAAAACTCAAGTCCTTTACATTGAAGGGAGAGGCCTCTATTTATAGTTGAGCCTCCCCAAATCCAACGGTGCAGATCAATTACATCAACGACTAAGATTAAAAGGTATCTACAAATTAAATCTCTAAGATTACAAAATCATATCTTCTAAGATTGCATATCATATCTAAGATTTGCATATCATATCTAAGATTTCATATCATATCTTCTAAGATTGCATACCATATCTTCTAGGATTGCATATCATATCTAAGATTTGCATATCATATCTAAGATTGCATATCCTTGAAGATTGTGCTCCCATATCTGTCAAGCTTGTAGATGGACCTTTAATCTTTTCAAGTAATGGGTCATTTTGAACGGGCCAAATGATATATTTTGGACTGGACTTGGACTTTGTTTTATTATTTTGGGTTTATTATTTTTTGTATTGGGCCCGGGCTAAATTGGCTTATTACAAGCATCATGGAGTAGATTGTCACTAAGCATTGAAGAGGTTTGTCTGAATAAATCTAAAAGAGCTTTCATCTACTGCCTAGTGCCATAGGGATGAGTAAGGACATTGGTGCTTGATGGTGGAGTTGAATGGGCTGCAGGATTAGCTTGAGTGGGCTTGCTGATGATGGTATTCTTTGATGACATCATGACTTTGGACTTTAACTTTGAGAGAAGATATGAAAGGCAGAGATTGTCCCACCGGGTATGCTAGAAATTTATACACACAAATTTTGAGTCGAAAGTTTACTTGGAATTTAGAGTCAAATTTATTGATGACTTTGTAAGAAAGTTACAACCTCTGGAAATTTCTTGAATACAAAGAAAAATATCATTTGATTATTCTATTCAGTTTGACTTTGATCCAAGGTTCGTCTAACTTGATCTTGGATGGATGTGGTTTCCATCCAGTACTCAGCCACAACAGGAATATTTTCAGCAATACCCCTAAACAATTTTGCCCCACTAGAGCGGAGCCTTTCAGCAATCGTCCCACGACTAACACCTCTTATTGGAGCCCCAACAACCCTATTCAAAGTCCTCAATAAAGCCTGAGTTACTGGATCATTCCCAACATGGTCATCAATAATATCCCCATTTTCCATATTCCCACCCTCAATAGTGGGTTCACTATTAACCACATTCTGTTCATTATCCAGTTCCTGCCCTAACGATCCAGCTGGCTCAACTGGAGCTCAGAGGTCGCCCCCTATGACCCCTCTTACCATGAGTTATAATTCCACGTACATTCATTTCAATGTTTTATGGATCTACAATTTTACAAGTAAGAGCTTTTAGTACCTTGTTTTACTCTTTTACGCACTCATATTTTATAATTCTTTTATAAAAGTTTTATGCAATAGTCTCTATAGTCTTAATAGATTTTCAGTACTGTTTCTATGGACTTAGCATCGGACCTTCGGACTTTGTCTTTTCCTATATAAAACATTTTCCAAATCCATTGTGCTTTGTTTTCCCCCAAAATTTCCCATTTCATGTATGCATGCATGTAGACTAACTTAAGTAGATTTAAAATCTCAGTCCGAGGTTTTGAACCCCAAACCAAGAAGCAAGCTAATTTATCAAATATAACATGACATTTATCATTATCAAACAAATTTTACAAGTTTAGGACCCACACCTTATTTTTCGCTTTCTCGCAGTAGCCTAGTGAATCTTCCAATTTTCCTTATTAAACCTTTATGTGATCCTAAACCAAAATTCAATCAATTTACCACTTAACCAACTCCCAATTACCCACTTATGGGTTCAAACTAATTTTTGACTTAATAACTATTTTACAAAATCAGCTAGTTTGATTCCTTACCTTGTATTGATGCGAACCGTACGTACGATCGTTCTTCGACTTTACGGTTGATTCGAGGCGTTTGGGTCAACACCTAATTCCATAATATACTGGAAAATCAGTAGCTAATAATTATTCAATTCCTTCATTTAATCAATCCATAACATTGACCCTACAACTATGTCAAAACAACAGTTAATTTTATGCTTAACTACACTTACGCTTCCTAATTTGTGAGTTTCGAATGCCCAAACAATCAAGAACGTTTTCCCCTAATTGACATGGGTTTAATAGCTGATTAGGAGGATTCAAGAACTCAAATTAAATCTGGATTTAATTGGGCAAGATTCAAGCAACAAAACAGCCCCCTATTCTACACATATGCGCACGCACCACCACCCATGGTGGCCGAAATTGGGGTTGAATTTTAAAATGGTTTGAGACCTCATTAAAATATGGAAAAATACATTTAAAAACATTAAAAATCCCATAAATCCCAGACCTGGATATTTAGATTTTTAATGGACAAGATTAATTAAGAAATTGAAGAGGAAAGACACCTTACACTAGCTAGTTGAGAGAAACAACAATGGCATTTTCTATGCTATGTTTGGGATCAATTTTGGAGATCAAACTTTCAGATTTGGGGCTGATTTAATTGAGGAAAAATTTTAGCATTATAGTAAAGGAGATGGTACAAAAAAAAAAAAAAACAAGGGCATTTTCAAAAAATTAATTTATTTTGTAAGAGTTGAGACTTGAACTTGGGACCTCCAACTAACTTTCGAGCTTTTACATTTAATGACTAACCATTGGGTCAATTCCCCATTTTTGATATATTTCTAAATTTTATGAAGGTAAATTTGGGATGTTACAATGCAAATTATTTTCTTAGTTTCCTTGATCCGTAAAAATCCCTAACTTATGTTAATATCTCTTCCAAGTATAAAACCCCTATTATCGTATTAATATGCTCTGTGAATCCCCTTATTGGATTTGACTCTAATCCGATAGATTTATGTATTCATATGTGTAACACCCCTTACCCGTATTCGACACCTGAACCGGGTACGAGGCATTACCGTACTTAACATGCTCAATCATAAAACATCGATCCGTAAAATTTCATTTCAAATTAAAACTTTTCATTCCGAACCTTAATGTCCTTATTATA
Source organism: Gossypium australe (assembly GCA_005393395.2). NCBI lineage: Eukaryota > Viridiplantae > Streptophyta > Magnoliopsida > Malvales > Malvaceae > Gossypium > Gossypium australe. The sequence goes on from CM016617.1 coordinate 99,025,653, forward strand.
GGTCTACGAGACCCTAAACTTGCACATGGAATGATTCGAGACCAAACTAGAAACTTTTGAACACTTAGAAAAATTTTACACAAAACAAGGCCACACGCCTATGTGAAGAGGAACACGCCCGTGTGGGAAGGCCGTGTAATTACACACGCCCATGTCCCTAGTCTGTATGGATTTTATTTTTCATTTCGAACCTATAGGGGTTTTCACACGGCCTGACACACGCCCGTTTCCATAGCCCGTGTCTCTCACATGGCCATGACACGCCCGTGTCTTCACCCGTGTGGAAATCCTTGACATTCTATTTCTGACGTCATCACCCCATAAATGTCACATGGCCAAGGCACACGCCTGTGTCCTTCAACTGTGTGGTGAATTAAATTCCCAAATTCAGGTGCAAACTTCACACGGCCTGAATACATGCCCATGTCTTAAGCCGTGTCTCCCACACGGTTGAGACACACGACCATGTCTCAGCCTGCGTGGTTACTACTAGGCATACTGACTTGCCAACTTAGCATGCAAGGATACACAAGGCCTATCAACACGCCCATGGGGCTGACCGTGTGTCTCACACGACCTAAACACACACCCTTGTGTCTACTCGTGTGGACAATTGTAAGGCTATCTACAAAGCCAATTTCCACCCTACAAAGCAACCACACTTATACCAATTCAATGCAAGAAATTTGAATGAAAATCATTTTATGTAACATCCTGGAATCATGGGCTTGTGCATTTCTACGTAATATGTGTTTAAGTTATTAAATTAAAGGACCTGAGGTGTAAATAGGGCTCAGGTTTGGGCTGAGGCTTTGAAAATATATTTTATTTGGACACTCTAAGGGCTTAAATTAAAGTATTAGTAGTTTAAGTGACATATTGGGCTTGTGGCCCAACAACTAGGAGCAAAGTAGAGGGGAGCTTTAAGTGGCGTCACTAGTGCTTAATGAAGGCCCAAATTTTGGCAGCTTGAAGCCCAAGTTTTAAGGCTAAATTTCGACATTTAAAGAAGACAATAGGGGGAACAGCACAAGGCTATTTTTAGGGTTTTTAATGTTTATTTTATGTGGATAATTAGGCAGATAATTAGGGCTATTTGTGAGGAGATAATAGATCAAGATAAGGGAAAAGATAAGAGCTCATCCAAAAGCCTAGTGTTGGCTGAAAATTGGATTCTGTAAAGAGGGGGGAATCGGTTTTGGTAAAAGCAAAAGGGGTGTGCCGAATTTTCATTTATTCTCCTAGTCTCTAATTTTTCCTCTTCCGAAGCTTTTCTTCTTCTTCTTCTCTTCTGTCAGAAACCGAAAACCCTGAAGCTTCAATAGTTGCCAAAATCCTGTCTTTTCCTTGTTATCCATTGGCTGAATCTCCCTTGGTCATTCTTTCAATTCTTAGTTCTTTCAAAAAGCCGAAAGCGCGACAGATCATCTTCCCGGGATTTTTCCTAGAAGCCGAAATTCATAGATTTCAAATCTTTCAACAAGGATAGTCGAAATCCTCTATAGGGTAAGTGGAGTTGTGGGTTTCTTTTAATTCTTCGGCTTTTGGAAGCCATAGTCAATTGATTATAAGGAACTAACCTTGTGTTTTCTTTTCGGCATTCCGGGATTTGAAGAAGGAGTCAATCGCATAGATCTCTGAGTTATAGAATCATGATACTTTCGGGATTTCAAGGTAAGAAATTTTATTGATTTTAGAATATAAAATTGGGTAGAATACTAACTATGGCCGAATATAGGAGAGGCCTATTTTCACATCTTTTTCGGCTTTTCAAAGCAAAGTGTAGATCGGTTTAGCAAGGGGTATCTGCATTAATCAGGTGTGTAATACCTCCCCATCATCTAGATCTGCTTATAAAATGCCTGTTCAAAAGTTTATATGTTATGATAAATGCCGAAATCTCGACTTAATGTGGGAAGCCCAAAAAGGGTAACGCAAATCGCCAGTTCAGTGAATAATCTGATTAAATGTTATAAGTAATTTGCTTGTATATGATTGCATGGGTTGGGTTGATGAAAGGAGGAAGTTATACGTTATATGTGTAGCGGTTTATACCGTGATCTGTTACATGTTGTAGCGGCTAATGCCGTGATCTGTCATACGGGCTTCGGCCATAATATGTTGATGAGCAGCATGACTGTCATCTTGGCGTGTAGCGGTGTGGGTTGATTGTAGAAATCCCCAATGGTGTGAACGGTTGGTACGGGGGCGTGTAGCGGATGGAAACCTAGGCAAACGGGTTGGGCCTTGCATATTATTTTTTATTTATATAAATGAAATTATTATTAATCTGTTTCATGGGCCTAAGGCCCAAATCTAGTGGTGCATGAGGGTTGCACACTGAGTCTCGCGACTCACCCTTTTAATTAACATTTCAGGTGATACCTAGTGCTTTGGACCGGGCTGGAGAGGAACGCAAGGTGGCCATGCAGAAGAATATGTAGATTTGGCAAAAAGACTCAAGTTATTATTTTATATTTTTAATTAATGGATTTTAAATCTCGTTCTAATAAGGCCATGGGCCACTAGTTTATGTTTTGTTTTATTTTGGGCGTTAATTACTCTTAGTTATTTAAATCCTTATTGAACTAATGCATGTAATTAAATTTGGGCTTTTAATTCATAAAAGCATATTTTATTTAAACTATCAACTATTTAATTTTTTTTCGATTAAACTAGGGTGTGGTAACCGTCATACGCATGTCTAGGAAGGATCCGGAAGAGCCTGGTATTTAAGCAGTCCTAGTGACTTACCTCCTCTTCACTGGAATCCTACTTGGTGCGCAGTGACTGTTCACCTTAGCCAAGTTAGGGTGTGACAATGGGCATACGCATGTCTAGGAGTGGATTTAGGGAGAGCTTGGTATTTAAGCAGTCCTAGCGACTCACCTCCTCTTCACTAGAATCCTACCTGGTGCGTAGTGACTATTCACCCTAGTTACGAGGACTGGTTGATGGGCTAAACCCTATGACTAAAACCCGAAAGGGACCAGCCACCTTATTTTTACAAACTTGCTAAAATACCCTTAGTTTGAAAAAAAAAACTCACAAACACCTGAACACTACTATTTTCTTTGAAATCAAATCCTCCAAGTTACCTCGGTTTAAAAAAAAACTTAGTTTTGTAAAATTTTTGAAAATAACTTTGATTTGTAAAATTTCCCAAAATATCCCTGATTTGTAAAAATTACCGAACTACCCTTGCTTTGTAAAATGACCAAAATACCCCCGAATGTCAAAATACGGTGAAAGAAGGTACTGCCGCAGATCAGATTGACTGGGGCTTCTTTAGGGAGCCATTTCAAGGAAAGTATGTTGGGGCTAGCTATATAGATGGCCAAAGGAAGGCATTCCTGAACCTGGTACAGGGAAGTAAGTCTGTGGCTAAATATGAGGCTGAGTTTCTGCGCTGAGCCGTTACGCTCGGGGAATGGTAGCAAAGGAGTATGAACGTTGTGTTCGGTTCGAGGATGGGCTGCGAAATGAGTTAAGGGTTCTGATAGCACCGCAGCGAGAGAGAGTTTTTGCTGTTTTGGTAGATAATGTTAAAATAGCTGAGGAAGTGAAACGGGTTGAGAGACAAGAAAGGGATAAGGATCGGGGTAAGAATAAGAGGAGTTTTGGGCCATCAAGAGCATCAGGGAATTTTCAGAAGAGGCCTAGGGCTGATGGGCCAGTTCGTGCTCTGACAAGTCAAAATCAAGCATGTTCTACATGTGGGAGGACGCATTATGGGGAGTGCAGAATAAAAACAGGTGGATGCTTTAAATGTGGGTCCACCGAACATCTGATTAAGGACTGTCCTCAGATGGATCGGGGGCAGCCAGCGGGCCGAGGTGCTGATCAAGTGAGGAGAGGTGATCAGCCTGGACCAAGGGGTCGGGGTGCAGGTAGAGGAGGAAATGGGGCTGGTCGTGGTCGTGGAGCACCCGGTAGAGGTGCCGGCAATGTAGATGCAAGGCAGCCGGGTCTAGTTTATGCAGATCAACGACAGGAGGATGGCGACGCACCGGATGTCATAACCGGTACGTTTCTTATTACTGATAGGCCTCTGCTTACTTTGATTGATATTGGGTCAACCCACTCCTATGTTGCATGTTCGATATCTGAGACCTTAAGTATAGATTCTGAAACAACTACTAGGAAGATGACTGTGGTTAGTCCCCTAGGACAATCTAGGGTAGTGGACAAGCTATTTAAGGATGTACCTTTAGAGACTCAAAGGGTAGTGTTTCCGGCAGACTTAATGGAATTGCCATTTGGAGAGTTCGATCTTATCCTAGGAATGGATTGGTTGTCAAAGCATCGTGCTAAGTTGGATTGTGGGACTAAGCGCATGGTGTTAAGTACTCCGGAAGGCGGGGAGGTGGTTGTGTTAGGAGAAAGAAGGAACTATTTGTCCAACGTAGTGTCGGCCTTGAAAGCTGTTAAGATGATTCGGAAGGGATGTAACGCCTTTTTAGCTTTTATTAATGCTTTGGATGCTAAAGAGGTGATTGTCGATGAGGTTCAAACAGTCAAGGATTTCGCAGACGTCTTTCTGGAGGAGTTGCCAGGATTACCCCCGGATCTCGAGGTGGAGTTTGGAATAGAACTACTCCTGGGTACGGCTCCGGTATCTATTGCCCTTTATCGAATGGCGCCGAAGGAGCTGGTGGAGCTCAAAGCTCAGATTCAGGAGCTATTGGATCGAGGATTCATCTGATCGAGTGTGTCTCCATGGGGAGCGCCGGTCCTATTCGTGAAGAAGAAGGACGGATCCATGCGTATGTGCGTGGACTATCGTCAACTAAATAAGTTGACGATTAAGAATAAGTACCCATTACCGAGAATCAACGATTTGTTCGACCAGCTCAAAGGAGCTTCGGTCTTTTCTAAGATTGATTTAAGGTCGGGATATCATCAATTAAGGGTAAAAGAAGGAGATATTCATAAGACGGCGTTTCGACTTGGTACGGTCATTATGAGTTTTTGGTAATGCCGTTCGGTTTGACGAACGCGCTAGCAGCATTTATGGATATGATGAATCGGGTGTTTCAGCCATACCTTGATCAGTTCGTCGTAGTATTTATCGATATATTGGTTTATTCCAAGACTGAAGAGGAGCATGATGCACAACTTCGAGTGGTGTTGCAAATTCTGAGGGAAAAACAGCTGTACGTAAAGTTCAGTAAGTGTGAGTTCTGGCTGAAGGAGGTGACTTTTCTAGGGCATGTGGTTTCCGCAGAGGGGATTAGGGTAGACCCTCGAAAAATCGAAGCTGTGTTAAATTGGAAATCGCCGAAGTCTGTGGCAGAAATTTGAAGTTTCTTAGGATTAGCAGGATATTATCGAAGGTTCGTTGAGGGGTTCTCTTCAATAGCGGCACCATTAACTAAGTTGTTGAGGAAGGGAGTATCTTTTGTGTGGACTGACAAACAACAGGAGAGCTTTGAGAGGCTGAAGAGAATTCTGATGGAAGCACCCGTGTTAATTCAACCAGAGGCGGGAAAAGAATTTACCGTCTATTGTGATGCGTCACACACAGGTTAGGGTGTGTGCTGATGCAAGATGGAAAAGTTGTGGCATACGCATCTCGACAGTTGAGACTGCATGAGTTGAACTACCCTACGCATGATCTGGAATTGGCGGCGGTAGTGTTTGCTCTGAAGATTTGGAGACATTACCTGTACGGGAAGAAGTCGGTAATTTACACCGACCATAAAAGTTTGAAGTATCTCCTTACTCAGAAGGAGTTAAATTTGCGACAACGTAGGTGGATCGAGCTCTTGAAGAACTATGATTGCTCGATTGAATACCATCCTGGCAAGGCCAATGTGGTGGCAGATGCGTTGAGTAGGAAGGTGATAGCAGACCTAAGGGCGATGTTCGCTCATCTTAGTTTGTATGGGGATGGTAGTTTGGTGGCTGAGCTACAAGTAAGACCTATGTGGACAAGTCTAATCAAGGAGAAGCAACTTTTGGATGATGTCTTAAGTACTCGAATCCGACAAGTGTAGGAGGGTGAAGTAGAGGACTATAGTCTTAACAATGATGGAGTTTTGTGTTTCCATGGGAAGGTATGTATGCCAAAAGATGAGGAGCTAAGGCAGATGATTCTTTGGGAATTGCATAGTAGCCCCTATGCTATGCATCCTGGAGGAGTTAAGATGTATCGGGATTTGCGAGACCAGTTATGGTGTTCAGGTTTGAAGCGAGAAGTTACAGAATATGTGGGGAAGTGTTTGACGTGTCAGCAAGTCAAAGCTGAACACTAGTTGCCTTCGGGATTGTTGCAGCCAATAAAGATTCCCCAATGAAATGGGAGAGAATCACAATGGATTTTGTTAATGGGTTACCCCTTACACCCACCAAGAAAGATTCAATTTGGGTAATTTTGGATCGGCTGACGAAGTCTGCTCACTTCATACCGGTTCGGGTCGACTACTCTTTGCAAAAGTTGGCTAAGTTGTACGTGGCTAAGGTTGTAAGATTACATGGTGTACCAGTGTCGATCATATCGGATAGGGACCCTAGGTTCACGTCACGATTTTGGAAGGCTCTTCATCAAGAAATGGGAACAAGGTTAGACTTCAGTACCGCTTTTCACCCACAGTCTGATGGTCAGTCTGAGAGGGTAATTCAGATCTTGGAGGATATGCTAAGGGGTTGCATCATCGATTTTAGGGGTAGTTGGGAGGAGTATTTACCCTTGGCTGAACTCGCGTACAATAATAGCTATCAAGCTAGTATTCAAATGGCGCCGTATGAAGCATTATATGGAAGGAGATGTCGTACTCCCACTTGTTGGACGGAGTTGGGTGAACGTCAGGTATTGGGTCCGGAACTAGTTTTGGAAACGGAGGAAAAAGTTAAGTTAATACGGACTCAATTGAAGGAAGCGTCTGATCGGCAGAAATCTTATGCGGATCTAAAGTGGAAGGAGGTAGAATTCGCAGTAGGAGACCAAGTCTTGTTGAAGGTATCTTCGTGGAAGAAAGTAATGAGGTTTGGACGGAAAGGAAAGCTAAGTCCTCGATTCATTGGGCCTTATCGGGTGCTAGAACGTGTGGGCCCAGTGGCTTATCGGTTGGAGTTGCTTTCAGAGTTAGAACAGATACATGACGTATTTCATGTCTCGATGCTAAGACGTTATCATTCTGATCCATCGCACGTGGTGTCGGTGGAAGAGATTGAAGTAAGACCAGATTTATCCTTTGAGGAGGAACCAGTGTAAATTTTGGACCGAGACGTAAAAGTGCTGAGAAGGAAGTCCGTTCCTTTGGTCAAAGTTTTGTGGAGGAACCACGGTATAGAAGAGGCGACGTGGGAGCTAGAGGAAGTTATGCGACAACAGTACCCCTATCTCTTTTGATCAGGTAAATTTCGAGGCCGAAATTTATTTTAACGGGGGTAGAACTGTAACATCCTAGAATCATGGGCTTGTGCATTTCTGCGTAATGTGTGTTTAAGTTATTAAATTAAAGGACTTGAGGTGTAAATAGGGCTCAGGTTTGGGCTGAGGCTTTAAAAATATATTTTATTTGGACACTCTAAGGGCTTAAATTAAAGTATTAGTAGTTTAAGTGACATATTGGGCTTGTGGCCCAACAACTAGGAGCAAAGTAGAGGGGAGCTTTAAGTGGCGTCACTAGTGCTTAATGAAGGCCCAGATTTTGGCAGCTTGAAGCCCAAGTTTTAAGGCTAAATTTCAGCACTTAAAGAAGACAATAGGGGGACGGCACAAGGCTATTTTTTAGGGTTTTTAATGTTTATTTTATGTGGATAATTAGGCAGATAATTAGGGCTATTTGTGAGGAGATAATAAATCAAGATAAGGGAAAAGATAAGAGCTCATCCAAAAGCCTAGTGTTGGCCGAAAATTGGATTCTGTAAAGAAGGGGGAATCAGTTTTGGTAAAAGCAAAAGGGGTGTGCCGAATTTTCATTTATTCTCCTAGTCTCTAGTTTTTCCTCTTCCGAAACTTTTCTTCTTCTTCTCTTCTGTCAGAAACCGAAAACCTTGAAGCTTCAATAGTTGCCAAAATCCTGTCTTTTCCTTGTTATCCATTGGCCGAATCTCCCTTGGTCATTCTTTCAATTCTTAGTTCTTTCAAAAAGCCGAAAGCGTGACAGATCATCTTCCTGGGATTTTTTCTAGAAGCCGAAATTCATAGATTTCAAATCTTTCAACAAGGATAGTCGAAATCCTCTATAGGGTAAGTGGCGTTGTGAGTTTCTTTTAATTCTTCGGCTTTTGGAAGCCATAGTCGATTGACTATAAGGAACTAACCTTGTGTTTTCTTTTCGGCATTCCGGGATTTGAAGAAGGAGTCAATCGCATAGATCTCTGAGTTATAGAATCGTGATACTTTCGGGATTTCAAGGTAAGAAATTTTATTGATTTTAGTGTATAAAATTGGGTAGAATATAACTATGGCCGAATATAGGAGAGGCCTATTTTCACATCTTTTTCGGCTTTTCAAAGCAAAGTGTAGATCGGTTTAGCAAGGGGTATCTGCATTAATCAGGTGTGTAATACCTCCCCATCATCTAGATCTGCTTATAAAATGCTTGTTCAAAAGTTTATATGTTATGATAAATGCCGAAATCTCGACTTAATGTGGGAAGCCCAAAAAGGGTAACACAAATCGCCAAGTCAGTGAATAATCTGATTAAATGTTATAAGTAATTTGCTTGTATATGATTGCATGGGTTGGGTTGATGAAAGGAGGAAGTTATACGTTATATGAGTAGCGGTTTATACCGTTATCTGTTACATGTTGTAGCGGCTAATGACGTGATCTGTCATACGGGTTTCGGCCATAATATGTTGATGAGCAGCATGACTGCCATCTTGGCGTGTAGCGGTGTGGGTTGATTGTAGAAATCCCCAATGGTGTGAACGGTTGGTACGGGGGCGTGTAGCGGATGGAAACCTAGGCAAACGGGTTGGGCCTTGCATGTTATTTGTTATTTATATAAATGAAATTATTATTAATCTGTTTTATGGGCCTAAGGCCCAAATCTAGTGGTGCATGAGGGTTGCACACTGAGTCTCGCGACTCACCCTTTTAATTAACATTTCAGGTGATACCTAGTGCTTCAGACCGGGCTGGAGAGGAACGCAAGGTGGCCATGCAGAAGAATATGTAGATTTGGCAAAAAGACTCAAGTTATTATTTTATATTTTTAATTAATGGATTTTAAATCTCGTTGTAATAAGGCCATGGGCCACTAGTTTATGTTTTGTTTTATTTTGGGCTTTAATTACTCTTAGTTATTTAAATCCTTATTGAACTAATGCATGTAATTAAATTTGGGCTTTTAATTCATAAAAGCATATTTTATTTAAACTATCAACTATTTAATTTTTTTTCGATTAAAAGGATAAACTTTTGAAAAATATCTTCTGAAAATACGACATGTTTACCAAGATTCTCCTAGTGACATACCAGGTCCGATCGTGGTGTTTGGGCCGGGTTTGGGGTGTTACATTTTACGAGCCTAGGGGTGAAAGTGTGATTTGTAAAAGTTTAGGGGTAAAATCGTAATTTTGGCAAAATATGAATAATGAGTCGATTTAGTCAATGCATGTGTTTAACAAGAGAAATTTATTATTATAGATCAAGAAACACGAAGCCCGGATCGAAACTTAGGCAAGAACAAAGTTGAAGACTAAATCGAGCACCGAGACACATTTTGAGATTCGAGGTAAGTTTGTATGAAATTATTTTTTCATAATGTTCGATATTTGAAATCTTTTATTATTATGTTAATGCATGTTATTGTGAACGAAATCGAGCTATAAAGTCTCGATGGGTAAATAATGAGAACAAGTTAAACTGTAGTTCTAGAATAAGTATATAACCTACATATGCATATGAGAAAGGAAAGGTCCCGTATAAGACCATATCTGGGATATGGCTTCGGCACCAAAGAATGATCTCGTGTAAGACCATATCTGGGATATGGCATCGACATCTAAGTACGATCTCGTATAAGACCATGTCTGAGACATGGTATCGACATTGAGTTCTGAGATCTCGTATAAGACCATATCTGGGATATGGCGTCGGTACTAAGGAATGATCCCATGTATGACCATATCCGGGATATGGCGTTGGCATCAAATCTTATGTATGTTGAGCTTGAATGATTCATGATGATTCGATTTATTCATAAACAAAAGAGTCAAGTATGTGAGTTGGCCTAGATCCAAGTCTATTTATGGATGGCCTTGAGTGATGTTCATGGTATGAACTGCATCAAATCTTATGTATGTTGAGCTTGAATGATTCATGATGATTCGATTTATTCATAAACAAAAGAGTCAAGTATGTGAGTTGGCCTAGATCCAAGTCTATTTATGGATGGCCTTGAGTGATGTTCATGGTATGAATGATAAAGATGTGAGTTTATGGCTATGTTAGCAAATGTGGTAAACTACATGAATCAGTGATACAGGTATCTTGAGTAAGTACTTTTATTCATTGGTGCTATGTCGCCATTGTTTCATGATATGAATGATTATAGTTTGAGTAAATTGTCATCCTAGAGTTTTAGGCAAACTTACTAAGCCATATGCTTACCCCTCTCTTCCCTTTTCCTTGTAGTTTTGCCAAGTTAGCTCGAGGATCATTGGATGTCAGAGCTCGGAATCATACTATCGATATCACTTTGGTATAACAATTTAGACTTATTTTGAGTATGTCATGTATAGGACTCGAGTATTTTGTTAAGTTGTAATTGTTAGCCAAAGTGTTGGCTATGTATGTTACTAAAGTCATTTTGTAAATGGTCTTGAGTTAGGCCAATACTTGGCAAATCCTTTTGCTCAATGAAGGTAAATTTCATGAAGTGTATGCTCTTGTGTATGTCTCGATTTCTTAAATTTCTAGATATATTAATTGGTCATCTTTTAAATAGGAATGATTTGAAGTGGAGTTTTCGTGTGTGCGATGTAGGGTGGCAAAATGGCTTGGTAGATAGCCTGCTAATTGTCCGTATGGGTAGACACACGGGCATGTGTCTAAACCGTTTGGGAGGCACGGCTAGCACATGGGCATATGCCCAGGCCGTGTGAAGTCTGCACCTTGCATTTGAAATTTAAATCACCATATGACTGAAGCACAAGGGCGTGTATATAGGCTGTGTGGATAAGTCAGAATGACAAGGTCTGGCACACGGGCCAGGGCCACAGATGTGTCAAGGCCTTGTGAAATTAGTCAGTGTCGACCACGGGTGGAAGACACGGGCATGTTTTAGGGGCACACAGATGTGTCCCTAGTTCAACACGGGTGTGTGGCCCCTGTTTTAATGAAAAGTTTTCCAAATTCGTGAAAGTCCTCGGTTAAATCCCAAAACCTATCGGAGGTTTGCTTAGAGCCACGTAGGTCAAGAAGGAACAAAAAATGGATTTTGAACGAAATGTTATAGCCCATTACTACATGTTCAAGTAAGGTTAAGCATGGTAATGCCTCGCATCTGGTCCCGTCGTCGGACATGGGTAAGGGGTGTTACATTTAGTGGTATCAGAGCCAGATTTAGTCGGTTCTCAGACTAAAGTAGCGTGAGTATGAGTCTAGCTGCACATGCCATATGTAGGGGTGATTGTGTAATAGTGTGACGACTCTTGACATTTTAAATTGTATTTGATATAGTTAATGGATCTTGATCCCGATTGAGCTGCAGCTGATGATGCTGCAAGTAATGCGCCGGCTCTAGCGCAAGAGACCACGCCAGTTAAAAGTAGACCCGAGACTTTGGGTCAGGGGAAAGAGGCTCGAGAAGCTTTTCTCCAAATAATGAGTAATTGGTACATAGAGTATATTCGAGCAAATCTGAATGCTCCACCTGCTCCGCCCCCGCCTATTCCTCAACCTACTCATGTAGCTTCCTAAGTAGTAGAAGTTGTAAGAAGAGAAAAGCCACCGGTTGATAGGATTCGGAAGCAAAGAGCTGAGAAATTCAGGGCTAGTAAGAACGATGATCCAGAAAGAGCAGAGTTCTGGCTCGAAAACACCATTCGGGTGTTTGATGAGCTATCGTGCACACCTAAAGAGTGCATGAAGTGTGTAGTTTCCCTTTTGAGAGATTTCGCTTACCAGTGGTGGAATACCCTTGTGTCGATGGTACCAAGGGAAAGGATCACATGGGAATTCTTTCAAGAAGAGTTTCAAAAGAAATATATAAGCCAAAGATTTATTGACCAGAAGAGAAAGGAATTCCTTGAACTGAAGCAAGGAAAGATGGCAATAACTGAATACGAGCGTGAGTTTGTGAGACTCAGTAAGTACGCTCGAGAGTGTGTGTCCTCGGAAGCCATTATGTGTAAGAGTTTTGAGGACGGGCTAAATGAAGATATAAAGTTGTTCGTTGATGTCCTTGAATTGAAAGAATTGTTGTGTTAGTAGACAGAGCCTGTAAGGCTGAAGACCTAGTTAAGGAGAAAAGAAAGGCTGAGATAGAGTCTCGTGACTCAAGAAAGAGACAGATGAGCAAAGCATTTCAATCATCATCTAAGAAGTTAATAGACTTCTTAACTCGATCAGCTACTTTAGCCGGGTTTTCAAATAAGAGTAAGAGTAAATAGTACTCAGGGCCTAAAGCCCATGCTACATCAGTTGCTAGTATTGGCAACCCTCGACCCAGTAGACCGGAGTGCCCACAGTGTGGCAGACGTCACTCCGGTGAATGTCGAGCAAATGAAAAAGCCTGCTTCAGGTGTGGGTCTTTAGACCATTTTATTAGAGATTGTCTAGAAGTAGATGAGAAAGAGAAGCCTCAGGAGGCAAGACCGGGAGGCACTACTAGAGGGAGATCACAGAGAAACCCGGGAAGCGGGGCAAGTAGTAAGACTACTTACAAGGAGCAGGTTGCAAGACCTGAGGGCCGAGCACCTGCAAGAACTTACGCCATTCGCGTTCGCGAAGAAGCATCATCTCCTGACGTGATTACGGGTATCTTTTCTCTCCATGATACTAAAGTTATTGCTTTAATAGATCCGGGATCTACCCATTCATATATATATGCATGAAATTAGTATCTAGAATGAGTATGCCCGTAGAGTCTATAGAATTTGTGATAAAGGTGTCTAATCCTTTAGACAAAAGTGTGTTAGTTGATAAAGTTTGCCCATTAATGATTAGAGGTCATTATTTTAAGGCAAATATAATGATATTTCCATTGATGAATTTGATATTATTCTTGGTATGGAGTGGTTAACCACTCATGATGTGACAGTAAATTGTGGAAAGAAATATATTGAATTGAGATGTGAAAATGGGGACACTCTTCGTGTTGAATCAGATGATCAAGACAGGTCACCGGTAGTGATATCTCATATGTCGGCCCAGAGGTATGTAAGGAAAGGGTATGAGGCTTATATAGCTTTTGTGATGAATGCTAGAGAAATGGAATTAAAGATTGAATCAGTTTCGGTAGTATGTGAGTACCCAGATGTATTTCCAGAAGAGTTGCCAGGGTTACCTCCAGTTAGAGAGGTTGAATTTTGTATCGAATTAGCTCCCGCCACTGCACCCATATCAATTGCACCTTATAGAATGGCTCCAACTGAGTTAAAAGAATTGAAGGCATAGTTGCAAGAGTTGACGGATAAAGGTTTTGCAAGACTGAATAGTTCTCCATGGGGTGCTCCAGTGCTATTTGTGAAAAAGAAAGATGGTTCCATGAGGTTATGCATAGATTATCGTTAGCTTAATAAAGTAACCGTGAAGAACAAGTACCCTTTGCCAAGGATCGATGAGTTATTCAATCAATTGAAGGGAGCCACCGTGTTTTCCAAGATAGACTTGAGATCAGGATATTACCAGTTGAGAGTGAAGGACTCAGACGTGCCTAAGACTGCTTTTCGAACGAGGTATGGGCACTATGAATTTCTAGTCATGCCATTCGGTTTGACAAATGCCCCTGCGGTGTTCATGGATCTAATGAACCGCATTTTTCGACCATTATTAGACAAGTTTGTTGTGGTATTTATTGATGATATACTAATATACTCCCGAGATGAACATGAACATGCCGAACACTTAAGTACAGTTTTGCATATTTTGCGAGATAATCGGCTGTATGCCAAGTTTAGTAAAAGTGAGTTTTGGCTAAAGGAAGTTGGATTATTGGGACACATTGTCTCGGAAGATGGGGTTCAAGTTGACCCAGGCAAAATCTCAGCTATTGTTGACTGGAAACCGCCGTAAAATGTGTCTAAGGTTAGAAGTTTTCTGGGCCTAGTTGGCTATTATTGACAGCTCGTCAAAGGATTTTCCATGATAGCTACACCGATGACGAGATTATTACAGAAAAGTGTAAAGTTTGAGTGGACAGAAAAGTGCTAATAGAGTTTTGAGAGATTAAAAGCCATGTTGACAGAGGCTCCAGTTCTTATACAACCTGAACCGGGGAAAGAATTTGTAATTTACAGTGATGCATCTTTAAAGGGATTGGGCTGTGTACTTATGCAAGAAGTCAAGGTGATAGCATATGCTTCCAGACAGCTCAAGCCACAGGAGAAGAACTATCCGACGCATGATTTAGAGTTGGCTACCATTTTTTTCGCATTGAAGATTTGGAGGCACCATTTGTATGGTGAAAGATGTCGGATATTCATAGATCACAAGAATTTAAAGTATTTGATGACTCAGAAAGAATTGAACTTAAGGCAACGAAGGTGGTTGGAGTTGATAAAAGACTATGAGCTTGTCATTGATTACCATCTGGGAAAGGCGAATGTAGTCGCCGACGCCTTAAGTAGAAAATCTTTATTTGCCTTGAGGGCTATGAATACCCAGATGACTGTATTAGAAGATGGTTCTATTCTAGCTGAGCTGAGGACTAGGCCTATGTTCCTCCAAGAGATCTACGAGGCTCAAAAGGATGATAGAGACTTACAGACCGGAAAGACTTAATGCGAGACAGGTGTCGAGTCTGATTTTCAGATCAATCCAGATGGATGTTTGATGTTTAGGGACTGAGTATGTGTACTGAGAAATAATGAGCTCATTCGTAAAGTTTTGCATGAAGCGCATAATGGATGCTTATCTGTGCATCCGAGTAGCACCAAGATGTATAACGACTTGAAGCAATGGTATTGATGGCCGAGTATGAATAAAGATATCTCTGAGTTTGTTTCAAGATGTTTAATTTGTCAGCAAGTGAAAGCAGAACATCAAGTACCCTCGGGTTTGTTACAACCTATAATGGTACCCGAGTGGAAATGGGATCAAGTCACTATGGATTTTGTATCAGGTTTGTCATTGACACCGAGCAAGAAAGATGCTGTATGGGTTGTAGTTGATAGACTTACAAAGTCAGCCCATTTCATACTGATGCGTGTCGATTATTCACTAGACAAGTTGGCAAACTTGTATATCTCTGAGATTGTGAGGCTACACGGAGTGCCTTTATCGATTATATCAGATAGAGATCTGAGATTCACTTCTAGATTTTGGAAAAAGTCGATTACTCACTAGACAAGTTGGCAAACTTGTATATCTCTGAGATTGTGAGGCTACACAGAGTGCCCTTATCGATTATATCAGATAGAGATCCGAGATTCACTTTCAGATTTTGGAAAAAGTTACACGAGGCCCTGGGCACAAAGTTGAAATTTAGTACGGGTTTTCACCCCCAAACCGACGGACAGTCGGAGAGGTTAATACAAGTACTTGAGGATATGCTTCGGTGTTGTGTTCTTGAATTTCAAGGTAGTTGGGAAAAGTATCTACCGTTGGTAGAATTTGCCTACAATAACAGTTTTCAGTCAAGTTTAAAAATGGCACCTTATGATGCTTTGTATGGGCGTAAGTGTCGAACGCCTTTATACTGGACTAAGCTTAAAGAAAACCAGATTTACGGAGTTGACTTGGTTAGAGAAATCGAAGAAAAAGTAAAGGTGATTTGAGACTATTTAAAGTTGCTTCTGACAGGCAGAAATCTTACTCGGATCTAAAAAGGAAAGAGATAGAATATCAAGTCGGTGATAGACTATTTTTAAAGGTTTCGCCATGGAGGAAAGTTATTAGATTTGGCCAGAAAGGCAAATTGAGTCGTCGTTTTATCGGACCATATGAGATCACTGAGAGACTAGGGCCAGTAGCCTATCGATTGGCTTTGCCGTTCGAGTTAAAGAAGATTCATGATGTGTTCCATGTGTCTATGTTGCGACGCTACTGATCAGACCCTTCGCATGTGATTACACCGACTAAGGTTGAGATTCGATCTGACATGACATACGCTGTAGAACCAGTCAACATTCTAGCCCGAGAAGTCAAGCAGTTAAGAGATAAAAGCATAGCCCTTGTGAAAGTGTTGTGGCAGAGACACGGGGTAGAAGAGGCTACATGGGAGCCCGAGGAGGCTATGAGGAACCAGTATCTGAATCTCTTCACTGGTAAGATTTTCAGGGATGAAAATCCCTAAGGGGGAATTGTAATAGCTCGATTTAGGGCTTAGTCAGAATAGTGGTGCGAGACCACAAATCCGAAGTAGAAAATATGTGTTTAAATGATTTTACAAGGCTTATGAAGTATTTGCATGATTGTGTGAAGGTCACATGAAGAAATTTTATTAATTAGTGAATAAACTATCCATTAGAACTAAATTGCAAAGAATAGAAAATGTGAGATTCTAGAAGGTTCAAGTATGAAATAGAATTATGAAAAAATCTTAGAGGTCCTTATTTAGCAATTAGACCATTATATTTGATGATGGACAAAAAGGTACATGGGAAGGAAAAATCTTAAGAAAGGGGTCATTAAGGGCATTTTAGTCATTTGGTTAATTAAAGAATAAAAAGGGAAAATAAGCCAACAATCATGTCCATCTTCTTCCTCATGGTGTCAAAATTTGCAAGGACTCCATAGCTAGGGTTTTGTTCATTTTCAAGCTTAAAGTAAGTGCATCCTAGCCCCGTTTTTAATGTTCTTCGTATTTTTGAAACCTTCATAGCTCGGTTTAGCTATTCCTAGCCATATATTGAGCTAGGGTTTATGTTCAAAAATTTACCTATTTATGACATGCTTATATTTTGATGTTTTACGGAAGAATATGAAAGTTTGATGTATGATAAACATCTTTTTCTAAGTGATTTTCATGAAAGATGCATGAAAAGGGACCAATTTGTAAAGTTATAGAAATGGTCATACATGAGTGAAATAGTGGGAATTTGATGTTGTTATAGTTGAGAAAATGATTCGGCTAGGCTTGAAATGCAAGAAAGTTGAATGAAAATCATTTTACGAGCCTAGGGGTGAAAGTGTAATTATGTGAAAGTTTAGGGGCAAAATCATAATTTTACCAAAATATGAATGATGAGTCAGTTTAGTCAATGCATGTGTTTAACAAGAGAAATTTATTATTATAGATCAAGAAACACGAAGCAAACACATTTTGAGATTCGAGGTAAGTTTGTATGAAATTAGTTTTTCATAATGTTCGATATTTGAAATCGTTCATTATTATGTTAATGCATGTTATTGTGAACGAAATCGAGCTATAAAGTCTCGATGAGTAAATAATGAGAACAGGCTAAATTGTAGTTTCGGTTATAGTTCTGGAATAAGTATATAACCTACGTATGCATATGAGAAAGGAATGGTCTCGTATAAGACCATATCTAGGATATGACTTCAACACCAAAGGATGATCTCATGTAAGACCATATCTAGGATATGGCATCGACATCTAAGTACGATCTCGTATAAGACCATGTCTGGGACATGGCATCAACATTGAGTTATAAGATCCCATATAAGACCATATCTGGGATATGGCGTCGGTACTAAGGAATGATCCCATGTAAGACCATATTTGGGATATGGCGTTGGCATCAAATCTTATGTGTGTTAAGCTTGAATGATTCATTATGATCTGATTTATTCATAAGCAAAAGAATCAAGTATGTGAGTTGGCCTAGATCCAAGTCTATTTATGGATGGCCTTGAGTGATGTTCATGGTATGAATGATAAAGATGTGAGTTTATGGCTATGTTAGCAAATGTGCTAAACTACATGAATCAGTGATACAGGTATCTTGAGTAAGTACTTTTATTCATTGGTGTTATGTCACCATTGTTTCATGATATGAATGATTATAGTTTTAGTAAATTATCATCCTAGAGTTTCATCCAAACTTACTAAGCCATATGCTTACCCCTCTCTCTTCCCTTTTCCTTGTAGTTTCGCGAAGTTAGCTTGAGGACCATTGGACGTCGGAGCTCGGAATCACACTATCGACATCATTTTGGTATAACAATTTAGACTTATTTTGAGTATGGCATGTATAGGACTCGAGTATTTTATTAAGTTGTAATTGTTAGCCAAAATGTTAGCTATGTATATTACTAAAGTCATTTTGTAAATGGTCTTGAGTTAGGCCCATACTTGGCAAATCCTTTTGCTCAATGAAGGTAAATTTCATGAAGTGTATGCTCTTGTGTATGTCTCGATTTCTTAAATTTTTGGAGATATTAATTGGTCATCTTTTAAATCGAAATGATTTGAAGTGGAGTTTGCGTGTGTGCGATGTAGGGTGGCAAAATGGCTTGGTAGATAGCCTGCTAATTGTCCGTATGGGTAGACAAACGGGCGTGTGTCTAGATCGTGTGCGAGGCATGGCTAGCACATGGGTGTATACCCAGGCCGTGTGAAGTTTGCACCTTGCATTTGAAATTTAAATCGCCACACGACTGAAGCACACGGGTGTGTGTATAGGCCGTGTGGGTAAGTCAGAATGACAAGATCTGGCACACGGGCCAGGGCCACGTACGTGTCAAGGCCGTGTGAAATTAGTCAGTGTCGACCACGGGTGGAAGACACGGGCATATTTTAGGGGCACATGGACGTGTCCCTGGTTCAACACGGGATTGTGGCCCCTGTTTTAATGAAAAGGTTTCCAAATTTGTGAAAGTCCTCGGTTAAATCCCAAAACCTCTCGGAGGTATGCTTAAAGCCACGTAGGTCAAGAATGAACAAGAAATGGATTTTGAACAAAATGTTATAGCCCGTTACTACACGTTCAAGTAAGGTTAAGCATGGTAATGCCTCGCATCTGGTCCCGTCGTCGGACACGGGTAAGGGGTGTTACAAATTAAGTCTACTTCATCCATCACTTTCACTAATCATGTCTTAATATAATTTATAGATAATCATACATTAGAAATTTAAATTAAAATGATAATAAAGAGCATAAGCAATCCAAGCAAAAATTTTAATGTCAAAACATAGGAATCTCCCTTACCTTAATAATTACTTGAAATTCAAACTCACAAGGTTGAACATCCTTACTAAGATTCACTCAAAGCACACAAAGTGTTTAAGAGCTGATTAATATGCACTCAATAGTCAAACGAGGAATGCCATTACCATAAGATTGCTTAAGAATAAAATCTGCACCACTACCAATATGAGATGACACAAAGATCCAGAGGTCTTAACAAGGGTTGTAATGGGGCTTAGGTCAAGGTAAAGAAAGTTATAAAGGGTGAGTATAGTCGAAAATTGAAATGATAAGTTACCCAACCAAAAGAGTAATATGCTAAATTGAAAATTAATTAACATTAAATAAAAAAAATGAATTGGACTGAGCTTTTATACAAGAAATGGTAATGATGATTTAAGCTCAAAAAATAAGATGATGTGGCTTATAACATGCATATTGACCTCTCAATTGAACAAGATAGCCTGAAATTTTGTTCTTTTAATTTTTTTTCATTTTTTCCTCGTTTTTTAGTTTTGTTTTCATATAAAAATTTCAGCAATACTATAACACTCCAAACCCAGCCCATGCGTTACGGCCAGATCTGACATGTCACATGAGAAAAATACTACGAAGTCCTTTTTATTTGGACATAAATAGATTTAAAATCGATTAAAACAAACTCCCATTTAAAATTTTTGATAAAGTATTATTGATTAAGACATTGATTGATAAATCGATAAATTTGAGATACGAAAATCTTATAAACCGTGACTTTGAAAATATCGTTAATAATTCGAGAAGTTTTAAAAGAATTTGAAAATATTTTTCGAAAAGTGTTGATGAAAATTTTAAGAGAAAATTTTCGAGTTTTAAAAAAAATATATTTATGAAAGTTTATTATGAAACCCTTTGTGTATCCATTTTAGAAAGACGTTTATTTAAGTTTTTAGAAAAATCTCAATTTGAAGTACTTAGAGCAAATTATAAATTCGTCAAACAATAAACAAAACAAAAATTAATCCAGAGGCCTTATTACAACCTTAACTCAAAATAGTAAAGTAATTAAATGTACTAAAAGAAATCCAAATTCCAAATTAAACCGTTTTTGTAGTATGGCCTCCACCGAGTCATCCATGGCCCAAGTCTCCATCACTGATCATTACCTGAAAGGGGGTAAGGAAAAACGGGGTGAGTTACTAGAACTAAGTGTATAACCCCCTTACCCTTGTCCACTGGGCCTAAATCCCATTAAGCAATACTTTGGGTCTAAGCCCATTTACAATAATCATAATGTATCAATTATATCATGTGTATGAAATGCAATTCCCAAACCAAACCTAGTAATCCATCCGCTACACACCATCCGTACCAACCAATACACCTATGGGGATCAAGTTAACCCACCCCGCCAACACACCAATCGCAGGCATTAAGCCATTTATAACAAATTTAATTGTGGACAAGCCACCAGAATAACAGAATTTACATTGCCACTATACAGATTTGTGGCAGAGCCACCAGAACTTCTCTTCAATATTATCCCATCCCATGCAAAATCATGTATATCATGCATAACAAATCATGTTTTTTACAATACAACAACAGTAATTCATTTGGATTATTCATTACAAAAGTACGGCCCATTATAACAAATTATCAAATAGGCCCATTAAGCAAAATATCAGATTTGCCCATTTAGCAAAATATCAGATCGGCCCATTTAGCAAAAATATCAGATCGGCCCATTTAGCAAAAATATCAGATCGGCCTATTCAGCAAAATATCAGATCGGCCCATTTAGCAAAATATCAGATCGACCCATTTAGCATAAATATCAGATCGACCCATTTAGCAAAATATCAAATTGGCCATCTAGCCATAATATTAGATTGGCCCATTTATCACTATGTCAATTCGGCCCATTAAGCAATTTCGTATTTCGGCCCTTTAAGGGTATTTTCACAATTTGCACAATGATACTACCAATTTCGTCAATTTTATCAAAATAATATATCTTAGGCCAATTTTTCTGATTTAGGCCCTATTACAATTTTAGTCATAGCGATTTGTTTCCGATACTATATCCACCTTAAATCCACGAAAAATGGTGTGAGATTACACACCTGATTACAGTAAGCACTAAGCCTTCTTGCTCGTTGACACCCTTGGAATCGTGAATGACCACGATTTGTCGGTTTTCTCCGGATGACGGTCCACCACCCGGTGGAAAATCCCGAACCACGTATGCCTCAAAATTGTGAATGACCTCGAATAGTCGATTCTCACCAGATGATGGTCCACAACCCGGTGGAAAGTCCCGAATCGATGATACTGCCCTTCGCTTAAATTTAGGAGTAGGGATCGCAAGTCCGTTCCTTTTGCGATCTTCAATCACTATCCCTTTCGATACGATATTGCTTGTCTCCATTGAAAACAAATCTTGGTCAAAACTTATAATACGTTGATATGAAACAATTTACTAAAGAAAAAGGGTCGGCTTACCACTATTTCCATAAAAGCAACGAGTGGATAGATCGAGCGTTTTAGTCCCCAAAAATATGCAATCGATTAGTCCAACCACTATTTCGTTAACAACCAATCAAATATAGAACGATATCAAATAATCCAAAAAGAAACTCTTTACCTTAACGAGATTGAATCCGATTTCCACCGTTCGTCTTAGGGCTAGGAAGATACACGGCCACTCACTTAGAACACTACGAATAAGGTATTGATCACAACATGAGAGTGATGAGAAGAGTGATGTTTCGATAAGAAACAAAGTGAATTAACTGAATAATGATGAACATTCATATTCGGTTAGAAAGAAAAAGAAAATGAAATGAAAAGAGAGGGATATAAGGTCACTTACCGTTTTGATTAAGAAGAGTTTTTCCCACACGATAGGGAACGAAATGGTGAAGAAATAGAATGATATTGGATTCGGCTAAAGAAAAAATCACACAAGAAAATATGATCACAAGTGATGTCGATTAAAGAAGAAGAAGGAAAAAGATTGGGGTGAAATGGTCAAAAGAAAAGGATGAATGGAGAAAAGTGTTTTGGGTAGATTTGGCTATCAAAGGGGAGATGAGCAAAGGTGAGTGTTTCGGCCAAACAAAAGGAAAATAGTGCACAAATGTGCTAGGAGATTTCGGCCAAAGAAAAACAAAAAGAAAGAGATGGATTTGAAAAGAAAACACAAATGGTCAAAGGAGTAAAAACTGTACCTCTCATGCACCAAAAAAAAAAATAACAAAATGGTCTAAAATAAAAAGAGAAATTCGGCTATCCCCTCCCCCTAACAAAACAGTCCATAACATGCCAATAATGTCAAAAATTTGGCCAAACAATCTTTCCATAACACTTTCCTTTTTTTGTACCAACATGTCTCCCATACTTGCCTTTTCTTTTGATTTCTTTCCCCAACCTCAACCTTTCCTTATTTCCTTAGCCACCTTGCAAAAAATACAAAGTCCACCTTGCCATATATACATCTTGGCTGACACTTAGGGAAAGTATACAAAAATAATAGTCAAAATTTGCACACTATGGGATTTTAACCTCCTCCCTCAAAGTCCTTCACTTGATGCCATAACCTCTTTACTAATTGCTCATTTATGCTAGCAATTTACTCATTTATTTCCATAAGCATTAAGGTCACTTACTATATCTCCTTAAAGTGCTAAAACACAAAATTTTTACTTGGGCCCAAATAGACCCCGAGCCTTCTCATAACCCCTAAACATGCACAATAATATTTTTAACTAGCTTAACACAAGCAAAAATGCAACAATTAAAATTCCAAATTTTGGGATGTTACAATTCTACCCCCTTAAAGAAAATTTCATCCTCAAAATTTACCTAATTAAAAGAGATGAGGATATTGCTGCCGAATCGTGTCCTCAGGCTCCCACGTAGCTTCCTCTGATCCATGATTATGCCATAATACTTTGACTAACGGTACCGACTTCCTTCTCAGCACCTTAACGTCCCGATCTAAAATTTGCACTGGCTCCTTTTTGAAAGACAAGTCAGGTCTTATCTCAATTTCTTCTACTGGTACTATATGAGATGGATTCGATCGATAACGCCTTAACATTGAGACATGGAATACACAATGTATCTGACTCAAGTCCGGAGGTAACTCAAGCTGATAAGCCACTGACCCAACACGTTTCAATACCCGGTACAGTCCGATGAACCTAGGGCTCAACTTGCCATTTCGTCCAAATCTGAAGATCTTCTTCCAAGGTGAGACCTTTAAAAAGACTTGATCTCCCACCGCAAACTCAATATCCTTACACTTCAGATCCGCATACGATTTTTGTCTATCCGAAGCTTCCTTTAACCGTGCCCGAATTACCTTTACTTTTTCCCCTATCTCTGATATCAGCTCAGGACCCAATAACTGTCGCTCCCCCAATTCAGTCCAACAAGTAGGAGTACGACACCTACGACCATACAACGCCTCGTAGGGTGCCATCTGGATGCTGGATTGATAGATGTTGTTGTATGCAAACTCTGCCAACGGTAGGAAATCCTCCCCACTACCCCTAAAGTCAATCACACAGCCTCTTAACATGTCTTCCAGAATTTGGATTATTCTCTCCGACTGACCATCTATCTGAGGATGAAATGCCGTGCTGAAATTCAACCTTGTTCCCAAAGCTTCATGTAAGGCTTGCCAAAACCGTGATGTAAACCTAGGGTCCCTGTCCGATATAATAGACACTGGTACCCCATGTAACCTCACTATCTCTGCTAGATACAACTTAGCCAACTTCTGCAATGAGTAATCCGTACGACTAGGTAGGAAATGAGCAGTCTTCGTCAACTGATCCACTATTACCCAGACAGAATCTTTCTTAGTATACGATAAGGGTAACCCACTAACAAAATCCATCGTTATTCTTTCCCATTTCCATAATGGAATCTTTATCGATTGTAGCAATCCCGACGGCAATTGATGTTCCGCCTTCACTTGCTGACATGTCAAGCACCTACTCACGAAATCAGTAACCTCCCGCTTCAACCCTGGCCACCAATTCTGCTTGCGGAGGTCTCGATACATTTTATTTCCCCTGGGGTGCATAGCATATGGACTACTGTGTGCCTCACGCAGAATCATCTGTCTCAATTCCAAATCTTTGGGCATACAAATTCTTCTAAGGAAACACAACACTCCATCACTATGTAATCCAAAATCCCCTATCACACCACCTTTCACTTGCTGAAGTAAGGAACCCAACCTTTCATCTGATAACTGTTTTTCTTTAATCTGACCTACCTATGCAGGCTTCACCTGAAGTTCGGCTAGCAAACTACCATCTTCGTACAAGCTGAGATGAGCGAACATCGCTTTCAAATCCGATATCACCTTGGGACTCAGTGCATCTGCCACCACATTAGCCTTTCCGGGATGATACTCGATTGAAAAGTCATAATCCTTCAATAGTTCTATCCACTTCCGCTGTCTTAAGTTCAACTCCTTTTGGGTAAGGACGTACTTTAGACTCTTATGATCCTTATAGATGATCGACTTCTCACTGTACAGGTAGTGTCTCCAAATCTTCAAAGCAAACACCACTACAGCCAACTCCAAATCATGAGTGGGATAATTCACTTCATGCGGCCTTAACTGACGAGATGCATAAGCCACCACTTTTCCACCTTACATCAACACACATCCCAAGCCCGTGTGTGACGCATCACAGTAAACAATAAACTCTTTTCCAGCCTCAAGTTGAATCAATACTGGCGCTTCCGTCAGAATCTTCTTCAATTTCTCAAAGCTCTCTTGCTGCTGATCTGACCACACAAATGGTACTCCCTTGCGCAACAGTTTAGTTAGGGGTGCAGCAATCAACGAAAACTCCTCAACGAAACGCCTGTAATAACTAACCAACCCTAAGAAACTCCGAATTTCGGCCACTGACTTCGGTGGTTTACAATCCAGCATAGCCTCTACCTTTCGAGGATCAACTCTAATTCCTTCGGCAGACACAACATATCCCAAAAAGGTCACTTCCTTCAGCCAAAATTCACACTTACTGAATTTGGCATACTGTTGCTTTTCCCGCAATATCTGCAATATTACCCGCAGATGTGAATCATGCTCTTCTTTATTCTTTGAGTATACCAAGATGACATCTATGAACACCACCACAAACCGGTCTAGATAGGGTTGGAAGACCCGGTTCATCATGTCCATAAATGTACTTGGTGCATTAGTCAACCCAAACGGCATCACCAAGAACTCATAATGCCCATAATGAGTTCGAAACGCTGTCTTATGAATATCCGCCTCCTTGACTTTAAGCACCAACCCGATCTTAAATCTATCTTCGAGAAAACTGAAGCTCCTCTCAGTTGATCAAACAGATCGTCGATTCTCAGCAACGGATACCTATTCTTGATCGTCAACTTATTCAACTGCCTATAATCGATACACATACGCATCGAGCCATCCTTCTTCTTAACGAACAAGACCGGCGCTCCCCATGGTGACACACTCGGTCGAATGAATCCCCGATCCAACAACTCCTGAATCTGAGCTTTAAGTTCTTCTAACTCCTTCGGCATCATTCTATAGGGAGCAATGGACACCAGAGCCGTTCCAGGCAATAATTCAATGCCAAACTCAACCTCCCGATCCTGAGGCAATCCTGGAAGTTCCTCGGGAAAGACGTCCAAAAACTCTTTCACCGTTCCAACACTTTCCACCGACAATTCCTTAGCATTCAAAGCACTAATGAAAGCTAGGAATGCTCCACACCCCTTTCTCACCAACCTTTCTGCCTTTAAAACAGATACCACATTAGATAGATAGTTTCTTCTTTCACCTATCATCATCACTTTCTTATCCTCCAAAGTTCTTACTATCATCTTCTTTGCAGCACAATCCAAACTCGCACGGTGTTTCACCAACCAGTCCATGCCCAAAATAAGGTCAAACTCACCGAATGGCAGTTCCATCAAATCCGCCAAAAATGTTTCTCCCTGAATTTCTAGGGGCACATCTCTAAACAATCTATTTACTATCACAGACTGTCCTAAAGGACTAATTACCGCCATCTCTCTAGCAGTAATCTCAAATCTAATGTTCAGATTTCCAAATACAGCACTAGCAACATACGAATGGGTGGATCCGATATCTATTAAAGCAGTAACAGGTACATCAGATATGAGGAACGTATCGGTTATCACATCAGGTGCATCGCCATCCTTTCAATGTTTGACCGCATAAACCAACCCTGGCTGCCTCGCCTCCGCATTACCCCTATAACCAGTACCTCTACCCGGTGCACCCTGACCTCGTCCTACGCCATTACCACCTCGACCTGGCCCACGGCCCCTCGGTGGCTGCTGAGCGCCTCTAGCTGGCTGTGCATCATAGTTACGAGCATCCTGAGTCTGAGCAGTCTGGCGAGGGAAATTTTTAAGCTGATGGTCCTTGGAACCACATTTGAAACAACCACCGGTTCTCTTCCAGCATTCACCCGGGTGTCGTTTTCTGCAATCCGCACATGGTTGTATCTGATTGGTAGTAGCTAGTACTCTAGCTCGAGCTGGCTCATTATTCTTGGGCCTCTTCTGAAACCCTCTAGCAGGACCTGAGTACTTAAAGTCCCTCTTACTCCTGCCCCTATCTTTTTCTCGATTTTGCCGCTACGAATGCTTAGCTTCTTCATCTATCTTCACTTTCTCCACCAGTGTGGCAAAGTTCCTTTCTTGTTGTGGGGCTATCAGTACCCGCAACTCATTACTCAGCCCGTCCTCAAAACGCACACAACGTTCATAGTCAGTTGGCACTATACCCCGGGCGTAACGACTCAGAAGCAGAAATTTCGCCTTATAAGCTGCCACAGTCTTACCTCCTTGGACCTGATTTAGGAATTCTTTCCTTCGGGCATCCACATAGCTAGCCCCGACATACTTTCCCTGGAATGTCGTTTTGAAGAATTCCCAGGTAATACGTTCGGCCTAAGTGCCTTCCTGAATAGTGAGCCACCATTGATACGCCTCGTCTCTCAACAAGGACACAACTCCCCTCAGTTTCTGCTCGATGGTGCAATCCAAATCATCCATGATCCGCTCCACTGCCTCGAGCCAATACTCCACTACATTTGGGGCTACACCCGAGATACCCCTAAAAACCTCAGCATCATTTGATCTGAATCGTTCCAAAATTGACCCACGAGCTGCTGGCCCAGTTTTAGCCCCAGCAACCCTTTCCAAGACTTGCAACATTGCTTCGGACAGAGCGATGCCCTCCCTCATACGATCATGTTATCCAGCTTCTGTCACAGGTGACGCAGGTGCGTCCATTTTCGGCATATGTCCCGACGCTTCAGACGCAATTCTAGCGCCTCGGCCTCTACCACTGCCACGTCTACCGCGTCCACGTCCTCTAGCACTCATATTGGCTAATTCAATTTAATCTGATTTAAAAGTCTTATGAGTTAGTATACTATTTCGGTGTTTATTAAACAATATTTTATGAAACATAAGAAGTAAAGTCGTTTTCGTAAACGCATCCTATAGTCTCAATCTCTATAGTTTCAATACCTAAAACTAGAAGTTCTAGAGTATTCCTATGGTCATATCATAATCATAATCATACAATAATAACACAATACTTACTTGACTTGGTGCCGGATACCTGTGGTGCCATACTTTTTTTTTAAACATGCATTTAAAATTTAAAACAGCTTTGGAAAACATTTTTGAACCCAAACCACAACCGAATTTTGAACCGGGCTCTGATACCATAAAATGTAACACTCCAAACCCGGCCCATGCGTTATGGCCAGATCTGACATGTCACATGAGAAAAATACTACGAAGTCCCTTTTATTTGTACATAAATAGATTTAAAATTGATTAAAACAAACTCCCATTTAAAATTTTTTGATAAAGTATTATTGAATAAGAGATTGATTGATAAATCGATAAATTTGAGATACGAAAATCTTATAAACCGTGACTTTGAAAATATCGTTAATAATTCGAGAAGTGTTAAAAGAATTTGAAAATATTTTTCGAAAAGTGTTGATGAAAATTTTAAGAGAAAATTTCCGAGTTTAAAAAAATATATATTTATGAAAGTTTATTATGAAACCCTTTGTGTATCCATTTTAGAAAGACGTTTATTTAAGTTTTTAGAAAAATCTCAATTTGAAGTACTTAGAGCAAATTATAAATTCGTCAAACGATAAACAAAACAAATATTAATCCAGAGGCCTTATTACAACCTTAACTCAAAATAGTAAAGTAATTAAATGTACTAAAAGAAATCCAAATTCCAAATTAAACCGTTTTTGTAGTATGGCCTCCACCGAGTCATCCATGGCCCAAGTCTCCATCACTGATCATTACCTGAAAGGGGTAAGGAAAAACGGGGTGAGTTACTAGAACCCAGTGTATAACCTCCTTACCGTTGTCCACTGGGCCTAAATCCAATTAAGCAATACTTTGGGCCTAAGCCCATTTACAATAATCATAATGTATCAATTATATCATGTGTATGAAATGCAATTCCCAAACCAAACCTAGTAATCCATCCGCTACACACCACCCGTACCAACCAACACACCTGTGGGGATCAAGTCAACCCACCCCGCCAACACACCAATCGCAGGCATTAAGCCATTTATAACAAATTTAATTGTGGACAAGCCACCAGAATAACAGAATTTACGTGGCATTGCCACTATATAGATTTGTGGCAGAGCCACCAGAACTTCTCTTCAATATTATCCCATCCCATGCAAAATCATGTATATCATGCATAACAAATCATGATTTTTACAATATAACAACAATAACTCATTTGGATTATTCATTACAAAAGTATGGCCCATTATAACAAATTATCAAATAGGCCCGTTAAGCAAAATATCAGATTTACCCATTTAGCAAAATATCAGATCGGCCCATTTAGCAAAAATATCAGATTGGCCCATTTAGCAAAATATCAGATCGACCCATTTAGCAAAAATATCAGATCTGCCCATTTAGCAAAATATCAGATCGACCCATTTAGCCCATTTAGCAAAATATCAGATCGGCCCATTTAGCAAAAATATCAGATCGGCCCATTTAGCAAAATATCAGATCGGCCATTTAGCAAAATATCAAATCGGCCCATTTAGCAAAATATCAAATTGTCCATCTGGCCATAATATCAGATTGGCCCATTTATCACTATGTCAATTCGGCCCATTAAGCAATTTCGTATTTCGGCCCTTTAAGGGTATTTTCACAATTTGCACAATGATACTACCAATTTCGTCAATTTTATCAAAATAATATATCTTAGGCCAATTTTTCCGATTTACGCCCTATTACGATTTTAGTCATAGCGATTTGTTT
The DNA here is from genome assembly GCA_005393395.2 of Gossypium australe. Taxonomy (NCBI): domain Eukaryota; kingdom Viridiplantae; phylum Streptophyta; class Magnoliopsida; order Malvales; family Malvaceae; genus Gossypium; species Gossypium australe. The sequence goes on from CM016617.1 coordinate 99,055,227, forward strand.
CCTATACTATATCCACCTTAAACCCACAAAAAATGGTGTGAGATTACACACCTGATTACAGTAAGCACTAAGCCTTCTTGCTCGTCGACACCCTTGGAATCGTGAATGACCATGATTTGTCAGTTTTCTCCGGATGACGGTCCACCACCCGGTGGAAAATCCCGAGCCACGGATGCCTCAAAATTGTGAACGACCTCGGATAGTCGATTTTCACCAGATGATGGTTCACAACCCGGTGGAAAGTCCCGAATCGCCGATCAACAAAGTAGAATCAACAAAAATGCATTAAAGTATAAATAAATAAAAATGCATATGAATCTATAGATTATCACAAAGCAGAATCAACAAAAAAGATAAATTTAAAAAAGATAACTTGTATGCAAAATTTAAGAAAAATTACTTACACAACATGCATATATTCAAGGACAAAGTCGATTGAAAGTATAAAATCCTCCCAACACTTAAGATGTGCATTGTCTTCAATGTAAAAACAAAGATAAACATAATAAACAACATAAAATAGTAACAAGCTGAGAGAACTGAAATTGCCTTGAATTGCGATGATTGGGTAGAGATAGTGAAATCTTAAATCATTGAAGATCCAAAGTTAAGTACAATTATCCTAGCAACAATCAAAAGAAAACAAAATAACATAAAAAGGTAAAAAGAAAACAGAAGAAAAATAAAACAAAAAAAGTTCTAGGGAAAAATAAAACAATAATAAAAGAGGATAGGAAGAAGAGTCGGTGTTGAGGAGGGGAAGGGAAAAGAAATAAAATAAATAAAAAAGAAAAAAAGAAAAAAAATGACATAAAGAATAAAGAAGGGGGAAGGAAAATAAAAGAAATAGTGGAGTTAAAGAGGGGGAGAATAAAAGGTAGTAGGGTTTGGGAAACAAAGAGGATGCAAAAAGAAACGAAAGGGAAAAAAGAAAGAAAGAAAGAAAAACAAAAATGAAAATGAAATGGTGCGTTTTGAAAAACATGTGACATGGTCGTGTCTCTAGGCTGTGTAACTTTCGGGAACCATTTGCTTCCAAAAACAACCATTTGTAGTCTTCACACGGCTATGTTGCCAGAATGTGTGGTCCACACAATCGTGTTTCCGGGTCATGTACTTCTCTCTAGGCCTTGTGCCTTTCGCAAAAAATAAAATTGTTCTCTAGTATTCACATGCTCGTGTAGCCAGGCCGTGTGCCTTTCAGGAACTGTGTGGTTCCACATTCATTCCCGTTTTAGTATTCACACGACCGTGTAGGTCACATGGCCGTGTGGCCAGCCTGTGTGGCTCACATAGCCATGTCTTCAATCCATGTGGGTTAAGCAAAATAGTTCATTTTTTTAACTTGCAATAATTAAACTAACCAAATTCAAAATTCAAAAACAATGAACTAAAAATGATGAAAAAGAAAAAGAACATAAAATTCAAATATGCAACATATGCAATAAAAAAACAATATCGAGAAGCACTTGTTTAAAGTCTAAAGCTTAAATTCTCTATGTAATGCATGATCAACCAGGATCTTGGAGTTCGAACTCTTGTTTCCCATTAACAACATCACTACCAAGATAGAGTTTGAGGCAATGACTGTTTACCTTAAACGTGCTATATTTAGGACGTGTTACCTCAATTTTTCCAGATGGAAACATGTTTTTACCACAAATGGACCTAACCATCTTGACATAAGATCTCCAGGGATGAAACACCCCAAACCCGGCCCACGAGCCTTGACCGGATCTGGTATGTTCCTCGATGTAAGCCGGTTCGAATTTCTTTTGTTACTTAGGAAAAACTTGTGTGTTTTGAAAGAAAGATTGTTTTGGGTTGGGCTTGAGTTGAAAACGAGTTTATTTTATATTGAAAACCCATTTATTTCAGGTGACACAATATTTAGAGTTTATTTTAAATTAAATTGAATTAATCTTTAATAATTAAAATTTTGTAACATAGTAAATAAAACAGAAATAAAATAATTCCCTATGCCCTTATTACCTCAAAATAATTCCCAAAAATAAATTAAAATGCTTAAATAGAATAAAAGTCCAAATAATAAAATTTTCCTTGCTGTGCATGGCCACCTTTAAGCTCCTGCCAACCCAGTCCATTACTGATCGTCACCTGAAAAAGGTTCCCACAACGGGGTGAGTCAAACAGACTCAATGTGTAACCAACACTATAACTTAACAATTCAGGCATACAATGTCATATCACATACTTATTCATATAACAGATATAAAGTAATGATGCAAACCCGAACCCAAGCCTAGATGCCATCCGCTACACATCACCCGTACCAACCTGCACACCGTGGGGACTACTAAGTCAACCCTCCATCCGCTACACACCATCGAAGGCAGTCGCTGCAGTCGACATGCTCATCGCCCTTATAAAATTCGTGGTCTTAGGTCACCACATTCAGATATCGTGGTCTTAGGTCACCACATTCAAATATCGTGGTCTTAGGTCACCACATTCAGATATCATGGTCTTAGGTCACCACATTCACTTCCCCTTTCATATAACCCGTATGCCCCATATCATACATATCATGCACATCATGCCTTAGTTTACATTCTTATCACTTTTCACATGTTACATATATAACATAATTTCATATTCCTAGTAGGAGTAGGAAACGTACCTGAGTACTTTTGTACCATTACATGGTACCTTGGCCATATTCTTACACATTCTTATAGTCACATACATATTAATTATTGCCATAAATATATCAAGAAATAGTGTGAGGTACACACCTGATTCGCTTAAGGTTTCCAATCCAAATCCCGAAAAGCTTGATCTAATGCCTTAGATCTTAAATCTCTACATTTAATCAATCATTTAATACTTAGTAAAGAGCCATTCGGCCATAAATCCAAGTCCTAGTAGGATTAGTACACTAAAACTTACCTTGCTGTCGAATTGACTATAGTCAAATCCCGAAACTTTGCAGAGTTCTCCCCTTGCAATCGGCTAGGCACTAAAATCACTTAACTAATTAGTTTCGGCTTTTAAATAATTAATGAACACATATATTTACCAAACATGGCCTTGGCCGAATGCTATAGACACTTACCTTCTGGATTTTAAATCCCGCAACTCACTGAATAACAAGGGAACATGCGGCCTATGGTGTACCTTCGGGAAAAGAACTTCTCCTTCCTTGTAGTCGACACTTAGTAAAACCCGAAAGATCTCTTCAAGGTTTCGGCAACAAGATACTAATGGGGTTAGTCCTAGATTTCGGCAAATCTTAAAGGAAAAGAGGATGAAATTGAATGAGATCTTACCCTTACTTTAGAGATCGGCAATCCTTGCTTGAACCTTTAGCAATATTCGGCTTTTAGGAGATTGAGAGAACAAGAATAAGAGAATAAGGTGTAGAAGGATTCGGCCAAAGAGAATCAAAAAGAAAAAGAGGATGATGAGCAGAGAGAATTCGGCAGAGGGAAGAAAGAGTGGAGAAATTTGCTAGAGAATTTCGGCAGAGTCTTCAAGGAAAAAGAAAATAATGCTGAATGGCCTCTCTTTTCCTTTTATAGCCGAATTTACTAGCTTAGAATCCCTTACTTGGCCACCACTCTTCTATTTTGATAGCTTTATCACTTTAATCATCACCTAAAACTTAATCCAATAATTATCTCTTATCTCTTAATAAAAATATCTATAAAAATCCATCATTTATCCATCTATTTGCCGAATTTTAACAACAATAAAACACCTCCCTATAGAGCCTTAATGCCGTCCACTTCTCTTGTTCCTGGCACCAAAATAAAATTCTTTTATTTGCTCCCCAAGTGACTCGAACCCAGGCCCAATTGCACCTGCTTGTGGCGTCAACTCCAGAGGCCCTAAGTGGCATCTCCAGGCCACTTTTCCAAGCCTGTTTGTGTGTCATATTTCACCCATAAATTTTCTTAAGGCCACCCTGCTTTAATTCCCTCTCTTAACCTCAGAACTTAACTTTTCCTAAAACGTTTCCTTACATTTCCTTACATTTCCTTACATTTCATTACATTTCCAAGTTTCCAAAAATGTTCGTTTGCCTCCTTTAAACTTAACATTTCTAAAGCATTTCCTTACATTTCCAAGACATTTCCCTACATTTCCAAGACAAGACATTTCCTTACATTTCTAGGACATTTCCTTACATTTCCAAGGTTCTAAGAATGCACACAACACATCCATATCACAATAAACATGCTATTTCATAAAATTAAGCAAAAATGCATAGGCTCATTTTCAGGATGTTACAGTTCTACCCCCTTAAAAATAATTTCGTCCTCGAAATTACTTGGCTAAATGCGCTCCTACTCACTACACTACGCTTCCGTTGCGCACTCTAATCTTAATAATACTATTATACTTCCTAGGCACAGTCTCTAGGTTCACATCCAAGGTTTCAGTCACTTCACTTAGCAATATAAGAAAAAGCTAACCGAACAAGGCAATTAAGGTGTTCCAAAAATGAGGAACATACTCGTTGTCACATCTGGCACATCTTCCTCTGCTCATCAATATACCGTGTGCCAACATATTTCTTCTGATATGCTGCCTTAACATAATCCCAGGTCAGATCCTCAGCTGTGGCTCCATCCCGAACTGTGAGCCACCACTGATACGCTTCATCGCGTAACAGTGCCACCATTCCTTTCAACTTATCCTCAGGGGTCAGATCCAACTCATCCATAATCCGTTCTGTTGCTTCCAACCAATATTCAGCTGTACTGGGTGCTACACCAGATACTCCACGAAACATCTCAGCCCCATTGGCTTGGAGTCGCTCGGGTACAGATTTCCGAGCTCCCATATTTCCACCCGCTCCAGCCACCATTTTCAAAACTCGCAGCACAGCCTACGACACAGCATCATCCCCCGTCTGAGCTTGCTGTTCGACACCAACAGCTGGGGGGTGGTGGCGGTGGTATCTCATTATCAGATCCTTGACCCGATCTAACGGGTTCCGACACAGTCATTCTTCCTCGACCACGTCCACGACGACCACGTCCTCTAGAACTCATTTCTAACGACTGCGCTTTAATCTTATTAAGAAATTTTATGAATTAGCCTTTATTCCACTGATTACCCGCGAAGAAGTTTTATGAAAAGAATTTTTTAGGAGTGGTTCTTTCGTATTCATACATGCACACAGTCTTTACATTCATACATTCATCAATCAATTATGAACTTTCGTTCATTCAGAGAAATGTTGTAGTTTTCATTATTGTTGTTTTTCCACTACCTAGGGGTATTTTCGTAATTTGCCCTACAGGGGTATTTTTGTATTAAATTTTTTTCAAAATAAGGTTCCTTGTGGATTTTGTCAATAAGGGTATTTTGGTAATTTTTTTTTGAGATCCCGGGAGTATTTCGGAAATTTTGAAATTATAGGGGTATTTCGGTAATTAACCAGGGTAAGTTCGGTAATTTTGTAAGTCAGGGGCAATTTCATAAATTTTCCAAGTTGGAGTATTTTAATATTTTGGAAGTTAGGGTCTTTGAACATTTTATAAAGGAAGAAATTTTGATAAAAACTGTGGGTATTTGAAAATTTCATGAACCAAGGGCAATTTAGAAATTTTGCAAATAGGGGTATTTTAGTAATTTTCATAAATCAAGAATACTTCAAAAAATTTTATAGAATCATGTTTTCAATTCAAAAGGATAATTTTAAGAGTTTTAAAACTAGGTTTTTTATGAAAATACGGCTAGTTCCCTTTCGGGTTTTAGTTAGGGGTTTAGCCCATGAATAAGTCCTCTTGGTTAGGGTGAACTAAAGCTACGCACTAGGTAGGATTCCTGCGAAGAGGAGGTGAGTCACTAAGACTGCTTAAATACCAGGCTCTTCCGGATCCAATCCTAGACATGCGCACAATGGTTACCACACCCTAACTCGGCGACTTAGACACAGGTTTGTTTTATTAAGCATTTAAGTCTTATGTAACTGTTGGGGTAAGCTAGCCTTATAGTTCAAGTACCTATTATACTAATCTACATTCCATTCTATTTCTACCCTTCTACAGATCACAATATAAATCACCCAAAGGTTAGAGGTACTTACCTGGTGGACTTCGGGTCGGAGACTTAGGTGTCGTGCCAGAAAAACCTGCTTATTTCCAAAAATATTTTCATAAAAACTCATTTGGGCTCAATTTGAAAATGTTTTGGGCCTTAAACCACAGGTCAAGAGTTTAAAACTGGGCTCTGATACCAAATTGAAACACCCCAAACCCGGCCCACGAGCCTTGATCGGATCTGGTATGTTCCTCGATGTAAACCGGTTCGAATTTCTTTTGTTACTTAGGAAAAACTTGTGTGTTTTGAAAGAAAGTTTGTTTTGGGTTGGGCTTGAGTTGAAAACGAGTTTATTTTATATTGAAAACCCATTTATTTCAGGTGACACAATATTTAGAGTTTATTTTAAATTAAATTGAATTAATCTTTAATAATTAAAATTTCGTAACATAGTAAATAAAACAGAAATAAAATAATTCCCTATGGCCTTATTACCTCAAAATAATTCCTAAAAATAAATTAAAATGCTTAAATAGAATAAAAGTCCAAATAATAAAATTTTCCTTGCTGTGCATGGCCACCTTTAAGCTCCTACCGACCCAGTCCATTACTGATCGTCACCTGAAAGAGGTTCCCACAACGGGGTGAGTCAAACAGACTCAATGTGTAACCAACACTATAACTTAACAATTTAGGCATACAATGTCATATCACATACTTATTCATATAACAGATATAAAGTAATGATCCAAACCCGAACCCAAGCCTAGATGCCATTCGCTACACATCACCCGTACCAACCTGCCCACCGTGGGGACTACTAAGTCAACCCTCCATCCGCTACACACCATCGAAGGCAGTCGCTGCAGTCGACGTGCTCATCGCCCTTATAAAATTCGTGGTCTTAGGTCACCACATTCAGATATCGTGGTCTTAGGTCACCACATTCAAATATCGTGGTCTTAGGTCACCACATTCAGATATCGTGGTCTTAGGTCACCACATTCAGATATCGTGGTCTTAGGTCACCACATTCACTTCCCCTTTCATATAACCCGTATGCCCCATATCATACATATCATGCACATCATGCCTTAGTTTACATTCTTGTCACTTTTCACATGTTACATATATAACATAATTTCATATTCCTAGTAGGAGTAGGAAACGTACCTGAGTACTTTTGTACCATTACATGGTACCTTGGCCATATTCTTACACATTCTTATAGTCACATACATATTAATTATTGCCATAAATATATTAAGAAATAGTGTGAGGTACACACCTGATTCGCTTAAGGTTTCCAATCCAAATCTCGAAAAGCTTGATCTAATGCCTTAGATCTTAAATCTCTACATTTAATCAATCATTTAATACTTAGTAAAGAGCCATTCGGCCATAAATCCAAATCCTAGTACGATTAGTACACTAAAACTTACCTTGCTGTCGAACTGACTATAGTCAAATCCCGACACTTTGCAGAGTTCTCCCCTTGCAATCGGCTAGGCACTAAAATCACTTAACTAATTAGTTTCAGATTTTAAATAATTAATGAACACATATATTTACCAAACATGGCCTTGGCCGAATGCTATAGACACTTACCTTGTGGATTTTAAATCCCAAAACTCACCGAATAACTAAGGAACATGTGGCCTATGGTGTACCTTCGAGAAAAGAACTTCTCCTTCCTTGTAGTCGACACTTAGTAAAACCCGAAAGATCTCTTCAAGGTTTCGGCAACAAGATACTAATGGGGTTAGTCCTAGATTTCGGCAAATCTTAAAGGAAAAGAGGATGAAACTGAATGAGATCTTACCCTTACTTTAGAGATCGGCAATCCTTGCTTGAACCTTTAGCAATATTCGGCTTTTAGGAGATTGAGAGAACAAGAATAAGAGAATAAGGTGTAGAAGGATTCGGCTAAAGAGAATCAAAAAGAAAAAGAGGATGATGAGCAGAGAGAATTCGGCAGAGAGAAGAAAGAGTGGAGAAATTTGCTAGAGAATTTCGGCAGAGTCTTCAAGGAAAAAGAAAATAATGCTAAATGGCCTCTCTTTTCCTTTTATAGCCGAATTTACTAGCTTAGAATCCCTTACTTGGCCACCACTCTTCTATTTTGATAGCTTTATCACTTTAATTATCACCTAAAACTTAATCCAATAATTATCTCTTATCTCTTAATAAAAATATCAATAAAAATTCATCATTTATTCATCTATTTGCCGAATTTTAACAACAATAAAACACCTCCCTATAGAGCCTTAATGTAACATCCTGAAAATGGGCCTATGCATTTTTGATTTAAGTATACGAAATGGCATGTCTTATGTGTTATGAATGTATTATGAATATTTTTGAAAACTTGGAAATGATTTAGAAATGTTATGTTTCAAAAGAGGAAAGTGAACATTTCTGGAAACTTGGAAATGTAAGAAATGTTAAGTTCAAAAGAGGAAAGTGAACATTTCTAGAAACTTGGAAATGTAAGAAATGTTAAGTTTAAAGGAGGCAAACGAGCATTTTTGGAAACTTGGAAATGTAAGGAAATGTAAGGAAATGTAAGGAAATGTAAGGAAACGTTTTAGGAAAAGTTAAGTTCTGAGGTTAAGAGAGGGAAGTAAAGCAGGGTGGCCTTAAGAAAATTTATGGGTGAAATATGACACACAAACAGGTTGGGAAAAGTGGCCTGAAGATATCACTTAAGGCCCAGGTGAGTGACGCCACAAGCTATGCAAGTGGGCCTGAGTTCGAGTCACTTAGGGAGCAAAATAAAGTTTTTATTTTTGCTACAAGGAGCAGAGAGATGGACAGCTACAAGGCTTTTAAAAGAGGAGTTTTATTCTCTTTAAATTTCGGCTAAATAGGAGATAAGTAATAGATTTATTTTAGATTATTTTCAAGAGATAAATGAGGATTTATTCTTTAATTTTTAAATAAAATGATAAAGATATGAGAGTGGTGGCCAAGTAAGGGACTCTAGCCTAGTAATTTTGGCTATAAAAGGAAGAGTAAGGCTATTCTTCATTCATTCTTTTCTCTTCAAGAAAACCTCTGCCGAAATTCTCTAAAGTTTCTTCTCTTCTCTCTGCCGAATTCTCTCTGCCATTATTCTCTTTCTCTCTTTTCTTTTCTTCTTCTATTACAAACACAATCAAAAGCCGAAGATACCAATAGCCCTAGTCGATTTCTCACTAAGCCTCAAGAGCCGAAATTGTTATCCACATCAAAGCCATAGCCGAATACTGCTAAGGGTTCAAGCAAGAGTTCCATCAAATTCTTCAGTAAGGGTAAGATTAGGTTAGATTCTCATTCTATTTCTTTTAAGGCTATCGAAATTAAGATTTTAATACCCTTAATATCTGTTGCCGAAGAGATCTTTCGAGATTTACTAAGTGTCGACTACAAGGAAGGAGAAGTTCTTTTCCCGAAGGTACACCATAGGCCGCGTGTTCCCTAGTTATTCGGTGAGTTTCGGGATTTAAAATCCACAAGGTAAGTGTCTATAGCATTTGGCCAAGGCCATGTTTGGTAAATATATGTGTTCATTAATTATTCAAAAGCCGAAACTAATCTATTCATGTAATCTAGTGATTGCCGATTTCAAGAAAGAAGGATACAAAGTTTCGGGACTTGATTCTTAAGTCAATCAGCAGCAAGGTAAGTTTTTGTGTACTAATCCTACTAGGATTTGGATTTATGGCCTAATGGCTCTTTACTAAGTATTAAATGATTGATTAAATGTAGAGATCTAAGATCTAAGGCATTAGATCAAGCTTTTCGGGATTTGGATTGGAAACCTTAAGCGAATCAGGTGTGTACCCTACCCTAAGTTTTGATATGTTCATGGCTATGTTTAAATTAATGTAATGTTAAGAATGTGAAAATATGGCTAAGTACCATGCTATGGTACAAAGTACTCAGGTACGTTTCCTACTCCCAATAGGATTATGAAATATGTTATAAACATGAGAATAATGATAAGAATGTGAACTTTGGCATGTTAATGCATAATATGATTTGGGCATATGGGTTATTGAAAAGGGGAAGTGAATGTGGTGACCTAAGACCACGAAATCTGAATGCGGTAACCTAAGACCGCGATATCTGATTGTGGTGACCTAAGACCACGATATCTGAATGTGGTGACCTAAGACCACAAAATTATAAGGGCGATGAGCACGTCGACTGCAGCGACTGCCTTCGATGGAGTGTAGCGGATGGAGGGTTGACTTATTAGTCCCCACGGTGTGCAGGTTGGTACGGGGGAAGTGTAGCGGATGGTTGAATAGGTTTGGGTTTTGGGTTTGCATCATTGTTTTTACTTGTTATATGAATATGTATGTGATATGATAATGCATGCCTGAAATGTTGATTCTTAGTGTTGGTTACACATTGAGTCTGTTGACTCACCCCGTTGTGGGACTATTTTCAGGTGACGAACAGTAATGGACCGGGCTCGGTAGAAGCTTAGGGATGGCCATGCACAGCAAGAAATTTACGATTTGGACTTTTATTTTATTTCAAGTATTTTAAATTTTAATTTTGGGATTATTTGATGTAATAAGGCCATAGTTGAATTTCTTTACTTCACTTTGATTTATTATGTTACAAATATTTATTAATTGAAAGATTAAGTAAATTTATTATCAAAACCAACCCTAAACATTTTGTCACCTAAAGCTAAAGGATTTTTAATCAAATAAACTCGTTTTCAACTCAAGCCCAACCCAAAACAAATTTTCTTTCAAAACACCCAAGTTTTTCCTAAGTCACAAAAGAATTTGAAACGGTTTACACCGGGGAACATACCAGATCCGGTCAAGGCTCGTGGGCCGGGTGTGGGGTGTTTCACTTAATGTCGTCCACTTCTCTTGCTCCTGGTACCAAAATAAAATTCTTTTATTTGCTCCCCAAGTGACTCGAACCCAGGCCCAATTGCACCTGCTTGTGGCGTCAACTCCAGAGGCCCTAAGTGGCATCTCCAGGCCACTTTTCCAAGCCTGTTTGTGTGTCATATTTCACCCATAAATTTTCTTAAGGCCACCCTGCTTTACTTCCCTCTCTTAACCTCAGAACTTAACTTTTCCTAAAACGTTTCCTTACATTTCCAAGTTTCCAAAAATGTTCGTTTGCCTCCTTTAAACTTAACATTTCTAAAGCATTTCCTTACATTTCCAAGACATTTCCCTACATTTCCAAGACAAGACATTTCCTTACATTTCCAGGACATTTCCTTACATTTCCAATGTTCTAAGAATGCACACAACACATCCATATCACAATAAACATGCTATTTCATAAAATTAAGCAAAAATGCATAGGCCCATTTTCAGGATGTTACAAGGGAACATTTGTAGTTCTGAATTTTCTAGCAACACTTTGTCTTCACCTATGAATTGTTTTTTCTGCTTTAAATGAGCATCATGACATTGTTTTATTACTTATTTTTACATTTTTGGGTTCTCATAACCCTTTTTTTTCCATTCATCTAGTTCATCAAGCTGCACCATTCTTTCTTCACATGCCCCTTGACTTATATCACCTTGAACAGGACACGATTCTAACACGTCTTCATGAGTAATTTACTGTAAACAATGTTGATCCGTATGAATAATAAAATCAGTAGAATAACGAGTATCATCTCACTTACTAAAAACACTCACAACATCATGTGCTTGAAGAGTAACCTCTTCATCACCTACCATCGGCACAAGTGTACCATTACCCACATCAATAATAGTTCTAGAAGTGGCTAAAAAGGGTCGACCTAAAATCATAGGTACCTCAATAGCCTCATCCATGTCTACTATAATGAAGTCATCAGGGAATATAAATTTATGTACTTTCACAAGTACATATTCAATAATGCCCCTAAGATATTTAACATATCTGTCAACTAATTGAATATTCATCTTAGTGGGTTTTGGTTCCCTAAGACCAAGTTGTTTGAACATTTTAAAAGGCATTATTATACTAGCACCTAAATCAGCCAATGTTTTTTCAACAGATAAACTACCAATAAAAAAAGGTTAGTAAAACTTCATGGATCTTTCAGCTTAGTGGGTAGTTTGTTTTGGAGAATAGTCGAGCACTCTTCATTCAACTCCATAGTGGATAGCTCTTCTAACTTTGTTTTATTTGTTAACAGCTCTAAAAAAATTTTCATATTAGGCGTCTACAAAAAAGCTTCAACAAAAGGCAAGTTAATATGTAATTGTTTAAAATGTTTGAGAAATTTACCATATTGTTCGTCCATGTGGTCTTCCTTCAACTTTGCCGAATATGAAATTGGTGGTTTCTATTCTTTGATCATTGGCTTATGTTATTTCTTGCATTCCCCAACCCCATAATTTTTCCCAACAGCTTTTAGATTCAACTTCTTTTCAGGCTCGACTAACACCTTTCCACTTCATAAAGTGATTGTGTGGACTTGCTTTTTTAGGTTGGTTTTAGTGTTATAAGGTAAACTGCCTTGTTGTCTCTCCAAAATCAATTTGGCAAGCTGGCTAATCTGATTCTCGAGACCTTGAATAGATGTTTGTTGGTTCCTCAAAGTTGTTTCAGTATTTTGGAATCTAGTTTTTGACACATTAATGAATTTAGTCAACATTTCTTCAATACAATAAATAGCCTCATCCATGTCCAGTATAATGAAGTCAATGGGGAATCTGAATTTATCTACTTTCACAAGTATATATTCAATAATTCCCCTAAGATATTTAACGTATCTATCAGCGAATTGAATATTCATCCTAGTGGTTTTGGTTCCCCAAGACCAAGTTTTTTTAACATTTTATAATGCATTAAATTTATACTAGCACCTAAATCAGCCAATGCTTTTTCAAAAGATAAACTACAAATAAAAAAAAGGGATAGTAAAACTTCCTAGATCTTTCAGCTTAGTGGGTAGTTTGTTTTGGAGAATGGTCGAGCATGTAATGACCCAATAGCCGGGTAATTGAAAACTTTATTTTTGGGTCATCATTTTCGTGAAATAGTTTCGTAAATATTTATTAAAAATATTTACGAAGTTAGTTGTATGGTTAATTAGGTTTTAGTTAGGAGAATTAGCTTGAATTAAGGTTAATTAGGTATAAGGATTAAATTGAATAAAGTGTGAAAGTTTAATTATAGATTAAAGAAAAGTTGAGGGATTAAATGGGAAAATAAACCATAAGTAACACTTGTATATTAAAAAGTAAATACAAGTGTATGGTAACAATGAAATACATTTGTACAAATAACGTACATAAGTATAAAATAATTATAAATGTAAATACTTAATATTTAAGTATATAATGTAATAATAACTAAATAAATAAATCAAATTGAGACAATTGTATGGTAAATATAATGTACATGTGTCTTAAATACATTTATACATTTGTAATATATATATATGTATGTATTTACTTATTATTTAAGAAATAATAATTATTATATTAATATAATAAACATAAAGTAAAATAAATAAATAAAAGAAACAAAAGAATAAAAGAAAGAACAAAAGGCAAACGAAACAGTGGAGAAAAGGGGAGAAAGAAAAAGAAAGGAAAATTAGTGGTAAGTCAATTTAATCCCTTTTCTTTTATTTTTTGAGTGTTTAGGATCCTAAAACAAAATACTACTTGATTTATGTTAGAATTTTGAAAGTTAGTGAATTTTTAGATGTAGTTCATGTTGAATTAATTGAAGAATTAGGGGTTAAATTGATAGAATTTCAAGTTAGAATTGAATAAAGGACTGAATTGTAAAATAAATCATAAGTTTTAAGTAATAGGGACTAAATTGAAAGAATTTCAAAATTAGGGTTTTATGGTGAAATTAGAGAGTTGAAATTAGTTTAAACTGGAAATTTGAATGAGATATGGAATTAGTTTTGTAAAAATAAAGTTAGTTTAGCTAACGATTAAATTAGAATTTAGGCAAAAGTTGTGTATAAATTGAAATATTCAATATTAAATTGTGTGTATTGATGATTTGAAATTATTTTAATTCTGTAGCAAACGTTGAATCGGAGACATCAGCTAGGAAAGGAAAAGACAAAGTCAACGAGGATTAGCTCGGAAGGTTTGTATTTCTACAATCCGAATCTAATAATTATTTGATATATTCATTATTTAATATACATGGTAAGTGAAACTAAGGTGAGTATTGGTATTGTTGATATTGAATTGAATGAAAATGAATTTGTGATTAATGTGAATATGGATATTGGATATTGATTGTATTGAAATATGAAAATTGAATTGAGGTGAATTATGAGTTTATGTGATTATTTGAATTAAAATGTGTATTGATTGAAAATTTAAAAGTGATTTGCAAACCCTATTAACTGTATCGGGCTGAGTCGGATATAGTTGGCATGCCATAGGATTGGAAGTGTTCAGGGATACTTCGACTTCGATTCGATGAAACACTAGGTGTCATATTATTACATCGGATAAATTTGATGAGTTATTGGGTACCAACTTACTTCGGCATGGCCGATGAGACATTGGGTGTCAATCTATTGCGTCGAATTATCCGATGAGGCACTGGGTGCCATACTGGTGTGTTTTGGTTGGATCCGTGTATCCACCAAAGTCCGAATCTTATTAATAGGGGTAAATAAATGAATTGGCAATAAGATAAATGTTGAATGACATTGAATGTGAATTTGAAGTTGGACATTGAATTGAATTGTACAAGTGATATGCATGAACCAAGGGTTCATGAAAAGAGTATCGTATTTGCTAAATGATATGTGAAACAAAGTGAGAAAAAGCTATTTGAATTAGCTATTGATGCGAAATGAAAGTTAAATTAATAAATTGTGCTATTGATTGGTTATTGTTTATACATTTATGATTAAAAGTGTATATTCTGTAATGTTATTTTCTTTAAGTATTCGAATTATAGAAATACAACTGAGTTTTATGCTTAGCGCACGGTTTGTTTCCGTACGTAGTTTAGTAAAAGTCAAATTGCCGAATCAGCATCTAAGGCCGATCCCGAACTCATTTTGGTAAAGTACTTTTCTTTTGGTATATGGCATGTACCTAGGATGTTTAATTTGTCATTTTGGGATATGGATGTAAATGTTGTTATAATATGATAAGAGTCATATATATATATATATATATATATGGGAACATATTTTCTATGTTTAAGAAATTAAGGGATGTGTTTTGGTTGAAATTGGCATAAATTTAGGAAAAATTTTGAAATTTCGTGAAAAATTCACTGAGTTTCCAATTAAGTCCTGATTTGATTTTAAAACGTATTTTGGGCCTCGAGGACCCCAAAAAGGGATTGTATAATTAATTTATGTAATGCATGTTTATTAAATTGTGAAATGTTTGTATTTGTTTTGAAATGTCAGGTAATGCTTCGTAACCCTGTTCTAGTGACAGATAAGGGTTAAGGGGTGTTACATTTAGTGGTATTAGAACTATTCAGGTTTAGCCGATTCTCAGACTAAAGCAAGATCGGAACTAAGTCTAGAGGTACATGCCATAATTGAGTCGAATTGAGTCAGGATTGGATGCTGATATATTTGTTTGTTTCTGTTTGATAGTTAACGATGTCAGATGAATATATTGCTGATACTGATCAAGAAATGTGTACGGGAGATAATGAATCATCTGAAAGAGATGAAACCGAGTCAGTAACACCGAGTGTAAATCCAATAAGAAATCAACCACCTAATGTTGAAAGAAGTAATGCTAGAGAGAGAGATGATTCTCAATTACTTAGGGTTATAGCTGTTTCCCTTCAAATAGTAGTAGGAATTGTATCTGCCACGACATCTGTACCTACTACCCGACGAGCTCCGATTAAAGAATTGCCCAAGTATGGTGCTGCAAAATTTTTGGGTTTAAAAGGAGTCAATCCATCTACTGCTGAAAATTGGATGGAATCAAGAAAAATAATTCTGCAACAGTTTGAATGCACTCCTCGAAAAAGTTTATTGTGTGCTGTATCTTTATTACAAAGGGAGGCTTATGTATGGTAGGAATCGGTAATTCGACATATACCAACAGAACAGGTAAACTGGGAATTATTTCAAAGAGAATTTTAGAAGAAATATGTGGGTGAACTGTACATTGAAGATAGAAAATAGGAGTTCTTGATGGTAAAACAAGGTGAAATGTCAGTAGTTAACTATGAACGAGAATTCTCATGACTTAATAGATATGCAACTAAATTTGTATCAACAGAAGTTGATAGTTGTAAGAGATTTCTACGGGTATTACGTGATGAACTACGTGTGCAACTGGTATCTCTCAGAATTACAAAATTTGAAGATTTAGTTGAGAGAGAAAAGATGGTTGAACAAGTACTGGGTCTCGACAAAAAGCCTGAAAATACTTATCTGTTAGGGAAACACTCTGGAGCCACTAGTTTGAATCCTCAGTCTAAAAGATTGGAAGAATCTAGTAGTAATTGGAGACCGAGTTTTAGATCAAACACAAATGAAATAAATCGTGGAAGGCAAATAACAGTTTCTACTGGAAGTGTACAAGGTCCGTCATGGGATATTGAAATAGCAGATTGTGAATATTGTGGGAAGAAACATAGAGGTGAATGCTGGAAATCAAATCGATGATGTTATTGTTGTGGATCTACTAAGCATTTCATTAGAGATTTCCGAAAAATGAAAATACTGCACCTGTTACATCACAAAGATCAGTGCCTACTTCTAGAGGTCGAGGATCTGGCAGAAGTGGTTCATTTTCCAGAGGTGTGCTAGAAGAGGAAGTGATGTATCTACACAACAATCAAAAGCTAGAGTACCAACTCGAGCATATGTCGTGAGGAGACGTGAAGAGGGTGATGGACATGATGTGGTGACATGTATATTTTTATTGCAATTAGAACCTGTTTCTGTTTTAATAGATCCAGGATCTACACACTCATATGTAAATACAAAATTAGTTGAGACGGGAAATTTAAAATCTGAAACATCTAGAGTATCAATAGCAGTGTCTATTCCATTGGGGCAAACTGTGTTAATAGATTAGGTGTGTAACAGGTGTCCTCTAATGATACAAAACATAATCTTTCCTGTTGATCTGTTGATAATGCCATTTGGCGATTTTGATATAATTCTGGGAATGGATTGGCTATCTGAGCATAGGGTGACCTTAGATTGTTATAAAAAGAAGTTCACTGTTCAGAGTGAAAATGGGAATAAGATCGAGGTATTCGAACCAGTGGGCCGAGTCGTATTATTTCAGCAATTCAGACTAATAAACTTCTTCATCAAGGTTGTGCAGCTTTTTTTGGTATATGTTATTAATTCAGATTCTGTTGAAAGTAAATGCAGTAAAATCAGGATTGTTTGTGAATTTCTTGATGTATTTCTTGAAGTATTATCGGGATTACCACCTGATCGAGAGGTTGAATTTGCAATAGAAGTTTATCCTGGTACAACTCTGATATCAATACCCCCATATCGTATGTCACCTATCGAGTTAAAAGAATTGAAAGTACAGTTACAGGATTTACTGGATCGAGGATTTACACGTCCTAGCATTTCACCTTGGGGAGATCCAGTGTTGTTTTTTAAAAAGAAAGATGGTTCAATGAGGTTGTGTATTAATTATCGACAATTGAATAAGGTGACGATCAAGAATAGATATCCGTTACCTCGTATTGATGATTTGTTTGATCAGTTGAAATGAGCCTTTGTGTTTTCAAAGATTGATTTGAGATCGGGTTACTACCAGTTGAAGGTGAAAGAAAGTGATGTACCGAAGACAACATTTCGTACAAGGTATAGCCATAATGAATTCTTAATTATGCCTTTTGGATTGACAAATGCTTCAGCTGCTTTTATGGATCTCATTAATTGTATTTTTCAATCGTACATTGATCAGTTTGTGGTGGTTTTCATTGATAATATTCTGGTCTATTCGAAGTTTGAATTTGAACATGAGCAACATCTCAAAATTATTTTGCAATTATTACGGGAGAAACAGTTGTAGGAAAACTAAGTAAATGTGAATTCTAGTTATCAAAGGTTGTATTTCTGGGACATGTGGTATCGGCAGATGGAATAAGAGTTGATCTGAAGAAGATTGAAGCAACTGTTCAGTGGAAAGCACCAAGAAATGTGTCAGAGGTATGTAGTTTTCTAGGTTTGGCTGGTTACTATCAGAGATTCGAGAATGGGTTTTCAAAAATAGCTTTGCCGATGACAAATTTGTTGCAAAAGAATATTCCATTTGTCTAGGAGGATCAGTTCCAGGAAAGTTTTAAGAAATTGAAGCAAATGTTGACTGAAGCACCGGTTTTGACATTACCTGAGTCAGGAAAAGACTTTTTTATTTACAATGATGCTTCTTTGAATGGTCTTGGGTGTGTTTTGATGCAAGATGGAAAAGTGATAGCTTATGCATCTCGGCAATTGAAATCGCATGAACGCAACTATCTGACGCATGATCTGGAACTAGTTGCTGTGATTTTTGCACTGAAGATCTGTAGACATTACTTATATGGTGAAAAATGCTATATTTATACTGATCATAAAAGTCTCAAGTATCTTTTATCTCAAAAGGAGCTGAATTTGAGACAGCGTCGGTGGATAAAATTTTTAAAAGATTATGATTGTGTTATTGATTATCATCCGGAAAAAGAAAATATTGTAGCCGATGCATTAAGTAGAAAGGCAGTAATTGAATTACGAGCAATGTTTGCATAGCTAAGTATCAGTGATGATGGAAGTCTATTAGCTAAATTTAGAGTTAAACCGATGATGTTTAATCAGATTAGATCAGCACAGTTAGAAGATGACAAATTAAAGAAGAAAAAAGAAATGGTTCAGAATGGCATGGCAGAAAATTTCAGCATTGATGAACATGATTGCCTGAGATTTCATAATCGGATTTGTGTACCAGATGTTTCAGAATTGAAAGAGTTGATATTTCATGAAGCACATGACAGTCCTTTTGCCATGCATCCAGGAGGAACGAAAATGTACCGTAATCTACGAGAATCTTATTGGTGGCCAAGTATGAAAAGAGATATAGTTGAGTATGTAGCTAAATGCTTGACTTGTCAACGAGTAAAGGCAGAGCATCAGGTTCCTACTGGATTACTTCAGCCTATTAATATTCCTGAATGGAAATAGGATTGTATAATGATGGATTTTGTAACGGGGTTACTATTGTCAGCAAGCAAGAAAAATGCTATTTGGGTGATTGTTGATCGGCTTAGAAAGTCAGCTCATTTTATATCAATCAGAACTGATTGGTCACTTCAGAAACTTGCTGAGGTTTACATTCGGGAAATTGTAAGATTGCATGGTATTCCCGTGTCAATAATATTTGATCGGGATCCGCGGTTCACATCAAGATTTTGGAAGTAGTTGCATGAATTACTTGGAACTCGACTCAAATTTAGTATAACTTTTCATCTACAGACCGATGGACAATCTGAGCGAGTTATTTAGATTCTAGAAGATATGCTCTAAGCTTGTGTCATTGATTTTGAAACAGGTTGGGAACGTTATTTACCATTAGCTAAATTTGTATATAATTATAGTTTCCAATCGAGTATTCAAATGACTCCATATGAAGTATTATATGGTCGTAAGTGTTGATCACCTATGTGTTGGTTGGAATTGAATGAAAGAAAGATGATTGGGCCAGAGTTAATCCAAAAATCAGAAGATACTGTTAAGAAGATTCAAGATAGACTAAAAGCTACTTTTGATAGACAGAAATCATATAAAAACTTGAAACGTCGAGACATTGAGTATTCTGTTGGTGATAAGGTATTTCTTAAAGTATCGACTTGGAAGATAATCTTGAGATTTTGTAGAAAGGGAAAGTTGAGTCCTCGTTTCATTGGGCCGTATAAGATTGTGGAAAGAGTTGGGCTAGTTGCTTATCGGTTAGCTTTACCTCCAGAATTGCAGAAAATTCATGATGTCTTCCATGTATTCATGCTCAGAAGATATAGATCAGATCCTTCTCATATTATTTCGAAAGAGGATATAGAAATCCGACCTGATTTGACATATGGAGAAGAGCCAATTGAAATATTAGCTCGAGAGGTGAAAGAATTACGTAATAAACGAGTACCATTAGGAAAAGTATTGTGGCGTAGTCATAGTATTGAGGAGGCAACTTGGGAACCGGAAGAAACTATGAGATCTCAGTACCCCCATCTCTTTTCAGGTAAATTTTGAGGATGAAATTTATTAAGGGGAGAATTGTAATGACCCGATAGTCGGGTAATCGGAAAGTGTATTTTCGAGTCATCGTTTTCGTGAAATAGATTAGTAAATATTTATTAAAAATATTTATGAAGCTAGTTGTATGGTTAATTAGGTTTTAGTTAGGAGAATTAGCTTGAATTAAGGTTAATTAGGTATAAGGATTAAATTGAACAAAATGTGAAAGTTTAATTATAGATTAAAGAAAAGTTGAAGGATTAAATGAGAAAATAAACCATAAGTAACACGTGTATAGTAAAAAGTAAATACAAGTGTATGGTAACAATGAAATACATTTGTACAAATAATGTACATAAGTATAAAATAATTATAAATGTAAATACTTAATATTTAAGTATATAATATAATAATAACTAAATAAATAAATAAATCAAATTGAGACAATTGTATGGTAAAAATAATGTACACGTGTAATAAATACATTTATACATTTGTAATATATATGTATTTACTTTTTATTTAAGAAATAATAATTATTATGTTAATATAATATTATATTAATATAATAAACATAAAGTAAAATAAATAAATAAAAGAAACAAAACAATAAAAGAAAGAACAGAAGGCAAACGAAATACTGGAGAAGAAAGGAGAAAGAAAAAGAAAGGAAAATTAGGGTTTTAAAGGTTTGAAGTTCAAGTGGTAAGTCAATTTAATCCATTTTCTTGTAATTTTTGAGTTTTTAGGATCCTAAAACAAAATACTACTTGATTTATGTTAGAATTTTGAAAGTTAGTGAATTTTTAGATGTAGTTTATGTTGAATTAGTTGAAGAATTAGGGGTTAAATTGATAGAATTTCAAGTTAGAATTGAATAAAGGATTCAATTGTAAAATAAATAATAAGTTTTAAGTAATAGGGACTAAATTGAAAGAATTTCAAAATTAGGGTTTTATGGTGAAATTAGAGAGTTGAAATTAGTTAAAAGTGGAAATTTGAATAAGATATGGAATTAGTTTTGTAAAAATAAAGTTAGTTTAGCTAACGATTAAATTAGAATTTAGGCAAAAGTTGTGTATAAATTGTAATATTCAATGTTAAATTGTATGTATTAATGATTTGAAATTGTTTTAATTTTGTAGCAAACGTTGAACCAGAGACCTCAGCTAGGAAAGGAAAAAAAAAGTCAACGTGGATTAGGTCGAAAATTACAGTTTTTATTTCTATAATCCGAATCTAATAATTATTTGTTATATTTATTATTTTATATAAATGGTAAGTGAAACTAAGGTGAGTATTGGTATTGTTGATATTGAATTGAATGAAAGTGAATTTGTGATTGATCTGAATGTGGATATTGGATATTGATTGTATTGAAATATGAAAATTGAATTGAGTTGAATTATGAGTTTATGTGATTTTTCGAATTGAAATGTGTATTGATTGAAAATTTAAAAGTGATTTGCAAACCCTATTAACTGTATCGGGCTGAGTCGGATATAGTTGGCATGCCATAGGATTGGAAGTGTTCAAGGATACTTCGACTTCGAGTCGATGAGACACTGGGTGTAACACCCCAAACCCGGCCTAGACGTTACGACCGGATCTGGCATGTCACATGAAATGAATGTCTAAAAACTGAGCGTTCGTAAAAAAGTTCGTATTCTTTATATTTGTTGTGAAAAATCGAGTTTAAGTACTTTTGAAAAAGAAACGGTTTATTAACATTTTAGGAAAATCCCAAATTAAAAATAAAATGAAATAAGTCCAAGTAACCATTTAAAATGAAAGAAACGCAATCTTGAGCATGGCCACCTCGAGTCCACCCAGGCTCCATATCCGCGGTTTAAGAATTACCTGCAAAATTAACTAAAGGAGTGAGTCATCGAGACTCAGTGTGTAATTCCCCATCCCGAAGATAACAAACCCTTACACAGTTCCATAAGCAAATATGTATGTCATGCAGCCCAAACCTAACCATCTGAAACTCCCAATTCTACCCCGTGTGGTGACAACCACTGGTGACCGAGGTAACAAATAATATATGTATGTGGTCACAACCACTGGTGGTCACAACCACTGGTGACCGAAGTCACAAATACTATGTGCAAGGCCAACCCACATTGTGGTCAAAACCATTGGTGACAATCCGGTATCGATATGTGGGGCCAACCCACTGTGGTTCCAAACCACTCGGACGAGCCACAAAGATAGATATATATGTGGTCAAAACCACTGAGACTTAGTCACAATAATATAAGAAGCGAGGCCAACCCACTGTGTGGTCACAACCACTGGTGACTGTCTATAATCATGCCTTCCCCCTCCTCTCATCATACCCATGTCCATGCCATGATCATCAGTCATAATAATTCGTGTATGCAGTATGACATGTATGCAAATCATATATCAAAGATAACGCATGGAACGAATTACCATCATAATCAGAATAACAAATTAGGCATAACCAAGCTAATCCACCTCCAAGGGTATAACAGTAATTTACCTTCTAGGGGTATTTCCATAATTTACCTTTCAGGGGTATTTTGGTAATTTACCCACCAAAGGTATTTTGGTAATTTCGTACCTGGAATGACCTTTCCGAAGGCCCAATGTCGCCCCGAGTGACTCAACTACCATTTCTGGTCGAAATGGACTATTGGGCCTAAAACCCGATTTCTGGCCCATTCGGGCCCACACGCTCGTGTGGCCCACCTAACACAAATCTAGCCACGTCTATGAGATTCACCTAGTCTAGTTCACTATACTATATCATCATACAATTTATTCAATTGGGCCCACGGGCCCATTGGGCCCACTTCGGCCCATCGCGACCCAAGCAGCCTCAACCCACAAGAATACTACTGAAGGCCTCAACTATCGCGTCGAAGCCCCACACGTGCGCTCGCACGCTCGTGTGGCCACTATTTCCGTGACCGGCACTTCGGTATTTGCCGCTCTACAACTAGAGTAGAGAGAGTTACACACCTGATAGGAATCTGGTGTTAAACCGCGCTGCGACCACTCCTGTGCCCAAACGCCCTCCATGGTATGTTAACTCTCCTCCTGGAATGCTCTTTATATAGCTAGCTCTTCACCTTCCTTCTTTGTATCTTTTCGATGTGGGATCCCTTCGTCAGTAGAGTTTAAATTCAACTGAAACTCTTGCCGTCCAATCCGCAAAATAAATACTCCCTTGCTTCTCATGAGATTCGAACCCAGGCTCCCCTGTAGCATAATCAACGTCGCTAACCACTTGGCCACAAGCTCCTCTTGTGTCTTAAACCATGCGCAGCTAAATTTAAACCTATAGCCAAATTCTAAGGTCCAAGTAAAAAGAAAACCAAAATGCAAAAGCCAAGACTTGAACCTTGGACCTCCTTCCTTACTTATGGCATCACCCCCTTATCTCTTATGTGGCGTCACTTTGCCACTACACCACACACTCCACTTGTGTCATTTTCCTCCACATTTTATTCTTAAGGCCTACCTGCCAACTTCTAGGGTTTTTTTCACCTAAAACCAAAATTTCCCCAAAGCCAAAGTTCAATCCCGGGACTTCAGAGAAGCCCTTTAACCCTCCAAAATCACTTATCTAATAGGTCTAACTTGCATTTAAGCCGATCTCTTATTCTCAAAAAATTTTAAATGCTACTACTCCTAAAGCCCATTGGGCCCAATTCTCCTAGGCCCAATTTCAGGATGTTATACTGGGTGTCATATTATTACTTCGAATAAATTTGATGAGGTACTGGGTACCAACTTACTTCGGCATGGCCGATGAGACACTGGGTGTAACACTCCAAACCCGGCCTAGACGTTACGACCGAATCTAGCATGTCACATAGAAGGGTTGTCTAAAAACTGCGCGTTCTTTAAAAAAATTCATATTCTTTTTGAAACTTCGAGCTTTGTTGTTTGTGAAATTCAGATTTGCTTTTAAGATTTTCTTGTAAAAACGTTATTAGTATTATTATTGCCAAAAACTTGTTTAAAACAGAAATCAGGTTCAATGGATTGCAGAAATATGATATTTTGAAAATAGTTATTGTCGATTTAAGAAATTCCAATGTTTAATCGCTTAAAGTTTGAAGATAATGGAAATGAATGCTTAAAAGAAAAATTAAAGTCCAGTGGCCTTATTACAAAATATTATACCCAGAATAAAATAAATCTTAAAATAAAGTAAAAGGGAAATTTACTAAGGTTTGGGAGAAGTACTTCGATGTATGGCCACCACCGAGTCCTCCGCAGCTCCAAATCCTCAACACTGGGGATCACCCGCAAGGTTAAAGCAGTGGGGTGAGTTACGAGAACTCAGTTTGTAATCCGCTAAACAGTCACTATCTGGGCCCTAGCCCTTACAGCATCAATCTGGCCTAAGCCCTATAATCATGATAATGCAAACTATAAAATGCAACCCAACCCAATCCAACCATCACACCACCCGTACCAACCCTACACTCCTTTGGGGACCAAGTCAACCTACCCAGCCCTACACACCAAGAACGCAGCCGAGCTACCAGAATATAAGCAGCTTAAAGCCTTCGGTAGGTCCATAGTCATCTCGGGCGACCCGTGCAACCCTAACAATCAAATCAATGGGTCCACAGTCATCTCGGGTAACCCATGCGACCCTAACAATCAAATTGGTGGGTCCACAATCATCTCGGGTGACTCGTACAACCCTAACAACCAAATCAGTGGGTCCACAGTCGTCTCGGGCGACCCGTGCGACCCTAACAATCAAATCGGTGGGTCCACGCTCGTCTAGGGCAACCTGTGCGACCCTAACAATCAAATCAGTGGGTCCACTGTCGTCTCGGGCGACCCGTACAACCCTAACAGATCAATCACTTCCTCCAATTACAAAATCCCAAGCCCAATGCAAGATGTCGTGAAATAATAAATTAGTCTATGCAATAACGTACCATCATAGCAGTTAAACAGAATCCACACATCCATACTAAGTCTACCCCTAAGGGTTTAACAGTAATTCTACCATCCATGGGCATTTCGGTAATTCTACCATTCAGGTGTATTTCGGTAATTCTACCCTACAGGGGTATTTCGGTAATTTAACCGATTCACAAATCATAGCATTTACATAACAAACAGGAGTGTGAGATTACACACCTTATCAGGAAGAGTACTAAATAATCACAAGCGCCTTCACCTTCACTAGAACGATCAACTACGATTTGCCTAGTTAAACCAAAATTATATCAGTAATTTGTAAACCAAGGTATTCTAAACAGAGATAACGATGCGCATGGGCCTAGGGCCCATTCTCGGCCCAAATGGGCCCACACACTCGTGTGGCCCACTTAGCCCAATTCTAGCCACAAATATGATATTCACCTAGTCCAATATAATATCTACTACACAATCATACAATTTACTCATATGGGCCACGGGCCCATTAGGCCCACTTGGCCCCTTTCGGCCCATAGTGGCCCAAACAACCTAAACCCACAAGAATACTTATGATGGCCTCAATTATCGCATCGAAGCCCCCACACGTGCGCTCGCACGCTCATGTGGCTACTATCGCTGTGTGACCGGCATTTCGGCATTTGCCACTCTACAGCTAGAGTAGTGCAGAATACACACCTAATAGGAATCTGCTCCGTGCTCCGACCACTCTTATGCCCAAACGCCAACCAAGGTGTGCTTATTCTCCTCACAGACTGCTCTATTTAAAGCCAGCTTCTCACTTTCCCTCTTGCTAACTTTCCGATGTGGGATCCCTCCTTAAGTAGAGTTTAAATCCAACACAAACTCTTGCCGCCCCAACTTAGCAAAATAAATATCCCCTTTTTGCTACTCATGGGATTCGAACCCCTCTCCTCCTTGTCCTCCACCTGACGCCAGACCACCACACCATATGCCCCACTTGTGTCTTATAGCATGCGCAACTAAATATAAATCTATAGGCCAAAGTCTAAGTTCATTTAAAAATAAATCAAAATGAATTGCTAGTGCCAAGACTTTAACCCAAGCTCTCCCTTACCCCCTTAATGACGCCACAACCACTAGACCACATGCTTCCTTGTGTCATTTTTTTCCCACATTTTATTCTTAAAGCCTACTTACTTCCTCCTAGGGTTTTATTCACCTAAAACCAAAATTGTTCCTAAAGCCCAGGTTTGATCTCGGGCTTTATGGAAGCCCCGTAGCCTTCCAAAATCATTCACCTAATAGGTCCAACTTGCATTAGAGCCGTTCTATTGTTCTCAAAAATTTTTAAACGCTCCTACGCCTGAGGCCCAATAAGCCCAATTCTACTAGGCCCAAATTCGGGTCGTTACACTAGGTGTCAATCTACTGCTTCGAATTATCCGATGAGGCACTGGGTGCCATACTAGTGTGTTTTGGTTGGATCCGTGTATCTGCCAAAGTCCAAGTCTTGTTAATAGGGGTAAATAAATGAATTGGCAATAATATAAATGTTGAATGACATTGAATGTGAATTTGAAGTTGGACATTGAATTGAATTGTACAAGTGATATACATGAACCAAGGGTTCATGAAAAGAATATCATATTTGCTAAATGATATGTGAAACAAAGTAAGAAAAAGTTATTTGAATTAGCTATTGATGAGAAATGAAAGTTAAATGAATAAATAGAGCTATTGATTGGTTATTGTTTATACATATATGATTAAATGTGTATATTTTGTAATGTTATTTTCTTTAAGTATTCGATTATAGATTTACCACTGAGTTTTATACTCAGTGTACGGTTTGTTTTTGTGCGCAAGTTAGGTAAAAGTCAAATTGACGAATCAACATCCAAGGCCGATCCCGAACTCATTATGGTAAAGTAATTTTCTTTTGGTACATGGCATGTACCTAGGATGTTGAATTTGTCATTTTAGGATATGGATGTAAATGTTGTTATAATATGAAAAGAGTCATATATATATATATATATATATATATATAAATATATGATAACATATTTTCTATGTTTAAGAAATTAAGCGATGTGTTTTGGTTGAAATTGGAATAAATTTAGGAAAAATTTTGAAATTTCACCAAAAATTCACTGAGTTTCTAATTGAGTCCCGATTTGATTTTAAAACATATTTTGGGCCTCAAGGACCCCAAAAAGGGACTATATAATTAATTTATGTAATGCATGTTTATTGAATTGTGAGATGTTTGTATTTGTTTTGAAATGTCCGGTAATGCTTCGTAACCCTGTTCCAGTGACGGATAATGGTTAGGGGGTGTTCCAGAGCACTCGTCATTCAACTCCACAGTGGATAGCTTTTCTAACTTCGTTTTGTTAACAGCTCTAAAAATTTTGCATATTTGGGAATCTACAAAAAAGCTTCAACAAAAGGAAAGTTAATATGTAATTGTTTAAAAAGTTCAAGAAAATTACCAAATTGTTCACCCATGTGGTCTTTTTTCAACTTTGCCAAATATGGAATTGGTGGTTTCTATTCTTTTATCATTAGCTTATGTTCATTCTTGCATTCTTCAACCCTATCATTTTTCTCTACAGCTTCTGGATTCAACTTCTTTTCAGGCTCGACTAACACATTTCCACATCATAAAGTGATAGCGTGGACTTGCTCTTTTAGGTTGGTTTCAGTGTTACTACGTAAATTGCCTTATCTCCTCAAAACCAATTTATCAAGCTAGCTAATCTAATTCTCGAGACCCTAAATAGATGTCTGTTGATTCCCCAAAGTTGTTTCAGTATTCAGGAATCTAGCTTTTGACACTAAAATTTAGTCAATATTTCTTCAAGATTTAGCTTATTTTCTTGCTGATAACATTGTTGAAAACATGGAGGGCATTGTGACCTTTGATTTCCTTGACCACCCCGAGAAAAATTCAGATGATTCATCCATTCTAGGTTATAATTATTGCTATAAGGGGTTATTCTGAGGTCTAGAATTTTTACACATAAAGTCAACTTGCTCATCGTTCATGTTAGACTTGAAGGGCAAACCTTCTAGACTGATCATCCCTACTCCAGTTGCATCACATTGCATTACCGGCTTCACCTGTTTAATGAAACTCAAACTATCAATTTCTTTACTAAAAGCTTCAACTTGAATCACAAACATAGCAACTACACCTTTATTAAAAACATTGGCTGCCTTGGTAGGCTTTATTCTTATAACTTGCCACTGATAATTATTCATTGTCATCTCTTTAATGAATTCTTGGGTTGTGTAACAGCCTGATTTTAGGTGTAGTCGGGACAGTAGTTTCGGGACTACGAATCTGACGTAGAAAAAATTAATTTTATTATATTTTTATGGTCTGCATTTTTATGGAATGATTTTGTGCAAATTTCGTTCGAAAATTTTGACGTTTGGACACTCAATTTAGTCAAAAGGACTAAATTGTAATAAGTGCAAAATGTGAGTTCTATAGGTTAAAGGTGTCTAATTGTTATGAAATTTTAAATTGGAGCTCCTTAAATGGTAATTAGACCATTGGTTAAGTTGATGGACAAAAATGGACATGGTTAGGTATGTTTTTAAAGTTTTTCATTAAGGATATTTTAGTAATTTGGTAATTAAATGAATTAAAAAGCCAAAATAAAAGCCAATTTTTGTCCATCTTCTTCCAATGACCGAATTTTACAAGGGGAAACCATGGCTAAGGTTTTTCAAGCTTCCAAGCTCGATTGTAAGTCAGTTCTAGCCCCGTTTTTAATGAATTTTATGTTTTTGAAAACCTTGTAACATGATCTACCTATTTCTAGTACTAATTTGAGAAATGGTTGAAGGTCTAGGGTTTGACCCATGTTGAACATGTATGTATTTTGATGTTTAATGGTAGAAAATGCATGTTAGTTGTTAGATAAACGACTTTTGCTAAGTGATTTTCAATGAAAATGCCTAAAAAGGATCTATTTGTAAAAAGTTGTAAATTGGGTGTTAAAATGCAAATAAAAGAAAAATTTGGGCTTCTATAAGCATGTATAAGGTTCGGCTAGGCATTGGTATTGAGGAAATTGAGTACATTTCATTTTACGAGCCTAGGGACTAAAATGTAAAAATGTTAAAATTTAGGGGCAAAAATGTAATTTTTGCCATAATGTGATTTTGGGCTGATTTGAATAGTATAATTATTAAATAAGTTAAATGTGATATTATAGATTAAGAAAAATGAGGTTCAGAATTAGAACGGGGAAAAACAAGAATTTGACGGTTAGGTCCTTTTCGCCATTTTTATGCAGAGATAAGTTCGTATGTTTAATAAGCATTAAATTATATATGTATAAATGCTTAATTGATATAATTGTGGTAAATGTTATATTATTGAAATGAAATGTGAATGCTATAGAATAAGATACTACGGAGATGACCGACAGAGATTCAATACAGCGAAAGTCTCGGTTGAACCTTAGGAATAGATAGGATACAAATGTCATGACATTAGGGTTACTGAGATTACATGTAAGACCATATCTGGGATATTGCATCGATATGAGACTTCGTTTAAGACCATAGTTGGGCTATTGGTGTAACACCCCGAACCCGGCCTAGACATTATGACCGGATCTGGCATGTCACATAGAAGGGTTGTTTAAAAACTTGCGCGTTCGTTAAAAAGTTGTTCATATTCTTTTTAAAACCTTGAGCTTTGTTGTTTATGGAAAAATCAGATTTGTTTTTGTGGTTTATTTGTAAAAACATTATGTTGTTATTATTGTTATTATACCCAAAACTTGGTTATAACAAAAATCAATTTCAGTGGATTACGAAAATGTGATATTTTTGAAAACAATTATTGTCGTTTTAAGAAAACTACATATTTATAAATCTAGCAGTTATTAAGGAAAACTTAAAAGAAATTATACCAATGGCCTTATTACAAAAATATTAACCCCAAAATAAAAATAAGATTGAAGTAAAGCAAAACGATAATTTACTAAGTTCGTAATCATAAATCATGGCGTATGGCCACCACGGATTCCTCCACAGCTCCAAATCCACTAATGCTGGGGATTACCTGCAAGGTTAAAACGGAGGGGTGAGTTACGAGAACTCAGTGTGTAATCCCGATCCCAGTCACAGTCATGGTCTCAGTTTGGGCCTAACGGTATCAATTTGGGCCCACAACCCCAAAATCATGGTAATGCAAATAGAAAATACAGCCCCAACCTAATAGTCCATCTGCTACACTCCACCCGTACCAGCCTTACACTCCATGTGGGGACCAAGTCAACCCACCCAACCCTACACTCCAAGAATGCAGTCGAACTGCCAGTATAAACGCAGCAAAGCTGCCAGTATCAGTATATGTGGCTGAGCCACTGAAATCAGTATGTTGTGGCATGGTCACCAGTACAACACTTCCTCCATCATTATAACCCATCCCAATGCAACATGTCATGTATGTCATGCTCAATCATTACACGTGTATGCAAAATGGCTATGCTTAGTAACAGTCATTTCAACACATACTAACAGCAAATCAGACACACGCCCACAATCAAGTCAGTTAAAACACAGTCAAATCATGGCACAAAATCAGTCTTTTACCCTCAGGGGCAAAATAGTCATTTTACCCTATAAGGTTATTTCGATAATCCTACCCTACAGGGGTAATTCGATAATTCTACTCATAACTAATCCATCCATGTATGCACTGCATCTCAAACATAACCAATCATAAAATTAACACATACAACACTAGTACTACCCGGAGGGTACAACGATCATTTAATCGGTTAGGGGTAAAACGGTCATTTTGCCCCGTAAGGGCATCATGGTAATTTTACCTGTCGAGGGTATTTCGGTAACTTTACCCTTAGAGGGTATTTTAGTAATTTTACAAACTAGGGGTATTTCGGTAATTTTGCAACCCAAGGTATTTCAGTAATTTCATAAACTGGAGGTATTTCGGTAATTTCACAAATTAGGGGTATTTCGGTAATTTCACAAATCAGGGGTACTTTGGTAATTTTGTAAATCGGGGGTATTCTAAACAGAGATAACGATGCGAATCAGCCTAGGGCTCATTCTCGGCCCAAATGGGCCCACACGCTCATGTGGCCCATTTAGCCCAAATCTAGCCATATATATGAGATTCACATAGACTAGTTCAATATCTACTACACAATCATACAATTTATTCATATAGACCTAGGGGCCCATTGGCCCCACATGGCCCATTTTGGCCCATCGAGGCCTAAACAGCCTAAACCTACAAGAACACTCATGATGGCCTCAACTATCGCGTCGAAGCCCCCACACGTGAGCTTGCACGCTCGTGTGGCTACCATTACCGTGTGACCGGCATTTCGGCATTTGCCGCTCTACAGCTAGAGTAGTACGAAATACACACCTAATAGGAATCTAGAGTTGCTCCGCGTTCCGACCACTCCTATGCCCAAACGCCAACCAAGGTATGCCTCTTCTCCTCACAGACAGCTCTATATATAGTCAGCTTCTCACCTTCCCTCTTGCTAGCTTTCCGATGTGGGATCCCTCCTTCAGTAGAGTTTAAATCCAACATAAACTCTAGCCGTCCAATCCGTAAAACAAATACTCCTTTGCTTGTCATGAGATTCGAACCCAAGCTCTCCCATCAGCCAATTCATGCCACTAGCCACTAAGCCACTGAGCCACCAGCTCCTCTTGTGTCTAACATCATGCGCAACTAAATATATATCTATGGGCCAAAGTCCAAGTTCACTTAAAAATAAATCAAAATGAAATGCCAGCGCCAAGGCTTGAACCTTGGACCCCTTGCTTCCTTGTGTGGCGTCACCTCCTTATCTCCCATGTGG
Organism: Gossypium australe; assembly: GCA_005393395.2. Lineage (NCBI taxonomy): Eukaryota > Viridiplantae > Streptophyta > Magnoliopsida > Malvales > Malvaceae > Gossypium > Gossypium australe. Next base: position 99,087,186 of record CM016617.1, read on the forward strand.
CGCCACTTTGCCACTACACTGCAAGCTCTTTTTGTGTCATTTTTCTCCATATTTTATTCCTAAAGCCTACCTACTAACTCCCAGGATTTTATTCACCTAAAACCAAAATTTTCCTAAAGCCCAAGTTTGATACAGGGACTTCATAGAAGCCCCCTAACCTTCCAAAGTCACTCACCTAATAGGTCCAACTTGCATAAATGTCGTTCTTATGTTCTCAAAAATTTTAAACGCTTCCACGTCTAAGGCCCAATGGGCCCAATTCTACTAGGCCCAAATTTAGGTCGTTACAATTAGCATCGATACAAGATTTCATGTAAGACCATATCTAGGATATGGCATTCGTAAGGTACTGTGTGTACGAGATTCTCGAGTATCCGATAGTATTCCAAGTGGTTCAACAGGAAATTCCACGGGTAAGTCAAAGAAGAGAAAGAGCATGTAAGTATTATGAATTAGTACATGTATGTACATAAAGTTTATAAGCATTGACTTCATGATATTGTGAGTTCATGGTTCCCATGAGAATGTTTTTGTGAAAGCCTTGTGATTATTGGTCCATGCTTGTGATGTATGAAATACATGGTAAATTCGGTTGGTGATCATGTAATTGGCTTTCGGGCCAAATTGAGTTAAGAGATTGCATGTTTCATTCATACAAATTGTGATTTATCAGATATGAGAAAAGGAAAGATTGGCATAATTGCCTATCAAAATGATTATGGAAGTACGAAAAGATATGAGCTTTAAACAATTGAAGGATGTCAAAATATATGCTTGAAATGTGAATACCCATACTTAATGTGCATGTTTATTATGAGGTTTAAAATGATTGGTTAATTGTGGTAACCTGTTAAACTGGAGAGATTACGATTGTTAGGCTAATGTCAAAACATGTTAAATTATGCTTACAAATTGATAGAGCAAACAATGTGACCGAATAAGTTATAACTGTGAGCTTTATAGCATTTTATATTTTCTTGTGTTTATATTGTTGATCTTGGTAAATGATTGGTAAGAGTTGCTTATTATGTTCATACGGACTTACTAAGCTATATAGCTTACCCCTTTCCTTTACCATATTTTATAGTGTCATCAAGTTAGCTCGGGTTAGAGATCGCAGGAGATCCTATCACACTATCAAGGTATCATTTTGGTATTGACGAATTCAAGTATTTTGAGTTTATGGCACGTATAGGGACTTGGTCTTTTGGTCATATGTGTTGGCTTATAATGGTTCATGGTTCATTTTGTATATATAGCCTTGGAAGTTGGCTAATGTTAGTTATGAAGATATTTATATAAATGTCATTTGTTAATGTGGAAACTTGCATAATTTGATGTGGAAAGGTTGATGTTTTAAGTATGATTAATAATGGTATGAAAATGACATGTTAGTGTCTTGGTTGTGATTGTTTGGTTGCTCTTACATGCTTGAATTTGTGCCATGTGATGTTGTGTAGATGTGCGCAAGTGAAGGTGGAAAAATGGCTTGGTAAATAGCCTTGTTGGTTTTCCACACGGGTAGACACACGGGCGTGTGTCTAGGCCGTGTGTGACACACGGTCAGCCTCATAGGCATGTGATCCGGCCGTGTGTCCCCTGCACCTAAATTGTTGCAAAACAGAATGCTCAGAATTGAGCACACGGGCAGAGACGTGGGCGTGTGCCCTGGCAGTGTGACTTTAATTTTCTCTTGGGTGACAAATAGAGAGTTACACGGGTTAGGGACACGGGCGTGTGTGACCACACGGCCTGCCCACACGGGTGTGTCCCATATCCACACAGGATTGTGACCCCTGTTTAGTGAAAAATTTTCTAAGTGAAAAATTTTCTAAGTGTTGTAGAATTTTCTAAAGCTCTAGGTTTAGTCCCAAACCACTCCTAATGCATGTCTTGGGCATCGTAGGCTCATTTTAGGGACGATATAATTGATTGTTAAAAATTTTTAATTTGGTGCCAAATTTATGACTCGACATTTTATGTTTGCTTGTGTTTAAGTTCGGTAATGCCTCTTACCCTGTTCCAGCGTCGAATACGGGTAAGGGGAGTTACATGTTGCCTTAGGTGTTTTCTTATTTAGTGTTTCACCAGGTGCTGCATCAATCATCTGCCTAGTCGAGGGATTCAAACCTTGTAAAAATTTTGAACTTGTAACCATAAAGGTAACCCATTATGAGAACACCTTCTCAAAAGATTCGTAAATCTCTCTCATTCAACTTACAATGTCTCAAGCTGAAATTGAGCAAAAAAAGATATATCATTCCTCAACTTGGCTGTTTTGGCTGCTGGAAAACACTTAAAAAACAAAATTTCATTCATCTGAGCTAAGTAGTGATGGAACCCCATGGGAGTGAATTCAATCATTTTTTTTGCCTTATTCCTCAAAGAGAATAGGAAAAAACGTAGGCGTATGGCATCAGCAGTAACGCCATTAATCTTAAATGTGTTGCAAGTCTCCAAAAAGTTAGCTAAATGAGCATTCAGATATTCATATTGCAACCCTTCAAATTGAACATACTATTGCACTATCTGAATTGCGTTCAGCTTAATCTCAAATTATTTGTAGCAACAATCGGACTGACAATACTTGATTCAGCCCCAATCAAAGTGGGCTTAGCATAGTCATATGTAGTCCGAGGAGCAGGATGTGCAAGAAGTTGAGGATTACCAATATTACTATCCATCTCCACAGTAATGTCCTTCTTCTCTTGATCATCTAGGAAAATTTGTTGTTGACGTTGCCTTACTTTTCTAACCTCTTTTCGATTTTTATGAGCAGTCTTTTCAATTTCACTATAAAAAAGTAATGGTTCTAATGGGCTTCCTCTAGTCATAAACCAAGGGAACCTGAAAGAACCAAACAAAAGAAATTAAGAATTTAAAAATTAAACTAAAAACAAAAGTATTAAAATAAAAATAAAAAATGGTTAAATTAATGTAACTAAATTTTCTTAATATTCTAGCCCCAACAACGGAGTGAAAAACTTGATGTCCACTAAACTAACTAATAAATCGACTAAGGTAAGTGCACCAATCAATTTATAGTATAGTTATGGTGAGCACAAATATCGTTCCCTCGAGGACTACAACTACTACTAATTATTGTCTTTCTAATATTTAACCTAAAAATTCCAAAGTTTAACTAAAACTAAAATTTAACTAACTAAATTAACTGCGAATGCGTCAAAGAAATAAACATGAAAATAATCAAATATCAACTGATTGACTAGATAATACCCATGTAAGAATCCACCTAGAATTCATCTTAAATTCTCAATCCAATTTATGCAAATTATTTCCTTAGTTTCCTTGATCAGAAGAAATCTCTAACTTATGCTAATATCTCTTTCGGGCATAAAAGTAACTAACTGTAGCTTGATTAATTGAAATTTATTTCTAATTATAACCGCTATTATCTCATTAATTCGCTCTATGGATCTGCTTATTAGATTAGACTCTACTCCGGTAGATTTATGTCTTCTTATTTCTAAAATTGCATGCAACTCCATTCAACTACGCATGATCTAATCACAAGTAGTGTCTATTCAAGCTGAAATTCATGCACACCAAACATAGGTTAAAACCCTAAAAATAATAACCTAAGAACAATTCAAAATTCATAGTAAAAAACAAGAAACTAAGATTTTATTGAATACAACTGGAAATCAAATTGATGGTCTCGAAACTAACTAATGTTTTGACAAAGGCAAGCGCACCTATTGAACAGTAGTATAGTTATGGTGAGACCGGGATATCGTATCCTCAAGGACTAAAATTACTAGTAATAACTATCTTCTTATTATCTAGCCTAATAATTAAATGGGATTTGTTTTAATTTAATTTTTAACTAACTAATTGACTATGAACGCGATAGAGAAAGAATTAGGAAAATACTTTTTAGACAACTTTATGAGATAGGCAATACCTAAGGAAGAATCCACCTAGACTTCACTTATTACTTTTGATTCATATGATTTATTCACTTGACTTAATCCTTAGAAATCTCTGATTTATGTTAATATCTCTGTCAAGACTAAAAACAACTGACTCTAGGTTGATTAATTGAAATCTCTTTCTAATTAAAACCCCTATTGTCGCATTAACTTGATCTATGGGTTCCCCTATTAGATTTGACTCTAATCCGGTAAATTTATGTCGCCCTATTTCTAGGGTTGCAATCAACTCCGCTTAATTGTGTTATCTACTCTTAAACAGGGACTTTTGCTCCTCTGAATAAGCACATTCGACTTGAATCAATAACCTGAATTATCAAAATAAGAATAAGAACTCACAATTAAGAATAAGAACAAGTATTTATCTTATAAATCAAATAATAATAAGATTTGTCTTAGGTTTCATTCCCTCAGGTATTTGAGAGATTTAGTTCATACTGATAGAGGGAAACATATTAAAGTAGGAAAAAAAACAAAACATAGTAAAACCCAAAAAACTTCAAGAGAAATTGATAGGAGATCTTCTGTCTTGATGAAGATCCTTCTTCCTAGCTGCTCCTGACGGCTGTCTTCGAGTATTTTCTGCCTTCTACTCAGTGTCCTACTCCACGTCCTTTTAGGTTGCCCCCTAGGGTGTTTATATAGGCATTGGAATGCCTTTCTTGACCCACAAGTAACCTTTTCCGAATAGGATTAAACCTGGTTTCGGCAGGGACACGCCCCTGTTTGATGGCCTTAAGCCGTGCTTGCTTCTGCTCGCCATACACGGCCGTGTGATCTTCCCGTGGACGATAGTCTAGGTCGTGTTTGATTCTGCTCGTAACACACGACCATGTTCAATGGTCCAGGCCGTGTTGATTTCCTAGGTAGGCCCATTTCGTCCCTTTTTGGTCTGTTTCTCGATCTTTTTGACTCCCTAAGCTCTCCTGAGTATAAAACATGAAATTAAGGGATTAGGAGCATTGAATTCATCAAATCTAATGAAAATTCATCCAAAAATAAGCCAAGCATGGGGTTAAAATATCTGTAAATTATGGTTTATCAAATATCCCCACACTTAAGCCTTTTCTTGTCCTCAAGCAAAATCTTCAACTCACAATTAAAATTAACTTCTTTAATTCATAATCCCCATCAATATTGTTTCATCATAATTCATAGATAATTCATACATTGATAATTTAACTAAAAGAGTCCTAACGATTCAAGCAATCTAAGTCATAAATTTTTATAGCACAAAAACATAGGTATTTTCCCCTTATCTAAGTAATTACCTTTGATTCAAAACTGACAAGAATTGACATCCTCACCAAAGATTCACTCAAATCACTCAAGGTGTTTAAGGTTCAAATCAAGCACTCAAAAAGTCAAACATGAAATGTTAATCCCATAGGCTTGCAAGAAAATCAAATCTCCACCATTATAAAATGAGATGATACACAAATCAAAAGGTCTTTGAAAGGGTTGTAATGGGGTTTAGGTTGGAGGTGTGTATAAAGGCTGAATTAGAGGGTTAGAGTCGAGATTGAATTGACAATTTACTTAACTAGAAAAATGAACTAATGCTAAATAATGATGTCGATTGAAAACCTATCACTAATAACACGAGCTTCTTCTAAAGATATGAAATTAACTGTTTAAGCTCATAACACTAATAATGAATAAATCTTCAAAAAAAATTTAGAATAAGTACATAAGCACTAAAATGGAGAACATAGTTAGCCAACTAATCAAATCAAATCTCGACAAAAAAGGTTAATTTAATAGGGAAAAATTCTTAATGAATCAAAAAGAATGAGTTTTAGGTTAATATTAAGGGTAAATCAAGAAACGGTTTATTAGGATTCAAAGGGTTTCACCAGGGGTTAATTATGAAGGTACGCTTTTTGGTGGAGTAAGTGGGTTAAATCCTAGGTGCCTTTATCATCTCAGTATATCAAATCAAGGGTGTGGTCTCGACATGCATAATCGAAGCAAGTTCTAGAATAATAAATCAATATTGACACACTCATAATTAATAAAGTGAGCAAGAACAATATATGCTCTAAAAGACTCAATTCTCACAAAATTTATGGTTTTTGATATCAACCCTGCAAATTTCAAACTTCAAAGTAATATTTAAATTTAGGGAAACAACCTAATAAATTTTTAATTCTGAAAATAGACTTATCATGCTTGATTCTCTATTATCTCAAAGTTTAAGCCATCAATGCACAATTACTTATGACTTAATCCAAAACATATCAATAAAAATCATAAGTTAAAAGAAGTTTCATTCTAATTAGTAATATAAGAAAATTTACTTAAGAACAAGACAAAATTCAGGGATTTTCTAGTAATGAATCAAATAAGCTCCCCACATTTAAGATGTACATTGTCCTCAATGTACAAACATAGATAATGACAATATAGTAAAAAGAATCATAAGATAGGGAGAGAAGTGAAACTTCCTGAAGCATGGATGAAATCCTTAGAAAATAAAAATTGTAGAAATGGAGCCCATGAAAAGCATGATGAACTAGGCAGAGGTGAAGGTGGGGGTGAATATTCCATTTCCTTAGTAGCACCTTGATCTTTGTGAAACTGCGGAGTCATCAGTAAAGTTTTAGGGGGTTTCATTAAATGGGTTTCGTTATGATTACTCGATAATAAACAGCCAAAGATAAAGAAAAATCAACATAATTAATAAAATTTAAAGACAAGAAAGATTAAGAGAAATAGTATAATAGTTTATAAAATTTAAATAAAATAAAGGAAACAAAAAAGAAAAATAAAAATAAATGGACTCAAAGGTCCTCATCCCCAGATGGATTGTGAGGTGGGGGTGGCGGCAATATGTGAAAATGGTGACAAATCTGTTGCAGCGTCGCCTCAATGCCATCGAATCATCGAGCGTTGTCATTAAATTACTGAGTATAGTATTGCTCAAAACGAGTAAGGCGCTTAGAGATATCAGTCAGTGAAGCTGCCGCATGAACTGGTCGGTGCAGTGGTGGTGGTGCAGATGGCGGCGCCTCATGCTGTAGGGGGACATCATTAGTAAGGTCCTCTAGGTCATCCTGCTCGGTGGGTTGCAATAGCTGGTACTGGAGAGGATCAAACCCACGTCGGTGCTCAACCATCCTCATGTGAAGCATCGTCTGGATGCCCTGCGGGGACATCTGCCTGATAAGGGTGAGCGAGGAGGACTGAGCTACGGTGTTGAGCAGCCCAAAATATCGAGCCAGGTGCGTGATGTATAGGCCCATGGAGATGACTCCTCTCCTATGCAGCTCCGTCTGACGCTGAATGGCGTGGGCGATGAAGTAAGCTAAGTCGAAGATGTTCCCGTTTGCCATGCACCATAAAAAGTAGGCGTCGCGAGTGTTGACGACGACAGTGCTCTTTCGCCTACCCGTCAAAGTATGAGCTAGGATAGCGTGTAAGTACCTCAATGATGGAGCGAGAGCTAACGCCTTGGAGCGACTGGGGTCATAAGTCACCGAGCCGGGGGCTAAGTCTCTCCAGCAGGCAGAAGGGGAGTAGTGGATGTGGCGATGGAGGTCCTCGAAGTCGTCTTCCTCCATGAACTCCTCGGTGTAAAGTCCCAAGGCGACTCTGAACTGTGGGACACTCAACTCACGTACGAGGCCTCCGAGACGGAATTGGACTGTGCTAGAGTCGTCAAAGTTCGTCATGACCATCTGGAGGTGGAATGTGGAACAGAGCTCCAAAGTGAGCTTTAGGTATGTCGTCTCGACAATTTCAAAGAAGTGTCCCCATGGGTTGGTGGATAATAGGGCTCGAACTGCGTCGGCTAGCTGGACCTGCTCTAGGGCGGTCCAATCGATACATCTCCCCACGTCGAGGGGTTGCACCCGAAGTATCTAGAAAAGCTCATCCTGGGCACCCGGAGGAAACCATAGAAAAAGGTGTCGTACTTCGACGGAGGCGCTCGAGGAGGTCGCACCGAGTCCCTTCCACTTTTTCGAAGCGGGGACGACGGTCTTTTTCCCACATGGGGGAGTCATTACGTACCTGAGAAAGCCAAAGATTTTCAATGTATAAAATATCATCGCCGGCCAAAAATGTACTATCCTAGTATTTCTAAATAATACAAACCTATAATAATGAGAGCAGATTATCAACTGATTCTAACATTAGTACGAATTAACAAGGTTAATAATAAGTAGTATCAAACTAATAAATTCAAACTAAAGATCAAAAGAACTAAGGTTTTGGAAATAGAAATTTACATTGTAGTGAAGATAATAATACGAACAAAGAATAATATCAAATAAATAATTAAAAATGAGAGAAATAAGTAACAATGGTAGAGAAAGGTGAACAGATGGAGGTGTTTGAAGCGGCGGCACGGACGTGGCGTTGGCATACGGGCGTGGTGAGCGTGCACGGGCATGGACTGCGGGGTTGTGTGCATGGAGAAGAAAGGGAAAGGGGAAAAATGAGGGAAAGAGGAGTAGGGGAAAGTGAAGAGGGGAGGGTAAAGGTTCGACGGTGGCAGGAGTGGGGGAAAAAGAGGGGTTATTTTGGTAAGAGCGGCTGGGGTTTTGGAGAGGAAAATTTTAGGGAAGATGAACAGTAGGGTGACTTAAATAGGGATTAGGGCACACGGTCAGGGGCCACGCCCGTGTGCCTTTTCTTTAGCTCGTGTATTTTGAAAATTTTGAATTAGGGCGCGTCTGATTCTTGGCCAACGCCCGTGTTCTCTAGGCGTGTTGAGTCACACGGCTGAATCGCACGACCGTGTGATGCTTTATTCATTTCTCCTATGCCCCTGTGCAAGGATCACACGCCCGTGGTAATTAGTCAGTATCGACCATGACCTAAAGGTACGAGCGTGTCCCACACCTGTGTGATTTATTCAGTTTCAACCACGGCTTCTAGGCACGGGCGTGTCGCACGCCTGTGTCATTTACTCAGCATCGACCACGGTCGTGGCACTTTATCACTGCCCATGTTTTTGAGTCAGTTTCGACCACGGCCGCATCGCACGACCGTGGTGTTTATCGTAGCCCGTGTATTGGGGAAACTTTTTCTTCTTTGGCCCGCGCGATCTCTACCATGCCCATGTTCCTATCCGTGGTGTCCATATGGCTACGACCACTCCCGTGTTCACGGTCTTATGGGTATGGAAACCTGTGCCTACTTGGTTAGTGTTTAGTTAGATGCTTAAAAATTAAAAATATGGATATTAGTGAAGTTAGTGCTCTAGTTGCCTCTCGAGAAACGCTCATTTAAAGTCTTAAGCTAGACTTACCCTGTTTTCATCTCTATATGAAGGTTCACGGTGCTGAAGCTCCTCTCTCATATCCCTAAAATCTTCACCATTATAAATTTTAAGTCATTGATCGTTTACCTTGAATGTGCCATAAGTCAGATGGGTTACCTCAATTGTACAATAGGGATGGTTTTGATTACGAATGGACCTGACTATCTTGATTTCAGCTTTCCAGAAAACAATTTGAGCTTTGAATTGTATAGTAGAACAAGATCTTCGACTTCAAATTGCTTTGGTTGCTTCAAACGAGCATCATGGCGTCGCTTTGTTGCTTCCTTGTATAAACGTGAGTTCTCGCAGGCACAAGCTCGCCACTCATCTAGCTCGTTCAACTTCATCAATCTTTTCTCACCTGTAAGTTTAAGATCATAATTTAAGAATTTTATGGCCTAAAATGCTCTGTGCTCTAATTCAAATGGTAGATGACAACTCTTTCCATAGACAAGTTTGTATGGGGATGTTCCTATGGGAGTTCTAAAAGCGGTTCTATAGGCCCATAAAGCATTGTCTATTTTTAATGCCCAACCTTTCCTGTTTGATTCTACGGTTTTCTCTAGAGTACGCTTAAGTTCTTGATTTGCTACTTCAACTTGTCCACTAGTTTAAGGGTGATAAGGAGTAGCTGTTCTGTGTTGTACTCCATATTTCTTTAAGATTTTATCAAACTGAGTATTACAAAAATGAGTACCCCTATCAGTAATAATTGCTCTAGGTGTTCCAAATCGAGAGAAGAGTTTCTTAAGAAATCTCACTACCACTCTAGCATCATTAGTAGGTAAAGCTTGAGCTTGCACACATTTTGACATATAATCAACTGCTACTAAGATGTATTTATTCTCAAATGAGCTAGGGAATGGACCCATAAAATCAATACCCCAAACATCAAATATTTCATATGATAGTATATATGTTTGAGGCATTTCATCGCGTTTAGAGATATTACCTGTTCTCTGACATTTATCACATGAAGTAACATACCTGTTAGCGTCCTTGAATAGAGTGGGCCAATAAAAACCTGATTCAAGCATTTTATGTGCTGTCCTAGTCCCACTGTAATGTCCTCCTATTGGTCCTGAATGGCAATGTTCTAGAATTTTGCTTGCTTCTGTCTTTGTAACACATCTTTGAATTACTTGATCTGCACATATCTGAAAAAGAAAAGGGTCCTCCCAAAAATAGTTTTTCACATCAGCAATGAGTCGCTTCTTTTGATGATGTGTGTAATATCCAGGATTTAGGGGTTATGCGTTTTAACTTAATTGTATGTGGTAGCGTGCCTATGTGTGGATTGAGTGTGCTTTGGGAGTTTCAGGAACTTTAGAATGTAGGAGAATGCCTTAGAAAAATATTAGATTTTTAATTCTTAAAAAGGGAGCTACTCAAGATAGGCCTTAAGAAATTTTGTTGGAGGATTTAGACACAAGTAACCAGTTGGCAAAATGGCAAGGGAGACGCCACTTAGGGCCTTGGAAAGTGACGCCAGAAGCAGTGTGAGAGGGGCTTAGGTTCGAATCCTATGGATAGACTTAAGGTGATTTTTATTTTTGCATTTGTATGGCATGTGTTGGCCAAACTTTAATTAAGGTAAGGTTGGACTTTTTCATTTATGGTTAGTAGACTTAAGGTTATGGTAAGTATGAATAAGGGATAGAATTGCTAGATTGTGGGGATAGGATTTCTTTAACTTTGGGAAAGTAGACGATTACAAGGCATGTATCTAGGTGGATGTTTTGGAAATTATTTCATGGCCATTTTGACCATGAACTTGGACGGTTTTATGCTTAGGGGGTGGCCAAAATTTTGAAGGCTTTTGGATGAGTTAGGAGTTAGTTGTGCACATCTTTCTTGTAGTCATTTTGTGTCACACAAAGCATTTCTCTCTAATATTCCTCCTCTTAGCCGAATGTATATTAGACAAAAGGTAAACCTTTTTCTTTTCTTTTGGTCATTTGAGTTTTGACCATTTCGGTTTTGAGTTGTCCTTTTTCTCCAAATCATATCTTCTTTTCTCTCTTCTTTGTGACCGAAACCAAATAGCCATTTTAGACCATTTCTTTTCAACTCTTCTTTTCTCTTCATAACTCTCAATAGCCGAACCTCTATTGAACCTCCCCAAATTTCTTTGTTTCACTTTTCTTCTTCAAAGCCGAAAATATCATAGGCCGAAATCTGCTCCAATCGATTCTCTATAGTGGGTAAGAGATTTCTTTTAATCATTTTTCTTCTATCTCTCTTGGTTGTCGAAAGCTAAAGATCTAACTCCATTCTCTCTGTTATGGCCGAACCCATGAAAGGTGATATCGGGATTTCTGTAGGCTAACGTTAAAGGAGTAGAGATCTTTCGGCATTGGAGAGATCAAGGTAAAGCAAGTGTAATCTTAGGCCAAAGGCCATGTATTTTGGTTCATTAATGTTAGAAATCGAATCTAACATAGTTGTGTAGGAGGGAGTTCAACAAATCGCAAGGTGCAAATTGTGTTGGCTACGGGGTTCGGGTTTAGGCGACTTTTGCTTATAAGGTGTGTAGTTATCACACTGCTCTCTTGTTGTTTGTATGTGTTGTTATATATATGTGTATATGATATGTGTGGTGGCCGGAAATATGGCTAAGATGGTGACTACCCATGGTGGGTAATCGGTTAATCAGGTCAGTATTTAATGATATTAATCTACCTGTGATTTATGTGTAAAATTGTGGTAAGCATGCGATGTATACTCATCTTAACATTGTTTTGTCATGATACATATATATATACATGGGGACTGGGATGTGAATATTGAAGGACAGGGTGTACATATTTATGTACGTGGTCCGATGTTAGCCTTGAGCTACATTGGCGCTTGATGTTGGCTATGTGCTTCATCAAGGTGGGGTGTTGGCTATGTGCCACATCGTGGGCGGATGATAGCTGTGTGCATCACCGTGGATTGAGGATGACCTTGAGTCACCTCGTGGATACAGATATGTGGGGTCACTTAGGTGATCGGTGGCTAAGCCATGGCCTTGGGCAGCAGGTCTGCCAAAGAGGTGTGTAGCGGTTGGAGGGCGATTTAGTAATCCCCTGGTGTGTGCGGCAGGTACGGGGGTGTGTAGCGGATGGACTCTAGGTTGGGTTGGGATTCATTTTGCATGATTGATTATGTGGATTGTGTGGATGTGGGCCAAGCCCATTTGTGGAGGCATGTGAAATAATTACACACTGAGTCGGTTTGACTCACCCTATTTTTTTCCAAAAACAATGCAGGTGATACATGATTCTTGGACCGGGCTGGAGCGGATACGAGGTGGCCATGCAGAAGATGTTTTATTTGTTTTAAGCATTTTATATTTTTAGTATTCTTGGGTATATCATTATTGTAATAAGGCCACTTAAAGTATTTTGGGGATTTTATTATGTTTACGATGGATTAATTATCGAGCTAATAACTAGGAATGTTTTCTTTCAAGCAATTTATATCTTAAAAACTTATATTGAAGTTTTAAATCCGGGAATTTGTAACAACATAGTTTTGCTTAGAATTTTAAATATACCATGTTTTATAAATAACGGAAAATTATTAAGTTTTCACCTTATGTCAAATTCTTTTCAAACTTTTTCCTCAGTAGCATTCTAAATTCGGCCGTGGTGTTTGGGCCGGGTTTGGGGGTGTTACAATGTGTCATGTAACACCCCAAACCCGGCCCAAACGCTACGACCGCATCTAGCATGCTACGGGTTGAAATGTTAAAATCAAACTTCTTTATTTGCTTTAAAGAAAGCACGTATCCCATTTGAAAAACTCTTCGATGACGTGTTGTGTTGAAAACCTGACTTTGTTGGTTTTGGAAATCTCGGTTTGATTAATCAAATATTTGTTAACTTAGTTTTTTTTTTAAAACATATCTTTACGATAAGCATGTTTGAAATTCCCATCTCATTACTTATAACAATTAAGTCTTTGAAAATAAATTTAAAATATAAACATTAACACATAAAAATCGATAACCTAAGCTACGGAGGCCTTATTACATAAATAATCCCAACATTGAAACTTTAAGAGAAAACCGGAAATAGTTTATGAAAATAAAAGACTTGATGGCCCCTGGAGTCTGCCTCGGCTCCCATATCCACGATCTACTGCTCACCTGAAAGATTTAAGGAAAATAAAGGGTGAGTTACCAAGACTCAGTGTGCAAATCCCGAAAACACATAAAAGGCTTAAGGCCCACAAACACATTATGGGCCTTGGCCCATACACAATGGCAACAGAATATTTACATGCAACATGGCCCAACCCAACCTAAAAGTCCATCCTCTACACACCAGCCCGTACCAGCCAACACACCTCGGGGATTTCTACAATCAACCCACCATCCGCTACACACCATATCGACAGTCATGCTGCCTATTCCTAATAATCAAGAATAAATTTAACATGGCTTAGCCACCGATCACTATTGTGACCTAACTTTACAATTCGTGGTTTAACCACCGATCACCAAGTGACCTATTAACATGCTCTTCCTCTTCATCATATTAACCCCATCCCATGCATACATACATGCAAAATCAACACAATATACTACCTAAAAGATTACAGGCTATCATATACATCGATACACATAGAGAAGTTTCTATGATTACGTACCTGGCATCCCTTGCCTACCCTTTTCGGGTAATACGGCTGTCCATACAGCCTCTTTCCGGCTTTTAGCCCATAACATATATAATACAGATTAATTAGTGTGGTAAAGATCTATACACCTAATTACAATCAAGACGAGACTTTCTATGTCGACACTATCAGTAGCCGATACGACTGCTAACTGCCTACGGTTTTGTTCTGAAGCTGGTCCACAACCCGGTGGCCAATCCCGAACCGCTGACACCGCTCGTTTCTTAAACTTAAGATCCAATCCCCTCCATCACCTGATCGACATGTGATTCCATCAAAAGACCTTATCAGTTGCTACCATCACAACATATGGTTGTTAATCCATATTATAGGGTTAAGATCACAATTTCGATAAACAAACCTAACGAAAATCTAAAGAGAACTCCTTACCTTGAAATCCCAAAAGGAGATATGGGACTCAGAGACTAGCAATTTCTGGCTTTTGGAATCTAGATGATTCGATCTACTTCGATTCCTGAAACGTCGCCCCAAGATGAGAACACAATAATAGTCAAAACGTTACTCATAAGATACCCTTGCCACGCTCATCAGCCTTTCGGCTTTGGCCTCTAAAAACTGAAAAAGAAAAGAAGAACATAGGAGAAATCGCCCCTTACCTGAACACAGAGGATTCAAATCACACCTAAGAGAAATCGGCACAAGCACCGCAAAAGAAGAAATTCGGCAATATCAGGGAAGAAAAGAGCCGAAAATAAACAAAAGAACTATAGGTGGGACTTAGGAATTTTCGACTTTTAGAGGAGATAAAGAAGAAAGTTGTAGAGACAAAGGCTATGGAAATTCGGCTTTAGCATAAAGGTGGAGATGAAAGAATGGGATTAGGGGTTTTGGCTTAAGCAGAGAATGAGAGAAAAGAATGAGAGGAAAAACCCTAATGCCCGATTTGAGGAACAGAATGGAAGAATAAAACCTTAATGCCGAAAATAAAAAGATATTCGCCTCACTTAAACACAATTTCGGCACCTGCTACCTAAACCCCGAAAATGCCCCTTTTTTTAAAACTAAAACTAAGCTATTAATCAAGGAAAATTTCGGCACCCCTTGGATATACCAAAATCGATTCCTCCTCCCCCTCAGTGTTGGAATTTCAGCCACCACTGTGACCAACAGATAATTCCTAAATTTTCTCCCTTATCTTCATCTGATCACTCATCCTCAAGTGGCATGGATAACACCACCTCTTCCTCCCTTTTATCAGTCACTTTATCAGCCACATTATCCACATTATCCATTCTATTAATCTCCTAATTTCAAGCATCCTAGCCGCCCCCAACTCTCCTCTCCTTTGACGCCAGAAAAAAACATTTAAAATAAGTGGGTAATGCGACTCGAACCTTGGGCCTCCTCAGCTGACACCACCTCCCTGCTCTCTAAGTGGCACCACTTTGCCACTGGGCCACAAGCCCATTTGTGTCTTAAAACACAGATAACATCTTTTAAGCCCTATCCTAACTGGCTTTCCACTAGAGTGTCCAAACAGAAAATTCGATTAAGGCCTCGGCCCAATCCCTGAGCCCATTCTTGACCCCTTAAACACCCTAACTAGCACATCAAGCATTACATAAACATCATAGCACATTAAATGCGAAGCCCCACCAATTCAGGATGTTACAGTTCTACCCCCTTAAAGAAATTTCATCCTCGAAATTACCTGGTCAGAATAGATGTGGGTACTACTGCTACATTGCTTCCTCCGGTTCCCAAGTAGCCTCCTTAGAACCATGATTCCGCCATAGAACCTTAACCAATGGAACCGTCTTCCTTCGCAACACTTTGACATCACGATCTAAGATTTCCACAGGCTCCTCTTCAAAGGATAGGTCGGGTCTTACTTCGATTTCTTCCACTGGCACCACATGGGATGGATCCGAACGATAACGTCTTAACATGGAGACGTGGAATACATTGTGAATCTAGCTTAGCTCTGAAGGTAGCTCAAGCTGATAGGCTACCGGTCCTACTCGTTTCAACACCCGGTATGGTCCGATGAATCTGGGACTTAACTTACCCTTCCGCCCAAACCTCAGTACTTTCTTCCATGGCGACACCTTCAAGAACACCTTGTCACCCACTGCAAACTCTATGTCATTACGCTTCAAATCAGCATAGGACTTCTGTCTGTCTGACGCTTCCTTTAGTCGAGCCCGAATTAACTCAACCTTCTCCTCTGTCTCGGTAACAAACTCTGGACCCAAAATTCGACGTTCCCCTAATTCCGTCCAACAGGTTTGAGTACGACACTTTCGCCCGTACAATGCTTCATAAGGCGCCATCTGAATACTGGACTGGTAGCTGTTGTTGTAAGCAAACTCTGCTAATGGTATAAATTCTTCCCAACTACCCCTGAAATCAATGACACAACCTCTCAACATGTCCTCCAAAATCTGAATTACCCGCTCAGACTGTCCATCGGTCTGAGGATGAAACGCTGTACTGAAATCCAACTTCGTACCCAATGCTTGATGCAACGCCTTCCAAAATCGTGAGGTGAACCTAGGATCCCTGTTCGATATGATTGATACTGGTACACCATGCAACCTCACTACCTCCGCTATGTAAAGCTTAGCCAATTTCTGCAGAGAGTAATCGACCCGTATTGGTATGAAATGAGCAGACTTCGTCAAGCGATCAACAATCACCCAGACCGAATCTTTCTTAGTAGGCGTGAGAGGTAGCCCACTAACAAAGTCCATTGTGATCCTTTCCCATTTCCACTGTGGAATCTTCACCGGCTGCAACAACCCTGCTGGTAGTTGATGTTTCGCCTTTACCTGCTGACAGGTCAAACACTTACCCACAAATTTGGTCACCTCCCTCTTTAAGCCCAGCCACCAGAATTGTTCTCGCAAATCCCGATACATCTTTCTCCCTCCAGGGTGCATAGCGTATGGGCTACTATGCACTTCTAACAAAATCTTACGCCTCAACTCAGGATCTTTGGGCATGCATACTCTCCCTTGAAAACATAATAGCCCTTCTTCATTCACACTAAATTCTGTTGATCCATCACTTGTTCCTACCTGAAACTTCCCCTTTAACAACTCATCAGTCTGCTGCTTCTCCTTAACCTGACTAACCCAAGAGGGTTTCACTTGAAGTTTAGCTAATAAACTCCCATCATCGTATAAACTGAGGTGAACAAACATTGCTCTCAAGTCAGAGATTACCTTACGACTCAGGGCATCCACCACCACGTTAGCTTTACCTGGATGGTACTCGATCGAGCAGTCATAATCCTTTAGCAACTCGATCCACCTCCTTTGCCTTAGATTCAACTCTTTCTGGGTCAAAAGATATTTTAAGCTCTTATGATCGGTATAAATGACAGATTTCTCCCCGTACAGATAATGTCTCTAGATCTTTAAAGCAAAAACCACTGCCGCCAATTCCAAATCATGTGTGGGATAATTTGCTTCGTGCGGTCTTAACTGCCGAGATGCATACGCAACAACCTTTCCATCTTGCATCAACACCCATCCTAGTCCCGTATGTGAAGCATCACAGTAAATTACGAATTCCTTCCCAGCCTTCGGCTGAATCAATACCGGAGCCTCTATCAAAATCCTTTTTAACTTCTCGAAACTTTCTTGCTACTTATTAGACCAAACAAACGGAACCCCTTTCCGCAACAACTTAGTCAACGGTCCCGCGATCAATGAAAATCCTTCCACAAACCTTCTGTAATACCCGGCTAAACCAAGAAAACTCTAAATTTCTGCTACCGATTTAGGCGACTTCCAATCCAACACCACTTCAATTTTTCGAGGGTCAACCCTAATCCCCTCTGCCGACACAACGTGACCTAGAAAAGTAACTTCCCTTAGCCAAAATACGCACTTACTGAATTTGGCATATAGCTGCTTCTCCCTCAAAATCTAGAGAACCACCCGAAGATGTGAGTCATGCTCCTCTTCCGCTCTTGAGTAAACCAGGATATCATCTATGAATACCACGACAAACCGATCCAAGTAGGGTTGGAACACTCGGTTCATCATATCCATAAATGCTGCTGGCGCGTTGGTCAACCCAAAAGGCATCACCATGAATTCGTAGTGACCATAGCGAGTCTTAAAAGTCGTCTTATGAATATCCGCCTCCTTGACCTTAAGCTGATGGTACCCAAACCTCAGATCTATCTTCGAGAAGACTGAAGCCCCCTTCAACTGATCGAACAAGTCGTTGATCCCCGGCAGCGAATATTTATTCTTGATGGTCAACTTATTCAGCTGGCGATAGTCAATGCACATACACATTGATCCATCCTTCTTCTTAACGAACAACACCGGCGCTCCCCAAGGAGACACACTTGGTCTAATAAACCCTCTGTCCAGCAACTCTTGAATCTGCACTTTCAATTCCACCAACTCCTTCGGCGCCATTCTATACGGAGCAATAGATACTGGCGCTGTTCCCAGAAGAAGATCGATACCAAACTCCACTTCACGATCCGAGGGTAATCTCGGAAGCTCTTCTGGGAAAACATCAGGAAATTCCTTCACCGTCCTAACGTCCCCAACAGTTAGTTCCTTGGTTTCCAAAGCCCGAACAAACATTAAAATTGCCTTGCATCCTTTTCTCACCATCTTTTCTGCTCTTAAGGCAGACACCACATTTGGCAAACAGTTCCCTGTTTCACCTATCACCAACACTTCGCCACCCTCAGGAGATTTTAACACCAACCGCTTGGCTGCACAATCTACACTAGCTTGATACCTCACCAGCCAATCCATGCCTAAGATTAAATCAAACTCCCTGAACGATAATTCCATCAGATCAGTCAGGAAAACTATTCCTTGCACCTCTAAAGGTACCTCCCTATAAAGCTTATTTACCACCACCGAGTGTCCTAACGGGCGAATTACAGTCATCTCCCTAGAGGAAATCTCAGAATCTACGCTTAAAGTTCCAGACACCCTACTAGCAACATATGAATGCGTTGACCCAATGTCAATCAATGCAATGTAAGGCAAGCCAAAAATTAAAAAACGTACTGGTTACGACATCCGGTGCGTCAGCCTCCTCTCGACGTCTGACAGCATAGACTAACCTCTTTCAGTTTTTCCTTTTCCGTGAAATCCAAATCATCCATTATACGCTCAACCGCCTCCAACCAATACTCATCTGTACTCGGGGCTATACCGAAAATTCCCTAAACATTTCTGCCCCATTGGCTCTAAGTCGCTCCGACACCGATTTCCGGGCTCCTGTGCCCATGCCTGCCCCAACAACCCTCACTAAAACCCTTAACATCGCCTGAGATACCACATCATCTCCGACCGTCTGGTCCTGAAATTCTGCCTCCGCAGCTGGTGGAACTGGCATCTCATTCCTGACCCATAGCCAGATCCTACTGGTTCTGACACGGCCATCCTACCCCTACCACGGCCACGCGACGGACGTCCTCGACCCCTTGTACTCATTCTACCGATTCGCGTTTATCTAATTAGAAATTTTATGAATTATTAATTCCTTTCACTGATTAATCCACGAACAATCTTATGAACAGTAGTTTCAAGAGTCGTTCTTTCGAATTCAAAATTATATCTACAGGTTTCAGTC
Source organism: Gossypium australe (assembly GCA_005393395.2). NCBI lineage: Eukaryota > Viridiplantae > Streptophyta > Magnoliopsida > Malvales > Malvaceae > Gossypium > Gossypium australe. The sequence goes on from CM016617.1 coordinate 99,106,653, forward strand.
TCAAGTCTGTATCTCCTAATTCGAGGAACCACATACATTCAACCATCATACATCAACAAACAAGTAGCATCCATGAACTCACATTCATCACATAAGGGTATTCCACTACCCAGAGGTATTTCCGTAATTGTATCCTACTGGGTATTTTTGTGATTTCACAAAATAGAGTATCTTGGTGATTTTCCAAAATAGAGGTATTTTGGTATTTTTTTTCTTAAAACGAAGGTATTTTGGTAATTTCATAAGTTTCGATAATTTCGTAAATTTAGGGTTTTTCGGGTAAGTTTGCAAAACATGGGTAATTTATAAAACCAAAGGTGTTTTTGGAAATTTTCACAAACCAAGGGTATTTCGGTAATTTTTAAAACTAGGGGTATATTGGTAATTTTACAAAGGTAGGGAATTGGTCCCTTTCGAGTTTTAGTTATGCTCTTTGGCCCATCAACAAGTCCTCGCGGCTAAGGTGAACAGTCACTACGCACCAGGTAGGATTTCAGCGAAGAGGAGGTGGGTCACTAGGACCGCTTAAGTACCAAGCTCCCCCTGAATCCAATCCTAGACATGCGTATGCCTGTTGCCACACCCTAACCCAACGACTTGTTCACGGGTATGTTTGGTTAGATGAAGTCTTATGATTTTAAAGAGTTGTTTAAACTAAGCCTAAAGTCCATCAAACTCTAATCATACTAGCCTACGTCCCTATGGAGCCCATCAAGCCCAACATGCATATCACATAATGAGTTTAGAATACTTACCTGCGTGGATCGGGTGCCGGTAGACTCGAAGGTCATATCCCAACCAAAGCATTTTCACCAATTTTATAAACTACTACTGGACCCATTTCGCAGCCCGAGTTTTGCAACCGGGCTCTGATACCAAAATGTAACACCACAAACCTGGCCCAAACGCTACGACCGGATCTGGCATGCTACTGATTGAAATGTTAAAATCAAAGTTCTTTATTTGCTTTAAAGAAAGCACGTATCCCATTTGAAAAACTCTTCGATGACGTGTTGTGTTGACAACCTGACTTTGTTGGTTTTGGAAATCTCCGTTTGATTAATCAAATATTCGTTAACTTAGTTTTTTTTTTAAAACATATCTTTACGTTAAGCGTGTTTGAAATTCCCATCTCATTACTTATAATAATTAAGTCTTTGAAAATAAATTTAAAATATAAACATTAACAGATATAAATCGATAACCTAAGCTACGGAGGCCTTATTGCATAAATAATCCCAACATTGAAACTTTAAGAGAAACCAGAAATAGTTTATGAAAATAAAAGACTTGATGGCCCCTCGAGTCTGCCTCGGCTCCCATATCCACGATCTACTGCTCACCTGAAAGATTTAAGGAAAATAAAGGGTGAGTCACCAAGACTCAGTGTGCAAATCCCAAAAACACATAAAAGGCTTGAGGCCCACAAACACATTATGGGCCTTGGCCAATACACAATGGCAACAGAATATTTACATGCAACATGGCCCAACCCAACCTAAAAGTCCATCCTCTACACACCAGCCCGTACCAGCCAACACACCTCGGGGATTCCTACAATCAACCCACCATCCGCTACACACCATATCGACAGTCATGCTGCCTATTCCTAACAATCAGGAATAAATTTAACGTGGCTTAGCCACCGATCACTATTGTGACCTAACTTTACAATTCGTGGTTTAACCACCGATCACCAAGTGACCTATTAACATGCTCTTTCCCTTCATCATATTACCCCATCCCATGCATACATACATGCAGAATCAACACAATATACTACCTAAAAGATCACAGGCTATCATTACATCGATACACATAGAGAAGTTTCTATGATTACGTACCTGGCATCCCTTGCCTACCATTTTCGGGTAATACGGCTGTCCATACAGCCTCTTTCCAGCTTTTAGCCCATAACATATATAATACAGATTAATTAGTGTGGTAAAGATCTACACACCTAATTACAATCAAGACGAGACTTTCTATGTCAACACTATCAGTAGCCGATACGACTGCTAACTGCCTACGATTTTGTTCTGAAGCTGGTCCACAACCCGGTGGCCAATCCCGAACCGCTGACACCGCTCGTTTCTTAAACTTAAGGATTGAGTTTACAGATCCAATCCCCTCCTTCGCCTGATCGACATGTGATTCCATCAAAAGACCTTATCAATTGCTACCATCACAACATACGGTTGTTAATCCATATTATAGGGTTAATATCACAATTCCGATAAACAAACCTAACGAAAATCTAAAGAGAACCCCTTACCTTGAAATCCCGAAAGGAGATATAGGACTCAGAGACTAGCAATTTCTGGCTTTTGGAATCTAGATGATTCGGTCTACTTCGATTCCCGAAACGTCGCCCCAAGATGAGAACACAAGAATAGTCAAAACGTTACTCATAAGATACCCTTGCCACGCTCATCAGCCTTTCGGCTTTGGCCTCCAAAAACCGAAAAAGAAAAGAAGAACATAGGAGAAATCGCCCCTTACCTGAACACAGAGGATTCAAATCACACCTAAGAGAAATCGGCACAAGCACCACAGAAGAAGAAATTCGGCAATATCAGGGAAGAAAAGAGCCGAAAATAAACATAAGAACTATAGGTGAGAGTTAGGAATTTTTGGCTTTTAGAGGAGATAAAGAAGAAAGATGTAGAGACAAAGGCTATGGAAATTCGACTTTAGCATAAAGGTGGAGATGAAAGAATGGGATTAGGGGTTTCGGCTTAAGCAGAGAATGAGAGAAAATAATGAGAGGAAAAACCCAAATGATCGAATTGAGGAAGAGAATGGAAGAATAAAACCCTAATGCCAAAAATAAAAAGATATTCCCCTCACTTAAACACAATTTCGACACCTGCTACCTAAAACCCGAAAATGCCCCTTTTTTTTAAAACTAAAACTAAGCTATTAATCAAGGAAAATTTTGGCACCCCTTGGATATACCAAAATCGATTCCTCCTCCCCCTCAGTGTTGGAATTTCGGCCACCACTGTGACTAGCAGATAATTCCTAAATTTTCTCCCTTATCTTCATCTGATCACTCATCCTCAAGTGGCATGGATAACACCACCTCTTCCTCCCTTTTATCAGTCACTTTATCAGCCACATTATCCACATTATCCATTCTATTAATCTCCTAATTTCAAGCATCCTAGCCGCCCCCAACTCTCCTCTCCTTTGACGCCAGAAAAAAACATTTAAAATAAGTGGGTAATGCGACTCGAACCTTGGACCTCCTCAGCTGACGCCACCTCCCTGCTCTCTAAGTGGCTCCACTTTGCCACTGGGCCACAAGCCCATTTGTGTCTTAAAACACAGATAACATCTTTTAAGCCCTATCCTAACTAGCTTTCCACTAGAGTGTCCAAATAGAAAATTCGATTAAGGCCTCGGCCCAATCCCTGAGCCCATTCTTGACCCCTTAAACACCCTAACTAGCACATCAAGCATTACATAAACATCATAGCACATTAAATGCGAAGCCCCACAAATTTAGGATGTTACATGTCAACCCCTTTGATAGAATGTTAGCAGCTAAGTAATTCGCAATATATGCAAACTAGGGTACCTGGGAGTCGGATATAGCAAGAGTTGTTCTTCAGGAAACGAGTCATTAATCTCATTCTCATCGAGTTATTTGATATGTGGATTTTTAAGCCTAGAAAGATGGTCTGCCGTAAGATTTTTAGCTCCTTTCTTATCCTGAATTTCCAAATCAAATTCTTGTAAGAGTAAAATCCATCTTATGAGTCGAGGTTTTGCATTAGATTTAGTTAACAGATAACGAAGAGCTGAATGGTCAGTGTAAATGACAACTTCAGATAATATCAAATACTGTCTAAATTTATCAAATACAAAGACCATAGCTAGCAACTCTTTTTCTGTGGTGGTGTAATTTTCTTGTGCGGCTGTTAATGTCTTGCTAGCATAATAAATCGGCTAAAAATGCTTGTCTCTTCACTGTCCCAAAACCGCACCTACTGCAAAATCACTCGCATTACAAATTAGTTCAAAGGGTAAATTCCAATCAGGTGCAATTATAATTGGAGTATTTATTAATTTATTTTTGAGGATATTAAATGCATCTAAACATTCCTGATCAAAATTGAAAGGCACATCCTTTTTCTAGTAGTTTCATTAAAAGCTTAGTTATTTTAGAAAAATCCTTAATAAATCTTCTATAAAATCTAGCATGTCCTAAAAAGTTTCTAATAGCCTTAACTGAACTAGGAGGAGGTAATTTTTCTATGGTTTCAATTTTTGCTTTATCAACCTCAATCCCTTTACTAGAAATTTTGTGACCTAACAAAATCCCTTCTCGAACCATAAAGTGACACTTTTCCCAATTAAGCACAAGGTTCGTTTCCTCACATCTCATTAGAACTCGTTTTAAATTTTTAAGGCAAAGATGGAAAGAATTACCAAATATCGAAAAGTAGTCCATAAATACCTCCATAATATCTTCTACAAGTTCATCAAAGATGGCTAACATGCAGCGCTGAAAAGTATCAGGAGCATTACATAATCCAAAAGGTATTCTACGATAAGCAAACGTACCGTATAAACATGTAAATGTTGTCTTTTATTGATCCTCAGGAGCTATTTGGAATTGGAAATAGCTAGAGAACCCGCCTAGGAAGCAATAGTACATATGCCCAGATAGTCTTTCTAACATCTGATCAATGAAGGGTAAAGGAAAGTGATCTTTTCTCGTGGCATCGTTCAACTTCCTATAATCAATGCAGACTCTCCAACCTGTGACTGTCCTTGTTGGAGTTAATTCATTCTTTTCGTTAGCTACAACAGTCATGCCTCCCTTCTTTGGAACAACCTGTACAGGACTTACCCAAGTACTGTCAGAAATGGGATAAATAATTCCAGCATCTAGAAGTTTAATTACCTCAGCTTTAACAACTTCCTTCATGTTGGGATTCAAACGTCTTTGAGGTTGCACACATGGTTTATATTCATCTTCCATTAAAATTTTGTGGGTGCAAAACGATGGACTTATCCCTTTAATGTCAGAAATCTTCCAAGCTATGGCTTTTTTATGCTCCTTTAGTACCTATAGTAACTCGTCTTTCTCTCTAGGTTTCAGTTCTGAAGAGATGATTACTGGTAGTGTAGAATTATCTCCGAGGAATGCATACTCTAAGTGATATGGTAACTGTTTCAATTCCAATTTGGGAGGTTCTTCAATGGAGGGTTTTTATTTTAGTTCGTCATTTATTTCAATACCCTCATACTTATGTTGTCTTGGGGAAGAAGTATTAGAATTTAGCTCACTTTTTATCTCCCCTATCTCATTGGTATCGTCATCTGCCCCCTCATATTGGGTAAGACACAGTTCCAACGTGTCTTTATGTATGATTTCCTGAAAAGAACCTTTAATAAAATGATCAATGGCATCAATAAAATAACAGGAATCATCTTGCTCTCTAGAATATTGCATAGCATCATAAATTTTAAAAATAATTTCCTCGTCGCCTATCCTTAGCACAAGTTTACCATCACCTACATCAATAACAGCCCTAGCAGTAGCTAAAAATGGGCGTCCTAAAATTAAAGCCACCTCTACATCCTCATCCATGTCTAGCACAACAAAATCAACAGATAATATGAATTTATCAACTTTTACCAAAACATCTTCAATAATTCCCCTAGGATATTTAACAGATCTGTTAGCTAATTGAATACTCATCCTAGTGGGTTTTGGTTCTCCAAGACCAAGCTGCTTGAACATTTTATAAGGCATTAAATTCATACTGGCACCTAAATCAGCTAATGCTTTCTCAATATTTAAACTACCAATTAAACAGGGAATAGTGAAACTTCCTGGATCTTTCAATTTGGTTGGTAGCTTATTTTGGAGAATAGCTAAACATTCCTCGTTAAGCTCCAAGGCCGATAGCTCTTCAAACTTCATTTTGTTTGTTAAAAGCTCTTTTAGGAATTTTGCATATGTCGGCATCTACGAAATAGCTTCAACAAAAGGTAAGTTAATATGTAATTGTTTAAAAAGTTCAAGAAATTTACCATATTGTGCGTCTATGCGATCATTTTTCAACTTTGCCAGATATGGGATCGGTGGTTTATACTCTTTAAGTACCGGTGTTACATTCCCATTTACTTCCTCACCCTTTTCCTTATCAGTTTCTTGTGGCATCTTTTTTTCAGCTTCAACCAATACCTTCCCATTCCTTAGTGTAACTGTCTTCACATGCTCTTTTGGGTTAGGTTCGGTGTTACTAGGTAAACTACCTGGTTGCCTTTCGGAAACTAACTTGACCAGCTGTCTAATTTGATTCTTAAGCCCTTGAATCGATGTTTGATGATTTTTCAACGCTGTTTTAGTGTTCTGGAAATGAGTTTCTAATACCGCGATGAATTTTGTTATCATCTCCTTAAGGTTCGGCTTCTTTACTTATGGGTATGATTGATGTTGAAAGCCTGGAGGGGGCTGTTGTTTCTGATTTCCTTGGCCACCCCATGAGAAATTTGGGTGGTTCCTCCAACCTGGATTGTAAGTGTTACTATAGGGGTTATTTTGAGGTCTATAATTATTACCCATATAGTTCATCTATTCACTATCAATGCCAGAGTTCTAGGATGGATATTCTGTATTATTCATTCCTCCTCCATTCGTATCGCACTGCATAACTGGATGTACCTATGAAGAACCACACAAACCATAAATCTTTTTACTTAAAGTTCTACCTAGTTTGATAGCATGGTCACTGCGTCGAGGTTGAAAACACCGGCTGCCTTTGTTGGCTTCATCCTTATAACTTGCCACTGATAGTTATTCAGTGACATCTCTTCAATGAATTCGTAGGCAGCCTCAGGTATTTTGTTGTTTAGGGTTCCACCGGCGGCTAAATTAATCAACTGCCTAGTTGAAGGGTTCACACCATTGTAAAAGGTTTGAACCTGTAGCCATAAAGGTAACCCATAGTGAGGGCATCTCCATAGTAGATCCTTATATCTCTCCCATGCATCGTAGAGTGTTTCTAAATCCATCTGCACAAAAGAAGAAATATCATTCCTCAACTTAGCCATTTTAGCCGGCGGAAAATATTTAAGTAAAAATTTTTCGGTCATTTATTCCTATGTAGTGATTGATCCTCATAGTAACGAGTTCAACCACTGTTTAGCTTTGTTCCTTAACGAAAAGGGAAAAACCTGAAGGCGAATGGCATCATTAGGAACGTCATTAATCTTGAAAGTATCGCAAAATTCTAGAAAATTTGCCAAGTGATTTTTTGGATCCTTATCCTGCAAACGATCAAACTGAACAAATTGCTGAATCATTTGAATAGTGCTAGGTTTCAGTTCAAAATTATTTGCAGCAACAGTAGGTCTAACAATACTTGATTCACTTCATGTTAAATTAGGTTTAGCATAATCATATATAGTACGAGGACCAAGATTTTGATTCACTGGATTTGCGGCAACCACAGGGGGTAGCGGATTATTGTCAGCCATCTCCTCGGTAGTATTAATATCATCCTCTTGCTCTTCCTCTATGTATTGTAGACTTCGCATTATTTCTCTTCAGTTTCTGCGAGCTGTACTTTCAATCTCACTGTCAAAAAGTAATGGTCCTGACGGGTTCCTTCTAGTCATAAACAAAAAGTTCCCGCCAGAAGCAAAGAAAAGCAAAGTTAGTAAACTAAAAACAAAAATAAAGTGCAAATAAAAATAAGAATGGCTAAAGTAATAAAAAATTAGCGTTCCTAATATCTTAGTCCTCGACAACGGTGCCAAAAACTTGATGGCCTCGAAACTAACTAATATTTCGACAAAGGCAAGCGCACCTATTGAACAGTAGTATAGTTATGGTGAGTCCGGAATATCGTATCCTCAAGGACTAAAATTACTAGTAATAACTATCTTCTTCTTATCTAGCCTAATAATTAAAGGGGATTTTTTTAATTTATTTTTTTAACTAACTAATTGACTATGAACGCGACAGAGAAAGAATTAGGAAAATACTTTTTAGACAACTTTATGAGATTGGCAATACCTAAGGAAGAATCCACCTAGACTTCACTTATTACTTTTGATTCATATGATTTATTCACTTGACTTAATCCGTAGAAATCCCTAAATTATGTTAATATCTCTTTTAAGACTAAAAACAACTGACTCTAGATTGATTAATTGAAATCTCTTTCTAATTAAAACCCCTATTGTCGCATTAACTGGATCTATGGATTCCCATATTAGATTTGACTCTAATCCGGCAAATTTATGTCGCCCTATTTCTAGGGTTGCAATCAACTCCGCTTAATTGTGTTGATCTACTCTTGAACAGGACTTTTGCTCCTCTGAATAAGCACATTCGACTTGAATCAATAACCTGAATTATCATAACAAGAATAAGAACTCACAATTAAGAATAAGAACAAATATTTATCTTATAAATTAAATAATAATAAGATCTGTCTTAGGTTTCATCTCCTCAGGTATTTGAGAGATTTAGTTCATACTGATAGAGGGAAACATCTTAAAATAGGAAAAGCAACAAAACATAGGAAAACCCAACAAACTTCAAGAGAAATTGATAGGAGATCTTCAGTCTTGATGAAGGTCCTTCTTCTGAGCTACTCCCGACGGCTGTCTTCGAGTATTTTCTGCCTTCTACTCAACGTCCTACTCCACGTCCTTTTAGGTTGCCCCTAGGGTGTTTATATAGGCTTTGGAATGCCTTTCTTGGCCCACAAGTAACCTTTTCCGAATAGGATTAAACCTGGTTTCGGCAGGGACACGCCCGTGTTTGATGGCCTTAAGCCGTGCTCGCTTCTGCTCGCCATACACGTCCGTGCGATCTTCCTGTGGACGATAGTCCAGGCCGTGTTTGATCCTGCTTGTAACACGCGACCGTGTTCAATGGTCCAGGCCGTGTTGATTTCCTAAGTAGGCCCATTTTGCCCCTTTTTGGTTCGTTTCTCGATCTTTTCGACTCCCTAAGCTCTCCTAAGTATAAAACATAAAATTAAGGGATTAGGTTCGAATTCATCAAATCTAATGAAAAATCATCCAAAAATAAGCCAAGCATGGGGTTAAAATATGTGTAAATTATGGTTTATCACAAATATTATAATTCATCCTAAGGTTCATCTCTCCTAGGTATTAAGAAAATTAGTTCATACTCGCAAGAAAAAACACCAAAAATACAATATAACCAATAAAATGACAGAAATTCATGATAATTCCTCAAAAATCAGCTTGGAATCTCCAATCTTGATGGGGAACTGCTTCAGAATCAACTTTAAAGTTGTTCTTTTGGGTAATTTTTGCGCTAAACTAAGACGATTATGTTTCTTCCTTTCTATTTCCTTATATATGCCTTCTTAAAGTGTCAAAAACCTAAAAATCAAAATTCTCTACTCGTGTCATACACGGGCACAGTGAGTTGCATACCCTGGCCACACGACCGTGTGGTCTAGCCATGTTGAACACTGTTGATCGTGTGTAGCTTCCACACTGCTCCAATCTTTTGATTTTTCACTCATTTTTTGTCTTATTTCTCTCAAGTGCTCCATAAAGGATTAAGACTATATAAATCACAATTAACACCACTTAATCACCTAAAAATGCACTAAGTATGAGATTAAAACATGTTACTTTTGACACATATCAATCTCCACATGAAATTATCCCCCAACTCTTCATCATGTTTTTTAAGCACAAAGATGAGGAATCCTTGGGGGGACATCAAATCTTGCATGGGAAAATTTCAAAAAAGAATTCAATTGAATAGTGGTAAAAATTAATTAAAAAGACCAAATAAAAATTGATGATTGAGGCTAGTTAGTTTATTTAATTAAATTTATTGTTATTATCATCGTTGTTATTACTAGCTTTCTTTTTTCTTCAAATATTGTTATTATTGGTTCTTATGTTTCACGCTAATTAAGGTTTTATAATTTATAGTTTAAACCAGAGAAAGACTAAGGGTTATATTAAATAATGAGATTATTACACTTTTTTCCTTAGAACTTTGCCATTGAATTTAGTTGATATTTAATTTTTTTTTTACTTACTGGGTATTAAAACTTAGAATCTGTCACACGCTAAAAAAATTAATTTAAATGAAACATTGAATTTCAAATTTAGGTATTAGCTAGGTCAAAAAAAGTACCAACAAGGTACAAGTAGGAAGCAAGCAGGGCTCTGCCCCTCCCCCTCCCCCCGGCGAAAAAAATGGGAAAATTATATTTCATCATTTTCAAAATTTATAAAAATTTTAAATTAATGCATGATAAAGTTATAATTTTCCCCATAAATGATTAACTTTAAAATAGTGGTGAAATTGCATTTTAGCTTTGATTAAAATATATAACTCAACCTTGACCCCTAGAAAAGTTTCTAGCTTCGCCCTTGGGTATAAGTGGCCAAGTTCAAAGGACAAAATATACATTAACCCTAAAAAATTAATATATTTGTGTTACACTTGCTCTAAGAACTCAAGTCTCATACTCAAGATAGTTAACAACCTAAAAGGTCTAATTGTTACAAATGCACAAATGACATCAAACAATGGAAGCACCAAGTAATTGTCAAAACCTAACAACAATTGGTGATAATCAAGTAACTAAGCCCATAAAAAGGTTGGAGGCACAACCCTATCAGATATATGGAACATACTCCAACTAACCACATATTGGTCCTTATGCATATTCAAGAACGATAGCGATAAAGACATCAAGGGGTTGAAGGATGTAAAAGAGGGGTCTTTTTATAAAAAGGTATAGCTTCTATCACCGAGAAAACCAAAGCATATTCTTCTCAGTTTCCACCACTTTCACTCGATTGATTTAGGCATCGTAGTTCATCTTGGAGCATAAGCTACAATGCCCTAATAGTTATTCCTTTGTCTTGTAGGCCTAAAACACTTACTAACCCAAGAACCAACTCATAGCTCATCCTTTTCTCAAGGACATAAACATTGGCATCATCTATAGGAACTAAAGTGATGGATTCCATCATTGCAGCTAACTCTCTCTTGCCTAATGCCAAACCTAACCCTTTTGAATCTAACAATGTAAATCTTATGCATGTATATTATTGCAAAAACATCAATAAGCGAGAAGAGTACAACATACTCCAAAACATTTATAGATAATTATTCTTAGTTTGGATATGTGTATTTAATACACAACAAGGGTGAACCTTTGATAAATTCAAAGAACTCTATGCAAAAGGGGAAAAGCCATTAAGTTTTCAATCTGGGGATCAAATATTTATCGGATGAGTTTCTAAGATTACTTTATAGAGAATGAGATTTTATCATAGTGAATTGCATCATGAACTCTATAAAAGAGTGATATGGCTAAAAGAAGGAATATAATTGCTTTCATTCTCTTGTGGATATGCACTAAAAATAACTTGCTACATTATGTGAAAAGTCAAAACTATGTTTGTTGTTAGGATTCGTTATAGAACGTTAAGATGTTCAAGTTTAACTATTTAAGAATATAAGATTTCTTAGCACACATATTGGATAAAGATGCAAAGGAGTTGGAATTATTATTAGAATTGCACATGTTTATGGAATATTTAAAAGGAATTAGTGGTTGACTATTTTATAACCCAAAACACTATGGAAATAAAATAACTCATTGGTTTCAATTTTGGATTCACTCTAAGTAAAGGACCTACAATCGATCGATAACATAGTGAACTTTAGCAAAGTGTGAATGTCTATAAGGGACCAAATACTTTTAGAATAGTCTACTTTACCCAAAAAAAAAGTGACCATGGAACATGAAGACGACATAATCACCTATGAAAAAAATTTGTGGGATGTTGATTCTAAGTTGTGAAAAGGGTTATGTACATAGAATTGGATTTTTAAAAAGTCCAATACCGTATAAGCACTTGTATACTCACTAGATGGGATAAAACTCATTGAGCAAAAGTGGATTTATATAAGGATTTATAAAAAATAAAATATTGTATAAGAACTTGTAAACTTACTAAATAAAATATTGTATAAGAACTTGTAAACTTACTAGAAGTGAGAAAACTCATGTGTTTGGTTTATATGTTTTGATGTATTGGTGACTAAAGCGTTTAAAAGTAGTAACATGTAAGCCTATTCATTAAGTATATGACTCATCATGAGGTCGCTTTCTTATAAATGTAGAACCATAGCTCTCATTAAGAGTTTTTCTCTTAAAAGCTTTATATGGTTTGTATAAATAAAAATGTGACCCCATATCATGTCAAAATTATTGATAGCATTTATTGGGTGGATGATGATTTACATCATTGAAATGGAAATTTAAGAACAATTTATCAAATTGGTGAATGGATAAAACCTAAATGGGTCACGGGTGCCATATGAGGTTTATACACATTTGAAAAAGTTATTGGACAAAGCTTGACATGTTAGCTTTGTAACATCCTAAAATTTGAATTTTTATATGTTGCATTATTTTGATGCTCAGCTAGTTTATTTATCCTATGTGTGTGTTAAAATAGTCCTGAGAAGGTTCGGGATTTATTTGGATTTGGTATAATTTTTGGAAATGAGTACTTTAAAGAAGTGGAACAAGTAACCTTAAAGTTTAAGGTAATTAAGAGGTAAAAGTTAACATAAGATGAGCAAGTAGTAAAGGGGATATGGCGCCATGTGTGTTCCTTGAGGGAAGAGGTTCGAATCCCTTGATGTGCATGTGAATTTTATTTTATTTTTGCTTTCTTTCCTCAGTGTCGGTCAAGCCTAGTATTTATGGTAGGATGGACTTTAATGTTTATGGTAAAGTGGCTAAGAGAAAAGGCAAGTGTAAACTTAAGGAAGGGAATCATATGAATAAGGTATGTAGGGGGAACACAAGGCACATAACAAGGAAGATGTTTTGGAAAGTTTGGAGTGGTCAAACTTTGACTTTGTGGCCATGTACTTGGACGGTTTTAGGGGCTAGGGGGGTGACCGAAATTTTGATGGCTTTTGGTAGCTAGTTGGTCACTTTGGCATTTGGTCATTTTTGTGTTTTTCTCTAACACTTTTCTCTCCATTTCCTCTCCTTAGCCGAATGCACTTTGAACAATAGGTAAACATCTTATGTTTTTCTTTTAGTCATTTCATATTTTTGACCATTTCGGTCTTATTGTTCCTTTTCTCTTCAAACCTTTTCCTCCTAAGTGCCGAAATCACCAAAACCTTGGAAGGCCATTTTCTCTTTTCTTTTCTTTTTCACCCTTGCCGAATGCACACTAGCCTCAAACCCTTCTCTTTGTTCATCTTCCATTCTTGAAAAGAACTGAAACCTAAACACCTTATTTTCTTATACCTTTCTTCATCTTTTTCTTCTTACAAAAAATTTTTCAAATATTATTTTCCCTTTTATTTTCACCATGGTCGAATGTTACTAAACACCATCCCCTTTCAATTTTTCCTTCATAGCCGAATCTTCTACCACACTTATCTCCATCTCAATCATTTATTCTTTCTACTCACACTTTGATTAATCAAAACTTAGTGGAAGGCCAAAACTTGGAGTGTCCGAAATCATCGTGTATTGCTAGGATTCGATCCAAAACTTTAAGGGACTCTATCGCTTGATTTTCATCCTTTGAATGTAAGGATTTCATGCAAACAAGATCGAATCAAAAGGAGTGGTGAATAGTGATCAGAAAAGGAGCGGATTCGCTATTCCTTCTAGATTCAAACGAAGGGCTGTTTCGGCAATCCGAGATTTTCCACCGGGTTGTGAACCCTCATCTAGTGAAAATCAATTATTCGAGGTTATTCGCAGTTCGGAGCCATTAGCTGTTCGGGGTTTTCCAACGGGTTGTGGATCGTCAACCGGGGAAATTCGACAAATCGTAGTTATTCGCGATCCCGAGGGTAAATATTAGATCGTTTCTTTAGAGTAGCTTTATTAGATTGCGTTTATTTTTTCTAATCGAGCGTTAAACATAATTTTAGGTGTCAACGATCAGGAGAGCGTAGTGCTTACCATAATCAGGTGTGTATTCTCACACCGTATTTCATGGGTTAGATAACTATATCGTATTAATCGCTTGATTAAATCACAAGTTAGTGAAATCGGGTAAAATGGCATTTTTATCACTTTAGTGGTAAAAACTATGAAATCGGTATTAAGATAGTGAAATTTACGAAATTACCCTTAATGGGCTAAATCGATAAAAGTGACTAAGTGGGCCTTATGCGATATGTGATAAATGGGCCATATGTGATATGTGATAAATGGGCCATAAGTGATATTTGATAAATGGGCCATAAGTGATATGTGATAAATGGGCCAAATGTGATACTTGATTTATGGGCCAAATGTGATACTTGATTTATGGGGCAAATGTGATATTGGCTATATGGGCCAAAATGTGATATGGGCCAGATTGTGAGAATTTTTATAATGGGCCATATGTTTGTAATAATTATATGAATGGATTGTAGTAATTGAATGTGCATATTATATACATAATTTGCATGGGTTGGGATATTTGACGAAGAGAAGTTCTGGTAGCTTTGCTACAAAATTCTGGTGGCTTGTCCACAAATTGATATATGGCTTAATGCCCAGTTTGATATATGGCTTAATGCCCAGTTTGGTGTATTGGCAGGGTGGGTGACTAAAGCTCCCCACAGGTGTGTTGGTTGGTACGGGTGGTGTGTAGCGGATGGAAAACTAGGTTTGATTGGGAAATTGCATAACACATGCATGTTATATATGATATTATGTTATGATTGTAATGGGCTTTGGCCCAATAAATGCTTAATTGAATTTTGGCCCAGTGACAATGGTAAGTGGATTACACACTGAGTTCTAAGTAACTCACCCCCGTTTTCTTTACCCTGTTCAGGTAATGATCAGTAATGGAGGCTTGGGCTGGGGATGACTCAGTGGAGGCCATACTACGAATGATGGGTTATTTAAACTTCGGATTTCTTTTAAGTACTTTTTATTAATTGCTAATTAAGTGTGATGTAATAAGGCCTCTAGTTAAATTTTTATGGATGTTTTACTCGTGGATGGATTTTGATTATGATTTAAATACTTAAGTGGGACTATTTTATTTTAAAATAGAAATAAATGTTTTCCTCAAATATATTTGCAAAAAGAGTTTCATTTCTAAATTTTTTTTTACTCGGAAATTTTCTGTAACAATTCTTTTAAAAATCTTGCTTTTAAAATTTCTTTCGAACTCTTTTACATTTCTCGGAATATTGAATCAATTATTTTTTCTAAGTTTCAATTTATAAACTCTTACGTCTTAAATTATTAAATTTAACAATCAACCTCGGTTTTCAATAAACACCTTTTCAAAATCTTTTTTTTTTGAAAAATCCGTTTTCTACAAATCTTTAAAAGACTTTACATATGATAATTTCATGTGACATGTCAAATCTGGTCTTAACGCATAGACCGGATTTGGGGTGTTACATTTTGTGGTATCAAAGTCCGGTTCAAAACTCGGCTTTGGTTTGGGTTCAAAAACATTTACGGTACAAAACTATTTTGAATTATAGAACTTATGTTTTTAAAGGTAGTATGGCACCACGAGTATCCGGCACCAAGTCAAGCAAGTGTATTGGAATTGAATAATTCTTATTATTGTGATATGACTATAGGAACACTCTAGAACTTTTAGTTTTAGGTGTTGAAAACTATAGAGATTGAGACTATAGGATGTGTTTGCGAAAACAACTCTACTTTTTATAGCTCATAAATATCGTTAATAAACACTGAAATAGTATATTGATTCATAAAACTTGTAATCAGACTAAACCGAAGTACTCAAAATGAGCGCTAGAGGACGTGGACGTGGTAGACGTGATCGTGGTAGAGGCTGAGGTGCTAGGGTTGCGTCTGAAGCGTCGGGACATATGCCAGAAATGGACGCACCTGCATCACCCAGGACTGAGACTGGATCACATGACCATATGAGAGAGGACATTACTTTGACCCAAGCAATGTTGCGAGTCCTAGAAAGGGTTGCTGGGGCTAGAACTGGGCCAGCAGCTCGTGGATCAATATCGGAACGACTTAGATCAAGTGGTGCCAAGGTTTTTAGGGGTGTCTCGGGTGTAGCTCCAAATGTAGCGGAGTATTGGCTCGAGCCAGTGGAGCGGATCATGGATGATTTAGAGTGCACCACCGAGCAGAAACTGAGAGGAGCTATGTCCTTGTTGAGGGACGAGGCGTATCAATGGTGGCTTACTGTTCGAGAAGGCACTCAGGCTGAACATGTTACTTGGGATTTCATCAAAACTGCATTCCAAGGAAAGTATGTCGGGGCAAGATATGTGGATGCCCGAAGGAACGAATTCCTTAATCTGGTTCAAGGAAATAAGACGGTGGCCGCTTACGAGGCAGAATTTCTACGCTTGAGTCGTTATGCTCGGACAATAGTGCCAACTGATCATGAGCGCTGTGTACGTTTTGAGGATGGGCTGAATGATGAGTTGCGGGTACTGATAGCCCCGCAACAAGTAAGGACTTTTGCCACGCTAGTGGAGAAAGCCAAAATAGCTGAAGAGGCTAAGAACTCCAAGCGTCAGAACCGAGAAAGGGACAGAGGCAGAGGCAAGAGGGACTTTAAGTACTCGGGTTTTGCTAAAAGGTTTCAGAAGAGGCCTAGGAATGATGAGCCAGCTCAAGCTAGAGCATCTGCTACTACCAATCAGATTCAACCATGTGCTGATTGTGGAAGACGACACCCAGGTGAATGCTGGAAAAGAACCGGTGGGTGTTTCAAATGTGGTTCTAAGGATCATCAGTTTAAGAATTGTCCTCGACGTACTGCTTCGACTCAGGAAGCTCGTAACCCTGATACCCAGCCAGCTAGAGGTGTTCAACAGCCACCGAGAGGCCATGGGCCAGGTCGAGGTGGTAATGGCGGTGGACGTGGTCAAGGTACGCTAGGCAGAGGAAATGGCTTCAGGGGTAACGCGGAGGCGAGGCAGCCAGGGTTAGTTTATGCGGTCAGACGCTGTGAGGATGGTGATGCACCTGATGTGATAACTGGTACGTTCTTCATCTCTGATGTACCTGTTACTACTTTGATAGATATCGGATCTACCCATTTGTATGTTGCTAGTGCTATATCTGGAAACTTGAACATTAGATCTGAGATTACTGATAGAAAGATTACGGTAATTAGCCCTTTAGGACAGTTTGTGATAGTGGATAAATTGTTTAGAGACGTGCCCTTAGAAATTCAAAGAGAAATATTTTTGGCGAATTTCATGGAACTGCCTTTCGGCGAGTTCGACCTTATTTTGGGCATGGACTGGTTGGTGAAGCACCGTGCGCACTTGGATTGTGTTGCAAAGCGGATGCCGATAAGGACTTTGGAAGATAAGAAAGTGGTGATGATGGGCGAACGGAGAAACTATTTAGCAAATGTGATATCTACTTTAAAAGCAGAAAAGTTGGTGCGAAAAGGGTGTGGAGCATTCCTAGCCTTCATATGTGCTTTGGATGTCAAGGAATTATCGGTGGAAGGTGTTAGAACGACGAAAGAATTTTTAGATGTTTTTCCCGAGGAACTTCCAGGTTTACCTCCAGACCGGGAAGTAGAGTTTGGCACTGAGCTTTTGCCTGGAACGGCTCCAGTGTCCATTGCTCCTTATAGGATGGCGTCGAAGGAGTTAGTGGAGCTTAAGGCTCAAATTCAGGAGTTGTTGGATCGGGGATTCATTCGACCAAGTGTGTCACCGTGAGAAGCACCGGTCTTGTTCTTCAAGAGGAATGATGGGTCGATGCGTATGTGCTCGATTATAGGCAGTTGAATAAAGTGACGATCAAGAATAGGTATCCATTGCCGAGAATTGATGACCTGTTTGATCAATTAAGAGGAGCTTCAGTTTTCTCCAAGATAGATTTGAGATCAGGTTATCACCAACTCAAGGTTAAGAAGGCGGATATTCATAAGACGGCATTCCGAACTCGTTATGGACATTATGAGTTTTTGGTGATGCCGTTTGGATTGACCAATGCACCAGCTGCATTTATGGACATGATGAACCGAGTCTTTCAACCCTACTTAGACCGGTTTGTGGTGGTGTTCATAGATGATATCTTAGTATACTCGAGGAATGAAGAAGAGCATTATTCACATCTGCGGATAGTATTACAAATATTGCGAGAAAAGCAATTTTATGCCAAATACAGTAAGTGTGAATTTTGGCTGAAGGAAGTGACTTTCTTAGGACATGTTGTTTCGGCCGAAGGAATCAGAGTTGATCCTTGGAAGGTAGAGGCTGTGTTGGATTGGAAACCACCGAAGTCGGTGGCTGAGATTCGGAGTTTCCTAGGGTTTGCTGGTTACTACAGGCGTTTCGTTGAGGGGTTTTCGTTGACTGCAGCACCTCTAACTAAACTATTGCACAAGGGAGTACCATTTGTGTGGTCAGATCAGCAGCAAGAGAGTTTTGATAAATTGAAGAAGATTCTTACGGAAGAGCCCGTACTGATACAACCTGAGGCTGGAAAAGAGTTTATTGTTTACTGCGATGCGTCACACACGGGCTTGGGATGTGTGTTGATGCAAGGTGGTAAAGTGGTGGCTTATGCATCTCGTCAGTTAAGGCCACACGAAGTCAACTATCCTACCCATGATTTGGAATTGGCTGCTGTGGTTTTTGCTTTAAAGATTTGGAGGCACTATCTCTACGGTGAGAAGTCAATTATTTATACGGACCATAAGAGTCTTAAGTACCTCCTTACCCAAAAGGAGTTAAACTTAAGACAACGGAGGTGGGTAGAGATGTTGAAGGATTACGACTTCTCAATCGAGTATCATCCTGGAAAGGCTAACGTAGTGGTAGACGCGTTGAGTCGTAAGGTAATATCGGAGTTAAGAGTAATGTTTGCTCCTCTCAGTTTGTATGAAGATGGCAGCCTGCTAGGGGAACTTTAGGTGAAGCCTTTGTGGTTAGAATAGATCAAGGAGAAGCAGTTATCGGATGAAAAGTTGGGTCCCTTAATTCAACAAGTTGAAAGTGGTATAATAGGGGATTTTGGAATGAATAAGGATGGAGTGCTGTGTTTTCGCGGAAGAATTTGTATGCCCAAGGATTCGGATTTGAGACTAATGATTCTGCGAGAGGCGCATAGTAGCCCCTATGCTATGCATCCCGGGGGAAATAAAATGTATCGAGACCTCCGTGAACAGTATTGGTGGCCAAGGTTGAAGCGGGAGGTTACTGATTTCATGGGTAAGTGCTTGACTTGTCAACAAGTGAAGGCAGAACATCAATTGTCGTCGGGATTGCTTCAACTGGTGAAGATTCCATTATGGAAATGGGAACGGATAACGATGGACTTTGTTAGTGGGTTACCCTTATCGCCTACTAAGAAAGATTCTGTTTGGGTAATAGTGGATCGATTGACGAAGACTGCCCATTTTCTACCAGTTCGTACATATTACTCACTGCAAAAGTTGGCTAAGTTGTATGTGTCGGAGATCGTGAGGTTGCATTGGGTGCCAGTGGCTATTATATCGGACAGAGACCCTAGGTTTACATCACGGTTTTGGAAAGCAATACATGAGGCTTTGGGAACAAAGTTAAACTTCAGTACAACTTTTCATCCTCAGTCAGATGGTCAGTCGGAAAGAGTAATCTAGATTTTGGAAGACATGTTAAGGGGTTGTGTGATTGACTTCAGAGGTAGTTGGGAGGATTTTCTACCGTTGGCGGAGTTTGCGTATAACAACAGTTACCAATCCAGTATCCAAATGGCACCTTATGAAGCATTATATGGTCGTAGGTGTCGTACCCCTACTTATTGGACTGAATTGGGGGAACGACAGTTGTTGGGTCCTGAATTGATATCATAGACGGAAGAAAAAGTAAAGGTGATTCGAGCGCGGTTAAAGGAAGCTTCGGATAGACAAAAGTCATATGCAGATCTGAAGCGTAAGGACAATGAGTTTGCGGTGGGAGATCAGATTTTTCTAAAGGTCTCACCTCGGAAGAAGATCTTCAAAGGAATGGCAAGTTGAGCCCTAGGTTCATCGGACCGTACCGTGTGTTGAAGCGTGTAGGACCAGTGGCTTATCAGCTTGAATTACCTTCGAAGTTGAGTCAGATTCATAGTGTTTTCCATGTCTCTATGTTGAGGCCTTATCGATCGGATCCGTCTCACATAGTACCGGTAGAAGAAGTTGAGTTAAGGCCTGACTTGTCATTCGAGGAAGAGCCAGTGAAAATTTTGGATCGAGATGTTAAGGTGCTAAGAAAGAAGTCAGTACCGTTGGTTAAAGTTCTATGGCGTAATCACAGAGTGGAGGAAGCTACATGGGAGCCTGAGGACATGATTCGACAGCAATACCCTCACCTCTTTTAACCAAGTAAATTTCGAGGACGAAATTTTCTTTAAAGGGGGTAGAATTGTAACATCCTAAAATTTGAATTTTTATATGTTGCATTATTTTGATGCTCAGCTAGTTTATTTATCCTATGTGTGTGTTAATAGTCCTAAGAAGGCTCAGGATTTATTTGGATTTGGTATAATTTTTGGAAATGAGTACTTTAAAGAAGTGGAACAAGTAACCTTAAAGTTTAAGGTAATTAAGAGGTAAAAGTTAACATAAGATGAGCAAGTAGTAAAAGGGATATGGCGCCATGTGTGTTCCTTGAGGGAAGAGGTTCGAATCCCTTGATGTGCATGTGAATTTTTTTTTTTTTTTTTTTTTTGCTTTCTTTCCTCATGGTGTCGGTCAAGCCTAGTATTTATGGTTGGATGGACTTTAATTTTTACGGTAAGGTGGCTAAGAGAAAAGGCAAGTGTAAACTTAAGGAAGGGAATCACATGAATAAGGTATGTAGAGGGAACACAAGGCACATAACAAGGAAGATGTTTTGGAAAGTTTGGAGTGGCCAAACTTTGACTTTGTGGCCATGTACTTGGACGGTTTTAGGGGCTAGGGGGGTGACCGAAATTTTGATGGCTTTTGGTAGCTAGTTGGCCACTTTGGCATTTGGTCATTTTTGTGTCTTTCTCCAACACTTCTCTCTATTTCCTCTCCTTAGCCGAATGCACTTTGAACAATAGGTAAACATCTTTTGTTTTTCTTTTAGTCATTTCATATTTTTGACCATTTCGGTCTTATTGCTCCTTTTCTCTTCAAACCTTTTCCTCCTAAGTGCCGAAATCACCAAAACCTTGGAAGGCCATTTTCTCTTTTCTTTTCTTTTTCACCCTTGCCGAATGCACACTAGCCTCAAACCCTTCTCTTTGTTCATCTTCCATTCTTGAAAAGAACCGAAACCTAAACACCTTATTTTCTTATACCTTTCTTCATCTTTTTCTTCTTACAAAAAATTTCTCAAATATTATTTTCCCTTTTATTCTCACCATGGCCGAATGTTACTAAACACCATCCCCTACAATTTTTCCTTCATAGCGGAATCTTCTACCACACTTATCTCCATCTCAATCATTTTTTCATTCTACTCACACTTTGATCAATCGAAACTTAGTGGAAGGCCGAAACTTGGAGTGTCTGAAATCATCGTGTATCGCTAGGATTCGGTCCAAAACTTTAAGGGACTCTATCGCTTGATTTTCATCCTTTGAACGTAAGGATTTCGTGCAAACAAGATCGAATCAAAAGGAGTGGTGAATAGTGATCGGAAAAGGAGCGGATTCGCTATTCCCTTTAGATTCAAACGAAGGGCTGTTTCGGTAATCCGAGATTTTCCACCGGGTTGTGGACCCTTATCCGGTGAAAATTAATTATTCGAGGTTATTCGCAGTTCGGAGCCATTAGCTGTTCGGGGTTTTCCAATGGGTTGTGGACCGTCAATCGGGGAAATTTGACAAATTGTAGTTATTCGCAATCCCAAGGGTAAATATTAGATCGTTTCTTTAGAGTAGCTTTATTAGATTGCGTTTATTTTTTTCTAATCGAGCGTTAAACATAATTTCAGGTGTCAACGATCAGGAGAGCGTAGTGCTTACCGTAATAAGGTGTGTATTCTCACACCGTATTTCATGGGTTAGATAACTATATCGTATTAAACTTGATTAAATCACAAGTTAGTGAAACCGGGTAAAATGGCATTTTTTATCACTTTAGTGGTAAAAACTATGAAATCGGTATTAAGACTGTGAAAATTATGAAATTGCCCTTAATGGGCTAAATCGATAAAAGTGACTAAGTGGGCCTTATGTGATATGTGATAAATGGGCCAGATGTGATATGTGATAAATGGGCCATAAGTGATATATGATAAATGGGCCATAAGTGATATGTGATAAATGGGCCAAATGTGATACTTGATTTATGGGCCAAATGTGATACTTGATTTATGGGCCAAATGTGATATTGGCTACATGGGCCAAAATGTGATATGGGCCAGATTGTGAGAATTTTTATAATGGATCATATGTTTGTAATAATTATATGAATGGATTGTAGTAATTGAATGTGCATATTATATACATGATTTGCATAGGTTAGGATATTTGACGAAGAGAAGTTCTGGTAGCTTTGCTACACAATTCTGGTGGCTTGTCCACAAATTGATATATGGCTTAATGCCCAATTTTATATATGGCTTAAAGCCCAAATTGGTGTGTTGGTGGGGTGGGTGACTAAAGCTCCCCACAGGTGTGTTGGTTGGTACGGGTGGTGTGTAGCGGATGGAAAACTAGGTTTGGTTGGGAAATTGCATAACATATTAATGTTATATATGATATTATGTTATGATTGTAATGGGCTTTGGCCCAATAAATGCTTAATTGAATTTTGGCCCAATGTGTAACATCCTAAAATTGGGCTTAAGAGAATTGGGCCCAATGGGCCTTAGGAGTAGTAGCGTTTAAAATTTTTTGGAGAACAAGAGATCGGCTTAAATGCAAGTTAGACCTATTAGATAAGTGATTTTGGAGGGTTAGAGGGCTTCTCTGAAGTCCCGGGATCGAACTTTGGCTTTGGGGAAATTTTGGTTTTAGGCGAAAAAAACCCTGGAAGTTGGCAAGTAGGCCTTAAGAATAAAATGTGGATGAAAATGACACAAGTGGAGTGTGTGGTGTAGTGGCAAAGTGACGCCACATAAGAGATAAGGGGGTGATGCCATAAGTAAGGAAGGAGGTCCAAGGTTCAAGTCTTGGCTTTTGCATTTTGGTTTTCTTTTTACTTGGACCTTAGAATTTGGCTATAGGTTTAAATTTAGCTGCGCATGGTTTAAGACAAAAAAGGAGCTTGTGGCCAAGTGGTTAGCGACGTGGATTATGCTACAGGGGAGCCTGGGTTCGAATATCATGAGAAGCAAGGGAGTATTTATTTTGCAGATTGGACGGCAAGAGTTTCAGTTGAATTTAAACTCTACTGACGAAGGGATCCCACATCGGAAAGATACAAAGAAGGAAGGTGAGAGCTAGTTATATAAAGAGCATTCCAAGAGGAGAGTTAACATACCATGGAGGGCGTTTGGGCACAGGAGTGGTCGCAGCGCGGTTTAACACCAGATTCCTATCAGGTGTGTAACTCTCTCTACTCTAGTTGTAGAGCGGCAAATGCCGAAGTGCCGGTCACGGCAATAGTGGCCACACGAGAGCGCACGTGTGGGGCTTCGACGCGCTAGTTGAGGCCATCAGTAGTATTCTTTTGGGTTGAGGCTGCTTGGGTCGCGATGGGCTGAAGTGGGCCCAATGGGCCCGTGGGCCCAATTGAATAAATAGTATGATGATATAGTATATAGTAAAGTAGACTAGGTGAATCTCATAGACGTGGCTAGATTGTGTTAGGTAGGCCACACGAGCGTGTGGGCCCGAATGGGCCAGAAATCGGGTTTTAGGCCCAATAGTCCATTTCGACCAGAAATGGTAGTTGAGTCGCTCGGGGCGACATTGGGCCTTCGAAAAGGCCATTCCGGGTACGAAATTACCGAAATACCTTTGGTGGGTAAATTACCAAAATACCCCTGAAAGGTAAATTACGGAAATACCCCTAGAAGGTAAATTACTGTTATACCCTTAGAGGTGGATTAGCTTGGTTGTGCCATATCTGTTATTCTAATTATGATGGTAATTCGTTCCATGCGTTATCTTTGGTACATGATTTGCATACATGTCATACTACATACACGAATTATTATGACTGATGATCATGGTATGGACATGGGTATGATGAGATGAGGGGGAAGGCATGATTATAGACAGTCACCAGTGGTTGTGACCACACAGTGGGTTGGCCCTGCTTCTTATATTATTGTGACTAAGTCTCAGTGGTTTTGACCACATATATATCTATCTTTGTGACTCGTCCGAGTGGTTTGGAACCACAGTGGGTTGGCCCCACATATCGATACCGGATTGTCACCAGTGGTTTTGACCACAATGTGGGTTGGCCCCACACATAGTATTTGTGACTTCGGTCACCAGTGGTTGTGACCACCAGTGGTTGTGACCACATACATATATTATTTGTGACCTCGGTCACCAGTGGTTGTGACCACACGGGGTAGAATTGGGAGTTTCGGATGGTTAGGTTTGGGTTGCATGACATACATATTTGCTTATGGAACTGTGTAAGGGTTTGTTATCTTCGGGATAGGGAATTACACAATGAGTCTCAATGACTCACCCCTTTAGTTAATTTTGCAAGTAGTTCCTAAACCGCGGATATGGAGCCGGGTGGCCATGCTCAAGATTGCGTTTCTTTCATTTTAAATGGTTACTTGGACTTGTTTCATTTTATTTTAAATTTGGGATTCTGTTATGTAATAAGGCCTATGGTTTTATTTGATTTTAGCATTTAACTTGGGTATTGCTTATTATTGTTAAATTTTTAATTCAGGATTTTCCTAAAATGTTAATAAACCGTTTCTTTTTCAAAAGTACTTAAATTTGATTTTTCATAATAAATATAAAGAATACGAACTTTTTAACGAACGCACAGTTTTTAGACATTCCTTTCATGTGACATGCCAGATCCGGTCGTAACGTCTAGGCCGGGTTTGGGGTGTTACAATTGTGGTATCAGAGCCTAGGTTCAAAAACTCGGCTGTGGAATGGGTTCAAAAATGTTTTTCCAATATTTGTTTGAAATATGGTTTAGAAAAATATATATATCTCTTTTCTGGAAGTATGGCACCCGAGTCTCCGGTACCTATCCGCACTGTAAGTTTCCTGATACTTTTCTTTGTTATATGCTGTATTTTTGGTATTTGTTCTGTGTGTGTTTTGGTTTGGATATAGAATTGGTTGCATATGTAATATTTGTCAGCTTTAATGGCTAGGTGTTTTTGAGTATGTAGTTCTAAATTCTAGTTATAAGTATATTAGTGTCATTAGAATCAGAGTGCGCAGCGTGGGCGTAGTGTTGTAAGTTAGGATGTACGACTGTTAGTTAGTTGGAAATTTCGAGGACGAAATTTCTTTAAGGAGGGTAGATTTGTAACATCCTAAAATTGGGCCTAGGAGAATTGGGCCCAATGGGCCTTAGGAGTAGTAGCATTTAAAATTTTTTGGAGAACAAGAGATCGGCTTAAATGCAAGTTAGACCTATTAGATAAGTGATTTTGGAGGGTTAGAGGGCTTCTCTGAAGTCCCGGGATCGAACTTTGGCTTTGGGGAAATTTTGGTTTTAGGTGAAAAAAACCCTGGAAGTTGGCAGGTAGGCTTTAAGAATAAAATGTGGAGGAAAATGACACAAGTGGAGTGTGTGGTGTAGTGGCAAAGTGACGCCACATAAGAGATAAGGGGGTGATGCCATAAGTAAGGAAGGAGGTCCAAGGTTCAAGTCTTGGCTTTTGCATTTTGGTTTTCTTTTTACTTGGACCTTAGAATTTGGCTATAGGTTTAAATTTAGCTACGCATGGTTTAAGACACAAGAGGAGCTTGTGGCCAAGTGGTTAGCGACGTGGATTATGCTACAGGGGAGCCTGGGTTCGAATCTCATGAGAAGCAAGGGAGTATTTATTTTGCGGATTGGACGACAAGAGTTTCAGTTGAATTTAAATTCTACTGACGAAGGGATCCCACATCGGAAAGATACAAAGAAGGAAGGTGAAGAGCTAGCTATATAAAGAGCATTCCAGGAGGAGAGTTAACATACCATAGTGGGCCCAATGGGCCCGTGGGCCCAATTGAATAAATAGTATGATGATATAGTATATAGTGAACTAGACTAGGTGAATCTCATAGACGTGGCTAAATTTGTATTAGGTGGGCCGGACGAGCGTGTGGGCCCGAATGGGCCAGAAATCGGGTTTTAGGCCCAATAGTCCATTTCAACTAGAAATGGTAGTTGAGTCGCTCGGGGCGACATTAGGCCTTCGGAAAGGCCATTCCAGGTACGAAATTATCGAAATACCTTTGGTGGGTAAATTACCAAAATACCCCTGAAAGGTAAATTACAGAAATACCCCTAGAAGCCCTTAGAGGTGGATTAGCTTGGTTATGCCGTATTTGTTATTCTAATTATGATGGTAATTCGTTTCATGTGTTATCTTTGATATATGATTTGCTTACATGCCATACTGCATACACGAATTATTATGAATGATGATCATGGCATGGACATGGGTATGATGAGAGGAGGGGGAAGGTATGATTATAGACAGTCACCAGTGGTTGTGACCACACAGTGGGTTGGCCCCGCTTCTTATATTATTGTGACTAAGTCTCAGTGGTTTTGACAACATATATATCTATCTTTGTGACTCGTCCGAGTAGTTTGGAACCACAGTGGGTTGGCCCCACATATCGATACCGGATTGTCACCAGTGGTTTTGACCACAATGTGGGTTGGCCCCGCACATAGTATTTGTGACTTTGGTCACTAGTGGTTGTGACCACCAGTGGTTGTGACCACATACATATATTATCAGTCACCAGTGGTTGTGACCACACGGGGTAGAATTGGGATTTTCGGATGGTTAGGTTTGGGTTGCATGATATACATATTTGCTTATGGAACTGTGTAAGGGTTTGTTATCTTCGGGATGGGGAATTACACACTGAGTCTCGATGACTCACTCCTTTAGTTAATTTTGCAGGTAATTCCTGAACTGCGGATATGGAGCCAGGATGGACTCGAGGTGGCCATGCTCAAGATTGCGTTTCTTTCATTTTAAATGGTTACTTGGACTTATTTCATTTTATTTTAAATTTGGGATTCTGTTATGTAATAAGGCCTATGGTTTTATTTGATTTTAGCATTTAACTTGGGTATTGCTTATTATTGTTAAATTTTTAATTCGGGATTTTCCTAAAATGTTAATAAACCGTTTCTTTTTCAAAAGTACTTAAACTCGATTTTTCACAACAAATATAAAGAATACAAACTTTTTAACGAACGCACAGTTTTTAGACATTCCTTTCATGTGACATGCCAGATCCAGTCATAACGTCTAGGCCGGGTTTGGGGTGTTACACAGTGACAATGGTAAGTGGATTACACACTGAGTTCTAAGTAACTCACCCCCGTTTTCTTTACCCTTTTCAGGTAATGATCAGTAATGGAGGCTTGGGCCGGGGACGACTCAGTGGAGGCCATACTACGAATGATGGGTTATTTAAACTTCGGATTTCTTTTAAGTACTTTTTATTAATTGCTAATTAAGTGTGATGTAATAAGACTTCTGGTTAAATTTTTATGGATGTTTTACTCGTGGATGGATTTTTATTATGATTTAAATACTTAAGTGGGACTATTTTATTTTAAAATAGAAATAAATGTTTTCCTCAAATATATTTGCAAAAAGAGTTTCATTTCTAAATTTTTTTTTACTCGAAAATTTTCTGTAACAATTCTTTTAAAAATCTTGCTTTCAAAATTTCTTTCAAACTCTTTTACATTTCTCGGAATATTGAATCAATTATTTTTTCTAAGTTTCAATTTATAAACTCTTACGTCTTAAATTATTAAATTTAACAATCAACCTCGGTTTTCAATAAACACCTTTTCAAAATCTTTTTTTTTTGAAAAATCCGTTTTCTACAAATCTTTAAAAGTCTTTACATATGATCATTTCGTGTGACATGTCAAATCTGGTCTTAACACATAGACCGGGTTTGGGGTGTTACAAGCTTTGTCAATGGTATATAATTTTCATTTTTATAATATGGTATATAATTGGGATTTCAGTTTTGAGTCTTTAGTGGTAAGACACTAAACTAATAACTATGTAATTGATGGACCTAGAGTTGGAACTCAATTATATTAGGTTCTTATAGGCCAAATTATATATGTCTATTGAGGTCTTCACTAGCTCAATATAACTCTTGACCAAATGCATTTAATTTAAACACTTTTATGAAATCTTAAACGATTGGATAAAAAGAAACAAATCCCTGGATTTACTTGTTAGAGTAATAAGTGTTTTCTTGGTTTGATCTAGGATTAATTTAGTCACTTCAAATATTAATTTAATTAGATGAATATCTATTTAGATTAAATAATTAGTCTAATATTGTCACATCCCGAAAATCGGGTTAGAAGAAACTGGAATTGTGAAATTTTGTTAAGTGAGTTAATTTAGTTCAGTGGATAGGTGTTGTGCTTGTGTGTGAGAGGTTTTGAGTTCAAATCTTTCCTTTGAATTTTTGTTCCAACCCCTATCTTGGAACATCTGACTTATATATTAATTTTGCTCAACTGGTGACAAGATGAGCTTGCTGGTTCAGTGGTAAAGTGTTAGCTTACCTTTTAGCCTTGTGTTTGAATTCCTACATATGCATAGTAGGAATAATTTTTGTTTCCAACTCTGGGGGAAAATCCGACAAGAATAACTAATTGGAATGGTGAGAGTTAGTGAGTGTATGGGTGATTTTGAAAAAAAAATATAATTATTATTAACAAATTTGTTTCCTAAAATTGCTCCCCCTCAACTGTCCATGTTTTCCACCTTTCCTAAAATTTCCATTTTGTTTTCATGTTTATTTCTGTTTCTTATCATCTTCTCCTCTTTTCTTTTGTTAATTCTTGGATTGTTCACAAGTGTTTTCTTTTGTTGTTTTTCACCTTTCTTTTTTGTTCTTGTTTATCATTCATATGCGCCCATGGTGACATTTCTAATTTTTGAAGTAATTTGGGTAAGTATTATCATTTCATTTGGTGTTAATGGTTGAGTTGTGTTGGCTTCCGATTTATGTTTTAGTATGTTATGAATTGTTAAGAGTGATGGTGTTATTGTTTGGTTAGGAGAGGATCGAGCGTTGCTAAACGAGTCACCATTAAATTAAGCCTTTGCTACGTTTGAGTCGCTATTAATATTCGAGGTAGGTGCCCGTAATGGAAAATTTGGGAATATTTTTCTTAAGGAAGTAAATATGATTAAGTGGATTATTACATTAAATTAGGGTTATAATTGTTGTGTTTTGGTATCATTTGTCAGACTCAGAGGAGCTCGATTGTGTAGCTAGTTCGTATTATCATCAGGTGTATGGTTCTAACCTGATTTATCTTTCAACATTCGAGAAATTCAAGAAATAGGGGCTGTCGAAACCATTTTTAAAAGTTTTAAAAAAATGGGGGTTGACTTTAAAAACGAAAATAGAGTCGCCACCAATCCCTTTTTGCTTAGGTGTGATCGGACCACCTTATAAAATTTTTTTTTCAAAATATTAATTTTGGCATACGAAATTCAGGAAAACGGGTTCGGGAGTCAGTTAATTACGAGGAAGGATTAGCACTCTCGTAACGCCCAAAATTGGTACCGGATTGATTAGTTATTGTCCTAATGTCGAAATTTTTTTAAAAAAAATTAAAATATGATCCTCTTTGTTTTTGAAAACTTGAATGAATTAAACTAGATGTCGAGACCCGCTTATTTCGAAGTAATAAAATATCATACCCAGTGAGTTAGGATACAACATTTCGAATCCTCGAAACTAAGCTTGTCTTTATTTAAAATTCTTACATTTAAACCTAAAAAGGATATTCGGTTATCTGAGTTGAATGAAAAATTGGAATCCAGTAAGTTAGGGCACAATTTCTCGAAATTCCCAAATACCGAATATTGTCTTTCTTATTTTAAGTCCTTACCTCGAGATAACAAAATGTCATATCCAGTGAGTTAGGACACAACATTTTTGAATTCCCGAGAATAAGTATTTTATTTAACTCGTTTGTTTGATTTAAAAATAATTGGTTCTTTAGACTCGATGAGAAAAATCGAAACCCAGTAAGTTAGGGTACGATTTCTTTCGAATCTTAGAACTCGGAGTGTTTGCTTATTTCAAAACAAAACCTCATATTTTAAAGAACAATTATGCAACATGAATCTAATAAATTAATAAAGCATAAAGATCATGATAGTAGAAACACAATAAACCAAAAATATGAACCAATTTAGAAATTTAATGTAACACCCCAAACCTGGCCCATGCGTTATGACCGGATCTGACATGTCACGTGAGAAAAACATGTTAAATCCTTTTTATTCGTACTAAAATAGGTATTATCAATAAAACAAACTTGATTTGAAACATATGATAAAACACTACTAATCTCAAAGTTTGATTGATAAATCAATAATTTGAAATAGAGATCTTATAAACCGTGACTTTTGAAAACGACATTGAAAATTTGAAAGAGAATCCGGGTCTTTTGAAAATTTAGTTGATATTTCAAAAGAAAATATCCGTGTTAAAAATATTTATAAAAGTTTATTTTGAAATCCATTTGTTAATCGATTTTGGAAAACCTTTATTTAATTTTTTTTTAGAAAATTCCCATTTAAAACAATTTAAGTAAAATAATAAGTATATCAAACATAAAGCAAATAATAAAATACTCCAGAGGCCTTATTACAACATAAAAACCCAAAATAGTAAAGTGAACGAGACTACGACCTAAAAGAACCGCGATCTCTTTTCTTCTTATAGCCCACACACCCAACTCGAAGTGCTTCACCGATTCCTTTAACTTCCTCCAATACCTCATTAACTATCTGAGTTAGCTCAACAACCCCAGCTCGATCATGAGATCCCGTCTCAGCCACTGGCGATGCCAGCGCCTCAAAGATCCAGCCCTAGCACCTCGGCCTCTATCACGGTCGCGTCTACCACGTCCACGTCTTCTAGCGCTCATGATTGCTAAATCGATTTAATCTTATTAAGAGTCTTATGAATCAGTATACTATTCGAAGTTTATTAAACGATGTTTTACGAAGTATAGGAAGTAAAGTTGTTTTTGCAAAACGTATCCTAAAGTCTCAATCTCTATAGTTTCAGCTCCTAAAGCTAAGAGTTCTAGATTATTTCTACAGTCATACCACAATAATCATAAAATAAAAACACATACTTACTTGACTTGGTGCCATACTTCCTCTAGAACATATATCTATAAATCAAAATTTGAAACAGCTTTGGAAAACGCTTTTAAACCCAAACCACGGCCGAGTTTTGCAATTGGGCTCTGATACCATTAAATGTAACACCCCAAACCTGGCCCATGCGTTATGACCGGATCTGACATGTCACATGAGAAAAACATGTTAAATCCTTTTTATTCATACTAAAATAGGTATTATCAAGAAAACAAACTTGATTTGAAACATATGATAAAACACTACTAATCTCAAAGGTTGATTGATAAATCGATAATTTGAAATAGAGATCTTATAAACCGTGACTTTTGAAAAAAACGTTGAAAATTCGAAAGAGAATCCGTGTCTTTTGAAAATTTCGTTGATATTTTGAAAGAAAATATTCGTGTTAAAAATATTTGTAAAAGTTTATTTTGAAATCCATTTGTTAATCGATTTTGGAAAACCTTTATTTAATTTTTTTTTAGAAAATTCCCATTTAAAACAATTTAAGCAAAATAATAAGTATATCAAACATAAAGCAAATAATAAAATACTCCAGAGGCCTTATTACAACATAAAAACCCAAAATAGTAAAGTGAACGAAGATAGAAATCTAAAGTTCCAAAATAAAAACACCATTTCTGAAGTATGGCCTCCACCTAGTCATCCATGGCCCAAGTCCACGTCCCTGAGCATTACCTACAAGGGTTAAGAGAAAAGGGGGGTGAGTTACAAGAACTCAGTGTGAAATCCCCTACCGTCATCCACTAGGCCTGAACCCACAAAGTAAAAACTTGGGCCTGAGCCCATAAAGCATAATCTTGGGCCGAAGCCCATTTACAAAATAATGTATAAATTTTATAATGTGAATGAAATGCAATTCCCAAACCAGTCCTAATAATCCATCCACTACACACCACCCGTACCAACCAACACACCTGTGGGGATCAAGTCAACCCACCCCGCCAACACACCAATCGCAGGCATTAAGCCATTTATAACAAATATAATTGTGGACAAGCCACCAGAATAACAGAATTTACGTGGCATTGCCACTATACAGATTTGTGGCAGAGCCACCAGAACTTCTCTTCGATATTATCCCATCCCATGCAAAATCATGTATATAATGCATAGCAATTCATGATTTTTACAATATAACAACAGTAATTTATTCGGATATTCATTACAAACGTACGACCCATTATAACAATTTATCAAATTGGCCCATCTAGCCATAATATCAGATTGGCCCATTTATCAAAATATCAAATTGGCCCATCTAGCCATAATATCAGATTGGCCCATTTATCAAAATATCAAATAGGCCCATTAAGGCAATATATATCAAATCGGCCATTAACACTTTTGCAAATCGTCCCATTAGGGGCATTTCCATATTTCGGCCCGTAAGGGCATTTTCGTAATTAGGTAATTTCGCAAACCAGACTTAACTACTAATTTTGGGCTTAAAAATTTAAACTGTCTATCTGCGTCGTACTAACTGAATTGACTATAACTTGACTTAGGAATCTCGAAATCTAAATCCGTAAATTTTCCTTAAAATTAGACTCATATATATTCTTACTACAATTTTTCCAGAATTTTTGCCTTAACCATTTAGTACATTTTATTCCTTAAATTTTCCCTTGTTTCACTGTCCAACGATTCTGACCTCTCTTACCCAAAATTCAAATATCTCACTGTAAAGTTTTCATACGCTGCTTCCACTTGTTTCTATTGAAACTAGGCTCATTAAGAATCTATACATATAAATTATAACTCATAACTCACTTTGTACAATTTTATATGATTTTTCCAATATAGATCAGGGAACCACGAAGTCATTCAGAACCAGTCTCACTAAAATTTACATATCTCAAAATATAAAATTCCTTTTCCTTCTCCGTTTCTTCCATATTAAAATAGACATAGTAAGATTTAATTTGATATCTTATTCACTTTCTAATTCCCTTTCTCCTATTTTTCATGATTTTTTCAAAAACACGCCCCTGCTTCTAACCGAAACTGTTTTATTACAAAATACGATTACCACTACGATCATACGTACGCCCGAGTGATCACGGATGCCGGTTTTTGGTTTTCTTCGGTATTTCGATCGATACCAAATATTTCGTACAAACTTTCATAGAAGTGTGAGATTACACACCATTTCAGATATGTATACGGAAGGTACGAGATTACACACCTGATTTTGATTTCCTAAAGAACCACTCGTCGATGACCTAGAACAATACCAACCAAAAGTTAGCCTCGGATTTCCAAAAGATTTCGTATCACTTACACTTGAATCACTTACCACTATGTCCGAAGGTAGAATATATCGAGTGATTTGTCCCTAAAACATGTAGTCGATTATTTCAAATTATTACTCCGTTAGCAACCAGTCGAATATTGAATAATATCAATAATCCATAAGAACTCCTTACCTTATTAATATTGGATCCGATTTCTCCGTTTGACTTAAGGCTAGAATGATGTTCGGCCTCCCACTAGAATACTACAAAAGGGAGAGTGATCTCGTTTGAGAGAGTAGAATAAAATGATGGTCTCGATCAATATGACCATCCCAAACCAAGGCATAATTTGGCATTAAGAGAAAGAAAATAAAATGTTGAAGAGAACCACTTACCGATTTATCGAGGAATGAGTGTTAATACGGATGAGAAGAAAAGATAAAGAAGAAATGAAGGGTTCGGCTATAAAGGAAAATGAACAATGATATTCGGCTATGGAGGATAATCAAACCAAAAAATGTGATTTTATGGTGGTGTCGATTTAGAGAAGAGGAAAGGTTGGAGGAATGGTTAAAAGAAAAGGATGGAAAGTTGAATGGATGCTAGGTGATTCGGCTATCAAAGGGAAATGAACAAGAGGTGAATATTTTGACCAAACAAAAGAGAAGAAAAATGCACAATTGTGCTAGGAGGTTTCGGCAAAGAAGAAAGAAAAGAAGAAAACTAAACTCACAAAGAGTAGAAATTTGGAGAAAATGACACTATTGATGCTAAAGGTATTTTTGACCAAAACAAATACTAAGGCTTTACCAAAACACCAAGAAAAATTCGGCTACCTCCCTTTACCACCAAAATCGTCCACATACATGACCATAATGGTCGAAAGTTGGCCAACCACACTTTCTATAACACTTCCCTTGAAAAAGGCCACATGTTCCCCTTACTTTCCCCTTTTCTTTGATTTCTTTCATCACCTTCATCCTTTCCTATTTTCCTTAGCCCTCTTGCCAAAATAAAAAGTCCACCTTGCCTTATTTACATGCTTGGCCGACACTTAGGGAAAGAATGCAAAAATAATAGTCAAAATTTGCACACAATGGGATTTGAACCTCTTCCCTCAAGGTACTTCATGTGGCGCCATAATCTCTTTACTAATTGCTCATTTATGCAAGCAAATTACCCACCTATTTTCATAAGCCTTGATGCCACTTACTATCTCTCTTTAATAGGCTTAAACACAAAATTTATACTAAGGCCCAACTTGAACCCGGAACTTCCTAGAAACCTCGTAACTTTCCAAAATCACCTTCCTAATTAGTCCAATCTTGAAATAATGCCATTCTCTTTTTCTCAAAATTTTAAACACTCCTAAGCCCAAGGCTCAATGGGCCCAATCCTACTAGGCCCAATTTCGGGATGTTACATTTAAGAATAAAAGTATATATATATATATATATATATATATGCATATATATTTATAAGTAAGAGAATAAACAAATAATGAGATAAATAAATAAATAAAAGAATAAGGGAGTAAATGAAACAAATATATGATATTAGATTTAAGTATTTTCTAAGTAAAATAATAAAAATAAATTAATTAATAATACTAATACAGAATTTAAGTAAGAATAATGAAAATAATGATAATGATATGTCAAAAATAATAATAATAACTAGTAGTAAATCAAATAAAAAATAGGTATTATATACAATAGTTTAAAGGTAATAAAATAATAATAATACAATAATAATAAAAATAATAAAGTTAATAATAAAAAGAAAATAATAATAGTAGTAGTAATATTAAAAATAATAATAAAATAATAATAATATAATAATAATAATAATAATAATAAATAATAATAATAATAATAATAATAATAACAACAACATATATTAATAAACAAATAGTAATAGTAAAAATAAAAGAAATAATAGAAATAATAAAAATAGCAATAATAATGTCGATACTATAAATAATAATAACAATAACAATACTAATAATGATAGATATATAATAATAATAATAAATATAGCTATAGTAATAATAATATATATAAAAAATAATGGTTATAAATATAATAAGAATGATAGTACGTATAATAATAATAATAGCATTAATAATAACAGTAAAAATAATAGTAAAAAAAATAAATAGTAATGAAATGATAATAATAAAAATAGGAATCATAATAATAATAGTATTAATAGTAATAATAAAAATAACTAATAATATTATTATTATTAAAAATACTTAATGTAACAGCAAGAATAACAAAAGGGACAATAATAGCAAAAAAATAATAAAAGAAAATAAGAGAAAGGACTAAATTAAACTTAAAATAAAAATTTAGGGTAAAATCAGAAATAAATAAAAGGGGAAGGATCGGATTGTAACGCGCGCGCAACGTAGAGGGACCAAAACAGAAAATAACCCCACCCTCTGAAATAGTGCCATTCGAATGCGGACCAAATTGAAACATAGGAAAACTTATTGGGCAAAATTGAGAATAATGAGAACTTGATTTAAAAGGGAGAAAATGCGAAAGGACTAAAAGCGAAATTATCCCATCCGCATAAAAACACGCGGATCTTCCCCTTGGAGCGGGTCGGGTCGCGGGTCAGAGGAGGAAACGACGTCGTTTTGTGCTATTGTAGCCAGCCTCAAAACGACGCCGTTTTAGAAACTTATATAAACCAAAATTTTTTTTTTTAATTTTCATTCTTCTCCTCAGCAGAAAAAAATTTTTTTGAGAGCCTTCAAAAATGCTCTCCCCTGGGCGATTTCCCGCAGGCCCTCCGGTGCGATCCGCCACAGTCCGCCGCCATCGCCAGTAATATAAGTTTTTTTTAAAGTATTTTATATATATATATATATATGTGTGGTTTTAAAAAAAATAATAAAACAAAAATAAAAAATAAATGTACTCGTAAATGAAAAGAAAAAAGAAAAATAAAAGAAACCTTTACTGATTTGGGATTATTTTTGTATTTCTCTGTATATATGTGTGTATCTCTTTTTTATCCTCTCTTTTACAAATTATATCGGGGCTTTTATAGCCTTGAAAAATAAATCAAAAGTAAATACAAAGATCATGTCTTCCATTCTTTGCTGTTTTCTATCGATTTCTTTCCTTTTGCAGGTCGAAAAGTGCGGATCTCGGTAGTAAGGTGTTATTCGCGCGTGGATTGCGGCGCGACTGAAGGGCTGTGTTGAGGCTGCGACGCCTAGGGTTTTCCAGAAACCCTAGGTCTTCTGATTCTGTTTAGGTTTGGGCCATTGGGCCATTGGGCCATTCAGGTCCTAAGTTTAGTTGGGTTTGGGTGTTTGTTTATTTGGGCTTGTAAATAACTGGGTTTTAGTGATTCAGGTTTGGGTTAATTGGCTGTAAAATGGACTTTAAATTGGACATGGTTTATTATTTTTTATTTTTTTGTTTTTACTCTGGTTTGTTTTATTTACAAGGGCCCGGGCAAATTGGGCCAATTACAGCTGCCCCTCTTTGCTTATCATCGTGTAACGAGAATGGAGCAAAGACTATAAAGGACCAATTTTGCCCGGTCTTGTCGAGTCTTGACTTCTTGGTCTTCGTCTTCTCCAAATGGCTTCCAACCCAACTGCAACTTCAGGGGTATTGGAACTGCAACTTTAGCAGTATTGAAGTATAAGTCTGATGGCTTTAATCTACTTTTCTGCAACTTCAAAAATGCAATATCCGCTATCGTTAGTCTACTCCACTTGCCACTTCAAGAAGACAAGACTAATATCTTCTATCTGCTTCACTGCAACTTCAGGAATGCCAGATCTGCTTTCTTCAGTTTACTCCACTACAACTTCAGGGAGATCAAGCTGATGTCTTTGATCTTCTTCCTGCAACTTTAGGAAGGTAAGATCTGTTGTCTTCATTCTGCTCCACTGCATCTTCAGGGAGGTCAGACTAGTGTCTTCGGCTAGCTTCACTGCAATCTTAGGAAGGTAAGATATGTTGTCTTTTAGCCTGTTCTACTGCAAACTCAGAGAGGCAAGGCTGATGTCTTTGATCTTCTTCCTGCAACTTTAAGAAGGCCAAATCTGCTATCTTCAGTCTGCTCCACTGCAACTTTAGGACGGTCAAACTAGTATCTTCGATCTGCTTCACTACAATCTCAGGAAGACAAGATCTGTTGTCTTTTAGCTTACTCTACTGCAAACTCAAAGAGGCAAAGCTGATGTTTTTGATCTGCTTCACTGTAACTTCAGGAACGCCAGATCTGCTATTTTAATCTGCTCCACTACAAACTCAGGGAGATCCGACTAATGTCCTCGATCTTCCTCCTACAACTTCAGGAAGGTAAAATCTTTCGTTTTCAATCTACTCCACTGCAACTTCAGGGAGACAAGACTGATGTCTTCTATCTGTTTCACTGCAACTTCAGGAATGCCAGATCTGCTTTCTTCAGTTAACTCCACTGCAACTTCAAGGAGGTCAAGCTGATATCTTTGATCTTCTTCCTGCAACTTCAGGAAAGTAAGATCTGTTGTCTTCAGCCTACTCCGCTGCAACTTTAGGGAAACAAGGCTGAAAGTGTCTTCGATATGCTTCCTGCAACTTCAGGAAGATGAGATCTATTGTATTCAGTCTGCTCCGCTACAACTTCAGGGAGACAAGGCTGAAAGTGTCTTCGATCTGCTTCCTGCAACTTCAGGAATATGAGATCTGCTGTCTTCAGTCTGCTCTGCTGCAACTTCAGGGAGACAAGACTATAATATTCAGCCTGCTCCCTTGCTACCTCAGGGAGATACGGCTGGTGGCTAAAATCTGCCCCCTACTACCTCGGGAAAATAAGATTTGCCTTCTTCAATTTGTTCCACTGCTATCTCAGGAAAACAAAATCTATAATCTTTAGTCTGCTTCCTTGCTACCTCAAGAAGATAAGACTAATGGCTTAAATATACTCCCCTGCTACCTCGGGAAGATAAGATTTACCATCTACAATCTTTAGTCTTCTCCCTTGCTACCTCAAGAAGATAAGACTACAAACTTCAGCCTGCTCCCTTGCTACCTCAGGGAGATAAGGCTAGTGGCTAAAATCTGCTCCCCTGCTACCTTGGGAAGATAAGATTTGCCAAATTTGATCTGATCCACTACTGCTTAGGGAGATAAAATCTTCAAATTCACCTGATGTTGCTACACCGTCCTCTGAGGGACATGTATGCTTATGTTTATGCCAAATGATTAGGATAGTATAATCGGAATGAATCTAATGCTTCTAACTAAATGCATTATGGATGACATTTGCATGAATGCAGAATGTCATGAGAATGATCCCATTTTTTAAATGTATAATGATTAGGATGCAATGATCAGAATGAATTTAGTGCTCCTAACTAAATGTATTATGGACGACATTTGCATGAATGCAGAGTGTCATGAGAATGATTTCCTTCTTTTTCTCTTTTTTTTTAATGTACAACTATTAGGATACAATGATCGGAATGAATCAAATGCTCCTAATTGGAAGTGTGAGAATGATCCCAATTTAACGTTTGGGTTGTCATTGCTCATAGTTCATCAAGGTTCTATCACTGATGTGTTACCATGCTTTCTTGTTCAGCTGGTATCTTTGACAGAAAACCCAAAGAAACAACCATATTTTGGCTCAGCAAGCTTGTCCCGCTATAATTTCAGAATCCCTTCCACTTTACCTTTTGGGACATAAAGTTTGTACCTCCCACTACAGCTTCAGGGGAATAACATTTGATTCCTTCCATCCATCCTGTTACAACTCAGAGGTATGGAATTTGTATCATCTTCAATCAATTTGATCTGTTACACCATTCCCTAGGTGTAATAACCAAATGTATGAATGTAGGGTATCATTTTTCTTTTCTTAAGAATGATCCCCTTTTACACTTGGGTTGACATTGCTCATCATTGGTCGAAATGGTATCACCGACGAAATGTCTTATCCAATAAAAATCCGAAAAGATAATCATCTTTCAATATTTCCAACCCTTAGGCTTGGTGAGTTCTAAACAATAGTCTTGTTTCAGATTCTCATATTATTTAGAATCTTCCAGAGTAATATGCGAAACTCTTTTTATGAAAGTATTATTAGTCCATTAATCGTTATTTCAATATAAAATGCTTGAAAAAGATCACAACAATGGACAAGAAAGAAATTAATTAGGAGCATAGCTCAAAACAAATAAGTTAATCAAGCTAACTAAGCCAAAAGAATTGACTGAGGTGCATCTTGAAAAGAATAAAGTAAAAATAGCCAAGGCCATAAAAGAAAATTGATTGGGGTGTATCTTTGAAAAGAATAAAGTGATCAAAGATAGCAAATTCAAAATGGGTAAGATAGAAGCTAGGTGCCCCAAATATCGCAGCCTGAGCTTCTCTGTACAAACTTCTTGAGGACCATTTTGAGCTCAATACGTGTTTAGAGGATCCAGAGTACTTTGTCGATGCCCCAAGACATATCATACTTCCTCATTGTTAATTCAGGCATAGCAATACTACTACATGCCCTATCTTTGATCAAAATTTGAGCCGCCCTTTTCGGGTTTTCGGCTCAAAACCCCTTTGGTTTCAAAGCGCCCTTTGTGGGTTTTCGCCTTGGCCTCTCCCTTTTTTTTTAATTTGATCTCAAGGCGCCCTTTGCGGGTGTTCACCTTGGCCTTTCCCTTTCAGGTAAAATACTTCTTGACTGAACCTGAATTCACCGGATTGGGCAAGTCTTTGGCATCCATCTCGGTCAATATCAACGCTCCTCCAGAACATGCATTCTCTACAACATAAGGTCCTTTCTAGTTTGGCATTTTCTTTTCTCTGAAATCCTTTTGTAAAAGAAATATCAGGTTCCCCTCGTGGAATTCTCTAGGATAAACATCCTTGTCATAAGTTCGCATCATCTGACCGTGATGGATAACTTTTAACCTTTTCTTTGATTAGGTTCAATTAGCAAAAATGCTTCCATTCCATAAACCAATGGGTAAGATGTTGCCCCGGCAAAAGTCCTGGCCAACGTTCGATAGAAGATAAATAGTAACTTCTTTATGCCAATCTTTACAAGTCTCGGTCATCTTTTCTACAATCCTTGTTTTGTTTTTTTTTTGTTTTTCTTTTGCTGCCTTTGTTGCTCTATGATATGGCGTCAGATCTATGAACAGACTACAAACTTTTTGACTTTGTCCTTTTTGGCATTCTTTGTTGGCGCCTGATCTCTTTTTTTTAAAAAAAAAAATTTAATGACTTCGACCTTGTAACATTGGCATATGAAGCTACTTCCACCCTCTTAGTGAAGTAAACGATGACCACGATGATGAATCGATATTGACTAAAAGCTTTTGACGAGATTGGCCCCATCACATCCATGCCCCACCTATAGAAAATTTGTGAAGAACTGGAGAAGGACATGAAACTTGTCTCCTTAAATACGGCGTAGCTGATACCATTCTCTTCTATGTAGATTAATAGTACCCAAACCTCATGATTAGCTTGACTATTGTAAAACCATTAGCATGTTCTCTAAACACCCTTATGGACCTCTTTTAAGATTTTCCCAAGCGTGTCTTGATATGATCGTGCAAAAACATTTTTGAATTTTTTGAAAATAACTCAATGATGTCTTGCCTTATCTCTGTGGTGAGCTAGGCTACAATCTTCACCTCTCATAATGTCTACTGACCTTTTGTAGAGTAAGGTCTATTTTTTCGTCTTGCTCTACCATTATTAACAAATCAGAAGATATGCTACAATCCCTATCATCTTCAAAGTCTTGAGATCCCTCTAGACACATTTCTTACTCGAAAGGAGACTCTAAGTCAGTAACAGTGTTGCTCACATCGTTGATATCCGGAGACCTATTGTAGGTTCGAAAGAAGATAAATGATTCAAAGAATGATGAATGAAGAATGGAAGAATACTTGAAAGAAAATTCAAAGAACAAACAAAAGAGAAAAAAAAACTAAGAACAATTATTTGTACAGTATATTTGCTCAAAAAGATGCATTTTATAGAAATTTCGAACACGAGCCTATTTCACAAAAGGATTCTTATTGCCTCTAGGCTTAAGGCAACAAGCATGTTTTGAATATTACTCTAGATCAGCTCTAAAAATACAGGGATCTCTTCCACAGTCTCTTTATTCAAAACACTCCCAAGTACGCAAAGGCTTGGAAACTTCGTTCCCCAACTCTCTCTTCGCTTTTAATTTCTTCAAGGAGCTGCAACTTTCTTGTCTCCTCTTTCAATTATCGCATTTATTGTCTCATCAAAGTTATTAGGTTCTGATGAATCGTCGAACTTCACAATTCCCATTTTAATGAACCTTTCGACCAACTTTTTAAACGTAGTACAATTTTCGATTGAGTGACCCGTTATTCCCGCGTGGTACTCGCATTGGGCATTCTCATTATACCACTTTGGGAACGGAGGTTGCACAGGTTCCGAGTAGGACGGAGACACCACATGCACATCAAAAAAATTCTGATACAGCTCCTTAAATGTCATTGGGATGGGTGTGAACTGGAGCTTTTCTGTATTTGACCTCGAGTTGGGTTCCTGCCTTGAAGAGCCTTGATAGCTAGTGGTTACAGCCTTCTGCTGGCCTACGGTGACTGATTTGGGATGCATGCTCAAGGTAGTCACTTCATTTTCCTTGTTTCTTGGGGCTGATCTTTTGGCACTTTCTCTCGTGTCTATCCTCCAATTCCTTACCGCATTTTCAATCATCTTGCCAGACATTACCATATCTGAAAAGCTTATGGTGACGCTTCGCAACATATGGTTAATGAATGGGGGGCTTTAGAGTATTGATGAAAAGCATCGTAGTTTCCTTTTCTAGGAGTGGTGGCTGAACTTGCATGGCAACCTCCTTCCATCATTGAGCATACTGCCTAAAACTTTCATTTGACTTCTTCTCTATATTTTGCAAGGTGATTCTGTCAGGCGTCATGTTTGTGACATGATTGTATTGCTTCATGAAGGCTTGGGCCAGATCTCACCAAGAGCTAACCTTAGCACGCTGAGTTGATTGTACCACCTGGACGCTGCCCCCACCAAACTATCTTGGAAACAATGAATCAAGAGTTGATCATTGTTAATGTAGCCGGTCATCTATCTACAGAACATAGTAATATGGGCTTTAGGGTGGCTGGTCCCATTGTACTTCCCAAATTCTGGCATTTTGAACTTATAAGGAAGCACCAAATTTGGAACCAAGCTCAAGTCTTTAGCATCAATTCCATGATGATTATCAGCATTTTCTAAAGCCTTGAATTTCTCTTCCAACCATCTAAAGCGATCTTCTAACTGCCTTGAAGATTCAGTTCTTATTCCCTCCCTTTCTGCTATATCTAAGTCAGGGATAACAAGATTAGCAAGGTTATCTCCTGGGTTGAATCCTGTGCCAATTTGGAAGTTCATGGGCACTCCCGTATCATTTTGCCCTTGCTGAGGCCTAATCGTGACAGATAGCCTTCGGGGATACTCTTCAGGGTGTACTTGTGTATGCGGTGGAGTAAAATCCGGAGGAAAGTCCTCATTATCTTCAACATTAACTATGGACCCTTTCCTTTGTCCATTGCCCCATTTAGCATCTGGGCCATTTGAGCCATCATACTTATTTGGGCTTCCAGCATGTGGACTCTTATCTCTTGTTGGAGTTTTGCTAATTGCTCTTGCATTTGGTCTTGCATATCTCTTTGAAACTGTTTCAGTCTTTAATCCATTTTCTTTGTCTTGGTACGTGTACCATAATGGTGTTCAGTTTCCATATTAACTTTCTCTCTTTCTCTCTTTTTCTGAAATAACTTCAACTAATTAGGGTTCCTTTTGTAAAAGTCTAATGCAAATAATGCAACGCAATGCGGATGCATGGAATGAATGCAAAAGAAAGAGAGGCGTTGATTCTAAATTCAATTCCATTAGAAAAACTTTTCTAGAAAGCAAATTTATTTACATAAAAATGTATTACATATGCGGCCTTGCCCTCATATTCCAAGCAAAAACATCAATCCCCTTCTTCGCAAAGGTCAAATCTTGCAAACTTCTAATAGGTGCCTCCACTAGCTCCTTTTTGCTTGGGCCATGACTCATTACTCACTTATCCTCGCAATGCTTGTTAGAAAATTGAGACATGACGGCTCTCAAATAGTCTTCGTCAGCTTGAATCCTTGGGCAATAAAGTCTTGTATTCCTTCACAAGCTATCAGTCTTCTCTCGTTGTGTTTACTTGGACCATATTCAGACGGCTGTATTATAATCCACTTTATTAAGAAATCCATTTTCTCATGATAAACTCCTCTATTTAGCAATCGAATTTGAATCAACACCTCCTTTCTATAATGTGAATGCAATGCAATCAAAGCAAAAGAGAACACGTTAGCACAAGAGAAATAAATAACAAAATAGGGCACCTATCTGGGTGACCACTAGGGTTTGGCATAGTTCTACCTAGGGTAAGCCCTTAGGTTTTCTATATGTGGTTTAGCTCTAAAGTTGAGGTACCCGAACCAGCAGATTCCTTGATCCTCATCCACTATCCTGCATGGAGGTGAAAACCTCACGAAGGAGTAGCTTCTCACTCCCACTTAAAAGGGTGCGACCACAACGATCATGCAATGCAATGCAGAAATACTTTATAAGATTAGAACAACATGCAATAAAAAGGGATCATAATTTTTCAAATCGAGTTTACAAATTTAGACAAAAAGACAGGAAATAATCAATTTTACGGCTTTACTCTCTTATTGCGTCCCTAGTAGAGTCGCCAAGCTGTCGAAACCATTTTTAAAAGTTTTAAAAAAACGGGGGTCGACTTTAAAAACGAAAATGGAGTCGCCACCAATCCCTTTTTGCTTAGGTGTGATCAGACCACCTTATAAAACATTTTATTTCAAAACATTAATTTTGGCCTACTAAATTCAAGAAAATGGGTTCGGGAGTCGGTTACGTACGAGGAAGGATTAGCACTCTCGTAACGCCCAAAATTGGTACCGGATTGATTGGTTATTGTCCTAATGTCGAAATTTTTTTTAAAAAAATTTAAAATATGATCCTCTTTGTTTTTGAAAACTTGAATGAATTAAACTAGATGTCGAGACCCGCTTATTTTGAAGGAATAAATTATCATACCCAGTGAGTTAGGATACAACATTTCGAATCCTCAAAACTAAGCTTGTCTTTATTTAAAATTCGTACATTTAAACCTAAAAAGGATATTCGGTTATCTGAGTTGAATGAAAAATTGGAACCCATTAAGTTAGGGCACAATTTCTCGAAATTCCCAAATACCAAATATTGTCTTTATTATTTGAAGTCCTTACCTCGAGATAACAAAATGTCATATCCAGTGAGTTAGGACACAACATTT
The DNA here is from genome assembly GCA_005393395.2 of Gossypium australe. Classification (NCBI taxonomy): domain Eukaryota; kingdom Viridiplantae; phylum Streptophyta; class Magnoliopsida; order Malvales; family Malvaceae; genus Gossypium; species Gossypium australe. The sequence goes on from CM016617.1 coordinate 99,151,542, forward strand.
TTGAATCCCCGAGAATAAGTATTTTATTTAACTTGTATGTTTGATTTAAAAATAATTGGTTCTTTAGACTTGATGAGAAAAATCGAAACCCAGTAAGTTAGGGTACAATTTCTTTCAAATCTTAGAACTCAGAGTGTTTGCTTATTTCAAAACAAAACCTCATATTTTAAAGAACAATTATGCGACATAAATCTAATAAATTAATAAAGCATAAAGATCATGACATTAGAAACACAATAAACCAAAAATATGAACCTATTTAGAAATTCAAGAATAAAAGTAAATATATATATATATATGAGTAAGAGAATAAACAAATAATGAGATAAATAAATAAATAAAAGAATAAGGGAGTAAATGAAACAAATATATGATATTAGATTTAAGTATTTTCTAAGTAAAATAATAAAAATAAATTAATTAATAATACTAATACAGAATTTAAGTAAGAATAGTGAAAATAATGATAATGATATGTCAAAAATAATAATTAAAACTAGTAGTAAATCAAATAAAAAATAGGTATTATATACAATAGTTTAAAGGTAATAAAATAATAATAATACAATAACAATAAAAATAATAAAGTTAATAATAATAAAGAAAATAGTAATAGTAGTAGTAATATTAAAAATAATAGTAAAATAATAATAATAATAATAATAATAATAATAATAATAATAAATATAGCTATAGTAACAATAATATATAAAAAAATAATGGTCATAAATATAATAAGAATGATAGTACGTATAATAATAATAATAGTCACTACAGCAAAATAGACCTTTAGCGGCGTTTTTTAGGCTTCTAGCGGCGTTTATAAGCGCCACTAATAGTATTTGCGGCGCTTTTAGAAGCGCCGCAAAATAACGCCGCAAACTTTAGTGGCGTTTGTGGGGAAAAAAATGCCACTAAAGGTCATGACTTTTAGCGGCGTTTTACCCACAAACGCTGCTAAAGGTCATGACTTTTAGCGGCGCTTTTCCCACAAACGCTGCTAAAGGTCATTACTTTTAGCGGCGCTTTTCCCACAAACGCCGCTAAAGGTCATGACTTTTAGCGGCGCTTTTCCCACAAACGCCGCTAAAGGTCATGACCTTTAGCGGCGTTTCTCCTACAAACGCCGCTAAAGGTCATGACCTTTAGCGGCACTTACCCAAAAATGCCGCTAAAAAACATGACCTTTAGCATCGCTTTTCCCGAAAACGCTGCTAAATGTCGTGTCTTTAGCGGCGCTTTTTTCCAAAAACGCCACTAAATGTCATGAAAAATAAAAAAAAATTAAAATTATATAAAAGAGCAGCATTATTATCACAGCACGCAAACAAGCTTTAATTGGATAACAGTTTATATACAAATCCATTTCTATCCCTCTACCCGCTGAAGCAAATCCTTTAGCATTACTTTGATAATAGTTCCTATACAGATCCATTTATGTTCTAGGGGCACAAATCTATTTAACAAACAAATTGAAACTCAACCAATACACAAGAAATTTCATAAGTCTATATTATGTTATGAGTTTATCCAACTCACAAGAAAAATCAGGCTCCTGCCACTGAAAATAGGTGGTGTCAAATCCAGCACCAGCACAATTAAACAAATAGCCTATTAAACAATTAAGCTGAGTAAAATCCAACTCCGAATTGTCCAATCATGCTAACATCAGCACCAGCAGCCAATGCCTCCATGAATTCCTTAGTCTCGGACCTAGCAATGGTACCAAGATTGTTCACCAAATCTGAATAAAAAGACACAATCTCATTAGAACCTCTCTCTTGATTAAAATTCAGTGAATAACCGAATGCACAAGAAGCAATAACAAAACTTACCGGCCTTAGTCATGCCAATACCGCTATCAATGATCGATAGAGTATTATTCATCTTATCGGGGACAATGTGGATAAACAACTCAGGTTGAGCATCAAGTTTGCTCTTGTCCGTCAAACTCTCGAATCTAATCTTGTCCAATGCCTAAAACCACAATTTTTAATAATTAAATTAAATGATACTAGCTTTAAATTTATCATAAAACCTAAAATTAAAACCCACTTATATGCTAACAATTTGCAGGTTTAATCAAACTTCAAAAACCATAGATTCAAAGACAACCATTTGCATTTCAATCTTAAACTTTCATACTATAAATTCCTAAAATTATAATAAAAAAATCAAATGACAGAATGACAGCTTTTATTAACAAATGTAATTTTCAATTGAAATAAACAACCAACAGAGCACTGCCTATAAATTAAAAACAAAGAGAAAATAAGAACCCAAATTTTGTTTCCATACAAAAAAGCAAACAAAACCAACAAGCATTAAAGCAAAAAAGATTAGATCCAATTAACCATACCTTAAAATTATAATAAAGTAATTAAAAAAAACATCTCCATATTGACGACCAAAAAAAAAAAGTTAAAACAGAGAAGAGCAGGACTTACATCAGAAGCATTGCTGATGAGCTCACGAAGAAAGATCTCCTTATTGCTGTAGAAAGTGTTGATAATTAAACTAAGAAGCTGGTTAATCTCAGCTTGAAAAGCAAACGTCTCTGTGTCCGCCATTGATGAATAACTCAAAACCCCAACTCAAAAGCACGCAGGAAAAACCGTAAGCAAAAGATTATATTCAGGTGTTTAGAGTTCTAAAGAGAAATTACAAAGACAATAAGTAGCGCGTAACGACATTATTATATAGAAAATGCTTCATTAGGGTTTCTAGATAAATAAAATAGCCTATTAAACAAATATAAAACGTACATGCAAAACTAATTTAGTCTTACACTAGTATATGTGATAGCCTATTATCCATAAGCAGGTAGCTACCTGACAAAACGAAAACAAACAACAATCAATCCATCAGTCTTAATTTATCAAATGTTAAGACAATCATAATGGATTATTCAATCATCTGCAGAGCAACAAAACCAGGCTTTCAGCATTTACAAAATTTAAATAATAAAGTTTACAATATTTAAATAATAAAGTTTATGATTATAGTTTTTACTTAAAACCAAAAACTATGAAGTGAGCTATATAGTACACCCATTTTCATGAAACAAAAGATAACAGTTATTTGAAACGGTAGCCTTCTAAACTTCAAATCTCTGTATTTTGATGCTGCTGTTAAATGGTATAGGGAATATAAAATTAAATGAATTACATCAAAGATATCTCATAACTCAAGCTAACTCTAAGACCAGTAACCATCTTTGGCTATTATAGTGCACGGAGTCATATAGATCAATAAAATTGACAAAATCCAATATCAAAATTTTCCAACAATACATTTCTTAACACAAACAAATTAGGAACAGGATATCTTTCATCTCCATAAAATCTTTTGAAAATTTAGAAAAACCAGTAATGAAATATAGTCAAAATAAAAAAAAAAAATCTATAGATTTTAAATTTAGAAATTATTAAATCCAACTGTTAATAATGTTAAAATTTATTTTGTTAAATTTAAGTTCATTTTTAATTATATTGCTATAAGTGAATCCTTTTTCTACTTCAAAATATGGAACCAGTAAATTTAACAACAAAATTTAATATTAACAATTGAATATAAATTTTGAAATCTAAATAGTAAGGGACTAAATGCCTATAAATAAGATTAAATTTCAAATTATTGAAAAGTGACAGAAAGACGAATGCAAGAAATAGGTCAACATAAATTTTCACTGACAGCCAATCATGATGTACAAATATTCTATCACTCTTGGCTCAATCCTCAAACTTATTGAGAGTAGATGAACAATATTTCAACAGGAAATGGCCGGGGTGCATCATCAGCAAAAAAAAATGGCAGCTTTTTTATGGATGGAAAAATCATCAGACCATGTATGTCATACCTACCTGCAAGATATTCATGTGCGGTACGCTCATATTTGCTGCCCCGGCTCGACAGTTTCTCCTTAGGAATGCATAGAGGTAGTTTATGACGAGTTTCTTGAGGAAAAATGAGTTCTTTTTGGCTCTCACATCTCCATGTGCCGGGAAATATGTAAATCCAGAATCGAAACTGTTGTATGCTGAACAATGCCACAAGGATTACAATTGAAAAAACAACAACCGCAGCTGTGAACAAATAGATAAATGAAGGTAAACGTTAACGTTCATCAATGAAAAACCAAATTAGTTTATATGCTAAAGCTTGAATCATTATTTATTAGTTAAGAATTGCCTTGTATCATGTTGCACATGTAATAAGAACCAGTATCCAGTGGGTAATACAATATTCAACCAAGTAGAAAGTCATTTAGAATCAAACCAAAGGCTCCTCAACTTCCCCCAACCATCAAGATGCTCCTTCAAATAAATATAAGAATACACACAAGTACCGTATGGAAGAGAAGAAACAATGGAATCATATGACGGGTGCCTTATGCCCCTATTCTCCATCTACTAGAAATACTTTTTCAGTTCTTTCATAGAAGATGGCACTTAATGAGCCATAAATATTTTATATAAAACCAAAGCAAATGAAAAGTACCCACTTGTATCAAAGCCTTTTACTGCACCCTGAAGACCACTTACAGCAGACATAACTGCAATAGAAAGTTATTACAAATTCTAATATTAGTATTAGCTCAGGCAAGATGGTGAAAATTGCTAACTTTGCAGCAGCTAAAATTAGGAGAACTGCAGCAAGAAAAAGAAAAACCCATACAAAAAATGCCAATCAATTCTATCAAGCAGAGAAAGTAACATCATTTCGCCAATTCAACTACCGAAGAACAATAGCAAAAATTTGGTTTGCTATTTGATAGGCAAGTGGAAATTAACTCAGACATGCAAGTTGAAGACTTCAAGTTCCTTACCATGCTTAGGCTACCAAAATATCAAAGCCGTAGCTGCAGTTCTGTGACCTTACAGTGAGCAATTGCACAGTAAACACCAAACATATTTAAGTCAACTATTGGATATCAATGAGATGTCTTAGGGAACTTTACAATTCGTTTCAACAAAGATGCATAAGCAGAGTAGAACTTAACTACATGTAAACCCAGGCCAGGGAACCTTGTTCACAGCAAAGGTAAAGTCTTTATCTTAAAATTAAACTTAAGCTTCAGATTCAGCACATTTCAAGGTTTGAGTATCCTCCAATAAAACTTGCACGTAATTCATCTTGTCTATATAATTGCAGAGATTTGCAAACTGATTCTCCGTAAGGAATCCATTATGCTCCAATCCTCACATTACATGGATGACCCTTCAAATGATGTCTACTAAAGATTACAGAAGCTTGCTCTCTTCATAGCATATTAAAATTTTGAGGTCTGTCCCAACAACTGTCACACGGAACTAATGGACTGTATCAAATCGTTTTCATTTTCTAAGGTAGAATCTATTAAGTTATTCAACCATGAGTTACAAAGCATTTTCTTGAATCACATGAATTAGAAGAAGCTGCCATACTTAAGACATCATGAATTCTAAATAGTTGTGAGACAAATTTTAATGCAACTAACAAAGACAACATTCAGGTTCAAAGCATCAAATACCAGTCACAGGAAAAGCAAAGACAGAAATTGCAATACTTGTTTAAAACTTGATTTTGTTAACATCTAGCTACCTGATATTGCGGGGGTCAGAATACCATCTCACATGACCATGGAAGTTCCCATCAAGACCAATAGCAACAGGAGGATCTTCAAGGATGATCTCCTTTCTAAAGTCTCTTTTATGCTTAAAGCCCTTTCTAACTCTGGAGTAGGCAGTTTGATCCCACCAACCACTACATATTAAAAATGACTAATTGTCATTTACTAAAGCCTGCTGGTTTGTTCTGTCTTGATTCATTAGTGTAATGCCAGAAAATCCAACCCCAATCATCACCGAATTAAAACCCCTTAAATTACCTGCAAATATATATATATATATATATATATATATATATATAATAAAATAATTGTCTATACATATTTGATACCTCCCAATATGAGAAAAACTTAGTCAAAAGAACAAGTTGAAGGAGACAAAAAGGGTCAAAAGAAAAAGCTCACGTACAAGCATCGTCGTGATTAGAAGAGGAAGAAAAGCCTCGCTTGGGAGGACCAGGAGGACGAGATACGCCGCGAAGGGCGGTTCGGAGGAGAACAGATTGCACGCTCGCCATCGCCATTTTTTGTTCGATTTTTTGAAACAGTAATTTCAATGCGCTTGTGCTTTACCAACGGGGAAACCCTTGTTCTACAATTGAAGAATAAAAAAAAAGAGAAAAAACCAAACAACCAATTTTATAAAGGATAATGAAGAACCTGAGCATGGGCATGCGATTACCAGTGGGTCGATTAAGCTTCCTGAACTTCGTCATTTAGGGAGAAAGAGGGAGAAATAGAGATAGAATGAGGAAGATCGTTGGGGGAAACCGATTTGGGGGATTTTGGTTTGGGGATTTTGGAAAACCAATATAGGGAAATTTTGGGACTTAGGAAATTTAGGTTTTGGGGAAATAAAAATCGGGATTATAGGGATAGTGAACTTACTTTTTTAGTAGAGAAAAAACCACACCTTTTTTTGTGTGAAATTTTGCGGCGTTTTTTTAATAAAACGCCAGTATATCTTTTTTTGCGGCGTTTTTACTAAAAACGCCACTATAGTTCTATTACACAATTTTATTTTTTTTCCCATTTTTAACCTATATTTTTTTATGTTTTATCTTCCAAAATTTTTGTGTTGAGATTATCATTTTTTTGAATTTTTATTTTTATTATATTTTGAGTAATGAACTTTTTAACTAAAATATTAAATATTAAATTTTTAAGTTTTAAATTTTTTATTATTAAATTTTAAAATTTAATTACCATTATCAACTCTTTTACGAATTTCTTTTTTCTTTCTTTTTACATCAACATTATTCTTTTAAGTATGGTCTGCATTAGTTGTTTAGATTTTTATATAAATGGCATTTAATTATATGTATACACCTAAATTTTGATATAGATACATCTCAGAATTATATATGAATTTTGGTTTAATGTGTAATTCTAGATGCGAAATTCTAATTGTGGTTTAAATGTATAGTTGAAACTTTAATTTTGATTTAATCATACACATTATTTTAAAATATAAATACATCAATATTTTTTATATTGAATAAATATAAATTTTTATGTATGCAATATATAAATAAAAAATGATGTTAATTATATCAATAATTGTGTTAATATTTTACAAGATCTGGATCAAATTAAAGTTTATGTATACAATTGCACACTAAACCATTGTTCATGTATGCTTTTGGAATTTAACCCATTTTGATATATTTTTTTTAAAATAATAATTTACATTTATCATATTTTGATTTATATTCTAAAAAATCCAAGATTAATCCCTAAATCATAAACCCTAGACCCTAAATATTATAACCTAAACCACAAACACTTAACCCTAAACCCCAAACTCAAAACTCAAAACCCCAAACCATAAATCCTAGACCATAAAACTCGAACCCTAAACTCTAAACCGCAAACCTTAAACCATAATCTGAGACCAAATTTTTGGGAATTCATGTGGCCAATGTTAGTGTAGTACAAAACGTATATTTTATATCCTTATATTAAATAATATGGGTGTAGTACAAAATGGCATGAACCTTAATAAATTCCAAATGCTTTTCAGTTTTCAAATAATATCCCCAAACCTTAAACCCTAAACCCTAAACTATAAATCATAAACCATTAACCCAAAATAATAAACATTATATCATAAACCCTAAAACTCTAAACCATGGACATTAAACCTTAAATTCTAAACCCTAAACCCTAAAATAAAATATATTTTTTGCGGCGTTTTTATAAAAAATGCCACTAAAGCTTACCTTTTGCGGCATTTTCCTAAAAACACCACTAAAGCTCAAAAAATAAACGACGTTGTTTTGCTTAGATCTAAAGCTTACCTTTTGTGGCGTTTTTTATAAAAGCGCTGCTAATGCTGAGATCTATACCGGCGTTTTTAAGGAAGCGACGCTAATGCTTAGATCTATAGCGGCGTTTTTACGGAAGCGTCGCTAATGCTCAGATCTTTAGGGGCGTTTTTATGAAAGCGCCGCTAATGCTCAGATCTTTAGCGGCGTTTTTACGAAAGCGCCGCTAATACTCAGATCTATAGCGGCGTTTGGGCCAAAAGCGCTACTATTGCTCAACTTTTTACAGCGTTTTCTTTCAAACGCCGCTAATGTATAATATTTACGGCGTTTTATTAAAACGCCGCTAAAAGTCTGTTTTGGTGTAGTGAGTATTAATAATAATAGTAAAAATAATAGTAAAAAAATAAATAGTAATGAAATGATAATAATAAAAATAGGAATAATAATAATATTAATAGTAATAATAATAAAAATAACTAATAATAATATTATTATTAAAAATACTTAATGTAACAGCAAGAATAACAAAAGGGACAATAATAGCAAAACAATAATAAAAAAATAAGAGAAAGGACTAAATTAAACTTAAAATAAAAATTTGGGGAAAAATCAGAAATAAATAAAAGGGGAAGGATCGGATTGTAACGCGCGCGCAACGTAGAGGGACCAAAACAGAAAATAACCCCACCCTCTGAAACGGTGCCATTCGAATGCGGACCAAATTGAAACTAAGGAATACTTATTGGGCAAAATTGAGAATAATGAGAACTTGATTTAAAAGGGAGAAAATGCGGAAGGACTAAAAGCAAAATTATCCCATCCGCATAAAAACACGCGGATCTTCCCTTTGGAGCAGGTCGGGTCGCGGGTCAGAGGAGGAAATGACGTCGTGTTGTGCTATTGTAGCCAGCGCCAAAACGGCGCCGTTTTAGAAACTTATATAAACAATTTTTTTTTAAATTTTCATTCTTCTCCTCAGCAGAAAAAAAAATTTTGAGAGCTTCAAAAATGCTCTCCCCTAGGCGATTTCCGGCAGGCCCTCCGGCGCGACCCGCTGCCGTCCGCCGCCGTCGCTGGCAATGTAAGTTTTTTTTAAGTATTTTATATATATATATATATATATATATATATATATATATATGTGTGGTTTTAAAAAAATAATAAAACAAAAATAAAAAATAAATGTACTCGTAAATGAAAAGTAAAAATAAAAATAAAAGAAACATTTACTGATTTGGGATTATTTTTGTATTTCTCTATATATATACATGTATCTCTTTTTTATCCTCTCTTCTACAAATTATATCGGGGCTTTTATAGCCCTGAAAAATAAATCAAAAGTAAATACAAAGATCATGTCTTCCATTCTTTGCTGTTTTATATTGATTTCTTTCCTTTTGCAGGTCGAAAAGCGCGGATCTCGGCGGCGGGGCGTTATTCACACGCTGATTGCGGCGACTGAAGTTTTCCAAAAACCCTAAGTCTCCTGATTCTGTTTAAGTTTGGGCCATTGGGCCATTCGGGTCCTAAGTTTAGTTGGGTCTAGGTGTTTGTTTATTTGGGCTTGTAAATAACTGGGTTTTAGTGATTCAGGTTTGGGTTAATTGGCTATAAAATGGACTTTAAACTGGACATGATTTATTATTTATTATTTTTTTGTTTTTACTCTGGTTTGTTTTATTTACATGGGCCCGGGCAAATTGGGCCAATTGTGGGGGCTATTTTCGAAACTACCTAGCAACCACATGGTCATGTGCAAGGCCGTGTTGAGCACACTGTCGTGTGTGTTTTTGTAGGCCATGTGAGGCACACGGGTGTGTGAAATCATACAGACCGTGTGGACCACACGGGCTGGCTTTCAGGGTCGTGTGGGCCATGTGGCCATGTGGGCCTTTTGGGCCAATTTTGAGGCCCAATTAGGGGGACTCAAAATTCGGGTTCGAGGTCATTATGCAAGCCCAGAAAAGCCTAAATTTTAGTAAAAAAACATGGGCAAGTGTAGGAAGTATGTTAAATAAGATCCAATAAGTATAATAATGCAATATGATCTACTATAAGTAGGTACGTGAGTTAAACATGACTATTTTGTAAACCATGTGTTTTATACATATTATGTTATTTGTTCTAATAAGCTATCCGATTCGACCATGTAATATGATATGTTGTGATCTGTATAAGTTATGTGTAAGTTACGTTCCGTATAATATCTTTTTATGTATGTGTGCATACAACCTATGTGAAATGTATGTATGTATGTTAACATGATTTTGCATATGCATTGGGGTGGGTTCTGATTTGTTTGAGAAAGCGTTTTCTGGCAGTATCATTGCATTTTTGGTGGTTAAACCACAATATACGTTTGTTGGAACACCCCAAACCTTTCCTAGACGTTATGGCCGTGTCTGGCAATGTCACATGATAGTGTTTTTGAGACCTCGTTGTTACGATGAAGACATTCCATGTTATTATCTTTAGTAAACCTTTGTTAGAACTTAGGAAGTCGTCTTTATTCATTTAAAACATTTGTTTTGAAACATCCCTCGTTGCGGAAGCTTTAATAAAACAATCTAGGTGATCATGCGTTTAGAAATTACTTTAACTTTTTGAAAACTAAATTTCCTACGACTAGTAGGTATAAATCCATAAAGTAAAATAAATAAATAAAAACCCAAATTTAAAACCAAAGTCCCAGAGGATCCTTAAATTACAACCCAAATAATCAATAACAATCAAATCATAAATCGTAAATTGAAAACCATGAAGTCCAAAAATTACCGTGGTCACCGCCGAGTCCTCTGTCGCACCGATCCATCTAAGTCTGGGGATTACCTGTGCACATTAAACAAAAAGGGTGAGTTTACGTAAACTCAGTGTGTAATCCCGTAAAAACAAACACACAATCAGTATTCACAGTGCACAGTTGAACAGTCTTGGGCCTAAGCCCTTTTCAGTATCAGTGACAGTTTAGGCCTTAGCCCATCTCAGTACAGTGTCAAAAATGCAGCAGGGTCTTAGCCCATCACAGTTTCAGTAGCAGTAACAGTTATGCAGTAGCAAAATCCTACCCAACCAGCCTTTACACACCATCTCCGTCCAACCCTACACTCAATGTGGGGATATAATCAACCCACCCATCCCTACACTCCAAGTAGTACTGAATGTGGCACAATACAGTAGTTTACAGCTGAGCTGCCAGTAAATTAGGCTTAAAGCCTTTCAGTACACTTCCTCCGAATAACAACCCCCAACCCAATGCAATGCAACACACAATGGATGACATGTTATTATGCAATTTCAGTACATATATTCAGTTTAGATATTAATATGCCCAGTACAGATATCATTCAGTCAATTTCACACATTTAGGGGGTCTAAGTAACGCTTACCGACCTTACAGTAGGTTCACAGTCGACTTGGGCGACTCGTGCAACCTTAAAAACATTTCGGTAAAAATGGGTCCACACGCCCATGTGATTTGCCCGTGTGGGCCCACATGCCTGTGTGGCCCACTCGGCCCAAATTAGCCTTGGCCGTGTGATCCATTTTTAAAGTAACCCATGCTAGCTCAATACTCATATATGTTTTCACTATTTACTTATATGTTCATTCAAAACTGTCTACTTGAGTCATTATCACTTAATTATTTATATCTTGAGCTACAGAATTCCAAATTAAGATCTTCTTGATATTTTTGAAACTAGACTCAAATACCTTTCTACCATAAAATTTTCAGAATTTATAGTTTATCAAATAAGTACAGTAAAATCTTTAAAATTATCCCTATTCTGCTGTTTGACAACTTCATCCTTTCCTTAATAAAAATTATTTATCTCTTAGTACAAAATTTAGATGATGTTTCTGTTTGTTTCTTTTGAAAATAGACTCATTAAGTATTTAAACATATAAATTTAAGCCCCTAATAATTTTTTTACATTTTTTATGATTTTCCTAAGTCAGAACAGGGGAACCCAAAATCATTCTGACATTATCTCACAAAATTTATTATATATCACGGTTTACAATTTCATTGTTTACACTGTTTCTTCCATGAAAAACTAGGCTCAATAAAATTTAATTTTGTATTTTATTCAACCTCTAACTCAATTCCCACTATTTTTTATGATTTTTTAAATTTAGACTACTACTATTGTCCAAAACTATTTTAGTGCAAAAAGTTGATTTCCATGTTTATAACACCTTTATTTCCTTTCTCTACAATTTTTCCCATCATTTTCTCTTATTTCTCTTATTTCCCAACAGTAAGCAATTTTAGCTTTTCGCCGAATCCCGTATTCTGCATTTCGAGTACACACTTGGTATCGTTTCTGATGCAGAAGCACTCCTAAGCCTCCAAAACCTAAAAATCGACCAACATATCTCCAGATTAATCACTTAATTCGTTTTTAATCAACCAATTTCGGAAGGAACTCGACTAAAAACCTGGCAAAACCCTTACCTCGCTTGAGTAACCACGACTTCGCACAATTACAACATCGATTCAAAACCACCAGCTACTTGATTAACTCCTAAACACCAAAAAGGAATCCCCCTTTTAGAGATTAACCAAGAACGATTAACAATAGAAAAAACCATTACTTACTGAACACGTACAACCAACGATGAACAAACGAAACAATTGGAAAAAGAAAGAAAGAAACGGAAGGGGAAAAATAATGGAAATTTTGGTAGCAACTAGGGGAAAGAATCGGCAGAAGAGGGAAAAAGAAGAAGAAGAAGAAGAAAACGTCAGAAAAAGTTTGGGGAATTGGAGAGAAAACCGAAACTCTACTTTTTTTTTCAACAAAAAGATAATCAGATTATTTTCTGATAACCTCTCCCTAATTATTTCCTAAAATCACTCCCTATTAACCCACTAAAACACAACTACTCAAAATTTTGCCCCAACACAACTCTTAGCCAAAATTGGAGCCAAAATACTGTCTCCACGCCATCACAGAGAATTGAACATAGGACCCCCAACACTCCAACACTCCACTTAACCACCAAACCAGCAGACCCATTCTAATATAAACTTACCAACAATTAAACTTAAGCCCTTTGCACAAGGTTAAGGCTTTATTTATAAAAAATACCAAAATTTGCCCAAGTAAGGCTTGAACTTGAGACCTCTCACACACACCCAGATTACATAACCACTGAAGCAGATAGACATTATATGTCACACATACACAAAATCAAAAATTAAAATTTTGGGGCGTTACATTTTTCATCTCAGCTGCACTATTATGAGTGGCCTACCACCACGACCCGGTGTGATTGGATGGATGGACTGTTGAAGTCCTAATAGGTGTGATTGGTTGGACGAAGTTGGTGTGTAGCAGATGGGGGTAGGATCTGTGTCTGCATATGTTCTGGTCTATTATGACATATGTGTTTCTGAAAACATGACATTCTGTCTGATATACGTATTGAAATTAAGATATTCTGAACTGAAATATGTTCCGGTTATATGATATTATAATCTGAAATATATATGTTTCTGGTAATACAACATTCTGATATGTTATTGGTACATTAAAGTAAAATTTTGTGCAACACCCCAAACCTAGCCTAGACGTTATGGCCGAATCTTGGCAATGTCACATGGTAGTGTTTTGGAAATAAATGAGTTGTCGTAAAAACCTCTTTTCGAATTGGCCTCATTACAAAATCTTATGTTAATTCTAGGATGCTTCGTTCATTTTCAAAACGTAGTTCATTATCACAAAAGTATTTTCTTTCAAAACAATATTAATTTTCAAAACGTCACTTATCGAGGAAGGTTTTTAAATTAGTTTGCGTATTTGAGTGTATTTTGTTAAAACATTTGATTCATTTTGAAAACTCGATTAACCCTACTACTAGCAATTGTAAATCAAAATAATATAAATCCTAAATTAACCATGAAAATCCAAAAAAGCCATTATTATAGTAAAATACCCCCAATGGCCACCGCTGAGTCCTGTGCCACACTGATCCGCCTATGTTTAGGGATTACTTGTACAGTTAAAACAGAAGGGTGAGTTTACGAAAACTCAGAGTGTAATCCCAAATAGCACAAACAGACAGATAGAAGGCAATCACAGTCTGGGCCTAAGCCCTATCCAGAATCAGTGATAGTATTAGTTTGGGCTTTAGCCCATTTCAGTACAGAGGCAGTCATGCATTTGGGCCTTGGCCCATTACAGTATTAGTAATCAATACAGTATCACAATATGCAGTATACAAGTCCTACCCAACCAGCCTCTACAGTTCATCTCCGTCCAACCCTACACTCCATGTGGGGATATAATCAACCCACCCATCCCCACACTCCAAGTAGTACAGGTTGCGGCACTAGACAGTAGTTTGTAACTGAGCTGCCAGTAAGTTAGGCTCGAAGCCTTTAAGTATACTTCCTCCAATCCATATAAACCTATCCCCATGCAATGCATTATACAATCATGTCATGCCCAATCATGGTATCATATATGTATACAATACAGTTTCAACAGCATGCTCACAATACAGTCGTACATGTATATATATAAAGTACATGGATATAACAGTCATTCAGTCAATTAGGGATCTAGGTAATCTTATCGACCCTACAGTAGGTCCACAGTCGACTCGGGCGACCCCTGAAACCTTAGCAGTCAAAACAGTGAAAATGGGCCCACAAGCCCATGTAATTTGCCCATGTGGGCCCACACGCCCGTGTGGCCCACAAGGCCCAAAATGGCCTTATCCGTGTGGATCACACGTGTAACACCCCCAGACCCGGCCCAGATGTTATGGTCGAATCCAGGAATGTCACATCAAAGGGATAATTCAAAATGATTTTACTAAGTTAAAATTTTAAGGCTTAAAAGCCCAAAATCCTTGAATCTTGCTAAGTAATTATAAGAGCCCATGTATAAATTTAAAAAATTTATCCAAGTTCAACAATTAAGTAAACAGTTAAAACAAAAACAACAAAACTCAAAATCTAAAGTCAAATCAGAGTACAAGGCCTTATTACAACCCAACGGAAACAAAGTAATTTAAAACTAAGTCTTTCAAAACAAATTAAGAACTGCTTGCAGTGTGGCCACCTCCGAGTCCTCTTCCACGTCGAGCCGTCTACTGAGGATCACCTGAAATATTTAATAAAAAGGGTGTGAGTTTCGAAACTCAGTGTGTACAACCCTTGGTAATCCAATCAACATACAATTATTACATTGGGCCTAAGCCCTATCAAAAAACGGTGGTCTTGGGCCTTAGCCCACAATGACCTCATATCACATCAGTATCATATGAATGCAATGCACCCATCCCAAATCCAACCCTGCACTCCATTTCCCTTCCAACCCTACACTCTTGTGGGGATATAAATATCAACCCACCCATCCCTACACTCCACAGGTAGCACCAACAGCGGCACTACTCAACGTTGCAGCAAGGCTGCTAAGCATATAATGGGCTTAAAGCCACCGGTGGATCCACGGTCGTCAAGTGACTATGCGATCCTCACATATCTTCCTCCGTATCATCAAACCCACCCAAGTGCAACATATATCTCATGAATGCAACATACACATTTTCACACATTAAGCACCTAGAGGTATTTTAGTCATTTCACTACTTTGCGATATTTTCGTAATTCTACCCTACAGGGGTATTTAGGTAATTTTGCAAAACATGGGTATTTTGGAAATTTTGTAAATTAGGGATATTTTGGTAATTCTACAAATCAATGGTATTCTGGTAATTTTACAAATTAGGGGTATTTTGGTCCCTTTTGGGTTTTAGTTATGAACTTTGGCCCATTAACAAGTCCTTGCGGCTAAAGTGAACAGACACTACGCACCAAGTAGGATTCCAGAGAAGAGGAGGTGGGCCACTAGGACCGCTTAAGTACCAAGCTCTCCCTAGATCCAATCCTAGACATGCATATGTCTATTGCCACACTCTAACCCAGCGACTTGTCCACAGACATATTTGATTATTAGATTAAGTCTTTTGCGGTTTAAGAGTTGTTCAGAACTAGGCCAAAAGTCCATTAAATCGTAGCATACTTGTCAACGTCCCCATAAAGCCCATCAAGCCCATTTCACGTTCATATAACCCATTAAGCCCAAATCACATCCTTATGGCCTATTAGGCCTAGATCTCATTCATATGACCTATTAGGCCCAAAATAATTCTAGATCATGTAACATGCATGACTAACTCAATTCATATAACCAAACCAATCAATTTCATCAAACTTAGCCTCAGGGCCCACTGGGCCCATTTAGCCACTTTCGGATTTTCGGCTTGTTGGCATTGCCGATATCATGTGTGTGTAGTGTTTGTACACACCTGGTAATAACGCATGCTGTGATTTCCTCTTAGTTACGAACCTACATTCGATATTACTTAACAATTAATCATAGGCTAAATACAAACTTTATCAAAAACTGAAGCCTCACCGTAACCTTACCGTGTGCGACAAGCCTTAATAGCTCCTTTCTTTAACACCAACCACGATTAGACCCTAGATCTGTACCAACTTAATCATTAGAGCCTAAGTAATAAATGACTTGCATCCAACACAAGTCACCCTCACAACATATATGACCGTTCAGCCAACCCTTAAACCGAAGTAAAAAACACTTACCCTAAACCCGAAACGCAACAAGAGTGAAATGGTAACGACCTTGGAGGGAAGAAATCGATGCTAAATCCCAATAATCAATCGGCCAAAGCTGAAGAAAAACACAGAGGAGATTCGGCCAAGGTGTATTCGACCTGAAAATTGGTGTGGTGCAAAGGGATATTCGACACCTAAATGCAAGGTAAAGGAAGAAGATGAAATCATAAAAATCAAAGAAGAACCTTGAGGGAGAGTAGAGGCTATTCGGTTTTTCAAGGAAGAAGAGAAGAGTCGGCTAAGAAGCAAGAATAAAGGTTTAGAAGGTAGGAGAAGAGTGAAGAATCGACAACAAGGCAAGGTATTTTCGGTTGTGGAAAAATAAGGTTTCGGCAAGGAAAAGAAAAAGAATGGAAAATTTGGCATTACCTAGGACCCCAGAATCGACACACACACACATTTATATAGCTTATAGCCGGAACTTAGCCGCCCCTAAAGTCAAATTTGGCACCACTTCATCCACTGCTCATCTCCTAATTTTTCTCCATGGTATCTCCCTTATCCTTCTCCTAAATTCTCTCTACTGATCACTTCTCCTTAGAGTCCCTCTACATGCCACTTCCAGCCTTCTAGAAGCCTAAAATTAAACTCTAAAATAAAGCTAAGCTAGCACTCGAACCTCAGACCTCCCTACATGCATATGTCGCCACCTCTCTACACCCTAGTGCCGTCACATAGCCACTTAACCACAGGCTTCTTTGTGCCATTTTTCACTTATTTTTATTTAGAAGCCCACTACTCACAACCCTCATTCCTTAATTAATTAAATTAAGAATCCTCCACCACAAAACTCGAACCCAGAGCTTCTCCAACACACTTAGACACTCCAAATTCATTAAACCTTTAAGCCGTCATGTCATTTGTCATTTTCTTGCTCACTTAAAAATTTAATGAGACCCAAAGCACAATAGGCCCAATTCTACTAGGCCCAAATTCAGGGCGTTACAACACGGCCTGGCCCAATAATCCCACACGCCTGTGTGCTTCACCCGTATGGGCCCATACACCCTTGATGCCACACGGTAAAATTCAGCCCGGCCCATGAATCGCACATCGCCTGCCTCATCGATCACACGTCCGTGTCTGATCACGCGGGTGGCCACACGTCCGGGTGGTGTCGACAATCTCACTTTTTGGCTTTTCACCGAGTTTTGTTTGCAGAGTTGTGTTTACGCACATGGTTTCAATTCGCTGTGAAAACACTATCGAGCACTCCTGGACCTTCAATCGACAATCAAAAGCCCAACATCAACGATACTTAACAGAACTAAACGAAGTTTATAACGTGCCAAACGACTTCTATCACCAAAACCTTACCTTCGAGACCGAGCAACCCCTAACTGCGGATCTGAACAAGATAGGTCACCGCTCCTACAATTCGCTGTTGACAATTCTGAAAAGACCTAATATTAACATCAAAACACATTTCATAACCAAGAGAAAAGAAAAACTTTCCCCTAACTTCACCAAAATATAGCCACCTTACCTACCAAACGGGTAACAACAGAACCACACCACTCCATCGCTAACCGAATCGCTCCAACCCTTAACCTTCATCAATGAAACAGTCGACCGATTCACCAAAAATCCATAAACCAAAATACATCACAGTTACGCCACTTACCAACAACGCAAGAATGAACAGAGGTGACAAGTTGCGGCAATGAAAAAGGGATTAAGGAAGGAATGGATTAAAAGGAGAAACCAAAGCAGTGAAAAGAGAAAATTTCAATAGGCAGTAGATAGTAACAAAAAAAGATAATGAAAGTCGGCAAGGGAGGAGGAAGAGAGAAAGGTTTCCGTAGGGGAGAACAAAGCCAAAAGGGAATAAAAGAAAAAGCAGAGAATCACCTAGCCAATTTTGGCAAAGGAAAGGAGAAAGATGATGAACGACAGACTTGAAGGGAGGGGAAACTAGCGTAAAAAGAATGAGAAATGTATGGGGAACCAATTTTTTTTTGAAAAATAAATGACAATAATCAAAATACAATCCCCTATTTTCCTCCTAAAATTTGTCCACAACAACCCCACACTCCTCAAACACTCCAACCGCCCACTAGCATCAGAATTCTACTGGCACACAAATACTTCCACGGCATCCAGCAAAATAAAACACTCCCCTGCATCGCCAGGACTCGAACTCAAGACCCCCAGCATATTGACACTCCACTTAACCACCAGACTAGCAGGCCCATTCTGACATGTTTTTCCAAAATTTATTTATAAGCCTATTGGCTAAAGATAGTGGTTTACTCAATTAAAATCAAAATTTTGCCCAAGCTAAGGCTTGAACCCAAGACTTCTCAGACACTCCCAGAACACTTAACCACTGAAGCAGATAGTTATTTGTGTCACAAACACACGAGAATAATTATAAAAGGATTTTTGGGGCACTACAACTCTACCCCCTTATAAAAAATTTTGGCCTCGAAATTTTACCTGATCAGAAAAGATGAGGATACTGTTGTCACATCGCACCCTCAGGCTCCCACATGGCCTCTTATTACTCCAAAGAACCGTAACCAGTGGGATGGACTTGCTTCTTAGAACCTTTACATTGCGATCCACTACCTGGACTGGCACCTCTTTAAAGGTCAGATCTGGCCTAACCTCAATCTCCTCAACAGGAACAACATGCGTGGGATCAGAGCGGTAGTGCCTCAACATAGAAACATGGAACACGTCGTGAATCCGTTCCAACTTTGGAGGTAGTTCCAACTGATATGCTACTGGCCTCACTCGTTTCAGAATGCGATAAGGCCCAATAAATCTAGGGCTCAGCTTACCCTTACGACCAAACCTTGGTACTTTCTTCCATGGTGAGACCTTGAGAAAAACAGATTCCCCCACTGAATACTCAATCTCTCGACACTTCAGATCCGTATAGGACTTCTATCTGTCTGATGCCACTTTCAGTCGGTCTCGAATCAATCTAACTTTGTCCTTGGTATCAGAAACTAGTTCAAGGCCCAGAACACGCCGCTCGCCCAACTCAGTCCAACATGAAGGTGTGCGACACCTACAACCATATAGTGCCTCGTAAGGTGCCATCTGAATTCTAGACTGATAGCTGTTGTTATAAGCAAACTCCGCTAGTGGTAGGTAATCCTCCCAACTGCCTCGAAGTAAATCACACAACTCCTCAACATGTCCTCTAGTATTTGAATCAACCTCTCAAATTGACCATCTGTTTGAAGATGGAACGCAGTACTGAAGTCCAACCTTGTACCCAGAGCTTCATATAGCTTCTTCTAGAACTGGTACCCCATGAAGTCTCACTATCTCAAACACATACAGCTTAGCCAGCTTCTGTAGAGAGTAGTCATTACGAACCGGTATGAAATGGGCGGATTTGGCCAATCAATCCATGATGACCCATACTGAATCCTTCTCAGTGGGTGTGAGGGGTAACCCACTAACAAAGTCCATAGTTACAAGTTCCCACTTCTAAAGTAGAATCTTGACTGTCTGTAGCAAACCCAAAGGTAATTGATGCTCAGCCTTAACCTGCTGGCATGTCAGACACTTAGCCACATAATTAGTAACCTCACGTTGAAGACTTGGCCACCAGTATATCTCACGAAGGTTTCAGTACATCTTATTTTCGCCAGGATGCATAGCATAAGGGCTACTATGGGGCTCTTTCAATATTGACTGTCTCAATTCAGTATCTTTCGGTACACAGATTCTCCCACAGAAACAGAGCACCCATTCATTATTCAATCCAAAATCCTTACTATTCCCACTCTCCACCTGCCGGAAATGAAGACCCAATGACTCGTCCTCCAACTGTTTACCCTTAATCTGTTCTGTCCACGTCAATTTAGCTTGAAGTTCAGCCAGCAGACTACCATCATCAAATAAACTAAGGCAAGCAAACATCACCCTCAAATCAGTCATAGCCCTACGGCTTAGTGCGTCGCCACCACATTGGCCTTACCCGGATGGTATTCAATCATACAGTCATAGTCCTTAAGCAGCTCAATCCATCTACGTTGCCTAAGATTCAGCTCCTTCTGAGTGAGGAGCTTGAGGCTCCTATGATCAGTGTAAATGATACACTTCTCACCATACAGGTAATGCCTCTAGATTTTCAGTACGAAGACCACTGTGGCCAACTCCAAGTCGTACGTTGGATAATTCGCCTCATGAGTCTTAAGTTGACAAGACGCATACGCTACCACCTTACCCTCTTGCATCAATACACATCCCAAACCGACTTGTGATGTATCGCTGTAGACAGTAAACTCTTTTCCAAACTCTAGCTGTATCAGAACAGGAGCCTCCGTCAGTACAGTCTTGAGCTTCTCAAAGCTCTCTTGTTGCGCGTCAATCTAGTTAAACGGGACACCCTTACTTAGCTACTTAGTCAAGGGTGCGGGGATCAGTGAAAACCCTTCTACAAATCGTCGATAATATTTGTCGATAAAATCATCGACTAGTAGGTACAAATCGTCGATACAAGGCTATTTTCGTTCCAAAACTACCTCTATCTTTCGAGGATCGACCCTAATCCCCTCAACAAAAACCACATGCCCTAGAAATGTTACTTCACGTAACCAGAACTCACATTTACTGAACTTGGTGCATAGTTGTTTCTCTCGTAGAATTTGCAGAACCACTCTGAGATGTTCATCGTGCTCATCCTCAGTTTCCGAATACACCAGTATGTCGTTAATAAATACCACTACGAACTGATCCAGATAAGGTTGGAACACTCGGTTCATCAGATCCATAAAAGTTGCTGGTGCATTCGTAAGTCCAAATGGCATCACTAGGAACTCGTAATGACCTAGCGAGTCCTAAATGCCGTCTTATGCACGTCGGCTTCCTTAACTCTCAACTGGTGATACCCTGATCAGAGGTCAATTTTAAAGAACACTGAAGCTCCTCGGAACTGATCGAATAGATCATCTATCCTCGGTAGGGGGTACTTATTTTTTATTGTCAACTTATTCAGTTGCCGGTAGTCGATACACATACGCATGGATCCATCCTTCTTTTTCACAAACAGTACAGGTGCATCCCACGGAGACACACTAGGGCGGATAAACCCACGATCCTGTAGCTTTTGAATCTAAGACTTAAGCTCCACAAGCTCCTTCTGTGCCATCCTATAAGGGGCGATGGACACCAGAGCTGTACCAGAAAGACGCTCAATCCCAAACTCTACTTCACGATCGGAGGTAACCCAG
This sequence comes from Gossypium australe, assembly GCA_005393395.2. Taxonomy (NCBI): domain Eukaryota; kingdom Viridiplantae; phylum Streptophyta; class Magnoliopsida; order Malvales; family Malvaceae; genus Gossypium; species Gossypium australe. The sequence goes on from CM016617.1 coordinate 99,173,268, forward strand.
GTAGCTCCTCAGGAAAAACGTTTGAAAACTCTTTAACCGCCCTGATATCCTTAACCCATGAATCCCCAGAATATGAAATACTGATGTAGGCTAGATACGCCTCACACCCCTTACGAACCAACTTTTCGGCCCTTAATATAGAAATCACATTCGATAAGCAATTTCAACGTTCCCCAATTATGACCACCACGTTGTCCTTCTCAGTTTTCAGTACAACTCTTTTTGTGGTACAGTCCAAATTCACTCGGTGTTTGACCAACCAATCCATCCCCAATATTAAATCGAACTCCCCAAATGGAAGCTCCATCAAATCTGCTCGAAAGGTTACCTTTTGTACCTCTAAAGGGACGTCTCTAAACAGTTTATTTACCCTCACCAATTGTCCCAGTGGACTAAGTACAATGACCTCACTCGTAGTGCTCTCAACCAGTATACCCAAGTTTTCAGATACAGTACAAGCTATATAGGAGTGAGTGGATCCTATATCTATCAGTGCAGTATAAGGTAATTTATAAATAAAGAATGTACCTGTAATGACGTCCGGAGCATCTCCATCCTCTCGACGACGTGTGGCATAAACTAGCGTCAGCTGCCTCGCCTCAGTATGACCGGTACCTCTGCCCGGTGCCCTCTGACCACGGCCTAGACCATTCCCACCTTTGGCCTGACCACGGTCTCTCAGTGGCTACTGAACTACCCTCGGTGGTGGTGCAGTACCCATGCCAGAAGCTTGCATCTGATCGGACCTCCGCGGACACTCTCCAATACGGTGCTCTAATAAACCGCACCTCAAACAAGCCCCAGTTCATTTCCAGCACTCGCCATGATGGCGTATACCACAATCAGTACACGGTGGCTGTCCAGTAGCAGCAATAGGAGCCCCAACTCTGATCGGCCCATCCACTCTGGCCTTTTTCTTAGGCCTCTGAACGGAACTCGAGGGCTTCGATTCTCTCTTATTCCTACCTCCCTCTCTGTTCTGGTGCTCAGCGCGCTTTGCTTCTTCTGCGATTTTTGCCTTATCAACCAGTACCGCAAAGTCTCGCTCCATCTATGGCGTTATCAGAACCCTCAGATTATCCCTGAGGCCATCAGGCGCACACATCGCTCGTACTCAGTCACCACCATTGCTCACGCATAGCAGCTCAGTCGCAGAAATTCGACCTCGTACTCGGCCACTGATCTATCCCCTGACTCTCCTACGGGCATCCACATAACTGGCACCGATATATTTCCACTAAAAAGTGGTCTTAAAGAGCTCCCAGGTCAGTCGATCGGGCTGAGTGCCCTCCTTAACCGTAAGCCACCACTGGTAAGCCTCATCTCTTAGCAGTGACACTCTACCCTTTAGTTTCTGATCAGAAGTGCAGTCTAGGTCGTCCATAGTCCTCTCTGTGGCCTCAATCCAGTATTCAGCCACATTAGGGGCCACCCCAGTAATGCCCCTAAAGAGCTCAGCTCCGTTAGACTGGAGTCATTTCGTAACTGACCCGCAGCCTCCAGCTCCAGTATTAGGCCCAGTAACCCTCTCTAAAATCCACAATATGGCCTGGGATAGTGCGTCATCCCCAGCCACTCGATCATGAGATCCAGTCTCAGTCACATGTGAAGCCGGCTTCTCACTTGTATCCAAATTAGGCAAGTTGCCAGAAGATGAGGACTTAGCTTGAGCACCTCTACGTCCTCTACCACGGCCTCTTGTGCCCCGTCTGCGAATACCTCTTGTGCTCATTGTCTATTCGCGTTAATCTGTATTTACAGTTTTATGCATCAGTTTATAGTTCCAGTGTTTATTAATGAATATTTTATGAAAATAGTATCAGAAGTGTAAAGTTTATTTCGTATATCGCAGTGTCAATCAATGCCTATTAGTTTTTCTACAGTATCAGTATATACTAACTTGAGTGTTTTCAGTACAGTCTATCTATAGTAGTTTCAGTACATACTATCTATATCATTTTAAGTTTTTAAACAGATAACAGTTCAAATGACTTACAGGATCGGTGCTGGAGACTCGGTGTACCACACATTTAGTGAAAACATTTCACGTCATTTAGAAATCAGTTCTTAGAGAATCAAATCTTAAAAACCCAAATCCAAAGCAGAGTTTTGTAACTTGGCTCTGATACCACTAAATTTAACACCCTAAACCCGGCCTAAAAATTATGGTCGAATCTTGGCGATGTCACATGGTAGCGTTTTGGAAATAAATGAGTTGTCGTAAAAACCTCTTTTCGAATTGGTCTCATTACAAAATCTTATGTTAATTCAAGGATGCTTCGTTCATTTCCAAAACATAGTTCATTATCACAAAAGTATTTTCTTTCAAAACAATATTAATTTTTAAAACGTCACTTACCGCGGAAGCTTTTTAAATCAGTTTACGTATTTGAGTGTATTTTGTTAAAACATTTGATTCATTTTGAAAACTCGATTAACCCTACTACTAGCAGTTGTAAATCAAAATAATAGAAATCCCAAATTAACCATGAAAATCCAAAAAGGTCATTATTACAGTAAAATACCCCCAAAATAAAACCAAATTATAATTAAGTACTAAAATAGAATGAAATGGGTCATATTGCCATCGCTAAGTCCTCTGCCACACCGATCCGCCTATTTTTGGGGATTACCTGTACTGTTAAAACAGAAGGGTGAGTTTACGAAAACTCAGTGTGTAATCCCACATAGCACAAATAGATAGACAGAAGGCAATCATAGTCTGGGCCTAAGCCCTATCCAGAATCAATGACAGTATCAGTTTGGGCTTTAGCCCATTTCAGTATAGAAGTAGTCATGCATTTAGGCCTTGGCCCATTACAGTATCAGTAATCAGTATAATATCACAATATGCAGTATACAACTCTTACCCAGCCAACCTCTACACTCCATCTCCGTCCACCCTACACTCCATGTGGGGATATAATCAACCCACCCATCCCCACACTCCAAGTAGTACCGGTTGCGGCACTAGACAGTAGTTTGCAGCTTAGCTGCCAGTAAGTTAGGCTTGAAGCCTTTCAGTACACTTCCTACGATCCATATAAACCCATCCCCATGCAATGCATTATACCATCATGTCATGCCCAATCATGGTATCATATATGTATTCAGTACAGTTTCAATAGCACGCTCACAATACAGTCGTACATGTATATATAGAAAGTACATGAATATAACAGTCATTCAGTTAATTAGGGATCTAGGTAATCTTACCGACCCTGCAGTAGGTCCACAGTCGACTCGGGCAACTCGTGCAACCTTAACAGTCAAAACAGTGAAAATAGGCCCACAAGCCCATGTAATTTGCCCATGTTGGCCACACGTTCATGTGTACCACACGGCCTGGACTAATAATCCCACACACCCGTGTAGATCACACGCAGCCAAATATGGTCCAACCCATGAATCGCACATGGCCTGCATCGTCAATCACACGCCCGTGTCCGATCACACGGCCTACCACACGGGCAGCCACACGCCCGTGTGGTGTCAACAGTCTCACTTTTCGGCTTTTCGCTGACTTCTGTTTGCAGAGTTGTGTTTATGCACCTGGTTTCAATTTGCTGTGAAAACACTATCGAGCACTCCTGGACCTTCAGTCAACAATCAAAAGCTCAACATCAACGATACTTATCAGAACTAAACGAAGTTTATAACGTGCCTAACGATTTCCATCACCAAAACCTTACTTTTGAGACCGTGCAACCCCTAACTGCGAATCCGAACAAGATAGGTCACCACTTCTACAATTCGCTGCTGACAATTTTGAAACGACCTAATATTAACATCAATTCACATTTCATAACCAAGACAAAAGAAAAACTTTCACCTAACTTCACCAAAATATAGCCACCTTACCTACCAAACGAGTAACAACAAACCACACCACTCCAACGCTAACCGAATCGCTCTAACCCTTAACATTCATCAATGAAACAATCAACCGATTCACCAAAAATCCATAAACCAAAATACATCACAGTCACACCACTTACCAACAACGCTACAACAAACAGATGTGACAAGTTGCGGCAACGAAAAAAGGACTAAGGAAGGAATAGATTAAAAGGAGAAACCAAAGCAGTGAAAAAAGAAAATTTCAATATGCAGTTGGTAGTAACAAAAGAAGACAATGAAAGTAGGCAAGGAAAGAGGAAGAGAGAAAGGTTTTCGTAAGGGAGAACAAAGCCAAAAGGGAACAAAAGAAAAAGTAGAGAATCAAGTAGCCAATTTAGGCAAAGGAAAAGAGCAAGATGATGAACTGCAGACTTGAGGGGAGGGGAAACTAGCGTAAAAAAAAATGAGAAAAGTATGGGGAACCGAATTTTTTTTTGAAAAAAATGACAATAATCAAAATACAATCCCTTATTTTCCTCCTAAAATTCGGCCACAACAACCCCACACTCCTCAAAAACTCCAACCACCCACTAGCATCAAAATTCTACTGGTACACAAACACTTACACGGCATCCAGCAAAATAAAACTCTCTCTGCATCGCCAGGACTCGAACTCAAGACCCACAGCTTATTGACACTCCACTTAACCACCAGACCAGTAGGCCCATTCTGACATGTTTTTCCAATATTTATTTATAAGCCTACTGGCTAAATATAGGGATTTACTCAGTTAAAAACAAAATTTTTCCCAAGCTAAGGCTTGAACCAAGACTTCTCAGACATTCCTAGAACACTTAACCACTGAAGCAAACAGATATTTGTGTCACAAACACACAAGAAAAATTATTAGAGATTTTTGGGGTGTTACAACCCTACCCCCTTAAAGAAAATTTTAGCCTCGAAATTTTTCCTAATTAGAAAAAATGAGGATACTACTGTGGCATCGTGCCGTCATGCTCCGACGTGGCCTCCTCAGAACTATGATTACGCCAAAGAACCTTAACCAGTGGGATGGAATTCCTTCTTAGAGCCTTTACATCGCGATCCACTATCTGGACTGGCTCCTCCTCAAAGGTCAGATCTGGTCTAACCTCAATCTCCTTAATCGGAACAACATGCGTAGGATCAGAGCGGTAGCGCCTCAACATAGAAACGTGGAACACGTCGTGAATCCGCTCCAACTCTGAAGGTAGTTCCAACTAATATGCTACTGGGCCTACTCTTTTCAGAATGCGATAAGGCCCAATAATCTAGGGCTCAGCTTACCCTTACGACCAAACCTCAGTACTTTCTTCCATGGTGAGACCTTGAGAAAAATGAAGCCCTCCACTAAAGACTCAATCTCTCGACACTTCAGACCCGCATAAGACTTCTGTCTGTCTGATGCCGCTTTCAGTCGGTTGCAAATCAACCTACCTTTGTCCTTGGTATCAGAAACTAGTTTAGGGCCCAGAACACGTCTCTCGTCCAACTCAGTCCAACATGAAGGTGTGTGACACCTACGACCATATAGTGCCTCGTAAGGTGCCATCTGAATGCTAGACTGATAGCTGTTGTTATAAGCAAACTCTGTTAGTGGTAGATAATCCTCCCAACTACCTCGGAAGTCAATCACACAACTCCTCAACATGTCCCCCAATATTTGAATCACCCTCTCAGAATGACCATCTGTTTGAGGATGGAATGCAGAACTGAAGTCTAACCTTGTACCCAGAGCTTCATGTAGCTTCTTCTAGAATCGAGACGTGAAACAAGGATCCCTATCAGATATTATCAAAACCGGTACCCCATAAAGTCTCACTATCTCAGACAAGTACAGATTAGCCAGCTTCTGCAGAGAGTAGTCAGTACAAACCGGTATGAAATGGACGGACTTGGTCAATTGATCCACGATGACCCCTACTGAATCCTTCTTAGTGGGTGAGAGGGATAACCCACTAACAAAGTCCATAGTTACACGTTCCCACTTCCAAAGCAGAATCTTGACTGGCTGCAGCAAACCTGAAGGTTATTGATGCTCAACCTGAATCTGTTGGTATGTTAGACACTTAGCCACATAATCAGTAACCTCACGTTTAAGACTTGGCTACCAGTATATCTCACAAAGGTCTCAGTACATCTTGTTTCTGCCAGGATGCATAGCATAAGAGCTACTATACGCCTTTCTCAATATTGACTGCCTCAATTCAGTATCTTTTGGTACATAGTTTCTCTCACAGAAATAGAACACCCCTTCATTATTCAGTCCAAAATCCTCAGTATTCCCACTCTCCACCTGTCAAAAATAAAGACCCAACGACTTATCCTCCAATTATTTACCCTTAATCTATTCAGTCCACGTCAATTTAACTTGAAGTTTGGCCAACAGACTACTATCATGAAATAAACTGAGGCGAGCAGACATCGCCCACAAATTAGTCATAGACCTATGGCTCAGTGCGTCGGCCACCACATTGGCCTTACTCGGATGGTATTCAATCATACAGTTATAGTCCTTAAGCAGCTCAATCTATCTACGCTGCCTAAGATTCAGCTCCTTCTGAGTGAGGAGGTACTTGAGGCTCTTATACCATACAGGTAATGCCTCCAGATTTTTAGTGCGAACACCACTGCGGCCAACTCCAAGTCGTGGGTTGGATAATTCGCCTCATGAGTCTTAAGTGACGAGACGCATACACTACCACCTTACCCTCTTGCATCAATACACATCCCAAACTGACATGTAATGTATCGTTGTAGACAGTAAACTCTTTTCCAGACTCTGGCTGTATCAGAACAGGGGCCTCTGTCAGTACAGTCTTGAGCTTCTCAAAGCTCTCTTGCTACGTGTCAGTCCAGTTAAACGGCACACCCTTATGTAGCATTTAGTCAGGGGTGCGGCGATCAGTGAAAACCCCTCTACAAATCGTCGATAATATCTTGCCAGTCCTAGAAAACTGCAGATCTCAAATACAGTCTTAGGCTGTTTCCATTCCAAAACTGCCTCTATCTTTCGAGGATCAACCCTAATCCCCTCAGCAGAAACCACATGCCATAGAAACGTTACTTCACGTATCCAGAACTCACATTTACTGAACTTGGCATTTAGTTGTTTCTCTTGTTGAATTTGCAAAACCACTCTGATATGTTCATCGTGCTTATCCCCAGTCTTTGAATATACCAGTATGTCGTCAATAAAGACCACTACGAAACAATCCAGATAAGGTTGGAGCACTCGGTTCATCAGATCCATAAAACCTGCTGGTGCATTCGTAAGTCCAAATGGCATCACTAGGAACTCGTAATGACCATAGCGAGTCCTAAATGTCGTCTTATGCACGTCAGCTTCCTTAACTATCTGATTAGAGATCAATTTTAGAGAACACTCGAAACTGATCGAACAGATCATCTATCCTCGGTAGGGGGTACTTATTTTTTATTGTCAACTTATTCAATTACCATTATTACAGTATAATACCCTAAAATAAAATCAAATTATAATTAAGTACTAAAATAGAACGGAATGGGTCACGTGGCCACAGCTGAGTCCTCCGCTGCACCGATCTGCCTATGTTTGGGGATTACCTGTACAGTTAAAATAGAAGGATGAGTTTACGAAAATTCAGTGTGTAATCCCTGATAGCAAAAACAGACAGACAGAAGGCAACCACAGTCTGGGCCTAAGCCCTATTCAGAATCAGTGACAGTACCAATTTGGGCTTTAGCCTATTTCAGTACAGAGCAGTCATGCATTTGGACCTTGGCCCATTACAGTATCAGTAATCAGTACAATATCATAATATGCAGTATACAAGTCCTACCCAGCCAGCCTCTACACTCCATCTCCGTCCAACCCTACAATACATGTGGGGATATAATTAACCCACGCATCCCTACACTCCAAATAGTACCGGTTGCGGGACTAGCAGTAGTTTGCAGTTGAGCTGCCAGTAAGTTAGGCTTGAAGCCTTTCAGTACACTTCATCCGATCCATATAAACCCATCCCCATGCAATGCATTATACAATCATGTCATGCCCAAACATGGTATCATATATGTATTCAGTACAGTTCCAACAGCACGATCACAATACAGTCGTACATGTATATATATAAAGTACATGGATATAATAGTCATTCAGTCAATTAGAAATCTAGGTAATCTTACCGACCTTACAGTAGGTCCACAGTCGACTCGGGTGACTCGTGCAACCTTAACAATCAAAATAGTGAAAATGGGTCCACAAGCCCATGTAATTTGCCCATGTTGGCCACACGCCCGTGTGGATCACATGGCCTGGACCAATAATCCCACACGCCCGTATGGGCCACACGCTTGTGGGGCCTACACAGTAAAATTTGGCCTGGCCCATGAATTGCACATCACCTGCCTCGTCGATCACACGCCCGTGTCTGATCACACGGGCGGCCACACACCCGGGTGGTGTCGACAATCTCACTTTTTGGCTTTTCACCGAGTTTTGTTTGCAGAGTTGTGTTTACGCACCTGGTTTCAATTCGCTATGAAAACACTATCAAGCACTCCTGGACCTTCAATCGACAATCAAAAGCCCAACATCAACGATACTTAACAGAACTAAACGAAGTTTATAACGTGCCAAACGACTTCCATCACCAAAACCTTACCTTCGAGACTTAGCAACCCTTAACTGCGGATCCGAACAAGACAAGTCACCACTACTACAATTCGCTGCTGACAATTCTGAAACGACCCAATATTAACATCAATTCACATTTCATAACCAAGAGAAAAGAAAAACTTTCCCCTAACTTCACCAAAATATTGCCACCTTACCTACCAAACGAGTAACAACAAATCACACCACTCCAACGCTAACCGAATTGCTCCAACCCTTAACCTTTATCAATGAAACAGTCGATCGATTCACCAAAAATCCATAAACCAAAATACATCACAGTTGCGCCACTTACCAACGACGTAAGAACGAACAGAGGTGACAAGTTGCGGCAATGAAAAAGGGATTAAGGAAGGAATGGATTAAAAGGAGAAACCAAAGCAGTGAAAAGAGAAAATTTCAATAGGTAGTCGGTAGTAAAAAAAACAGACAATAAAAGTCGGCAAGGGAGGAGGAAGAGAGAAAGGTTGCCGTAGGGGAGAACAAATCCAAAAGGGAACAAAAGAAAAAGCAGAGAATCACCTAGCCAATTTCGGCAAAGGAAATGAGCAAAATGATAAACGGTAGACTTGAGGGGAGGGAAAACAAGCGTAAAAAAAATTGAGAAAAGTATGGTGAACCGATTTTTTTTTTTTTGAAAAAATGACAATAATCAAAATACAATCCCCTATTTTCCTCCTAAAATTTGGCCACAACAACCCCACACTCCTCAAACACTCCAACCGCCCACTAGCATCAGAATTGTACTGGCACACAAACACTTACACGGTATCCAGCAAAATAAAACACTCCCCTGCATCGCCAGGACTCGAACTCAAGATCCCCAGCATATTGACACTCCACTTAACCACCAGACCATCAGGCCCATTCTGACATGTTTGTCCAATATTTATTTATAAGCCTACTGGCTAAAGACAGGGGTTTACTCAATTAAAAACAAAATTTTACCCAAGCTAAGGCTTGAACCCAAGACTTCTCAGACGCTCCCAAAACACTTAACCACTGAAGCAGACAGATATTTGTGTCACAAAGACACGAGAACAATTATAAGGGATTTTTGGGGCTTTCCATTTTGGGATCACATTTACATATGTGCTTGTTAAATAAAAATTAAGCTTGTGGGTTGAGACATACAATGATACAGAATGAAGGTGAAGGAAGTGGAAGAAGGATCGAATTCAAGTTGTTTGACTCAAAAAGGAAAGATTTGGATCTAATCTGAAAAGAAGAAATAAATAAATTTAGTAATAAAGAAGTCGAAAATAGTAAAAGAAGAAATTTGAGAACAAAGAACAAATAAAATAATAATATATAAATAAATAAAAGTGGAAGATGGATTGAATAAACCAATGGCTATAATGGATAGAAGGATAAATGTCCAATTAAACCCTTTAATATATAAATCCCAACAAAATCAATTAATTGCTCTAATCAACCCTTCAAGAAATAATCATAAGAAAGAAATCTTGCACAAAGAAATAAACTCCCAAAGTTGAAAATTTTATTAATGAAAAACAAATTGTCTGATTTGTGTACAATGCAAAGACCTATATATAGACTAGCTAAATAAATTTAAATAAAACTCTTAAGTATATTAGAACTCTAAATAATCTAAACAAGAAGTAGTTTTAAACTAAACTTTCTTGTTGACATAAAATCTTAAATAACTTAAACTACTTAATAATTATTAAAACTATGGAATAATAAAATAATAAGAGCTGATAAATACAATATTGGGCTCATATATAATAAAAATTAAGCCTAAAACCCGAACCGAATATAATTTAAACTCGAATTAAAATCTTGAAACTCGTAATTCTTGTCATAATCATGTCCAGAAATTCTATTCACACAGTCTTCACTAAAACAGTCATAACTTGAGTTTTCGAACTCAAAATCAAGTGATTCAAAGCGTGTTTCAAATCTAAGAGACAGAGCTTCAAATACCATGAAGACATCTTAACCAAGAAATGTCTGGATCCCATCCAAAAAGTCATCGCAAATATGATGATTTCCCAAACTTGAAAATTGGCAGTTTTGGTGACTGAAATTTAATAAATTTCACTCCATCCGTATATGTATCACACACTGGGTTCCTAGCTCATTTCTTTGTTTAATACGTTTTAGGTTAACCTCTGACTTAGGACTAAATGGCGTGCGGGAGCTCTGATTGGTTACCAGATAAAATATTTGTGGGTTTATGTTTTAATTATTTTTTTAGATTGTAATATGTTTTTGGGTTTGGGATTGGTTTTTGTTTTATTCATCGGTATTTAATATTTTTAGCATTAAACTACAAATCACACGAGCTAACAAGTTAGATTTTTATTTTCAAAACTAAAACAAACTTTGAAAATTTTCTGTTGCAAGGTTAAGTAATCATTTATGTATCTTTCTAAAAATAAAATATATGGTTTGTAACAAATTATTATTTTAATATTGGAAATGATCTGCTAACGTTAGTACTTTCAAATACGCGATTGTGAATGTGAATTCTAGATTTTAAATAAGTGTTTTTGAACTTCAGTTTTTCTAACCATCTATGAGAGTTTTTCCTGAATATTATATTTTCGAAACATGCATTGAGTTTGATTTGAACCAAAGATTTGAATGAGTTGATGTAATTCCTCACTATCTTGTCATAACTTCTAGGCTGGATTCTGGGGTGTTACAAATATGGAACTAAATTAAAAGACCATGTTGTCTAATTATTTGGAATGAAATAATTACAAATTAAATAAGGTTACACTTAAATTCTAATACAATAAAGTTGAAGGTTTTAGTAAGATTAGAATTTAGTTTTAAGTGAGAAAAGAGTTCTTTAATTATTATTCCAATTTAATTTTAAAAAAACTCCACTAACTCTCTCTAAGTATATTATTTAGCTGAAAAAATCTAGTTTTCTATTCATACTCATTCGACTAAATAGAGAGAATTTTCTTCAGAATCTTTCTTCACAGATTGTCAAGTGATTTATTGTCTTCATGTTTGTTAGTTTCTACATATTTTGTATTTGTGTTTTCAAGAATAGTGGAGAATACAAAATGATTGAAAGTGAAAATTAGAATCTTCTTACGGAACTGAAAATCTCGAAGGATTTTGTATAACCAATTTCAATTTGTTTCTTGGAGGATTTTTAGCCAGAATCAAGAAAAGTGATTAATTAACAGAACATAGATTTTCCCATTATCTTTTAAAATCCATTTGAGTCACTTAATCCAAAGTTCTACAGAGCAAGATATGGTTCTTTTATGAAAGTAGTGCAGATCCCTACAAGGCAATGCACACAAAATTGGAAATCCACTTCTCCAATGTAACGCCACAAAAATCCTTAATATTTATTTTCATATGTTTGTGACACAATTGTATGTCTGCTTCAGTGGTTAAGTGTTCTGGGAAGTGTCCGAGAGGTCCCAAGTTCAAGCATTAGATTGAGAATTTTTTTTTAAAATGAATAAACCCCTATCCCTAATCAGTAGGCTTATAAATAAATTTTGGTAAAACAAGTCAGAATGAGCCTGCTGGTCTGGTGGATAAGTGGATTGTCATTATGCTAGAGGTCTTGGGTTCGAGCTGTAGCTGGAGTATTATTTTTCCTAAGTGGTGCCGTGTAGTGTTTGAACTCAACTGAAATGCCGAAGTGGTAGAGGTGCAGTGGGAAGTGTGGAGAGAAAATTAAGGGATTTGGATAGTGGGAGTGGTTGCACTGTTTTAGGAGAAATTTGAGGGATTGAGGGATCAGTTTTTTTTCCCCAAATTTCCTCAAAGTTTCTGACTTTTTGCTCTCCCCCCTTGCTTCATCTTTTCTTTTACATACTTTTTCGTCCTTCATCTTTACCCACTGCCAAAACTTTGCCTTTCCTTATCCTCTCTTCTCGTTTTTCTTCTTTGGTTTCCTTTATTTCTCCCATTTTTCTCGCATTTCGTTCTTCTCTTTTGTGCAAATGTTAGCCACTCGTACGGTAAGTGGTAAGTTGTTGACATTGTTCTGATTTGATAAACTAACTATTTCTTAGCAAGTCGATTGGAAACCTTGCAGTAAGTGTTCATTGCTTTTTAAAGGAGTCCGTTGGTTTCGGGATTTGTTGTTTTATTATAAAGAAAGATTGATTGTGGTGTTAGATTGGTTAATTGTAGGTATTGAAGTGCTCAGGAGGGCTTAGGTATCGAAAACACTAGAGGTGTGTAAACACAACTCTACAAATGAAAATCAGTGAAAAGCCGAAAAGTGAGACTGTCGACACCACACGGGCCCACAAGTATGAACCACACGAGCGTGTAAGATTATTGGGCCAGGCCGTGTGATCCACACGGCTAAGGCCATTTTGGGCCTTTTGGGCCACACGGGCGTGTGGGCCCACAGGGGAAAATTACATGGGCTTATGGGCCCATTTTCACTATTTTGACTGCTAAGGTTGCACGGGTCGCCCGAGTCGACTGTGGACCTACTGTAGGGTCAGTAAGATTACCTGGATTCTTAATTGACTGAATGACTGTTATATCCATGTACTTTATAATCGTGAGCATGCTGTTAAAACTGTACTGAATAAATATATGGTACCATGATTTGGCATGACATGATTGTATGATGCATTGCATGGGGATGTGTTTATATGGATCGAAGGAAGTGTTGTATGATGCATTGCATGGGGATGTGTTTATATGGGTCGAAGGAAGTGTACTGAAAGGCTTCGAGCCTAACTAAATGGCAGCTCAACTGCAAACTACTGTCTAGTGCCGCAATCGGTACTACTTAGAGTGTGGGGATGGGTGGGTTGCTTATATCCCCACATGGAGTGTAGGGTTGGACGGAGATGGAATGTAGAGGCTGGCTGGGTAGGACTTGTATACTGCATATTGTGGTACTATACTGATTACTGATACTGTAATGGGCCAAGGCCCAAATGCATGACTGCCTTTGTACTGATATGGGCTAAAGCCCAAACTGATACTGTCACTAATTCTGAATAAGGCTTAGGTCCAAACTGATACTGTGATTGTCTGTTTCTGCTATCAGGGATTACACACTAAGTTTTCGTAAACTGACCCTTCTGTTTTAACTGTACAGGTAATCCCCAATCATAGGCATATCGGTGCGGCGGAGGACTCAGCGGTGGCCACATGATCCATTTCATTCTATTTTAGTATTTAATTATAATTTTGGTTTTATTTTGGGGTATTTTACTGTAATAATGGCCTTTTTGGATTTTCATGGTTAATTTGGGATTTCCATTATTTTGATTTACAACTGCTAGTAGTAGGGTTAATCGAGTTTTCAAAACGAATCAAATGTTTAAACAAAATACACTCACATACGTAAACTGATTTAAAAAGCTTCCGCGATAAGTAACGTTTTAAAAGTTAATATCGTTTTGAAAGAGAATACTTTTGTGATAATGAACTACATTTTGAAAATGAACGATGCATCCTAGAACTAACATAAGTTTTTGTAATGAGGCTAATTCGAAAAGAGTTTTTTATGACAACTCATTTATTTCCAAAACACTACCATGTGACATCGCTAAAATTCAGCCATAACGTCTAGGCCGGGTTTGGGGTGTTACATCCAACTAGTAATTCAAATCAAAACACATCTAGGTACTAGATTATTGATGAGTTATTCTTTTTCACTAATTAAGGAGAATTTGGGTTATGAAAAATTTTAAATTTTGCTATGATTTTTCCAAGAAAAATTAATCTAATACATAAAAATGTTCTTCACTAGAACTCTTAAAAAACTCATTACTCAATTTCAAAGAATTAGACTTTATAACAATTATTTCTCCTATTTTACCCTTCTATAGTTTACTCTACCCGCAAGCATACTCATTGACTTACCACACACTACCTTTTTACTAATACTAAAACACTTTTCATTGTAACTTTTAAGTGATGACTTATCAATGCCACAAATAAAACTCTCACTTAAATCATCACCTTCCATTTTTTTAAGATTAGCCTCAATCGATACTTACTCAACTTCCATATATGCAACATTTCTCAAACCTAATTTTTTTTTTGTTAAGGCACAAATCTCTAAAGGCTTGGAACTAGCACTCTCCTTAAGATTTTCTTGAGATAAACATGTGAGTTTTTCATTTTATGAGACAACAATATCAGAAACTAGTACAACAAGCCATTCTGATAGTTACAAAGAATTTCTAAATATTTCCAATAATATTTTGTACCAATGGTGTGCTTTCACTAATAACAATATTTTGTGGAACGACCTCTTTTATCCACCAAAAACAATACGGACAAACATTTGAAACAGGAACAATATCATGTAAGAATAATGCACCCCACTGTAATAAGCTGATTATTTTCCTCTCATTTATGGAGAGTGATATAATCATTGCATTCTATACAACTTAAACACCATTCAAGGAAAAAATCCTAGTTAGCATTTTCCTTCAAAAATATTTCTACAACTTAAAAATAGAACTAGCAACCTAACTGTAACACCCCAAACCCGGCCTATGCGTTAAGTCCAGATTTGGCATGCCACACAAATCGATCTTTCATCTAGTCGTCAATAATTTAAGGAAAACAAATCTTCAAAACGAATTTGGAATGGAGTTTATCAAAAATCGAGGTTAATTTGAAATCCATAATTTTGAAAACAATAGAGTTTATAATTGGATTTTCAGAGAAATAATTGGTTGAAATAAATTCATAAAAGAGTTTTCACAGAAATTTTTATGAGTTAGTGATATTTAAGAAAAACCCCCTTTTTATACGCAAGTTTAAGAAAACATTTATAAAAATTAAAAACAGCCCTATTTAAGTATCTAAAACATATTTAAATCCATCCACGAAATAAAAATCCATGAAACAATACCAGAGGCCTTATTACATTGCAACTGAAATAATACTTAAATAAACATACTTAAAAGAAGTTCAAAGTTTATATAAACCATCATTTGTAGTATGGCCTCCACGCGAAGTCATCCCCGGCCCAAGCCTCCATCAATTACCATTACCTGAGAAGGGTAAGAAAATGGGGTGAGTTACTTAGAACTCAATGTGTAACCCACTTATCGTGTCCACTGGGCCAAAACCATATAAGCATTTAATTGGGCCTGAGCCCATTTACAAATGTACAATATATATCAAATATAAAATGCATGTGATATGCAAACCCCAACCAAGCCTAATTTCCATCCGCTACACACCACCTGTACCAACCAGCACACCTGTGGGGATCAAGTCAACCCACCCCACCAACACACCAATCGCAGGCATAAAGCCATTTAATATGTTTGTGGCAGAGCCACCAAACTAGATTGTGGCAGAGCCACCGAACTAGATTGTGACAGAGTCACCGAACTAGATTGTGACAGAGCCACCGAACTAGATTGTGACAGAGTCACCGAACTAGATTGTGGTAGAACCACCAGAACTTCTCTTCAATTTTTTTTCATCCCAACCCATGCAATCATGTATGCATATACAAAGTATAACAATGTTCATATAATAATTTCATCATAAGGCCCATAATACAAGTTGGCCTATTAAGCAATCTAGCAATTTGGCCTATTAATCAATCTTAACAATTTGGCCCATTAAGCGATCTAGCAATTTGGCCTATTAAGCGATCTAGCAATTTGGCCCATTAAGCACATGAAGCCCTTTTCACAATTTTCACACTTGGCCAATTTATCAAATAATTCGTATGGCCCATTTATCACATGGGCTCAAAATATCACTTTTTTTAACCAAATAGCCCATTAGGGGCAATTCCGTAATTTCCACAACTTTAATATCGATTTCATGTATTTACACAAAAAGTGTTAATATACCGTATTTTCCAATTTTTACCAACTTTACGATTTTTATTCTAATGCTTATGATGTAACATTTAACCCAATGAAATAAGTCTAAAATTACACACCTGATTACGGTGAGAACTATACTTTCCTGCTCGTCGATACCTAAATACGTATCACACTCGATTAGAACACTGATACTAAATATAAATCTATGTTAAGATAAACGATCTAGATCTTTTACCCTCGGAATCTCGAACAACAACTACTTGTCGATTCTCCCCGATTGACGATTCACAACCCGATGGGAAATCCCGAACAGTCAATGGCTCAGGAGTACGAATGACTTCAAATAATTGATTTTCACCAGAGGAGGGTCCACAACCCGGTGGAAAATCTCGGATTGCCGAAACAACCCTTCGCTTGAATCTAGAGGGAATAGCGAATCCACCCCTCTTCCGAACACTATTCACCACTCTTTTCGAACCTATCTTGTTTGCCTCCATTGACAAAAGATTATTAGTCCAACTATTAAATCGGAAATTAAGACTATAGGTCTTAAGGCGAAATCGGCTTACCACAAAAATATCTTTACGTTCACGGGATGAAAATCGAGCATTAACGTCCCTATGATAAAATTGATTAATAATTCATCTTCGACGAAATAACGAAATAATATGGAAGTCCTTTATAGAAATCCTTACCTTAACACTTTGATTCGATTTCTAACGAGTCACGATGATTACGAATGCTCTAAGTTCGGCCTTCTATATAACACTATTAAAATGAAAAGGATTGTTTAAAGAAAGGAATAAGGGATACTATTTTCGGTCAAAAGACCCTCTAAACAATATGCATATTCCGCTAGAGACAAAGAAGAAAATAAAGAAATGAAAAGGGTTCTTACCACTTGGTTTGGATGAAAGTTGAAAGAATGATTATCAAGAGAGAAATATGTGAGGAGAAGGTTCGGCTAAGAAAACAATTTTGATGTGAATGATGCTAGCAACATTCGGCCATGGAGAAAAGTAGAAGAGAGAAAATGTGTTTCGGGTTTTCAAGGATGAAAATGAAACAAAGGGAGGGATTTGGGACAAGAGAGCATTCGGCCAAAGAGTAGAAAAGAAAGAGAAGAAAAAATGGCCTTTGTGCTATGGTGATTTCGACACTAGAGAGGAGGAGCTTGAGAGATTAGGCAAAAATTGAGACCAAATGGTCAAAAATGAAATGAAATGGCCAAAAGAACAAAGCTTACCTATTGCTCAAATTCGGCTAGGAGAAAGAGTTTGGAGAGAAATGAAAATTTTACACAAAATGCTAAAAATTGACCAAAACTAACTCCTAATCCTAGCCAAACTACTAACAACATTCGACCACTCCCCCCTAGCCACAAAACCGTCCATGTACATTGGCCAAAAGTCAAAGTTTTATCCACCCAAAAGTTTCCAAGACAACATCCTTGATTCATGCCTTGTGTTCCCCCTACATTCCATAAGTTTAGGATTTCTTTCCCCAAGTTCCATGCTTACCTTAACCATTAGCCACCTTGCCATAAGTAAAATAGTCCAACCTTACCAAATATAATGCTTGGCCGACACAAGCTAGGAAAGAGCAAAAAAAATTTAATACTCACCAATTGCACACTAGGGGATTCGAACCTCTCCCCTCAAGACCATACATGTAGCGCATAACCTCTTAACCAAAGGCTCATTTATGCTATCTTTTTACCACTTAATTACCTTAAGCATCAAGCTCACTTGTTCCACTTCAATAAAGTACTTATTACTAAAGTTTATTCTAACTCCGAATAAATCCCGAGCCTTCTCAAGACTATATTAAGCACACAAATTTAATCATTCACAAGCTAAGCACCAAAAACATGCAACATATCGATACTCAATTTTTTTTGAGGATGTTACAATTCTATCCCCCTTAAAGAAAATTTCATCCTCGAAATTTACCTGGTTAAAAGAGGTGAGGATATTGTTGCCGAATTGCATCCTCAGGCTCCCACGTAGCTTCCTCTGCTCCGTGATTACGCCATAGAACCTTTACCAACGGCACAGTCTTCTTTCTTAGCACCTTAACATCACGGTCTAAAATTTTCACTGGTTCCTACTCAAAAGATAAGTCTGGCCTTAACTCCACTTCTTCTACCGGTACTATGTGAGACGGATCCGATCTATAACGCCTGAGCATAGAAACATGGAAAATGCTATGAATCTGACTCAACTCCGGAGGTAATTCAAGCTGATAGGCCACTGGTCGTACACGCTTCAACACACGGTATGGTCCAATGAACCTAGGGCTCAACTTGCCCTTCCTTCCAAATCTGAAAATCTTCTTCCAAGGTGAGACTTTCAGAAAGACCTGATCTCCCACCGCAAGCTCAATATCCTTTCACTTTAGATCCGTATATGACTTTTGTCTGTCCGAAGCTTCCTTTAACTGCGCTAGAATCACCTTTACCTTTTCTTCCGTCTCAGATATCAATTCAGGACCCAACAATTGCCGCTCCCCCAATTCAATCCAACAAATAGGGGTACGACACCTACGACCGTATAACGCTTCATAGGGTGCCATTTGGATACTGGATTGGTAATTGTTATTATACGCAAACTCTGCCAACGATAGGAAATCCTCCCAACTACCTCTGAAGTCGACCACGCAACCTCTTAACATGTCTTCCAAAATCTGAATTACTCTTTCTAACTGACCATCTGACTGAGGATGAAAAGCCGTACTGAAGTTTAACTTTGTTCCCAAAGCCTCATGTAATGCTTTCCAAAATTGAGATGTAAACCTAGGATCCCTGTCTGAAATAATAGACACTGGTACCCCATGCAACCTCACTATCTCAGATACATACAGCTTAGCCAACTTCTGCAGCGAGTAATCTGTACGAACTGGTAGAAAATGAGCAGTCTTCGTTAATCGATCAACTACTACCCAAACGGAATCTTTCTTAGTAGGTGTTAAGGGTAACCCACTAACAAAATCCATCGTTACCCGCTCCCATTTCCATAGAGGAATATTTACTGGTTGCAATAAACCCGATGGTAATTGATGTTCCGCCTTCACTTGTTGACACGTCAAACACCTTTCCACAAAATCAGTAACCTCCCGCTTTAACCTTGGCCACCAAGACTGCTCACAGAGATCCCGAGACATCTTATTTCCTCTGGGGTGCATAGCATAAGGGCTACTATGCGCCTCTCCTAGAATCATTTGTCTCAAATCCGAATCCATGAGCATACAAACTCTTCCACGAAAACACAGCACTCCATCCTTGTTCATCCCAAAGTCCCCTATTATACCACTTTCAACTTGTTGCATTAAAGGACCCAACATTTCATCTGATAACTGCTTTTCCTTGATCTGCTCTAACCATAATGTCTTCACCTGAAGTTCCGCTAGCAGACTACCATCTTCATACAAGCTGAGATGAGCAAACATTGCTCTTAACTCCGATACCACCTTACGACTCAACGCGTCTACCACCACGTTAACCTTTCCAGGATGATATTCGATTGAGAAGTCATAATCCTTTAACAATTCCACCCATCTCCGTTGTCTCAAATTCAACTCCTTTTGGGTAAGGAGGTACTTAAGACTCTGATGGTCCGTATAAATGATAGACTTCTCACCGTAGAGATAGTGCCTCCATATCTTTAAAGCAAACACCACCACAGCCAACTCCAAGTCATGAGTAGGATAGTTAACTTCGTGCGGCCTTAACTGACGAGAAGCATAAGCCACCACTTTTCCTCCTTGCATCAGCACATAACCTAAACCCGTGTGTGACGCATCACAGTAAACGATAAACTCTTTTCCAGCCTCAGGTTGAATCAGTATTGACGCTTCCGTCAAAATCTTCTTCAGTTTCTATAACTTTCTTGCTGTTTATCGGTCCACACATACGGTACTCCCTTTCGTAACAGCTTAGTTAGGGGTGCAGCAATCAACGAAAACCCCTCAATAAAGCGTCTATAGTAACCAGCCAAACCCAAGAAACTCCGAATCTCAGCCACTGACTTTGGTGGTTTCCAATCCAATACAGCCTCCACCTTCCGATGATCAACTCTTATTCCTTCGGCTGACACTACATGACCCAAGAAAGTCACTTCCTTCAACCAAAATTCGCATTTACTGAATTTGGCATAAAGTTGCTTTTCTCGTAAAATTTGCAACACAATGCGCAAATATGAGTCATGTTCTTCTTCATTCTTTGAATATACCAAGATATCATCTATGAACACAACTACGAACCGATCTAGATAGGGTTGAAAGACTCGGTTCATCATGTCCATAAATGCAGCTGGTGCATTGGTCAAACCAAACGGCATTACCAAAAACTTATATTGTAACGAGTTCAGAATGCCGTCTTATGAATATCCGCCTCTTTAACCTTGAGTTGATGATAACCCGATCTCAAATCAATCTTGGAGAAAACTGAAGCTCCTCTCAATTGATCAAACAGGTCGTCGATTCTCGGCAATGGATACCTATTCTTGATCGTCAATTTATTCAACTGCCTATAATCAATGCACATACGCATCGACCCATCCTTCTTCTTGACGAACAAAACCGGTGCTCCCCATGGAGACACACTCGGTCGGATAAATCCCCGATCTTACAATTCTTGAATTTGAGCTTTAAGCTCCGCTAACTCCTTCGGCGCCATTCTATAAGGAGCAATGGACACCGGAGCCGTTCTGGGCAAAAGCTCAATGCTAAACTCTACTTCCCGATCTGGAGGTAGACCCGAAAGTTCTTCAGGAAAGACTTCTGGAAATTCTTTCACCATTCTCACACCTTCCACCGATAATTCCTTGGCATCCGAAGCACTAATGAAGGCTAGGAACGCTCCATACCCTTTCCGCACCAACTTTTCTGCCTTCAAAGCAGATACCACATTTGCCAAAAAGTTCCTTCGCTCGCCTATCATTACTACCTCCTTATCATCCACAGTCCTTATTGACATCCGCTTTTCAGCACAATCCAATTGCGCCCGGTGCTTCACCAACCAATCTATGCCCAAAATATGATCGAACACACCGAAAGGTAATTCCATCAAGTCCGCCAAAAATATTTCTCTCTGAATTTCCAAGGGCACGTCTCTAAACAATTTATTCACGGTTACAGACTGTCCTAAAGGGCTAATTACCGTCATCTCTCTATCGGTAATCTCAGATCTAATATTCAGGTTTCCAGTTATGGCACTAGCAACATACGAGTGGGTAGACCTGATATCTATCAAAGCAGTAACATGTACATCAAAGATGAAAAACGTACCAGTTATCACATCACGTGCATCGCCATCTTCCCGACGCCTGACCGCATAGACCAACCCCGGCTGTCTTGCCTCCGCGTTACCTCTAAAGCCATTACCTCGACCCGGTGCACCTTGACCACGTCCAGTACCATTACCACCACGACCTGATCCACGACCTCTCGGTGGCTGCTGAGTACCTCTAGCTTGCTGAGCATCAGGGTTACGAGCTTCCTGAGTCGTATTCGTCCGTCGAGGGCAATTCTTATACTGATGATCCTTGGAACCACATTTATAACAGGCACCAGTTTTCCTCCAGCATTCCCCGAGGTGTCACTTCCCACAGTCAGCACAGTCTCGACTCTGATTGATAGTCACAGGTGCTCTAGCTTGAGCTGGCTCATCATTCCGAGGCCTCTTCTGGAACCTTTTAACAGAACCTGTGTACTTAAAATCCCTCTTGCCTCTGACTCTTTCCCGGTTCTGGCGTTCTGAGTTCTTAGCTTCTTCGGCTATCTTGGCTTTCTCTACAAGCGAGGCAAAAGTCCGTACTTGTTGAAGGGCTATCAGTACCCGCAACTCATCATTCAGCCCATCTTCAAAGCGTACACAGCGCTCATGATCAGTCGGCACTATAGTGCAAGCATAACGGCTCAAGCGAAGAAATTCTGCCTCGTAAGCTGCCACCGTCTTATTTCCTTGAACCAAATTCAGAAATTCCTTCCTCCGGGCATCCACATAACTTGTCCCAACATACTTCCCTTGGAAAGCAGCTTTGAAGAAATCCCAAGTGACAAATGCAGCCCCAGTGCCTTCTCGAACCGTAAGCCACCATTGATACGCTTCGTCCCTTAGCAAGGACACCGCTCCTCTCAGTTTCTTCTCAACGGTGCACTCTAGATCATCCATAATCCGCTCTACAGCCTCGAGCCAATATTCCGCAACATTCGGAGCTACACCGGAGACACCTCTAAAAACCTCGGCACCACTTGATTTAAGTCATTCCGAAATTGATCCACGAACTGCTGGACCAGTTCTAGTCCCAACAACCCTTTCTAGGACTCTCAACATTGCTTGAGTCAAAGCATTGTCCTCTCTCGTATGGTCATGTGATCCAGTCTCACTCCCGGGTGGCGTAGGTGCATCCATTTCTGGCATATGACCCGGCGCTTCAGTTGCACCCCTAGCACCTCGTCCTCTACCACGGCCACGTCTACCGCGTCCATGTCCACGTCCTCTAGTGCTCATAATGACTAATTCGGTTTAATCTGATTACAAGTTTTATGAATCAGAATATTATTTCAGTGTTTATTAACGATATTTTATGAGTTATAAAAGATAGAGTTGTTTTAGCAATCAATCCTATAGTCTCGATCTCTACTGTTTTCAACACCTAAAACTAGAAGTTCTAGAGTGTTCCTATAATCATATCACAATAATAAACATTCAATATACACATACTTACTTGACTTGGTGCCGGATGCTCGTGGTACCATACTACTTTTAAAACATAAAGTCTAGAAATTTAAACAGTTTTTAAACAAAAATTGTTGTTGAACCCAAACCACAGCCCAGTTTTGAAACTGGCACTGATACCATAAAATGTAACACCCCAAAACCGGCCTATGTGTTAAGTCCAGATTTGGCATGCCACACAAATCGACCTTTCATCTAGTCGTCAATAATTTAAGGAAAACAAATCTTCAAAACGAATTTGGAGATGAAGTTTTTCAAAAATCGAGGTTAATTTGAAATCCATGATTTTGAAAACATCAGAGTTTATAATTAGATTTTCAGAAAAATAATTGGTTGAAATAAATTCATAAAAGAGTTTTCACAGAAATTTTTATGAGTTAGTGATATTTAAGAAAAACCCCCTTTTTATACGCAAGTTTAAGAAAACATTTATAAAAATTAAAAACAGCCCCATTTAAGTATCTAAAACATATTTAAATCCATCCACGAAATAAAAATCCATGAAACAATACCAGAGGCCTTATTACATTGCAACTGAAATAATACTTAAATAAAAATACTTAAAAGAAGTTCAAAGTTTATATAAACCACCATTTGTAGTATGGCCTCTACACGAAGTCATCCCCGGCCCAAGCCTCCATCAATTACCATTACCTGAGAAGGGTAAGAAAACGGGGTGAGTTACTTAGAACTCAATGTGTAACCCACTTACCGTGTCCACTGGGCCAAAACCATATAAGCATTTAATTGGGCTTGAGCCCATTTACAAATGTACAATATATATCAAATATAAAATGCATGTGATATGCAAATCCCAACCAAGCCTAATTTCCATCAGCTACACACCAACCGTACCAACCAGCACACCTGTGGGGATCAAGTCAACCCACCCCGCCAACACACCAATCGCAGGCATAAAGCCATTTAATATGTTTGTGGCAGAGCCACCAAACTAGATTGTGGCAGAGCCACCGAGCTAGATTGTGACAGAGTTACCGAACTAGATTGTGACAGAGTCATTGAACTAGATTGTGACAGAGTCATCGAACTAGATTGTGGTAGAACCACCAGAACTTCTCTTCAATTTTTTTCATCCCAACCCATGCAATCATGAATGCATATACAAAGCATAACAATGTTCATATAATAATTTCATCATAAGGCCCATAATACAAGTTGGCCCATTAAGCAATCTAGCAATTTGGCCCATTAATCAATCTTAACAATTTGGCCCATTAAGCGATCTAGCAATTTGGCCCATTAAGCATATGAGGCCCTTTTCACAATTTTCACACTTGGCCAATTTATCAAATAATTCGTATGGCCCATTTATCACATGGGCCCAAAATATCACTTTTTTTAACCAAATAGCCCATTAGGGGCAATTCTGTAATTTCCACAACTTTAATACCGATTTTATGCATTTACACAAAAAGTGTTAATATACCGTATTTTCCAATTTTTACCAACTTTACGATTTTTATTCTAATGCTTACGATGTAACATTTAACCCAATGAAATAAGTGTGAAATTACACACCTGATTACGATGAGAACTATACTTTCCCGCTCGTCGATACCTAAATACGTATCACACTCGATTAGAACACTGATACTAAATATAAATCTATGTTAAGATAAACGATCTAGATCTTTTACCCTCGGAATCTCGAACAACAACTACTTGTCGATTCTCCCCGGTTGATGGTTCACAACCCGATGGGAAATCCCGAACAGTCAATGGCTCAGGAGTACGAATGACTTCAAATAATTGATTTTCACCAGAGGAGGGTCCACAACCCGGTGGAAAATCTCAGATTGCCGAAACAGCCCTTCGCTTGAATCTAGAAGGAATAGCGAATCCACCCCTCTTCCTAACACTATTCACCACTCTTTTCAAACCTATCTTGTTTGCCTCCATTGACAAAAGATTATTAGTCCAACTATTAAATCGGAAATTAAGACTATAGGTCTTAAGGCGAAATCGGCTTACCACAAAAATATCTTTGCGTTCACGGGATGAAAATCGAGTGTTAACGTCCCTAGGATAAATCGATTAATAATTCATCTTCGACGAAATAACAAAATAATATGGAAGTCCTTTATAGAAATCCTTACCTTAACACTTCGATTCGATTTCTAACGAGTCACGATGATTACGAGTGCTCTGAGTTTGGCCTTCTCTATAACACTATCAAAATGAAAATGATTGTTTAAAGAAAGGAATAAAGGGATACTATTTTCGATCAAAAGACCCTCTAAACAATATACATATTCGGCTAGAGACAAAGAAGAAAATAAAGAAATGAAAAGGGTTCTTACCACTTGGTTTAGATGAAAGTTGAAAGAATGATTATCAAGAGAGAAATATGTGAGGAGAAGGTTCGGCTAAGAAAACAATTTTGATGGGAATGATGCTAGCAACATTCGGCCATGGAGAAAAGTAGAAGAGAGAAAATGTGTTTCGGGTTTTCAAGGATGAAAATGAAACAAAGGGAGGGATTTGGGACAAGAGAGCATTCGGCCAAAGAGTAGAAAAGAAAGAGAAGAAAAAATGGCCTTTGTGCTATGGTGATTTCGACACTAGAGAGGAAGAGCTTGAGAGATTAGGCAAAAATTGAGACCAAATGGTCAAAAATGAAATGAAATGGCCAAAAGAACAAAGCTTACCTATTGTTCAAATTCGGCTAGGAGAAAGAGTTTGGAGAGAAATGAAAATTTTACACAAAATGCTAAGAATTGACCAAAACTAACTCCTAATCCTAGCCAAACTACTAACAACATTTGGCCACTCCCCCTAGCCACAAAACCGTCCATGTACATTGGCCAAAAGTCAAAGTTTTATCCACCCAAAAGTTTCCAAGACAACATCCTTGATTCATGCCTTGTGTTCCCCCTACATTCCATAAGTTTAGGATTTCTTTCCCCAAGTTCCATGCTTACCTTAACCATTAGCCACCTTGCCATAAGTAAAATAGTCCAACCTTACCAAATATAATGTTTGGCCGACACAAGCTAGGAAAGAGCAAAAAAAATTTAATACTCACCAATTGCACACTAGGGGATTCAAACCTCTCCCCTCAAGACCATACATGTAGCGCATAACCTCTTAACCAAAGGCTCATTTATGCTATCTTTTTACCACTTAATTACCTTAAGCATCAAGGTCACTTGTTCCACTTCAATAAAGTACTCATTACTAAAATTTATTCTAACTCCGAATAAATCTCGAGCCTTCTCAAGACTACATTAAGCACACAAATTTAATCATTCACAAGCTAAGCACCAAAAACATGCAACATATCGATACTCAATTTTTTTTTAGGATGTTACACTAACCCTCCAACTTGCACATAAACAAATTCGCAAAAGCATTTATTTTTTACTTTATATTATACTTTTAACATGCAATTAGAAAGGCTATCATCATAGTCCATCCCACTGGCAACAACTAATTCAAACTCAACCGTATCTCACCAAAATGACATTACAAAATGGATGCAGTGGAAGATGAAATCCACGTAGAGATATATAGATGCACAGAGATACAAACATTGATACATGCATAGAGGGGTGAAACTTATTAAATTCAATTAACCAAAGCTACCAATTTTCAGGTTTGGAAAATCAGTTGACTTGTGATGACTTTTTAAATGGGATCCAAACATTTTTGGGTTGAGATTTTTGCATATTGTTCGGATAGCAATCTCTTAAGTTCAAAACACACTTTGAATCAATTGATTTCGAGTCTGGGAGCTCAAGTTATGATCATTTTAATGAGGACTACAAAAGCAGAGTTTTTAGATGGGATTGTTACGAGACATTATGATTTTCAGGCTTTAATCCGATTTTAAATCATATTGGGTTTGATTTTTAGGCTTAATTTTTATTATATATGAGCTCAATATTGTATCTATGAGGTTTTATATTTTTATTATTTATTTATTCTAAATTTTAGGATATTTTTAAATATTTTAAGTTGTTTAGGAGATTTATGTTTTTTAGTCAACAAGAAGGTTTAGTTAAACTATAACTACTTCTTGTTTAGATTAATTAGAGTTTCATTCTAATTAAGAGTTTTATTTTTATGTAATTAGTTAGCCTATATAAAAGTCTCTTCATTATTCATTAAATATACATTGATTAATAAATTTCAACTTTTTAAGTTATTTCTCTTTGTGAGATTTCTCTTTTGTTTATTTTAGAAATAGGTTTTCTTCTTAGTTTTCTCTTTGAAGCCATAGGAGAACTATTCACCCTCCAATTTAAATGATCAACCTTAGGGGGTTGGTTAGAGCCATAGTTGAGCTTGTTGGGAAATCTTCCTCTAAGGGTTCAACTAGACAATTATCCTTTTAATCATATCCATCGATTTATTTCATCCATCTTCCACCTTTTAATTTCCTTTTTTTATTTATTGTTTTGAATCTTTACTATTGTCCTTTAATTTATTTAATTTAGTTGTTTTCATTTTCTTTATTTTCTAAATTTGTTTGGTTCTTCTTTTCAAGTTAGATTTGAATATTTTTTTGAGTTGAATAACTTGAATATGATCATGGTCCATTGTTCCCTATCAAACATGTTTTATTTTTTCACAAAATAGTGACATTGTTGAGCTGCTCCATTGTAAACTTGAATGTGGAACCCCCTTGAAAGTTATCACAAATACCATAGTGCTCCGTCTTCAAGCTAATATCCTTCGCAAGCACTCTGAACTGCAAAATCCTTTTTTCCATAGCACTAGTCCTCACTTTGTTGGTCATTCTTTAAAGCAAACAATTAAATATCACAAATGAAAGTAAAAAAGACAAAATAGATACAAATAGAGAAAATAAAGAAGACAAAATCAATTGAGAAGAAAATGTAGAGACACTAGAGAACTAATAATGTTACCCTTTGTCTACTATTGGTTATACATAAAAACAAAAAACTTTAACAAAAAGTGTTGAAGTCAAATGATATTATGAAACAATAGACCTCTCAAATGTGGTAGTTTATCATTCAAAACCTACTGCCCACCATGTCCTTTCTCACAAAGCATGCAATCAATGGGAAAATAATCTTAAGCCGGGCATCTCAAGAGGGATAATTAAAGTAAACTTTCACTTACCCACCATTACCCTTAAATACCATATCTACAAACAATGCAATGATTCATAAATTATGGTCACAATATTTTTTTTTTGCAAAAACTCGCTTGGAATTAACCTGTAAAGCCCATTCCTTCTAAGGGCATAATCTTTTAGGGATAAAACATAGCTAAATAACATTACTTATGCAAAACTTGCTCCCATTAATTGGTAGAGTTCAGCCTCCCATATGACATAGTCCCTTCAGGGATAAAACACTTTCCGAAAACTCACTCCCATATGACATCTCCTTTAGCCAGATTCCTACTCCTTTGCAGTTCCTGTACAGAGGTACAAATATGAGAACCACATCTGGTATCTAATACCCAAGAAGTAGATGTTTATAAATTAATATCATTAACATAAATACCTGAAGTGGGCACTCCGTTTTCTTTTGACTTCTTGACCTCTTCAAGATAGGCAGGGCAGTTTCTCTTCCGGTGTCTGGTCTTACACAATGGAAACATTTTCCTTCCTTAGAAATTCCTTATTTAGGTTTCAATGTAGCTTTTCCTTTGTTGGGCTTGGCCTTGCCATTGTTCTTAGGCTTTGCCTTAGCTTAGCCTTTCCTTTGCCCTTGTCGTTGCGGACCATCAGAATTGTAACAGCCCGTTTTTAGTCAAATCGGAACAGTGGTTTTGAGACCACAAATATGATGTTGGAATATTTATTTTATTATTATTTTAATGTTTATGGCATGAATGTAACATCCTGAATTATTGGGCCTGTGCAGTTTATGTGGTAATCACTTAAAATATTAATTTGAGAGTTTGAGGTACAAATGGGGCTCAAGTTGGGCTAAGGCCTTGTTTTAAATATTTTGTTCAGACACTCTAGGGGTTTAAATTGAAGTTCTAGTAGTTTAATGGGCATATTGGGCTTGTGGCCCAGAGGAAATAGTGCCACTAGGAGGAAGAGGAGTTGGCGTCACTTGTGCATGAGGAAGGCCCAAATTATGGTTGCTTGAAGCCCAAGTTTTAGGGCTAAAATTCGGCACTTAAATAAGCAAGGGGCGACCACACAAGGCTATTATTTAGGGATTTATTTTATGTTTAATTATAAGGATAATAGGCAGATAATGAAGAGAGGAATTAGGGCTATTTTTGAGGAGATAATAGATCAAGATAAGGGAAAAGATGAGAGCTCATCCAAGGGGCTAGAGTTGGCCAAAAATTTGACTCTGTAAAGGGAAAAGAATCGGCTCAGTATAGGAAATAAGGTGTGTCAAAAATTTGAAGCCTCTCTTTTAATTTTTTTCTCATCTTCTTCCTCTCAAAAGCCGAAAAACCATCATCTTCTTCACCCTTTCTTCCTTTCTGAAATTTCTTGGTTGGCCGAATCTGCTAACCTCTATTATTATTCTTCTTCTAATCTCTAAAAGCTGAAACTACATCCCTATTATTCTATTCTCCTCCTTAATATTCATTGGCCGAATCTTTCTTAGCCATCTCTTCAAATCCTTTGTTCTTCCAAAAGCCGAAATCCCTAGGATCTCACCTCCTGAAGTTGCCGAATCTTCTTTAGTGGAGCCTACTTGTGCCAAAATCTGAAGGAAACAATAGTTAAGTGTGATTTCGAGATTTCAATGTTTTTTTTTGGCTTTTCAAAGTCCCTAGCCGAATGGCTATTTAGAAACTAATCTCTTATTTCTCTCTTATTTTCGGCATTCTGGGATCTGAAGAGTCAATCACATAGATCTCTAAGTCATAAGTTCAGTAATACTCGAATCGAGGTACTTTCGGGATTTTAAGGTAAGGAAATCTATTGATTTTAGTGTGTAAAATCGGGTAGAACACTAACCATGGCCGATTATAGGAGAGGGCCTATTTTCACATCTTTTCGGCTTTTCGAGCAAAGTTGTAGATCTGTTTAGCAAGGGTATCGACATTAATCAGGTGTGTAACCTTTCAAACTATTAGATTGGTTGCTAATATATATATATATATATTTGTATAAGTCTGCTATACTCTGTTAAATGCCGAAATCTCGGCATAACATTTGAAAACCCGAGAAGGGTAAAGGCTAAATATCAGGTTAGTATTTTCTGCCATTCCTCAATGAATGTTCTGTTAAAAACGATATGTTTCATATGTCAATTTCTATGTATGCTTGGGGTTGGGTGATTGATGAAAGGGGAAGTGATCTGTTCTGGTGGCTTATGCCATTTCAGCCTGGTGACTCTGTCACATACTCTGTTTCTGGTGGCTCTAGCCATTTCAGCCTGGTGACTCTGTCACAACTTTGATAATGAGCAGCTAACTACAGCATGACTGCCATCGATGGTGTGTAGCGGTGTGGGTTGATTGTAGAAATCCCCAATGGTGTGATTGGCAGGTAAGGGTGGTGTGTAGCGGATGGAAACCTAGGAATGGGTTGGGTTTTATGTATGTTATTTTCTGTACTATGTTTTATGTTCTGATCTATGGGCTAAGGCCCAATCTAACGGTGCTTGAAGGTTGCACACTGAGTCTCGCGACTCACCCTTTTATTTTAACAATTTCAGGTGACACTTAGCGTAACGGACCGGGCTGGAGAGGAGAGCAAGGTGGCCATGCAAAAGAACATTTGGGTTCAGCAAAAAGACTTTAGTTTACCATTTTATCTTTTTATTTAAGTGGATTTTAAATATGGTTGTAATAAGGCCACGGGCCACTAGACTATTAATTATGTTTTGGGTTTTATGTTGGGCTTTTATTACTGGGTTTTTACAATTTATGTTTAAATTAAGTTAAGGCATGTATAAGATTTCGGTTTTTGTTTAAAATTCATTAAGGCAGTTTATAACTTTATATTTTATACGAATTAATAAATTACTAAGTTTCCTGTATAAACATTTAAACCTGATAATTGTTTTCCAAAAAGGTGACATGTTTTACTAAATTTCCTTAGTGACATACCGGATCCGGTTGTAGTGTTTGGGCCGGGTTTGGGGTGTTACAATGAAAATATGATTCTGTAAAATTTTCATTAAGAAATTTTATCATTTGAGTGTTTAATTTGATAAAAAGGACTGAATCACGTAAAGAGCAAATGTGTTGTTCTATTAGCTAAAAGTGTTCAATAGCTATAGAAACATAAAGTTAAGGTCCTTATGTGGTAATTAGACCATTTTTTTAGTAAGTGGACATTTATGGGCTTAAAATGGATGTTTAATATGATTATATAATGAGGTTATTTATGTAATATAGTAATTAAGGTAAATTAAATAAAAGAAACAAAGATATCATCTTTTATTTCTTCATGCTTCAACTGAAATTAGGGCAAAGAACACCATTTTTATCTTATTCATTCAGCCAAGCTTTAATAGCTAATTAAGGTTGATTTCTGTCCCGTTTTTAATGATTTCTGTGTTTTTGAGATCATTGCAACTAGGTCTAGCTAGCCTAGGGACTATTTTGCAAAATAGTTAAAGATTTTAGATGTTTCCATTGATGAATACATTAGTATTTTGATGTTTAATGATAAATGATGAGTGTTTGATGATAGTTATACAAGTTTTATTAAGTGATTTTTAGTGAAAATGCAAATTAGGGATTAATTTGTGAAAAGTGTAAAATTCATGGTTAAAATGTGAAATAAATGGAAAATATGGGATGCTAGGGACCTAATTGTAATTCGGCTAGCATGGGTTGTGATTAAATTACATTAATTTGTGTTTTAATGAAATAAGGACTAAATTGTAAAAGATGTGAAACATTAGGGGCAATTGGGTAAAAATGCCTTAAAGTGAATTTTGGACTAAATTGAATATAGAGATGATTAAATAAGTTAACTTTGATTACATATACATCAAGAAAAGCAAAACTCAGATCTAGATCGAGGGAAAAACAAAGTTCTCGACTAATCGAGCAATTTAGCTATTTTTACATCTAAGGTAAGTTCGTATGTAATAAGCATTATTGTAATTATGTTTTTAATGCTTTGATATTGTATGAATTGTGAATACGACTCTACAGACACGTTCGATGAAGATTCGACAAGTGTGAAATCCCGGTTGAAACTTAGGAATAGATTAGGATACGTATGACATGTCATTAGGGCTTATTGTGATTATGTGATTCGGGTGCTGGTCCTGTACGTCCTATGTAACACCCCTTGACCCGAGTCCATCGCCGGATAAGGGTTTACAGGTGTTACCATGCAATCTAACACTTAAGCTAAAACAATTGAATCATGGATGATCATCTTTATTAAAGAATTATCTATAAACAAATAATAAACACATGTGTAACACATAACCTATATATTAGATCCAAATCATTCACAAAAGAAACATCGATGAACATAATTCATCATACCGTGTATATTACATCAATATCGCATAAACAAGTAGATTTCATGAAAATTCATAAGTGTCTAAGCTTCTTATAGCATAAAGTCCCTGTTACAAATAAACTAATGCGTGCAACCATTACACATCAATTGTACCCCCACTTAATAGGCCGAATATGCATGGTTCCATTATTGGCATTTCATGTACATTACCTAGCATAAACCGAGTTTAACGATTTCATGCACTCAATAAAAACAAGTAATTCAACAAACCGAATACATATATAAATATATAAATAAAAATGCATACATCTCAATTATGCACTCTTTTCCATACTCGACTATGCCTAAACTATTTTAAACATTTTAACCACATTTGCAATGGTCACCTAGATTTGGCCGAATACACATACTCATTTTATTCAATATAATTCACCCTATTTAAAACAACCGAATTTGATACATATCTAAATACATACTTCACAAGCATATAACTCAATTTCATATTCATATCAATTTCATGAAATTCAAATGCCTAACATCTCTCTCTATTAACCTATCACATATACACATGATTAAAATTCTACCTTAATCTATCAAAGTGACCATCAAACATCAAAATACATATACATGTCATGGCATATATCTATTAAACCATTTCATATAATGTCTAAACCACATCCAAACATAAATGATAATTCATGGCATGAGAAAACTATATCATCAAAACATGAAACAAGTTATCCAAAATAGATAGCCATTTTCGCATGGCTAGCATATTTACACGATTACAAAACATTAGTTATACTGTTTAGTCTAACCTATACATGCCCTTTTTAGTACAAAACTAAAATTATTCAATACCAAAAGAAAGTCGATAGTGCGGTTGACTTCTTCCCAGATCCTTCGAGTCCATAGCTTGAACCTAAAATCTATAAAACAAGGGTAAACAAGAATACACACAGTAAGCTTGCTAGCTTAGTAAGTCTCAAGCAATATTTGTGACATATACACACATACTTAACAATTTAACTTCCATTCTTACGGCAATTAGCATAGATAATTCAATACGAGTTTCACCTAGCCAAATATTAGTCATATCCTTAATCTAATCAATAGTAGTTTATCACATGAATTTATACAATAACATTTCATATATACAACCTATGCATTTGAATATTTCAAGTTACAGAAACATAACATAATTTCGATCTCATTGCACATCATATTCATAACCGAAGTTTTAAGTATCACAATTATATGTCTATACCTCAACTTCTCGTATATATATATAAATCATACCAATCAATGATAAGCCTAATATCCTGAGATAAAATTCAATTCGAGTCATTAATTTCATCACATCACAATTAGCTCATATAAAGTAAACTAACTTACCTTATCACTTACCAATATAATAAGCTAATTTCCTTTTTCTTTTTAGAGCTTATAGATCAATCTACTATGTATATACATCTCAAACTCTCTGTTTTGACGTATCACCGGCAAAAAGCCTGCTAGGCATTAAAGCCCGAAATAAATCACAGGCACGAGGCCTGCTAGGCAGTAAGCCTGAAATGAATCACCGGCACAAGGCCTGCTAGGCACAAAGCCTGACATATATCACCGGCACAAAGCCTGCTAGGCATAAAGCTTGAAATAAGTCACCGGCACTAGGCCTGCTGGGTAATAAGCCCGAATATGTTTATCAAATCAATTCATTAACTCACATTTCTTATCATATACATCACTATCAATTCATATACACAAAACCAATTCACTTGTCATATTGAAAACATATACTTGTTCACATCACATTAACAGAATATATTTAATCCAATTTAACACCTTTACATTCAGCTAACACATAATTCTATAGTCAACATTATTAAATTTCATCCTTTAACATGTTTATAATTTACTTTTGAACATATAAGTGCTTAAGGACTTACCTCGGCTGTCGATAGACCGTGCAAATCGGCTATTCGAGAACCTTCGTCTTTCCCCGATCTAAATCCGTTTTTCTTTGCTCTTGATCTAAAACACATTAAAATTTAGCTCATTCAAGTACATTTCATCTCAGTTTAGTCCCTAAGAACATAAATAGGCAATTTACCATTTTACCCCTACTATTTCAAATTTTTACAATTTAGTCCTATTTGCCTAAAACACAAAATACACCAAATTTCTCAATACCCCTTAAGGGCCGAATATGTATAGGGACTATACAAGTCCTTTTCTTTCACTTATTTTGCAAATAAGCCCCTCTAAAATTTCATTTTTACAATTTGGCCCTAAAAACAAAAATTCATCAAAATTTCCAATACATAATATACTAATTTTTAACTTATCTTTTATCTAACATCATCAAACATCAAAAACCATATAAACCTATCAATAGCCGAACCTCAAACATGCTTAGATTCAAAAATTTTAACATGGGTCAGTTACGGTTTGAAGCAACGATCTCAAAAACGTAAAAATTAACAAAAACCAAATTCAAACTAACCTTTAAATCAAGCTTCCAAGTGCCGAAAATCAAAGAACATAAACCCCCCTTTTCTTTCTCAATATTCGGCCATGAGAGAGTGAGAAAGATGATGGTTTTGTTTATGTTATTTTAACATATTATAAAAGTAATTATTCAATTACTAATTTAACCTTTAATATAAAATAAAAACTAACATATATTTTAAGGTTATTCTTGACATAAGCCACCCACTAACTCAAAAATGGGTTATTTACCCTTTTAATGCTCCACTTTAAAAAGCCATCATCAAATAGGCACTTTACACTATAGTTTGAGACTTTTAAAATTTACGTGATTAAGTCCTTTTTGTCAAATTAAGCACCCAAACGATGAAATTTTTTTACGAAACCTTCACACAATTTAATTCACACATAATAAACACAAAATAAAATATTAAAATATTTCTCGGACTCAGATTCGTGGTCCCAAAACCACAGTTCCGATTAGGGTCAAATTCGGTCTGTTACAACTCTCCCCCCTTAAGGATTTTCGTCCCCGAAAATCTTACCGTTAAACAATGTTGGATATTGTTGCCTCATTGAATCTTCAGGCTCCCACGTAGCCTCTTCAACTCTGTGCCTTTTCCACAGTACTTTCACTAATGGAATTTTCTTGTTTCTTAACTCTTTCTTTTCCCGAGCTAAAATACGGATCGGTTCTTCCTCATACGTCATATCGGGTCGGATTTCAATCTCAGACGGTGTGATCACATGAGACGGATCTGATATGTACTTACGAAGCATCGAAACGTGAAATACATCATGTATCTTTTCTAACTCAGAGGGCAACTTCAATCTATAAGCAACAGGCCCAATACGTTCAGTAATTTCATAAGGTCCGATGAATCTTGGACTAAGTTTGCCTTTCCGACCAAATCAGAGTACTTTTTTCCACGGAGAAACTTTCAAGAATACTCAATCTCCAACTTGATATTCGATGTCTTTACGTTTCAAATCATCATAGGACTTTTGATTATCCGAAGCAGCTTTCAAATTGCCTCTAATAATAGCTACCTTCTGTTCTGTTTCTTTAATCAAATCAACCCCGAGTATCTTATTCTCGCTGAGCTCAGTCCAGTATAACGGTGTTCGACATTTTCACCCGTACAAGGCTTCATAAGGCGCCATTTTGATACTAGATTGAAAGCTATTATTGTAAGCAAATTCAATCAAAGGTAGGTATCGTTCCCACGTACCTTCAAATTCAAGAACACAACATCTCAACATGTCCTCAAGTATCTGAATAGTTCGCTCAGACTGACTGTCTGTCTGCGGATGAAAGGCTGTACTAAAATGAAGTTTAGTACCTAAAGCATCTTGCAACTTCTTCCAAAACCGCGATGTGAATCTCGGGTCTCTGTCTGAAACAATGGAACTCGGTACACCATGCAACCTTACAATCTGTGATACATACAATTCAGCAAGTTTCTCAAGTGAATAGTTTGTACGTACTGGTACAAAATGAGCTGATTTAGTCAGTCTATCAACTATAACCCAGACGGCATCTTTCTTACTCGGTGTCATAGGAAGACCCGATACAAAATCCATTGTAATTCTATCCCATTTCCATTCAGGTATCATGATTGGCTGAAGTAGTCCGGATGGCACTTGATGCTCAGCTTTTACTTGCTGACAAACTAAGCATTTCGAAACAAATTCAGATATATCCCGCTTCATGCCCGGCCACCAATAGAACTGTTTCAAATCATTGTACATCTTTGTGCTACCCGGATGTATCGACATTTGACTATTATGAGCTTCATCCAATACATCTGAATCAAGTCAGCATTTCTCAGTACACACAATCGGCCTTTATAGATCAAACAGTCATTTTTATCAATTCGAAATTCTGACTTTGTATCATTTTCACATTGTACTCGTCTAGAAGTTATATATTTGTCAACTTCCTGTGTGTCACTAATTTGCTGAATAAACAACGGTCTAGCCTTCATCTCAGCTATGATCGAACCATCTCTGGACATAACCATATGTGCGTTCAACGCACGAAGAGCAAACAATGATTTTCGACTTAGGGCATCCGCAACAACGTTAGCTTTTCCCGGATGATAGTCAATTACCAATTCGTAATCTTTTAACAATTCCAACCACCTCCGTTGCCTTAAATTCAGGTCTTTTTGAGTCATCAAATACTTCAGACTTTTCTGATCTGAATAAACATGACATTTCTCGCCGAATAAGTAATGACGCCAAATCTTCAATGCGAATACAATGGCTGCAAGTTCCAAATCATGCGTCGGGTAATTTCTTTCATGCGGCGTTAATTGTCTCGATGCGTAGGCTACTACTCTGCCTTCCTGCATCAATACACAGCCCAAACCACTTAAGGAAGCATCAGAATACACAACAAATTCCTTACCCGATTCAGGCTGAGCTAATACTGGAGCTTCTGTCAAAAGAGCTTTCAACTGATCGAAACTCTTTTGACAATTTTCCGACCACTCGAACTTTACATCTTTCTGAAGTAGTCTTGTCAAAGGTGTAGCTATCACAGAAAAACCTTTCACAAACCGTCTGTAGTAGCCCGCAAGTCCCAGAAAACTTCAAATCTCAAAAACATTCC
This sequence comes from Gossypium australe, assembly GCA_005393395.2. NCBI lineage: Eukaryota > Viridiplantae > Streptophyta > Magnoliopsida > Malvales > Malvaceae > Gossypium > Gossypium australe. Next base: position 99,210,831 of record CM016617.1, read on the forward strand.
TCGGTGGCTTCCAATCAAGTATAGCCGAAATTTTGTTCGGATCGACTCTAATACTTGATGCTGAAACAACATGTCCCAAAAACCTGACCTCTTTCATCCAGAACTCACACTTACTAAACTTCGCATACAACTGTTGATCTCTCAAAGTTTATAGCACTAATCTCAGATGCTCGGCATGCTCGGTTTCATTTTTGGAGTAGATCAGTATATCATCAATAAACACTACTACAAACCGATCCAAAAACTGTCTGAAGACTCGATTCATTAGATCCATAAAAATAGCTGGTGCATTAGTGAGTCCAAAAGGCATAACCAGAAACTCAAAATGTCCGTATCTCGTCCGGAATGCAGTCTTTGGCACATCTGTATCTCTGACTCGCAACTGATAATAGCCCGATCTCAAATCTATCTTCGAAAATACTGAAGCCCCTTTCAACTGATCAAACAAGTCATCAATCCGAGGTAACGGGTACTTATTCTTTATAGTTACCTTATTCAGTTGCCGATAATCAATACACATTCGCATCGTTCCATCTTTCTTTTTCACAAAAAGAACTGGTGCACCCCAAGGAGAGAAGCTCGGTCGCGCAAAACCCCTATCTGTTAACTCTTGCAACTGTGCTTTCAACTCTTTTAACTCAGTAGGTGCCATCCGATACGGAGCTATCGAAATCGGAGTCGTTCCCGGTACTAATTCAATGCCGAACTCAATCTCTCGTACTGGTGGTAAACCCGGTAGTTCTTCAGGAAACACATCTGGGTATTCACATACAATCGGTATAGATTCAATCTGTTTCTCAGACAATTTATTATCCAGTACATAAGCCAAATAAGCTTCGCACCCTTTTCTCACATACTTCCGAGCTAACATCGAGGATATAACTGTAGGAAACCCACTTAAATCACTGGATTCAATTCTAATGATCTCACCGTTCTGATGTCTCAAATCAATAAGCTTTCTTTTGTAATTCACCACTGCATTATGCGAAGTTAACCAGTCCATTCCCAAAATTATATCAAACTCATCGAAGGGCAACAGCATTAAATCGGCTGGGAAATAAAAATCCCGAATCATCAACGGGCAGCCTTTACACACTTTATTAACAAACACACATCTACCCAAAGGGTTGGACACACGAATCACAAACTCAGTAGACTCAACTGGCAGAGTCTTACCGATTACTAGAGTTTCACACACATATGAATGAGTCGAACCAGGATCAATCAATGCAATCACAGTAGTATCATAAAGGGTGAAAGTACCGGTAATGACATCTGGAGAAGAAGCATCCTCTCTAGCTCGAGTAGCATAAGCTCTAGCTGGAGCTCTAGCCTCAGATCGAACTGCAGTGTTCTTCGTCCCTCTCTGACTGCCACCTATATTGCCAGAATGTCTGGGTGGTCTGCCCCGTGCTGGTGCGCTGCTCGGTCTAGTGTTCTGTGCCGTATTCTGCTCAGCTAACATCGGGCACTCTCGAATAAAATGGTCCGATGATCCACATTTAAAGCAGGACCGATCACGAACTCTACAACTCCCAGAATTCCATTTCCCGCAATGTTTGCATTCAACTCGATTCTGTGGAACGTTGCCAACACTGGCCATCGAGGTAGCTCGGGAGCCCACTGGAGGTCGATCACGTCTAGGTAAATCTGAAGTAACTTTATGTCTGCTGAAGTCATCTCTAAACTTCTTAGATGTGGAATGGAAAGTCTTACCCGACGACCTCTTACGAATATCTCTAGCTTCTGTCTCAGCCTTTCTTTTCTCTTTCCTGAGCTCTTCAGCTTTGCAAGCTCGCTCAACTAGAGTCATAAATTCTTGAATTTCAAGAATGCCAACAAGCAACTTTATCTCTTCATTCAGACCGTCTTCAAACCTTCTGCACATAATGGCTTCAGTTGATACACACTCTCTAGCATATCTGCTAAGCCTGACAAATTTCCGTTCATATTCTGTCACAGTCATCCTTCCCTGTTTCAGTTCAAGAAATTCTTTTCTTTTTTGATCAATGAATCTTTGACTGATATATTTCTTGCGGAATTCATTCTGGAAGAAATCCCACGTCACTTTTTCTTTCGGAACCACTGATACTAGTGTATTCCACCAGTGATATGCAGTGTCCCGAAGTAAGGATATAGAACACTTCAGGCATTCGTCTGGAGTACAAGATAGCTCATCTAGTACCCGAATAGTGTTATCAAGCCACATTTCAGCTCGCTCTGCGTCATCATCATCATTGGCCTTGAATTCTTCGGCCCCAAATTTCCTGATTTTATCAACTGGAGGCCTACTAGATCTCATCGGATCTATCATCGGGGGTGCTGAAGGTATCAGAGTTGGATTATTCGGGGGTGGAGGTTAGTGTACAGCCGGGTTAGTCTGGATAAACTGGGTAAACCACTTGTTCATCATCTGATAGAAGGCTTGTTTAGCCTCCCCCTCGTGGCTACCCGAAACTGGTCGAGAGTCTACCGGCACTGATTCGTGTGCACGGTCAGGCGCTACACTCTCTACATCATCCGCTACTGCTCTTTCAGGATCAGTGTCCATTTACTATATAAAATACAGTTCAGAATATCAGAAGTCACCACACTATCGATATATGATAAAGGCATGTATAGCTAGACTCACACACAATACGGTAGTCCTAGAATCGACTAAACCGTAAGCTCTGATACCAATCAAATGTAACACCCCTTGACCCGAGTCCATCGCCGGATAAGGGTTTACAGGTGTTACCATGCAATCTAACACTTAAGCTAAAATAATTGAATCATGGATGATCATCTTTATTAAAGAATTATCTATAAACAAATAATAAACACATGTGTAACACATAACCTATATATTAGATCCAAATCATTCACAAAAGAAACATCGATGAACATAATTCATCATACCGTGTATATTACATCAATATCACATAAACAACTAGATTTCATGAAAATTCATAAGTGTCTAAGCTTCTTATAGCATAAAGTCCCTGTTACAAATAAACTAATGCGTGCAACCATTACACATCAATTGTACCCCCACTTAATAGGCCGAATATGCATGGTTCCATTATTGGCATTTCATGTACATTACCTAGCATAAACCGAGTTTAACGATTTCATGCACTCAATAAAAACAAGTAATTCAACAAACCGAATACATATATAAATATATAAATAAAAATGCATACATCTCAATTATGCACTCTTTTCCATACTCGACTATGCCTAAACTATTTTAAACATTTTAACCACATTTGCAATGGTCACCTAGATTTGGCCGAATACACATACTCATTTTATTCAATATAATTCACCCTATTTAAAACAACCGAATTTGATACATATCTAAATACATACTTCACAAGCATATAACTCAATTTCATATTCATATCAATTTCATGAAATTCAAATGCCTAACATCTCTCTCTATTAACCTATCACATATACACATGATTAAAATTCTACCTTAATCTATCAAAGTGACCATCAAACATCAAAATACATATACATGTCATGGCATATATCTGTTAAACCATTTCATATAATGTCTAAACCACATCCAAACATAAATGATAATTCATGGCATGAGAAAACTATATCATCAAAACACGAAACAAGTTATCCAAAATAGATAGCCATTTTCGCATGGCTAGCATATTTACACGATTACAAAACATTAGCTATACTGTTTAGTCTAACCTATACATGCCCTTTTTAGTATAAAACTAAAATTATTCAATACCAAAAGAAAGTCGATAGTGCGGTTGACTTCTTCCCAGATCCTTCGAGTCCGTAGCTTGAACCTAAAATCTATAAAACAAGGGTAAACAAGAATACACACAGTAAGCTTGCTAGCTTAGTAAGTCTCAAGCAATATTTGTGACATATACACACATACTTAACAATTTAACTTCCATTCTTACGGCAATTAGCATAGATAATTCAATATGAGTTTCACCTAGCCAAATATTAGTCATATCCTTAATCTAATCAATAGTAGTTTATCACATGAATTTATATAATAACATTTCATATATACAACCTATGCATTTGAATATTTCAAGTTACAGAAACATAACATAATTTCGATCTCATTGCACATCATATTCATAACCGAAGTTTTAAGTATCACAATTATATGTCTATACCTCAACTTCTCGTATATATATATATATAAATCATACCAATCAATGATAAGCCTAATATCCTGAGATAAAATTCAATTCGAGTCATTAATTTCATCACATCACAATTAGCTCATATAAAGTAAACTAACTTACCTTATCACTTACCAATATAATAAGCTAATTTCCTTTTTCTTTTTAGAGCTTATAGATCAATCTACTATGTATATACATCTCAAACTCTCTGTTTTGACGTATCACCGGAAAAAAACCTGCTAGGCATTAAAGCCCGAAATAAACCACCGGCACGAGGCCTGCTAGGCAGTAAGCCTGAAATGAATCACCGGCACAAGGCCTGCTAGGCACAAAGCCTGACATATATCACCGGCACAAAGCCTGCTAGGCATAAAGCCTGAAATAAGTCACCGGCACTAGGCCTGCTGGGTAATAAGCCGGAATATGTTTATCAAATCAATTCATTAACTCACATTTCTTATCATATACATCACTATCAATTCATATACACAAAACCAATTCACTTGTCATATTGAAAACATATACTTGTTCACATCACATTAACAAAATATATTTAATCCAATTTAACACCTTTACATTCAGCTAACATATAATTCTATAGTCAACATTATTAAATTTCATCCTTTAACATGTTTATAATTTACTTTTGAACATATAAGTGCTTAAGGACTTACCTCGGCTGTCGATAGACCGTGCAAATCGGCTATTCGAGAACCTTCGTCTTTCCCCGATCTAAATCCGTTTTTCTTTGCTCTTGATCTAAAACACATTAAAATTTAGCTCATTCAAGTACATTTCATCTCAATTTAGTCCCTAAGCACATAAATAGGCAATTTACCATTTTACCCTTACTATTTCAAATTTTTACAATTTAGTCCTATTTGCCTAAAACACAAAATACACCAAATTTCTCAATACCCCTTAAGGGCCGAATATGTATAGGGACTATACAAGTCCTTTTCTTTCACTTATTTTGCAAATAAGCCCCTCTAAAATTTCATTTTTACAATTTGGCCCTAAAAACAAAAATTCATCAAAATTTCCAATACATAATATAATAATTTTTAACTTATCTTTTATCTAACATCATCAAACATCAAAAACCATATAAACCTATCAATAGCCGAACCTCAAACATGCTTAGATTCAAAAATTTTGACATGGGTCAGTTACGGTTTGAAGCAACGATCTCAAAAACGTAAAAATTAACAAAAACCAAATTCAAACTAACCTTGAAATCAAGCTTCCAAGTGCCGAAAATCAAAGAACATAAACCCCCCTTTTCTTTCTCAATATTCGGCCATGAGAGAGTGAGAAAGATGATGGTTTTGTTTATGTTATTTTAACATATTATAAAAGTAATTATTCAATTACTAATTTAACCTTTAATATAAAATAAAAACTAACATATATTTTAAGGTTATTCTTGACATAAGCCACCCACTAACTCAAAAATGGGTTATTTACCCTTTTAATGCTCCACTTTAAAAAGCCATCATCAAATAGGCACTTAACACTATAGTTTGAGACTTTTAAAATTTACGCGATTAAGTCTTTTTTGTCAAATTAAGCACCCAAACGATGAAATTTTTTTACGAAACCTTCACACATTTTAATTCACACATAATAAACACAAAATAAAATATTAAAATATTTCTCGGACTCAGATTCGTGGTCCCAAAACCACAGTTTCGATTAGGGTCAAATTCGGTCTGTTACATCCTACCGGTGGCTGAGTATACCAGCATGTGTTGCTATTACTTGACAGCTTGTGTGACCAGCACCGTGTAGCTATGTCTTGACCCACAGCTTGTGTGAGCAGGCCTGTTGATAGCTCAAGAGTGAACATATATGTGATGTGTGATTGAGATAGCTTTGGCTATATATGTGGCACTTTGGGTGCAACTTTCCCATGTATCCGATAGTATTCCGAATGGTTCAACGGGTAAATGAAAGACGTGGTTGAGTATGAGATTGACACGAGATAGTACAAGTATGTACATGAACCGTATAAGCTTTAAATCGAAGAAGTTTTAAAGTGCACATATAAACATATGATTAAGCATGTGAAAGGTTTGTTAGTTAAATGATCTATATGTTGGTTATTCAATTAGTTGATTTGTATATTTATGGTTGAATTGAGTTTATTTCATACGAGTTTACTAAGCTATAAAGCTTACTTTGTTTATTTTTCCATGTTTTATAGTGATTTTAAAGCTATCTCGGATTCAGGGATCGTCAAAGTCTACGTCACACTATCCAACTATCATTTTGGTACTTTTAAGTTTATGTTATGGTTATATGGCATGTATAGGATTATGGTCATTTTTTTTATGTATTTTGTTAATGAGTTGTGCCATTTGAATTGGCTTGTAAATGCTTATGTTTTGGTTTGTATATAAAGCCAAGAGAGTTGGCTTTATTTGGTTGGTTTGGTTATGTATATAAGAGTGTATGTATGGTTTGCAATGTGGATATTAAATGGTTGATATTAAAGTAGTTACATGCTTATGATTTTAGTGCATAATGATTTATATTTAGAAGTGTATAATTAGTTTATTTATAATTGTGAATTTGGTATAAATGATATAGCATGTTTTGTGATTTGTGTATTGAGAATAGGAGCATAGAATGTGCATGAAATATGTTTGAATTGGTTGATTTAGATGCCTATTTTAAGCCATGAATTGTGCAATTTGATTTGGTATAGGTTTGTACAAGTTGGGTGGAAAAATGGCTTGGCAAATAGCCTATTTTTGTCCACACGAGCAGAGACACAGGCGTGTGTCTCAATCGTGTATGATACATGGTCACGTACACGGCCGTGTGTCCCCTGGTGTTGAATTAGAAATCAAGTCAGTATGCTCCACATGACCTCACACACGGGCGTGTGACTTGGCCGTGTGACATAAGTTAGTATACCCTACAGGTTCGACACGACCTAGCACATGGCCTGGCACACGGGTGTGTATGGCCATTTGTAGGGCACACGGGCGTGTGTGTTGGCCATGTGACCTAAGTCAGAAAGTTACACGAGGTCAGGCACGAGCTGGAACACAGCCATGTGCTCTCATTTTGAATGTCCACACAGGCGTGTCTTTAGCCTTGTGAGACACACGTCCGGGCCACATGGGCGACAATGTGATTGAAATAAATGATGTTTGCTATGCAATTGAGCAATGTATGTGAAATGTATGAATATTGTGTTATAAGTCTGGTAATGCTCCGAAACCCTATTCTGGCGTTGAATATGGTTAAAGGGTGTGACAAGAATTGGCTTAGGCCTAACCTTTTTCATGTTACTTTCAACAGTTGGTAACATGCTGAGCAACTATGGCAAAGTCTATTAATTTCATTCATGTTTAAATTAAGGAAAAATTGGCTGAAACTATTCAGCAACGATTGTAGGATAACATCAATGGCCAATTCCTCACCTAAAGGGAATCCTAGTTTTTCAAGGCTTTCAATATAGCCTATCATTTTGAGAACATGAGTTTCCTTTACCATTTTGCATCAAAATAGAACTTTAGAGGTCTCATACCACTCTTGACGCAGTTGACCCTTATATAATTCCTTGAGATGTTGAATCATATCATAGGCGACCATATCCTCATGTTGCTTTTGAAGCTCAAGAGTCATCGTGGCAATCATTAGACGTCCTATGTCTAACATGTCATCAAGATGCTTCTTATAAGCATCCTTGCAGCTCTAGAGGCATTAGCTGCTGGTTCATTAGGAACGAGTTTTTCAATGACATAATTTTCGTTCTTGTTTGAGGACAATCTTCAAGTTATGGAACCAAACAAGGAAGTTCATGTAACACCCCAAACCCGGCCCATTCACTACGACCGAATTTGAAATGCCACTGCAGAACACGTTCGAAAATATTCTTACTTAAAAGTAAAAACCGTTAAAAAGTTGTTTCCTTTGATAAAACCATTTTTGTGATTTAAAATATTCTAAGTAAAAATTAAGTTATTATAAAAATACCGGATTCAAAACTTTAATATAACTTTTGAGATTTAAATAGCTTTTAAAATTAAACTTACAAATATTAACTTAATTACAAATCCAACGGAAACATAGCAAAATTCAAATATTTTAAGTGGCCCTTATTACAATAATTAATAGTTCATAAATCTTGGAAATATAAAATACTTTAAATAAGCAAAACTTCTTCTGCATGGGCCACCTTGTATCCACTCCAAACCCAGTGCAAGCATCACCTGCGATGTTAATAAAAAATTGGGTGAGTCATACAGACTCAGTGTGCAATTATTCTACTGAATTCCACCCACATGTTAAACCATATAATAACCCATATAACAGATATTAATGCAACTTAATCACATTCTTTCACTTATTGGGCCTGGCCCACATTCACATTAATAGAGTTCACATATTGGGCTTGGCCCATAACCATATCACATTCTTATAACAGTGTAATTAACCACATGTTTCCACATACTGGGCTTGGCCCATTACCACATTAAACCACAACACATTCTGGGCTTGGCCCATTCCACATTAATCCACATATCATATTGGGCTTGGCCCATTTTCACATATATTCACATGCACGATTATGCAATTATGAAGCCCAACCCATCCTAGGGTCCATCCTCTACACACCCCCGTATCCAGCCTACCACACACCAGGGGATTATTAAATCACCCTCTCCTTTTTACTCCAATAAGGCAACAAATGCCATCCACGCGAACTTAATCACAAATAATCCACAACGTGACCTCAGTCAACGTCAATCCACGATGTAGCTGAAGCTATCATCAAAACCACGATGAGCACAAGCCATCAATAACCACGATATGGCACATAGCCTATATCAACCACGATGAGGCACAGAGCCATTCATCAAACCACGTACTCGAAGTACACCCTGTCCTTCTTTCATATCATATCCCACCCATGCACATGCAACATAAAATAATGCCATGATAATGCATGTACATGTTATTTAGTATATTATCACATATTCACATCAATAATCACATTTCATCAGATTCGGTACTTACCGGATTATCGACATACCCCTTGAGGGTATCCATATCACAATTTCCACTGCACTAGTTAGCACATTCATAACACACATACAGATATCACATACATAACATAAACCCGGAAAACAGTAGGCTAACTACACACCTGATCACTTGGAGAACTACGCTTTTGATCCCAATGCTATCGCTAAGCGACACTACGACTATCTGCCTACTTTCTTGTTCTGACGCTGGTCCAACCCCGGTGGCCAATCCCTAACTGCAGAAACTGCTCTCCTCTTAAACTTGGGAATAGGGACTATCCCTTTACCTTCTCGTCCGGCATCCATGTTCATTAATGATATCTTAATCAGAACCAACGGTTAAACACTAGCACTTTAATCTAAATATTTCGAATCAAAACTACACTTACTAAATATCCTTACCGAAATAAATCTTGAATCCCGAAAGCTTGCTATACACTTCTGTCGATTTGCCCTTAACACCACAGTACATCAATCGGTCAACACTTAACATCCAAAATATGGCCTATGGCCGAATATCACATAACACTTACCTAACTTACCGAATCCCGAAAAGCCACCCTTGCCTTTGAAACTGTCGAATATTCCCATTTAGCAAAAGTTAGAATCGGCCTTACTACAAAAATCCATAAACATGGCCCTTGGCCGAAACTACCATGGCTTACCTTGAAAGATCGAACCCAAGAACCTCCTTTGATACTGCTTTAACGTTGGCACTACACAAAAGAAACACCTTTCATGGCACTATGCCATTCGGCTATCACAAGAGCAAGTTTGGAGTTGAAGAAAAGAAGAATAAATGAATGGGAGAGGCCTAGGAAGAATTCGGCAATGAGAACAATGGTGGAGAGGTTTCGGCTTCAAGGAAAAAGAGAGGAAAAAGAATGAATTTGCTTGACTAAAATTTCCAGCAATGAAGACTAGAGAAGAAAATAAATAATTTCGGCACTCTTTCCCCCTTCACTTGGCCGAATATTGCCTACCAAAGAGACCCATACTTGGGCACCACCCCAACTCCCATAATAATCTCCTATTTCTCTTTTATCAAAATAAAATAAAATAATCCAACATTAATCCCTTATCAAACTCCTATATTATCTCTTATCACCTTTTTAAACCAAAATAAAATAAATAAAAATAAAACAACAATTTATCTCCTCATTTATCTCTTATCCTATCTCCTAAAATAAATAAAATAAAATCTCATTTAATCTAAATAAAACCACAATTATCCTATATTAAAATAAATAAATAAAACTACAATTATCTTATATCTACCAACTTAAAATAAATAATTAAAGCTACCCTTATCCTACTCTTAGCCGAAATTTAAGAGGAGAAATAAGCTTAATCCCTATCCAATTAGAAGTCCAATTGCCGTCCAATCTATCTCCAATTTGACGCCAACAACCAAAAACTAAAACCCCACTCATTACTGCAGGCGTGATTCGAACCAAAGCCCTTGTCATTGCACCTGGCGCTCCACTGCCACTTTACCACATGATTTCTTGTGGCATAAATCCTTCACAATTTCCTCTTAAAGCCCCCTTAGCCCAGTTTCCCTTCTTGACGCAAAGAGCAAAAATAAAACAAACTCCTATGCCACCAACGTGATTCGAACTTGAGCCCCCTTTGACGCAACACTCCAAGCCCCTAAGGTAGCGTCCCAAGCCACTCTACTAAGGCGCTTTTTGCGACATGCTTTGCCCAGAATTCCTTTTAAAACTTCCTTAGCCAAGCTCCTACTTGTCGCAAAAATAAACTCCCATTCGCTTCCTCTGCAACTCAAACCAAGGCGTCACATACCAAGGCCCTAAGTGGCGCCTTGCAGCCACTTTACCAAGGCATTTCTTATGTCCTAAACTCCACATAAATTTCATTAAGCCTTCTTTACCAAGCTTCCCCCCTTTAGACTTAAATTCTAAAAATTTTCCATATCATTCTCCTTCATCCTAGACTTCTAAAAACCCTTAAAACACATCCAAACCACTCACTGAGCCTACTAACTCCTGAATTATGTACCAAATGCATAGCCCCTAATTTAGGATATTACAGTTCAAGTCATTCAACCTGTCCTTCTTAAGGGCCGATCGCAATGATAAAGAACTTGTGTTGTTTGTCATAATTAATCTACAATAATAAAATATGCCCATGAGTACATTTACCAAGTTTATTATAATCATTAAAAGGACTTTATTAAATGAGGCTCCCACTATTTTATTCAAAATTAATAACCCTCATATTTTAATTTCAAAAAGACTTTCTCTAAAGTTTTCTAGTGGGTAAGTATCCACATTTCACCTATTCTTAAATCAGCTTTGGCTTTACTCTCAAGATTATGGTTATTTAGGTAAGTGACACTTGCTAATTATATCACATGTAACTCCTCTACTTGGTGAACAACTCTTGTTCCAATTATCTCATGATTTATCCAAATCTCATACATCTAAGTATCTAGTCCTATTAGAGTAACCTAGTTAAGTTATTAACCAACATCATAACCGGTGAATATCACTTGCTTATTCTTCGCATTTGACCAAGATAAATACATGTACTTCGCTTTAGCAGAACCCACATAGTATCGATCAAGGCTTTAACGAGGGTAAATATTTGAAGGCAATCTTAACTTAATATTTTATTGAGGGGTTTTTTAATTAAATTAATCTCACCATTAATGGTGAACATTTGTCCATTTAATCCTTTAACTGATCTTCTCAATTTCCTATAACATGCATGCTAACATATCATCAATTGTATCACATACAAGAAAAATATAAAGCAATAAATAAATGTAATGGTTATAACCCATAAAACTAATGTGGTTTCTCCCAAGCCAATGGGAGAGCTGTAGGGAATCCTCAAGTTTTATGCCACTTTTCAAAGCTTATTTTCCACTTTAGGTAACCCAACATTCTTTTCCTATATTCCGTATCAACTCATACAATTTACAATTATAGAAACTTTTTTTACATATGATGGTGTAAGATGAGAAGAGAAATACAAGAGAAATATAGAAAGGCATGACACACAGGTCGTATTTATAAAATTATAATATTTGCAAATAATAAATTAAATGGGCTATCGGGCTATAACCATACATTTCCAAACACTGTGCATATCAAACATAATATACAACATGTATCTCATTCAATTGCATCAACCAATAAATTTAATCTTGAATCCGTATCGTACAAGTTGCTCTGATACCACCGTTGGATCACCAGTACGCCTCGTGGCGCAGTGGAAAAATTATTCCGACGATCATCAACCGCAGATCCATGTACGAGGAATGAATCAGGTTGAAATAGGGTTGAAAATATACCTTCTTTACTGAAAATGTTGAAAGGATGTTGCTAATCGATGTCGATTCTAAGCCAAAATGAAAATGTCCCAGCCACTACGTAGTCCACCCCATAAAAAACTAACAACCACTTTCTCTTGAACTTTTCAGAGAGAATTAAAAATGGTTGCTAGACCTTTATTTTATTAAGTTGGTAACCTTAACAAACTAACACCATATTTGGTTCAATGTAATGGCATAACTATACAATTCAATTCCATAGGCCCACCATAAACCCTTGTTTGGTTCAATGAAATGTCTATTATGGATGTTGCTGTTTAGTTTTCTATTCCCACTAAACACTGAATAGAGACTGAATAGCATTATTTGCCTCACCCTCTGAATGGCCATTCAGAGCACGGTAGGAATGCTGAAAGATTTTTTTTTCATTTTTTCCCTCATTGTTTCATCATCATCTACTTTCTGCAGTTTCAACTATAGCCTCCATGTTCACTACGTTCTCTATTTACAAAGCACTAAACACCATTGCCTCTCACCAACTGCTTGCAGTTCTTTTACTTTGTTTTTCATTTTCTTCTTTCCTAAAGTTTAGTTTAGTAAAGTTTTTCTGGCTGTGATGAATCAAAATCCTCATCTATTTATTTTGTGATCGTTTTTTTTATATTGAAGAAAACATTACCTCTTTTTCTTCTTTGTTTGAATTTAGTTTATTTTTTATGCTTTAATTTTGGTTTTTTTATCTTTGATCTAAGCCCTAAATCAAAACCCCTCAAGCCTCAGAACCGCCGAACCTTGTTAATAGCTTGCTTCCCCAAAATATTTAGATCGTAGAACAACAAAGATAATTCATTAGCTCAATGAAATTTGGTATCTCTTATATCAACCTAAAATGAAGGTAAATATTGTATGCAGGAAGTTGTATGACTACGTCCAATACGATCTCAAAGAAATAGCTTTCCCTTCTTCATTTCTTGATCCTCCCCACATAAAAAGTGTCGCAAATTGACTTGGCATGAGTGCTTCTTGGTACTTTTCTTTTCTAATTTCTCTTCCGCAGTAAGAGTTTTGTTTGCTTATTGATTTCTGGGTTTTAATGATGAATGTTGTTAGATTTTGGGTTTCCCCCCTTCCTTTATATAATTGTATTTTTTGATGGTTTATATGATGGAGAAGCTATATTAGAACTAGATTGTAGTTTAGATATTACTTCTAGTTTAAAGAGCATGGCTCTTTAATTTCTCCATCATAGTAAAACATTATAGTGAGCTTGGTTTGTATTTTTTTTTTTTGCGTCGTTGCTATTTGCTTTAAGCAAAACAATTTAGAATTCTGAAGCCTTTTTTTGGAAGAAAAAATGCATGGTTTTTTTACTTTAAATCAAGAACGTATGTTTGGAAGTACTTTATGTTTGAACTATTAGCAATTTCTACTCAAATATCATGATTTTTCTACTTTCTTTCTATAATATATATTTTTTTGCTTTTGTTCCATTTAACAAATTCTAAAGAAGCATAATGGAAATTTAAAATCTCACAGATGCTAGCTGGTGATCAGGGTGGAAATTAGATCATTGGGATATTGAAATGATCTAATGACTTTTATGTACTATTTTGCTTACTTGATGGTTAACTTAACCACTTGAATGTCAAATAAGGCTCAAGAGCCTATTATTTGTCTATGCATTAGGGAATAAGAGGCATTTATTTTTAGTATATAATTAGTAAAAACCTGTCATCCTTCTTTAGGTCTTGAAGGAGGCACTGCAAGTTGGGTAAGGGATATTGGTCTTGATCTTAGACCAAATGATTATGAGAAGGATGATAGGATTAAAGGTAAATCCAATAGAGATAAGAGTAAGAGTACAGAGATAGAACCTTCGACCTTGGAGGATATTGGTGAGGAACTTTACTTTGTGGTTTCTTATCTTGAAATGTTCAAATGTATAAGTTGTCTGTAATGAATCAAGAAGTATATAGCATGACTTGCAAAATATACGACATATTATATGTGCAATAAACCGTTAGATTCGTGCTTGAGACATCTTATGGAGGTCAAGGAACAAATTCTCGTAATACTTGAGTTCAGTTAGGTTTTATTTCAATTTCCTTTTTTAGTAGAACTTGTCTGAAGGTAGCATGAATTTATGCATTGATTTCTTTTTCCCCTTACTGCTCAGAGTCATCTATGACTGCATTTTGTTTTATTTTGTTGTTGGCACCTGTGTTCAAGTCTTATATTTTACACTTCAATTGGGATATTTTTGGTGAATCGCTTCTTCACCAGGCCAAGATTTAGTTGTTAAGGAAGATATTAAATTTTCGACTAAAATTTTTTAGGCCAAATTTCTCTCCTCTCACCCTTTTCTCTCTCTTATATTCCTGGTACTCTAGTTTATTTTGTTGAATTTTACATTGTTTTGATGTTGTATATGGAAATGATTTAATAGCGATTGCTGCAAGAGAAGGGATAGAGACTTTGAGGCCTGCTTTACAGAGGTTATACATGACAAGGGCTTTTGCATATAGAGATGTTCTTAATAGTTTCATAGAAGGATATGAATAAGGTATCCAACAGATCATGGAGAAAAAGAAAGATTCTTCTAAAGCACAGCAAGAAGGCAATACTAATAAAAATTCAACTTGCTGACTGATAAGTGCATAATCGGAGATGCATGTGAGTACTTCTCCATCATACCTATTGTAGATACAAGTTTAGAGATTTGGTAGAGCTGGGTTGGCATGAAATCACAAGAATGATACATGTCCTAAGAATTTTCCTGTATTGAAAAAGTGACCTTTAGAAACTACAAATATAATGGGAATCTTCATTGACAATGGTGATGCTCTTTCCTTCTTGCCATTTCATGTTTATTAATTTTTTTTTGTAGTTTAGTATTCAACGTGCTTGAGCTTGGAGAAATGTAAAAGAACTTTAATGCTTTATGTCTTTGTTAAGTGCAACTGAAGAATTACTTAGATATCTACTGCCAACTGCTTGATGATCTAGTCTCATGAATGAGTTTCAATCTGTTCATTTTTGCCACCTCTAGTTTCAATACATTAACTCTGTTTGAGGTGATGTGAATGTGGTTAATTATTTCTTTGCTGCTCGTTGATTAGTAAAATAGCTTGATCAGTTAATTATTGATGCTCTTGAGTAAATTCAGTTTGGTAAATGGATTCGATCTGCTGTGGAATCTACTGTCTTGGATCAGGGTAGCTCTTGAATTTTTTTCTATTGCTCTCTATCTACTCGATAGTTTGTTTCTTTGGAGCTTATTGTTACTCAAGGTACCAAGATTACTTTTGAAGGATTCACACGCACTGTGTGTTTGAGATCCCAATGGATGATCTTCAAGGAGAATGTGTTCATTAGGATCCACTACTTCATACTTCATGTGGTGCTACATTGCACAATCATGTTTCATCATCTAATTAATGTCACAAGTTCGAATATGTAAGGTGGATCAATTTCTGCACCATCTTATATATGGTATGGTCAATAAAAGCAAAAATGCTAATGTTATCCAGGCTTCTTTACTAGATTTAGTTGGTATTACTGTGTATGAAAAGCTAGTATTCTAATAGTCTAGCTTCCACGTTTATTGTTCTAACTCTAGCGAACTTAGTTATGTTGGTGAAAAGTTAATTGCTTACTAGATTAGCTATGAAAAGCTTATAGCTTAACAGCCTAGCTTTAAAGAAAGGAAATTGAAAGGAAATTATTTAGATTACCTATAAAAGTCTTGGAATTTGATTTGAAGTAAATGTGCAGCAGCTGTGAGTTGTAGACTTCAAGGCTTAATCCTACATTGGAGACTATCACTAACATGGATATGATATGACAAGTAATACATCTCTTTGTTGATTCTTTTCCACTATTTAGCTCTTTGTACATTAATAGCATTTTAACAATGAAAAATGATGGTATTTTGTGTTATTAACATGTAAAAGGGTATCAAAACATGGTTGTTTATTATGATTTATCATTGAATTTAATTGTTAAGGCTGTTCATTTGTAACATCCTGAAAAGGGCCTATGCATTTTCAGTTAAATTGTACGAAATGTCAAGTCTCAAGTGCTATGAATAAATTTTTGATATTTTTGGAAACCTAGAAATGGAAATGGAAATGAACATTTTTGGAAACTTGAACATTTTGGAAACTTGAACATTTTGGAAACCTGAACATTTTTGGAAATGATTCAAAAATGGAAAGTAAACATTTCTGGAAACTTGGAAATGTAAGAAAAATGGCAAGTTACAGAGCCGATCGAAAATTTTAGGAAACTTAGAAATGATGCCGAAATGTCAAATTTTAAAGTTCAAAATAGGAAATAAGGGCTAGAGGGCCTTAAAAGAAAAAGATGGAGAAGTTTGACACACAAACAGGCTTGGAAAAGTGGCCTGAAGATGCCACTTAAGGCCTAAGGAGATGGCGTCACATGCAGGGAAATAGGCCTGATTCGAGTCACTTGAGAAGCAAATAAATAAGTTTTATTTTTGCTTCCAGAAGGTTGAGGTGGACGGCATGGGTTTCTAGAAAGGGAAGAGTTTTATTTGCATAAATATGTGAATAATAAGTGATAAATAAAGGATTTTCTTTTAAGAAAATTGAGGAGATAATTGATGGATTAAAGGCTTTTATCTTTTAAATAAAAGAGATAATATTATCAAAAAGAGGAGTGGTGGCCAAGTAAGGGACTCCTAGGCTGATAACTTTGGCTATAAAAGGGGGGCAGGAGGGCTACTCATTCACTTTTGCTTCCTCTTTGCCGAAATTTTCCTAGCTCTCTCCCCCTCTCTGCCGAATTTTTCTTTAAGCAAGATCCATCTTCTTTTCTTCTCTTTTCTTCTCTGTTTCTATTGTCAAAGCCGAATCTTTGTTGATTCTAAGTAAAGGAGCAATCAACTACAACATCAAAAGGGTTTCTACAACTGTCGAATACAAGGATCAAGGATCTAAGGTAAGATAAATTTATTTGATTAAGGGTTATGATGTATATGTTAGATTAGATCTAACATGAAGATTTCGACAGACATATAGGGCAAGGAATCCTCTTCAGATTTGGAATTTGTATGGTAAGTGATATTCGGCCAAGGCTTAATTTTGGTATTTAGAATTATTTTCCATTGTTTCAAAAGCCAGAAACTGACATGGTTACATGTCTAGTGATAGCCGATTTCAAGGAAAAAGAAGACTAGCAAATTTTTGGGACTTGATCATCCAATTCGGCAACAAGGTAAGTAATACAAATCCTACTAGGATTTGGTTTTTAAGCCAAATAGGTTTGTTAATATGTTTTATTGAATGGCCGAATATAGGAGTCAAAGATCTAGATCGGTAGATCGTTCTTTGGGGTTTCAAGGAATCTAATAAGCGAATCAGGTGTGTACTCACATTAATTTTCGATATATCATATGGCAATTATTTTTAATATATGAATATGCATAAGAATGTGAATGTGGCTAAGTACCACAAATGTGGTAAGAGTACCCAGGTACGTTTCCTACTTTCGATAGGACTACGAATATGTTATATTTTAACATGTGAATAATAAGAAATTAAGTATGTTATGCATGATATAAATTTATGGGGCATACGGGATCTATGTGAAAGGGGAAGAAGGTGTTGACTTCAGTCTCACCAACGGAATATGGTGACTACGGTCACAAAATTTGAATATGGTAACTCCGGTTACATTATCTGAATTTGGTAACTTCGGTTACATTATTTGAATATGGTGTCTAATGACACAAATTATATGGGCGATGAGCACATCGACTGCAGCGACTGGCTTCGATGGTGTGTAGCGGATGGAGGGTTGACTTAGTAGTCCCCACGGTGTGACTGGCAGGTACGGGTGGTGTGTAGCGGATGGACCATTAGGCTTGGGTTTGGGTTGCATCATTTATTTTATATGAATATGAATTTGATACGAACTTGTATTCCTGATTGTTGAATGTTAATGTTATGTACACATTGAGTCTGTTGACTCACCCGTTGTGGGAACTATTTTCAGGTGATGAACAGTGACGGACCGGGACGGTAGACCTTGAGGTGGCCATGCTCAATTTGAAGCTTTTATTTAATTTGGACATTATTTCTTTTTAGTACATTTAATTTTATTATTGGGTTTTACTTGATATAATAAGGCCATAAGGCCCAGTGGATTTTATTTATTTTTGCTTTACTTTTAATTATTATGTTACAAACTATGTTGATTAAAGTTAAGTAAGAATGATTTCTTTAAAAATAAACCCTAAAAAAATTATTTTGTCACCTTAATAAAATTAGATATTTAAATTAATTAAATGGGTTTCCCAACCTAAGCCCAATCCAAAACAATATTTCCTAAAATTTTACAAATTTTCTCTAAGTAACAAAGATTTTGAAAACCGATTTACTTAAGGAACATACCAGATCCGGTCCAGGCTCGTGGGCAGGGTGTGGGGTGTTTCAACTTGGTATCAGAGCCCAGTTTTAAAACTCTCGGCCTGTGGGCTAAGGCCCAAAACATTTTGAATTCGAGCCCAAATGATCTTCTTTGAAAATAAGCAGGTTTTATGGCATGGCACCTAAGTCTCCGACCCGCAGTCCACCAGGTAAGTACCCCTAACTCTATGTGTGATTTTGTGAATTATGAACTGTATAAGGGTAGAAAAGGCATGGAACGTAGAATAGAATGATAGGAACTTGAACCCTAGGACTAGTCTACTCAAACACAAACACATAAGACGTAATGCATTAAACAACCCTATGGCTAATTCACTGAGCTAAGGGTGTGGTAACCCCTGTACGCATGTCTAGGATTGACTCCGGAAGACCTGGTATTTAAGCAGTCCTAGTGACTCACCTCCTCTTCGCAGGAATCCTACCTGGTGCGTAGCTTCGGTTCACCCTAACTCAGAGGGCTCAGTGGTGTGGCAACCTCTGTGCGCATGTCTAGGAATGGTTTCGGTGGGAGCTTGGTATTTAAGCAGTCCGCGTGACTCACCTCCTCTCCTCACGAATCCTGCCTGGTGCGTAGCTTTGGTTCACCCTGACCAAGAGGGCTCGGTCATAGGCTAAACATAATGACTAAAACCCGAAAGGGAACTAGCCATGTTTAAAAAAAAAAAAAAGAGAGAACAAAACAACAAACCCTAGTTTTTTTCAAACTTTTAAAACTTTCTTTTAAATCTGAGAAAATTATTTTTACAACATTTTCTGAAAAACTCCTGATTTGCGAAAATTACAAAAATACCCTTGGTGGTAAAATTACCAAAATGCCCTTAGATTCTAAAATGTTCAACTACTCAACAGCTTTACCAAAATTTCATTATTTTATAAACATTCAAAAACCCTAATTTGTAAAACATCAAAACACCTTGATTTTGGAAAATTACAAAATTGCCCCTAACTTACAAAATTACCAAAATGACCCTGATTTCCAAAATTTTTGCAACATCCCCATTTTTGAAGGAACAATTTTCAAAAAGAACCCTCAAAGTTTTACAACTTTTGAAATATCCCTGATTTATTAAATTTACAAAATTACCCTGATTTGTGAAAAATTACCAAAATACACCTGAGGTCTAAAATTACCAAAATACCCTCGGATTTCAAAATTTTTCCAAATTACCCCGAGACTTTGAAATTTTCAAAATAATTTTTGACAAAACACCAAGGAACGTTTTCTTCTGAAAATTACGAAAATGCCCTGTAGGATAAATTACGAAAATACCCCTGGGTAGTGGAAAACAACAACAACGAAAACTACAACGTTTCTCTGAATGAACGAAAGTTCATACTTGTCTGATGGATGAATGAATGAATGGAAAAGACTGTGTGTTTGTATGAATACGAAAGAACCACTCTTAAATTTCTTTTCATAAAACTCCTTCGCGATAAATAAGTGGAACAATGACTAATCCATAAAATTCTTTAATCAGATCCCGAGGCTAGAAAATGAGCTCTAGAGGACGTGGTCGTCGTGGACGAGGTAGAGGAAGGATGACCGTGTCGGAACCCGTTAGATCGGGTCAAGGGTCCGACAATGAAATACCACCGCCGCCACCACCCCCAGCTGTTAATGTTGAGCAGCAGGCTCAGACGGAGGAAGATGCTGTGTCCCAGGCTGTGCTGCGAGTTTTGGAATTGGTGGCTGGTGCGGGAGGAAATTCAGGAAATCGTAAGTCTGTGCCTGAACGGCTCTGAGCTAATGGAGCTGAAATGTTTCGAGGAGTATCTGGAGTAGCACCCAGTACGGCTGAGTACTGGTTGGAAGCAACGGAGCGTATCATGGATGAGCTCGATCTGACTCCCGAGGAAAAGTTGAAAGGGATGGTGGCGTTGTTACGCGATGAAGCGTATCAATGGTGGCTAACTGTTCGAGATGGTGCCACGGCGGAGGATCTGACCTGGGAATATGTTAAGGAGGCATTCCAGAAGAAATATGTGGGAACCAGGTATACAGATGAGCAAAGAAAGGCTTTTCTGGGGCTGGTTCAAGGGAACAAGTTCGTAGCAGAATACGAGGCAGAATTTCTGAGGTTGAGTCGTTATGCTCGAGGTGTAGTGGCAACTGAGCATAAACGCTGTGTCCGTTTTGAGGACAGACTGAGAGACGACCTGAGACTTTTGATAGCACCGCATCAGGAGCGGGAATTCTTTGCTTTGGTGGAAAAGGCCAAGGTGGCCGAGGGGATTAAGGATGCTACCAAACAGACTGTGGATAGGAATAAGCCCAAAAGAGGTTTTGGACCATCTGGAAAGGGTCACAAAAGGCCTAGAGTTGACAGGCCACGAAATCAACAAGCTGGTACGGGCTGGCAGTATCGCCCTTGTAAGCATTGTGGAAAGAAGCACTTTGGAGAGTGTTGGAGAAAGACGGGAGGATGTTTCAAGTGTGGGTCCAAGGACCATATGCTTAAGGATTGTCCCAAGCAACCAGATGAGAGCCGACCGGCAGTTCAGAATGCTATCCAAACTGGTAGAGGCGGACAGCAGCCTCAACGGGGTCGTGGTTCGGCTAACCGAGGTAGTGGTGCTGGCAGAGGTCGTGGAACACAGGGCCGAGGTGCTACTAATACTAATGCAGAAGCAAGACAACCGGGTTTGGTTTATGCGGTTCGCCGGAGGGAGGATGGTGACGCACCGGATGTAATAACCGGTATGTTCTTTATTTTTGACAAACCCTATTTTGCTCTGATTGATGTGGGCTCGACCCATTCCTATGTTGCATGTAGTGTAGTGGAAACACTAGGCCTAGACTCTGAACTTTCTGATAGACAGACGACTGTAGTAAGCCCATTAGGTCAAACTATTGTGGTAGACAAGATCTTTCGAAATGTGCCCTTAGAGATCCAGGGAGTGAATTTTCGGGCTGACTTAATGGAGCTACCCTTCGGAGAATTTGAACTCATACTCGGAATGGATTGGTTAGTAGAACACCGAGCCGTGTTGGATTGTGCGGCTAAACGGATGGAACTAAGAACCCCGGAGGATAAAGTGGTAGCCATGATCGGAGAAAGGAGGAACTACTTGTCTAACGTGGTTTCGGCACTGAAGGCCGAAAAGATGATTAATAAGGGGTGTAAGGCATTCTTAGCCTTCATTAGTACGATAGGTGGGAAGGAGGAAGGTATTAATGGAGTTAGGACGGTAAGGGACTTCGTGGATGTATTTCCAGAGGAATTACCAGGAATACCTCCAGATAGGGAGGTGGAATTTGGGATAGATTTGCTACCGGGAACAGCTCCTGTATCAATCGCCCCATACCGAATGGGGCCAAAGGAGTTAGTGGAGCTTAAGGCTCAAATCCAAGAGTTGTTGGATCGTGGGTTCATCAGACCCAGTGTGTCTCCGTGGGGAGCGCCGGTCCTGTTTGTTAAGAAAAAGGACGGAACTATGCGTATGTGCATAGATTATCGTTAGTTGAATAAGCTGACCATTAAGAATAAGTATCCTTTGCCAAGGATCGATGACTTGTTCGATCAGCTGAAGGGGGCCGCAGTATTTTCAAAGATCGACTTAAGGTCGGGATATCATCAGTTGAAGGTGAAGGAGGCTGACATCCATAAGACCGCTTTTAGGACAAGATACGGCCATTTTGAGTTCGTGGTGATGCCATTTGGGTTGACGAACGCTCCAGCCGCGTTCATGGACATGATGAATCGGGTTTTCCAACCCTACTTGGATAGGTTCGTCGTTGTGTTCATCGACGATATTTTGGTATACTCGAAGTCAGAAGAGGAGCATGATGAGCACCTCCGAGTTGTGTTGGAAGTGTTAAGGGAGAAGAAGCTCTATGCCAAATTCAGCAAGTGTGAATTTTGGCTTAAGGAGGTGGCATTCTTAGGACATGTGGTATCCGCAGAGGGAATAAGAGTGGATCCTAGGAAGATTGAAGCAGTGTTGGATTGGAAACCACCTAGGTCCGTGGCTGAGATCCGAACTTTCTTAGGCTTGGCAGGCTATTACAGAAAGTTTGTGGAAGGATTTTCGTCAATAGCCGCGCCTTTAACAAAGTTGCTAAGGAAGGAAGTACCCTTCGAATGGACTAATAAGCAGCAGGAGAGCTTTGAAAAGCTTAAAAGGGTGTTGACGGAAGCTCCAGTGTTAATTCAGCCAGAGGCAGGAAAAGATTTTGTGGTGTACTGTGACGCTTCGCATACGGGGTTAGGCTGTGTGCTAATGCAAGATGGGAAAGTGGTCGCCTATGCGTCACGACAGTTAAGGCCGCATGAGGTTAACTACCCAACCCATGATTTGGAGCTAGCAGCAGTGGTTTTCGCCCTTAAGGTTTGGAGGCACTACCTTTATGGAGAAAGGTCAGTTATCTACACAGACCACAAGAGCCTTAAGTATTTGTTGACTCAGAAGGAGTTAAACTTGAGGCAGCGAAGGTGGGTGGAATTGTTGAAGGACTATGATTGTTCGATAGAATATCATCCGGGCAAGGCGAATATGGTAGCCGATGCCCTGAGTAGGAAGGTTGTGTCGGATCTACGGGCTTTGTTCGCCCATTTAAGTCTGTATGATGATGGAAGCCTGTTGGCAGAATTGCAAGTCAAGCCCACATGGCTGAAGGAGGTGAAAGAGGGACAATTGGCGAATAAGGACTTAAGTGCTAAGTTACAGCAACTGCAACAAGGAGGGTTAAAGGACTATGGCGTCAATGATGAAGGAGTATTGTGCTACAAGGGAAAGGTCTGTATGCCGAGGAATAAGAAGTTGAGACAAAGGATTCTTCGGGAAGCGCATGGTAGCCCTTATGCTATGCATCCTGGAGGCATCAAGCTGTATAGAGATCTAAGGGAACAATTTTGGTGGTCTGATCTGAAACGAGAGGTGACTGAATTTGTGGGGAAATGCTTGACGTGTCAGCAAGTTAAGGCTGAACACCAAGTCCCATCAGGATTGCTTCAACCAATCGAAGTTCCCCAATGGAAGTGGGAAAAAATTACCATGGACTTCGTTAGTGGGCTTCCCCTTACGCCTACTAAGAAGGACTCGGTATGGGTGATAGTGGACCGTTTGACTAAGTCCGCGCACTTTATCCCAGTAAGAGTTGATCATTCTCTTCAGAAGTTGGCCAAGTTATATGTGGCGGAGATTGTGAGGTTACATGGAGTACCGATGTCAATCATCTCTGACAGAGACCCAAGGTTTACGTCTCGATTTTGGAAGGCACTTCATCAAGCCTTAGGTACTAAGTTGGACTTCACTACGGCTTTTCATCCACAATCAGACGGGCAATCTGAACGGGTTATACAAGTGTTGGAGGATATGTTGAGAGGCTATGTAATGGATTTTCGAGGAAGTTGGGAAGATTACTTGCCTTTAGCTGAGTTTGCCTACAACAACAGCTATCAAGCTAGCATCCGGATGGCACCGTACGAAGCGTTGTATGGAAGGAAGTGTAGAACACCTACTTGTTGGACCGAGTTAGGAGAACGCCGAGTTTCCAGAATTGGTGGCAGAAACTGAAGAGAAGGTTGAGTTAATACGGGCACGGTTGAAGGAAGCCTCTGATAGGCAGAAGTCGTACGCAGACCTTAAGCGGAAGGAAATAGAGTTTGAAGTGGGAGACCAAGTATTCTTGAAAGTCTCGCCTTGGAAGAAGGTAATGAGGTTCGGTCGAAAAGGGAAGTTAAGCCCAAGGTTTATAGGGCCTTATCGAGTATTAAAGCGAATTGGGCAGTGGCATACCAATTAGAGTTGCCACCAGAATTGAAGTAGATGCACGACGTATTTCATGTATCCATGCTACGTCGCTATCGATCGGATCCGTCGCATGTGGTATCTGTTGAAGAAGTGGAGCTAAGGCCAGACTTATCCTACGAGGAAGAACCAATTCGGATCTTGGAACATGATGTGAAAGTACTACGAAGGAAGTCTGTTCCTCTAGTCAAGGTGTTATGGCGCAATCATGGAGTAGAAGAAGCTTCGTGGGAGCCGGAGGAGACAATATGACAACAATACCCTTAACTATTTAGTTAGGAAATTTCGGGGACGAAATTTTGTTTAAGGGGGTAGAACTGTAACATCCTGAAAAGGGCCTATGCATTTTCAGTTAAATTGTACGAAATGTCAAGTCTCAAGTACTATGAATAAATTTTTGATATTTTTGGAAACCTAGAAATGGAAATGGAAATGAACATTTTTGGAAACTTGAACATTTTGGAAACTTGAACATTTTGGAAACCTGAACATTTTTGGAAATGATTCAAAAATGGAAAGTAAACATTTCTGGAAACTTGGAAATGTAAGAAAAATGGCAAGTTACAGAGCCGATCGAAAATTTTAGGAAACTTAGAAATGATGCCGAAATGTCAAATTTTAAAGTTCAAAATAGGAAATAAGGGCTAGAGGGCCTTAAAAGAAAAAGATGGAGAAGTTTGACACACAAACAGGCTTGGAAAAGTGGCCTGAAGATGCCACTTAAGGCCTAAGGAGATGGCGTCACATGCAGGGAAATAGGCCTGAGTTCGAGTCACTTGAGAAGCAAATAAATAAGTTTTATTTTTGCTTCCAGAAGGCTGAGGTGGACGGCATGGGTTTCTAGAAAGGGAAGAGTTTTATTTGCATAAATATGTGAATAATAAGTGATAAATAAAGGATTTTCTTTTAAGAAAATTGAGGAGATAATTGATGGATTAAAGGCTTTTATCTTTTAAATAAAAGAGATAATATTATCAAAAAGAGGAGTGGTGGCCAAGTAAGGGACTCCTAGGCTGATAACTTTGGCTATAAAAGGGGGGCAGGAGGGCTACTCATTCACTTTTGCTTCCTCTTTGCCGAAATTTTCCTAGCTCTCTCCCCCTCTCTGCCGAATTTTTCTTTAAGCAAGATCCATCTGCTTTTCTTCTATTTTCTTCTCTGTTTCTACTGTCAAAGCCGAATCTTTGTTGATTCTAAGTAAAGGAGCAATCAACTACAACATCAAAAGGGTTTCTACAACTGTCGAATACAAGGATCAAGGATCTAAGGTAAGATAAATTTATTTGATTAAGGGTTATGATGTATATGTTAGATTAGATCTAACATGAAGATTTCGACAGACATATAGGGCAAGGAATCCTCTTCAGATTTGGAATTTGTATGGTAAGTGATATTCGGCCAAGGCTTAATTTTGGTATTTAGAATTATTTTCCATTGTTTCAAAAGCCAGAAACTGACATGGTTACATGTCTAGTGATAGCCGATTTCAAGGAAAAAGAATACTAGCAAATTTTTGGGACTTGATCATCCAATTCGGCAACAAGGTAAGTAATACAAATCCTACTAGGATTTGGTTTTTAAGCCAAATAGGTTTGTTAATATGTTTTATTGAATGGCCGAATATAGGAGTCAAAGATCTAGATCGGTAGATCGTTCTTCGGGATTTCAAGGAATCTAATAAGCGAATCAGGTGTGTACTCACATTAATTTTCGATATATCATATGGCAATTATTTTTAATATATGAATATGCATAAGAATGTGAATGTGGCTAAGTACCACAAATGTGGTAATAGTACCCAGGTACGTTTCCTACTTTCGATAGGACTACGAATATGTTATATTTTAACATGTGAATAATAAGAAATTAAGTATGTTATGCATGATATAAATTTATGGGGCATACGGGATCTATGTGAAAGGGGAAGAAGGTGTTGACTTCGGTCTCACCAACGGAATATGGTGATTACGGTCACAAAATTTGAATATGGTAACTCCAGTTACATTATCTGAATTTGGTAACTTCGGTTACATTATTTGAATATGGTGTCTAACGACACAAATTATATGGGCGATGAGCACGTCGACTGCAGCGACTGCCTTCGATGGTGTGTAGCGAATGGAGGGTTGACTTAGTAGTCCCCACGGTGTGACTGGCAGGTACAGGTGGTGTGTAGCGGATGGACCATTAGGCTTGGGTTTGGGTTGCATCATTTATTTTATATGAATATGAATTTGATACGAACTTGTATGCCTGATTGTTGAATGTTAATGTTATGTACACATTGAGTCTGTTGACTCACGCCGTTGTGGGAACTATTTTCAGGTGATGAATAGTGACGGACCGGGACGGTAGACCTTGAGGTGGCCATGCTCAATTTGAAGATTTTATTTAATTTGGACATTATTTCTTTTTAGTACATTTAATTTTATTATTGGGTTTTACTTGATGTAATAAGGCCCATAAGGCCAAGTGGATTTTATTTATTTTTGCTTTACTTTTAATTATTATGTTACGAACTATGTTGATTAAAGTTAAGTAAGAATGATTTCTTTAAAAATAAACCCTAAAAATTTAGTTTGTCACCTTAATAAAATTGGATATTTAAATTAATTAAATGGGTTTCCCAACCTAAGCCCAATCCAAAACAATATTTCCTAAAATTTTACAAATTTTCTCTAAGTAACAAAGAATTTGAAAACCGGTTTACTTAAGGAACATACCAGATCCGGTCCAGGCTCGTGGGTCGGGTGTGGGGTGTTTCATCATTTATATTGGTATAATGTACAATCTTATTCATTGAGAATACAGCATGTGAGCTGAACATTTGACAATAGTTCCTATTTCTTCTTTCTTTTGGGGGCCAGTACATAGATAAGGGTTCTTTAGGGGCTTTCCAAAAGTCAGATTGTTGTTAATCATTCATTCATCTTTTTTCTAAATTGATATTTATATTTTTTTATAATTAAATTTAAATGTAATATTTTTTTATTAAATGTCACACATATTCCCATTGATTTGATGAATTAAAGTAGAATAGTTTATACGTATGTGGTGTTTAATATTTTTCTGTCACAATTTAAATGAAATGAGAATATGAAATGTAACATTATAATGTTTATTATATGTGACAAAGTATCAACTAAAATTATTATATAACTCATAAATTAACATTTAAATTATATCATTATTTATATTTTAGTGTCTATTTTTTTTTAATCACAAGCTATTTATTACTTCTAATACTTTGTTTTTTTATTGTAGAATAATTAAATTATTTGTTTCACTAATAATATTTTAGCACATTAAATATATATTGCAGTTTAAAAATAATAAAGTAGGTTATATATTATTTTTATAATATTATATATTATGATTTTTTAATTCATATAATAATTATATTAAGAATGTTATTAAATTATATATTATTTTATTAAATTGAATTTTATAATAATTATATTAAAACATGATTAAATTATTTTTTTATTTTTATTAAAATATATTTAATAATAATTTTATTAAAATTTAATAACAATAATCATCTACCTAAAAAATTCTACTAAGGGTACTTTGGTCATTTAAGCCTTTTTCCTTGTACTATTACGACATCTATTCCATTCAACCAAATACAAGAATACTATTACAATTTTATTCCACTTCATTCAACCTAACAATAGAATTACTGATTACAGCTCTATTCCATTACAACCTTATTCCATTACAGCTCTATTCCATTACAGTCATATTCCATTACAGTGAACCAAACATACCCTAAAGGGATTATCTTCCTTTTATCCTCTTTGATGTCATATATTAAAAAGGAAAACTAGGATTATTCTCTTCTTCTTCTTTTTTTTTTTTTTGCAACAGTCGAACTATGTTGTTGTCAAAAGACAAACAGAACAACAAAAAGAATTCAGAATTTCAGCAGCATAAAAATTGCAACCCAACATTACAGCAACAAAAAACAACAATACTAAAATCTCACCACCAAGCTTTAAACATATTCTCCCTATTAACGCCAGCAATCGCCAATGAAGCAGCCATTTCATTGCCTTTTCTATCAGCCACCGAGAATACTACTTTTCCAGCATTCAACAAGTCTCTATCGTTGTCAGCAAACATTGCTTGAAGAGATAAAGGTCTCATTGCCTTGTTAACACACCAAGATAACACCACCAAAGAACCAATTTCAATAAATAAGGAATCATAAATTCTCCAATTCATAGTTATGAAAACATCCAGAGCTAGGATTGTTCTCTTATTGATAGACAAGACAAATAGAAAGTTAGAAAAAAGAATTATATTCTTTCAAAAAGAATATAGGATTATTCTCTTATTAATAGAGAAGACAAATGGAAAGTTAGAAAAATGAATTATATTCTTTCCAAAAGAATATTAATTTTCATGTCTTTTATATTTTGACTGAAATTAATTAATATAATTGTTTATATTAATAAAATTCGATAAAATATATACAATTAATATTTTGTACGAATTAAATTCATGTAACGCCCCAAAATATAGGGTCTTTAATCTTTCATGTTCTGACAAAATTGCTTGTCTACTTCATTGGCTAAGTGTTTTGGGTGTGTATGGGGGTATTTAGGAAGCCTAGGTTCAAGTATGGCCTTTGGTAAAATTTTGATTTTTGCTCTTTTGGAAACCTAGATGTTAGCTCAAACGGCAAATATATTAAGTTTGCTTGGTTTGTGACATAAGGAGTCTACTGGTAAAGGTGGCAAGTGGCGTGTGGAGTGTTCTTGTGGTCTGAGGTTCGAATCCCATGGCATGCAATAAGGAGGTTTTATTTTATGTCTCTGTGGCGAGAGAGGTAGAGTTGGACTCAAACTCTATAGAGGTGGTAGGAGGCATAGTCATCAAATTTGAATGAGTTTGGATGGGAGGTGTGGAGTGAATCTAGGAGGAACCGGTGGAGACTTTCAAGGAGTTGGGATGTGAGGGGAGTCTTGGCCGAATGGGAGAGCTTGAGTAGGGGGTTTCGGCTAAGGGAATTTCCTTTGTGCATTTTCGGCAACTTTGTGAGAGGATAGAAACTGAAAATCCTCTCTATAATTTCGGGTTTTTCTATTTTTCGTTTCGAGATTTACTTCTTTTGTGGCATCTCGTGCAACATTTTTGACCATTCGGGTCTTTTCTTTTCATCTTTATTCTCAATTGCCGCCCACTTTTTGTCGAAACATAAACATCAAGTGCCTAGTTCTGATCATTCTTTTAAAGTCTTTCTCTCATCTCTTCTCTAATCATTTTCTACTATAGCCGACCCTCTTTTACTTCCATCTTTTCTTTTTTTCAAACTTTGTTTTTCCCTTCTCTGTTAGGCCGAATCTTCATACTCTCTCCCTCTCAAATCTCTTTGTTCTCCGTGGTTAGGGTCGAACCTTCTTGACTGACTACTACCGAAATACGTTGGTTATTGATATTGGTAAGGGGTTACTACAACCACTTTATTATTTCGTTCTTAGTAAAGATTTCTTTTGACTCTATTAACAAGCTTCAGCTTTCTCTTTTGATTTTCTCCTGGGGGCCGAATGTGTGGTTGTTTCTAACAACTTTTGTTATGCCAAATCATGTTAGGAGGGGGAAATCGCCCTTGATCAGCAGGGAGGCTCTAGTATCTGTTAGTTCTAGCAAGGTGAGTGGTTGTGAATTAAGCAAATAAAGGTGCTGGATTAAGAGTATGCAGTAACCGTGTGTTGTGTAGGTTATAGGTTGTGTGCTCCAGATTGTTCGCACTCGTCGCTGTTGCAATCAGATGTGTAATCGTATGTAGCATTCAATAATCGACTGAAAAACCGAACGTATGTAATGGTTACACGGCTAAGACTGTAGATCGATAAAATGCCAAAAAGCCAAAAATATGGCGTATGATGCCATACGAGTACGATCGTGCGTGTGGTAAACCGAGCCCATGAACATGGGTGTTAGACTGTAGAAGCCACCACGAGTGTTCTCGTGGGCTTAAGTCGTAATAGGCCTCGATGGGCTGAGTTGGGCCATGTGGGCCCAATAGGCTCATGGGCCCCACATGGGTAAAATCTACAGTAAACGAATAATAATAGACTAGATTGCGAGGTTTGCGTAGCCGTGACGGAATGTGGGCAGAACGGGCCACATGAGCGTGTGGGCCCACTTGGGCCAAGTAACGGGCATTGGGCCCAATTATACTATTTTGGCCATATAAGTTATTCGAGTCATTCGAGACGACTGGAAAGGTCGTAAACTATACCAAAATACCCTCAAAGGGTAGAATTACCAAAATACCCTCGAAGGGTAGAATTACCAAAATACCCTCGTAGGGTAGAATTACCGAAATACCCTCATAGGGTAGAATTACCGAAATACCCTCGTAGGGTAGAATTACCAAAATACCCTTACAGAGTAGAATTACCGAAATACCCCTGAGGGGTGAAATTACCACTTTACCCCTAACTGACGAAATGACCATTATACCCCTAGTGGTAGTTTAGTTGATGTGTGTATGCTATCTATATGACTGTTTATGTAATATCCTGGATTATGGCTTGTGCATTTATGCTTAATTTTATGAAATAGCATGTCTTATGTGTTATGAATGTGTTATGTGAATTTTTTTAGAACCTTGAAATGTAGGGGAAATGCCTTAGAAAATATTGAGTTGTAAGTTTAAAAGAGGGAACTGAAGCAAGGTGGCCTTAAGAGAAATTATAGGTGAAATATATCACACAAATGGGCTTGGTAAAGTGGTTGTAAGGCGCCACTTAGGGCCTTAGTGTGTGACGCTATATGCTAGGGGGAAAGGGCTTGTGTTCGAGCCACAAGGGGAGCAATAAGGGAAATTTTTATTTTTTTTATTGCAAGGAGCTAAGGCGCCGCTTAACAGCAGTTTAAGAAAATGTGTAGGGGATTTATGACAAACATAGCAGCTTGGTAAAGTGGCTGCAAGGCGCCACTTAAAGCCCACACAAGTGACGCCACAAGCAGGTGCTAATGGGCCAGGGTTCGAACTACAAGGGAAGCAAAATAAAAGTTTTATTTTGCAGCAGAGAAGAGTAGTAATGGACGACATTAGAAGACTTAGGAATGAGTTTAAGATGTGCTTAAATTCCTTGGAAATTTCGGCTAAAGCATAAGATAAATAAGGATTTATTTTTATATTATTTTTTTTGATGAAGAAGAGATAAATGTGGATTATTTTTATTATTTTAAATGAAGTGATAAGGAGGAAATCAAGGAATAGCTAGTGTTTGAATGCTAGCCGAATTTAGGAGGGGGAGTAAGTAAGGCATTCGGCCATACTAAGGGGGATTTGTGCCGAAAAATTTATTCTCTTCTCATCTTTTCTTTTGTGCCGAAATTCTCAAAGAAATCAGCTCGTGTTTTTTTATTTTCTTCCTTTTTGCTATTCATCTCCATAGGACGAATCTCCTCAAACTTCTGTTCTTCTTCTTTCTCCAAATCAATCAAAAGCCGAATCCCCCTAGTATTCTTCAAAGCCGAATCCCTCTGAGGTGTTAGGCAAGGTGCTGTCGATTTCTTCTATATAAGGGTAAGATCAAATTCGATTTCTATTCTTTTCTTTTAGGCTTGTCGAAATCTAAAGACTAACTCTTATTGTTATTATTTGACCGAAATCTTAAGGAGAAATTTCGGGATTTGTCTACTATTGTCGACTACAAGGGAGAAGGATATTCCGGGACTTTTAAGATCTAAGGTAAGGCATGTATAGCATTCGGCCAAGGGTTGTTTACTTGGGATTAAATGTTAGAAATTTATCTAACATGTACCTATAGGTATTTCGACATCTCCTCAAGACAAGTGACAAGTTTTCAGGATTCCAAATCACAAGGTAAGCATTTATGTACATTCGGCCAAGGTCTATTAGTGATTTAAGATCTAATTCTTATTTACTTAAAAGCTGAAAACTAACCAAGTCGAATGATCTAGCATTGGCTGATTGAAGGAAGGAATAACACAAAGTTTTCGGGATTTGATTAGTAGTGAAATTGGCACCAAGGTAAGAATTTGATTACAATAATCCTATTGGGATTTGGTTTTGTGGCCGAATGGTTTTTATTAAATTTCTAGTGTTGGCCGAATGTAGGAGTTAAGGATCTAGGACGTTAGATCGAGGTTTCGGGATTTCACTGAATTCGCTAAGTATACCAGGTGTGTACCCCACACTAATACTTAATAGCTTTATGGTTATGTTTTAAAATGTGATTATTAGAATGTGAAAAATTAAGGCTAAAGTACCTTGCATTGGTACAAAGTACTCAGGTATGTTTTCCTACTCCTACTATGAGTATGACTTGATTTGTTATGGCACCTATGTGCACCTATAAGAATGTGAATATATAGAACATGGCATGTTAATGTATGACTTGTATAACATGGGCATATGGGTGATTATGAAAGGGGAAGTGAATGTGGTGGTTTTATACCACGATATCCAAATGTGGTGACTTTGGTCTCATTATCTGAATGTGGTGTCTCATGACACAAAATATTATCTGGTGGCTATGCCACGAATTTTATAAGGGCGATGAGCACATCGACTGCAGCGACTGCCTTCGATGGTGTGTAGCGGATGGAGGGTTGACTTAGTAGTCCCCACCGTGTGCAGGTTGGTACGGGTGATGTGTAGCGGATGGTAACTAGGCTTGGGTTCGGGATTTGCATCATTATCTATGTTTGAATATTTGTATGTATGATTTTGTATGCCATAAACTGTTGGGCCTTAGTATTGGATGTACACATTGAGTCTGTTGGACTCACCCCGTTGTGGGAATATTTTTCAGGTGATGATCAGTGATGGACCGGGTCGGCAGGAGCTTAGTGGTGGCCATGCTCAGCACGAATTTTATCATTGGGACATTTTATTCTATTTAAGTACTTTAAATTTATTTTGGGTTTGTTTTTGATGTAATAAGGCCATAGTATGAACTAATTTATGCATGCATGATAATCATTTTCTTATGATACGAAATTTTTATCAAATTAAAGACTAAGTAAATTTTATTTAAGAATGAACTCTAAACGTTTTGACACCTAAAAGAAAATGATTTCTAATTTAAAGATAAGACCTAAAACAAATTCGGCATATCTTTTAACTTAAAGTTTTGAAACTTAACAATGAAATTTTATAAAAACTTATATTTCAACAATAAACTAGTTTCAACTTGAACCCAACCCAATTCTAGTTTTCTCCCGAAATCACTCAAAGTTTTACAAAGAACCAACGAATTTGAACCGTTTTTACTCGAGGAACATACTAGATCTGGCCGAGGCTCGTGGGCCGAGTTTGGGGTGTTTCAGCTTGGTATCAGAGCCCATTTTTTAAACTCTCGGCCTTGGGTTTAAGGCCCAAAACGTTTTCAAAGTAAGCCCAAAAGAATTTTGTGGAATAAGCAGGTTTTCTGGCATGGCACCTAAGGCTCCGACCCGAAGTCCACCAGGTAAGTACCCCTATCTCTTGTGTGAATTATACTGTGACTTGTAGAGGGGTAGACATGGAACGTAGATTAGTATGATAAGTACTTGAACTCTAGGACTAGTTTACCCCAACAGTTACATAAGATCTTGAATGCTTAATTAAACAAACCTATGGTTAAATCGCCGAGTTAGGGTGTGGCAACCATTGTGCGCATGTCTAGGATTGGTTTCGGTGGGAGCTTGGTATTTAAGCAGTCCGCGTGACTCACCTCCTCTCCACTCGAATCCTACCTGGTGCGTAGTGATGGTTCACCCTAACCAAGAGGACTTATTCATGGGCTAAACCCAATAACTAAAACCCGAAAGGGAACTAACCGTATTTTTATAAAAACCCTAGTTTTAAAGCTCTTAAAATTACCCTTTTAATTTGTAAAAACTATTTTACAAAATTTTCCGAAATATTCCCGATTTACAAAATTACCTAAATACCCCCAGTGGTAAAATTACTAAAATGCCCTTGGTTTCTAAAATCACCATATTACCCTCGATTTCAGTAACATTTTTTGATTTTGCAAAAGTATCCAAAAACCCTATTTTGCGAACATTCAAGATACCCTGATTTGGAAATTTACGAAATTGCCCCTGCTTTATAAAATTACCAAAATGACCCCGATTTCTAAAATTTCTGCAACAACACCGATTTGGAAAACAAATTCGCAAAAAGAACCCTAAGTTTCGAAATACCTTTGATTTATAGAGATTTTTCAAATTGAGCCCGGTTTATTACCAAAATACCCCTATAGGACAAATGACGAAAATACCCCTGGGATAGGAATAGACAAAAATGTACGAAGAGTGAATGTGTGTGGGAGATACTATGGAATGGATGTGTTTTCTCTGACTTAGGATAGAATACTTGAAACTTTGATTGATCGAAAGAACTGCTATTAAACTCCTCTCATAAAATTTCTTCGCGGATAATCAGTGGAACAAGGGCTAATTCATAAAATTTTCTTAAATTAGATTAAAGCGCGATCGTAGAAATGAGCTCTAGGGGACGTGGTCGTAATGTACGAGGACACGGTAGAGGCAGAATGACCATGTCGGAACCCGTTAGATCGGGTCAAGGATCTGAGAATGAGGTACCACCGCCACCACCACCAGCTGTTGGTG
This sequence comes from Gossypium australe, assembly GCA_005393395.2. Classification (NCBI taxonomy): domain Eukaryota; kingdom Viridiplantae; phylum Streptophyta; class Magnoliopsida; order Malvales; family Malvaceae; genus Gossypium; species Gossypium australe. Next base: position 99,246,145 of record CM016617.1, read on the forward strand.
CTGAGCAGCAAGATCAGACGGGGGATGATGCCGTATCGCAGGCTGTACTGCGAGTTCTGGAAATGGTGGCTGGAGCAGGTGGGAATATGGGAGCTCGGAAATCTGTACCCGAGCGACTCCGAGCCAATGGGGCTGAAGTGTTTCGTGGAGTATCTGGTGTGGCACCCAATACGGCTGAGTATTGGTTGGAGGCAACGGAACGAATTATGGATGAGTTGGATTTGACCCCTGCAGAGAAACTGAAAGGAATGGTGGCACTGCTACGCGATGAAGCATATCAGTGGTGGCTCACAGTTTGGGATGGTGCCACAGCTGAGGATCTCACTTGGGAATATGTTAAGGCGGCATATCAGAAGAAGTATGTTGGAACCAAATATACTGATGCGCAGAGGAAGGCATTTCTGGGGCTGGTTCAAGGGAACAAGTCCGTAGCAGAGTACGAAGCTGAATTCCTGAGGTTGAGCCGGTATGCTCGAGGGGTAGTGGCTACGGAACATGAGCGATGTGTCCGGTTTGAGGACGGACTAAGGGATGACCTGAGGTTGTTAATCGCTCCACATCAGGAGCGGGAGTTTTCTGCATTAGTAGAGAAAGCTTCGGTAGCTGAAGGGATTAAGGATGCTGTGAGGCAGAACACGGATCGGAATAAGCAGAAGAGAGGATTTGGGCTGTCGGGATCGTCTGGGAATGTTCAGAAGAGGCCTAGAGTTGATGGGCCGCGAGGTCAGCAAGCTGGTACTGGAGGGCAATATCGTACTTGTGATCAATGTGGGAAGAAGCACTTAGGAGAGTGTTGGAAGAAGACAGGAGGATGTTTTAAGTGTAGGTCAAAGGACCATATGATTAAGGACTGTCCTATGAGGCCAGATGGAAATCGACCGGTAGCTCATAATGTTAATCAGGCTGGAAGAGGTAGACAGCAGCCTCAGCGGGGCCGTGGTCCGAATGGCCGAGGTAATGGTGCTGGAAGAGGACATGGAACACCTGGCAGAGGTGCTGGTAATATGGAGGCAAGACAATCGGGCTTGGTATATGCAGTTCGTCGTAGGGAAGATGGAGACGCGCCGGACGTCATAACCGGTACGTTCCTTATTTGTGGCAAGCCTTATTTTGCTTTGATTGATGTGGGCTCGACCCATTCGTATGTTGCATGTAGAGTAGTGGAAACTCTAGGCATAGCCTCTGAACTTTCTGATAGGGAGATGACTGTAGTAAGCCCACTAGGTCAAACTGTAGTGGTGAATAAGATGTTTCGAAAAGTGCCTCTAGAAATTCAAGGAGTAGTATTTTCTGCTGACTTAATGGAACTACCTTTCGGAGAATTCGATCTTATACTCGGTATGGACTGGCTAGTGGAGCATCGAGCTATATTGGATTGTGCCGCTAAGTGGATGGAGTTAAGGACGTCGGAGGATGAGGCAGTAGTTATGATAGGAGAAAAAAGAAACTACTTGTCTAACGTAGTTTCAGTGCTAAAGGCTGATAAGATGGTTCGGAAAGGATTCATGGCATTCTTGGCTTTCGTTAGTGCATTGGATATGAAGGGAGAAGGTGTTGGTGGAGTTCGAACCGTAAGGGAATTTGTGGATGTCTTTCCGGAGGAATTACCTGGAATACCCCCGGATAGGGAGGTGGAGTTTGGAATTGACTTGCTACCTGGTACAGCTCCTGTGTCAATCGCCCCGTACAGAATGGCACCTAAGGAGTTGGTTGAGCTCAAGGCTCAAATCCAAGAGTTGCTTGATCGTGGGTTTATCCGCCCCAGTGTGTCTCTATGGGGAGCACCGGTCTTGTTTGTGAAGAAGAAGGACGGAACTATGCGTATGTGCATAGATTATCGTCAGTTGAACAAGCTGACCATTAAGAACAAGTATCTTTTTCCAAGGATTGACGACTTGTTCGATCAGCTTAAGGGGGTAGTGGTTTTCTCGAAGATAGATCTAAGGTCTGGATATCATCAGCTTAAGGTGAAGGAAGTGGATATCCATAAGACAGCTTTCCGGACAAGGTATGGGCATTTTGAGTTCGTGGTAATGCCATTTGGATTGACGAACGCCCCAACTGCGTTCATGGATATGATGAACCGGGTTTTTCAACCATACTTGGATCGGTTCGTCGTTGTGTTCATCGACGACATTCTAGTGTACTCCAAGTCTGAGGAAGAACATGATGAGCATCTACGGATTGTGTTGCAAGTGTTAAGGGAGAAAAAGCTCTATGCCAAATTCAGCAAGTGTGAATTTTGGCTTAAGGAGGTGGCGTTCTTAGGACACGTAGTGTCTGCAGAAGGAATAAGGGTGGATCCTAGGAAGATTGAGGTGGTGTTAGATTGGAAAACACCTAAGTCGGTGGCTGAGGTTCGCAGTTTCTTGGGATTGGCAGGCTACTACAGAAGGTTTGTAGAAGGATTCTCATCAATCGCCATACCTTTGACAAAGTTATTGAGGAAGGAAGTACCTTTTGTTTGGACGGATAAGCAACAGGAGAGCTTTGAGAAACTTAAGAGGGTTTTGACTGAAGCTCCAGTTTTGAATCAGCCTGAGGCTGGGAAAGATTTTGTGGTGTATTGTGACGCTTCTCATACAGGATTGGGATGCGTACTGATGCAAGATGGGAAAGTAGTCGCTTATGCGTCTCGGTAATTAAGGCCACATGAAGTTAACTACCCAACGCATGATTTGGAACTGGCGGCAGTGGTCTTTGCTCTTAAGGTGTGGAGGCACTATCTCTATGGAGAAAAGTCAGTGATCTACACAGACCATAAGAGTCTTAAGTACCTGTTGACTCAGAAGGAGTTGAACCTGAGACAGCGAAGGTGGGTGGAGTTACTGAAGGACTACGATTGTTCTATAGAGTATCATCTGGGCAAGGGGAATGTAGTGGCGGATGCCCTAAGTCGGAAGGTTGTATCGGATCTGAGGGCGATGTTTACACACCTGAGCTTGTCTGATGATGGAAGTCTGCTGGCAGAGCTGCAAGTTAAACCGACATGGTTGAATGAAGTGAAAGAGGGACAATTGGTCGATGATGATTTGAGTGCTAAGCTACGGCAAGTACAAAATGGAGAGTTGGAAGATTATAGTATTAATGACGAGGGAATATTGTGCTTCAAGGGTAAGGTTTGCATGCCGAAGAATGAGGAGTTAAGGCAGAGGATTTTTCAGGAATAGCGTAGTAGCCCTTATGCTATGCATCCTGGAGGTAGTAAGCTGTATAGAGATCTACGTGAACAGTTTTGGTGGCCTGGTCTTAAGAAGGAAGTTACAGAATTTGTTGGCAAGTGCTTGACGTGTCAGCAAGTTAAGGCTGAACACCGAGTTCCGTCAGGATTACTTCAACCGATAATGATTCCGTAGTGGAAGTGGGAGCGAATTACCATGGACTTCGTTAGTGGGTTTCCCCTTACGCCTACTAGGAAGGACTCGGTATGGGTGATAGTGGATCGGTTGACAAAGTCCGCGCATTTCATTCCAGTGAAAGTTGACTATTCTCTGCAAAAGTTAGCGAAATTATATGTGGCAGAGATTGTAAGGTTGCATGGAGTTCCGGTGTCAATCATTTCAGATAGGGACCCAAGGTTTACGTCTCGGTTTTGGAAAGCTCTACATCAGGCTTTAGGCACCAAATTGGATTTCACTACGGCTTTTCATCCACAGTCAGACGGGCAATCTGAACGAGTAATCCAAGTGTTAGAGGACATGCTGAGAGGCTGTGTTATAGACTTCAGAGGAAGTTGGGAGGAATATTTGCCTTTAGCTGAGTTTGCCTACAACAACAGCTATCAAGCCAGTATTCGGATGGCACCGTATGAAGCGTTGTATGGACGGAAGTGTCGCACACCTACGTGTTGGACAGAATTAGGAGAACGTCGAGTTCTGGGTCCCGAAATTGTGGTAGAATTAGAGGAAAAGGTTGAGATAATTCGGGCACGGTTGAAGGAAGCATCTGATAGGCAGAAGTCGTACGCGGATCTCAAGCGGAAGGAAATAGAATTTGATGAGGGAGATCAAGTGTTTCTTAAAGTATCGCCTTGGAAGAAGGTGATGAGGTTTGGTCGCAAAGGGAAGTTAAGTCCAAGGTTTATAGGACCTTATAAGGTTTTGAAGCGAATTGGACCAGTGGCATATCAGTTGGAGTTGCCATCGGAATTAAAGCAGATGCACAACGTATTCCATGTTTCCATGCTACGTCGTTATCGATCGGATCCATCTCATGTGGTTCCGGTTGAAGAGGTGGAACTAAGGCCAGATTTGTCCTACGAGGAGGAGCCGATTCAGATCTTAGACCGGGATGTGAAAGTACTTTGGAGGAAGTCAGTTCCTCTAGTCAAAGTATTATGGAGAAATCATGGATCGGAAGAAGCTTCGTGGGAGCCGGAAGAAGCAATGCGACAGCAATACCCTCACTTATTTCAGCCAGGTAATTTCGAGGACGAAATTATTTTAAGGGGGTAGAACTGTAATATCATGGATTATGGCTTGTGCATTTATGCTTAATTTTATGAAATAGCATGTATTATGTGTTATGAATGTGTTATGTGAATTTTTTTAGAACCTTGAAATGTAGGAGAAATGCCTTAGAAAATATTAAGTTTTAAGTTTAAAAGAGGGAACTGAAGCAAGGTGGCCTTAAGAGAAATTGTAGGTGAAATATATCACACAAATGGGCTTGGTAAAGTGTTTGTAAGGCGCCACTTAGGGCCTTAGTGTGTAACGCCATATGCTAGGGGGAAAGGGCTTGTGTTCGAGCCACAGGGGGAGCAATAAGGGGAATTTTTATTTTTTTATTGCAAGGAGCTAAGGCGCCGCTTAACAGCAGTTTAAGAAAATGTGTAGGGGATTTATGACAAACATAGCAGCTTGGTAAAGTGGCTGCAAGGCGCCACTTAAAGCCCACACAAGTGACGCCACAAGCAGGTGCTAATGGGCCAGGGTTCGAGCTACAAGGGAAGTAAAATAAAAGTTTTATTTTACAGCAGAGAAGAGTAGTAATGGACGGCATTAGAAGACTTAGGAATGAGTTTAAGATGTGCTTAAACTCCTTGGAAATTTCGGCTAAAGCATAAGATAAATAAGGATTTATTTTTATATTTTTTTTTGATGAAGAAGAGATAAATGTGGATTATTTTTATTATTTTAAATGAAGTGATAAGGAGGAAATCAAGGAATAGCTAGCGTTTGAATGCTAGCCGAATTTAGGAGGGGGAGTAAGTAAGGCATTCGGCCATACTAAGGGGGATTTGTGCCGAAAAAATTATTCTCTTCTCATCTTTTCTTTTGTGCCGAAATTCTCAAAGAAATCAGCTCGTGTTTTTTTATTTTCTTCCTTTTTGCTATTCATCTCCATAGGATGAATCTCCTCAAACTTCTGTTCTTCTTCTTTCTCCAAATCAATCAAAAGTCAAATCTCCCTAGTATTCTTCAAAGCCGAATCCCTCTGAGGTGTTAGGCAAGGTGCTGTCGATTTCTTCTATATAAGGGTAAGATCAAATTCGATTTCTATTCTTTTCTTTTAGGCTTGTCGAAATCTAAAGACTAACTCCTATTTTTATTCTTTGACCGAAATCTTAAGGAGAAATTTCGGGATTTGTCTGCTATTGTCGACTACAAGGGAGAAGGATATTCCGGGACTTTTAAGATCTAAGGTAAGGCATGTATAGCATTCGGCCAAGGGTTGTTTACTTGGGATTAAATGTTAGAACTTTATCTAACATGTACCTATAGGTATTTCGACATCTCCTCAAGACAAGTGACAAGTTTTCAGGATTCCAAATCACAAGGTAAGCATTTATGTACATTCGGCCAAGGTCTATTAGTGATTTAAGATCTAATTCTTATTTACTTAAAAGCCGAAAACTAACCAAGTCGAATGATCTAGCATTGGCCGATTGAAGGAAGGAATAACACAAAGTTTTCAGGATTTGATTAGTAGTGAAATCAGCACCAAGGTAAGAATTTGATTACAATAATCCTATTGGGATTTGGTTTTGTGGCCGAATGGTTTTTATTAAATTTCTAGTGTTGGCCGAATGTAAGAGTTAAGGATCTAAGACGTTAGATCGAGGTTTCGGGATTTCACTGAATTCGCTAAGTATACCAGGTGTGTACCCCACACTAATACTTAATAGCTTTATGGTTATGTTTTAAAATGTGATTATTAGAATGTGAAAAATTAAGGCTAAAGTACCTTGCATTGGTACAAAGTACTCAGGTATGTTTTCCTACTCCTACTATGAGTATGACTTGATTTGTTATGGCACCTATGTGCACCTATAAGAATGTGAATATATAGAACATGGCATGTTAATGTATGAATTGTATAACATGGGCATATGGGTGATTATGAAAGGGGAAGTGAATGTGGTGGTTTTATACCACGATATCCGAATGTGGTGACTTTGGTCACATTATCTGAATGTGGTGTCTCATGACACAAAATATTATCTGGTGGCTATGCCACGAATTTTATAAGGGCGATGAGCACATCGACTGCAGTGACTGCCTTCGATGGTGTGTAGCGGATGGAGGGTTGACTTAGTAGTCCCCACAGTGTGCAGGTTGGTACGAGTGATGTGTAGCGGATGGTAACTAGGCTTGGGTTCGGGATTTGCATCATTATCTATGTTTGAATATTTGTATGTATGATTTTTTATGCCATAAACTGTTGGGCCTTAGTGTTGGATGTACACGTTGAGTCTGTTGGACTCACCCCGTTGTGGGAATATTTTTCAGGTGATGATCAGTGATGGACCGGGTCGGCAGGAGCTTAGTGGTGGCCATGCTCAGCACGAATTTTATCATTGGGACATTTTATTTTATTTAAGTACTTTAAATTTATTTTGGGTTTGTTTTTTATGTAATAAGGCCATAGTATGAACTAATTTATGCATGCATGATAATCATTTTCTTATGATACGAATTTTTTATCAAATTAAAGACTAAGTAAATTTTATTTAAGAATGAACTCTAAACGTTTTGACACCTAAAAGAAAATGATTTCTAATTTAAAGATAAGACCTAAAACAAATTCGGCATATCTTTTAACTTAAAGTTTTGAAACTTAACAATGAAATTTTATAAAAACTTATATTTCAACAATAAACTAGTTTCAACTTGAACCCAACCCAATTCGAGTTTTCTCCCGAAATCACTCAAAGTTTTACAAAGAACCAACGAATTTGAACCGTTTTTACTCGAGGAACATACCAGATCTGGCCGAGGCTCGTGGGCCGGGTTTGGGGTGTTTCAGTTTATGAATATGACATACTGCATACACGTACTATTTATGACACGATATTCTGCATAAGGGTTGGGATTTTGATTTGGAGGAAGCACTGTACTAGATTACACACTAAGTTCTTGTAACTCACCCTTTTCTTTTAACTGTACAGGTAATCCCTAGCCTTAGAGGATTTGGAGCTGTGAGGAACTTGGAGGTGGCCACATGTTCGCGAGTATTTTGATTTATACCTAGTTTTTTTAAAATTATGTAGTTTGGGAGATATTTATGTAATAAGGCCATTTGAGGTTTTTAACTTTTATTTGGTTTTAACTTTTTACGTTAACCTGCTAGATTAGGAAATACAGGTTTTCAAAACATTAACTGTTTCCAAAGAAAATCACGTATTTTCAAATTTTAAAGTTTACAATTAGAAAAGCTTCCGTTGTTTTTAATCCAGATTAATAAACTTGTAATAAATGATATGACCAATAAGTGATTAACAAGTTTTGATTTTACAACCCCAACATTTTCGATAGTAATTAGTTTTAAAAAGGATTTAAAACTTTAGTCACGAATTTTCATCAACAAGACCTATTTTCAAATCAGCACTTCAATGTGACACGTCAGATCCGGTCGTAACGTCTAGGTCGGGTTTGGGGTGTTACATTTAGCGGTATCAGAGCCTAGTTGCAAAACTCGGCTGTGGAATGTGTTTTTGAAATTTTACCTAAAATTGTCTGAATTTTGGTTTTGGAAAGAAAATCGAAAGGTTATTACTAAAAATGTGGCACACCGAGTCTCCGGCGCCAAATCTGTAAGTTCTCTGACACTGTTTACTATTATAGACTGAAATATTATACTGAGAAACCACTATATATAGTAGTACTATGCTCAAACTCTTGTGTTAGGGTAAACTGAGACTGTAGAAAACTGAAAACAATAGTGAGATATCACAATCTGCGAAAACAAAAACTTTAAATACTGATTTTCATAAAACATCCATTAATAATTACTGGAATTATGAAATGATTCATGAGACTTTTAAAACTGATAATACTTTGTATCGATATGAGCACAAGAGGTACTCACGGAAGGGGTACACGAGGCTGCGGTAGAGGCTGAGGTACTAGGGCTGGGTCTTCAGCATTGGATCACATACAGGTTAGGGAGGCACCAGCCTCACCAGTAACTGAGACAGGGTCTCATGACCGAGCAGTTGGGGATGATGCTCTATCCTAAGCAATGCTACGGGTTCTCGAAAGGGTTGCTGGAGTAAGTACTGTGTCAATAGGCCGAGGGTCAATTTCTGAGCGACTCCGATCTAATGGAGCGGAAATCTTCAAGGGTGTTTCTAGTGTAGCCCCGAATGTGGCAGAGTATTGGTTAGGAGCTACCGAGCGGACAATGGATGACTTCTGCTGTACTGTGGAACAAAAATTAAAAGGAGCAGTGTCCTTACTACGAGACGAGGCATACCAATGGTGGCTTATAGTAAGAGAGGGTACATAGACTGACCACTTGATGTGGGATTTCTTCAAGACGACCTTTCAAGGGAAGTATGTGGGAGCAAATTATGTGGACGCCCGAAGGAAGGAATTTCTGAGTCTGACCCAGGGGAATAAGACAGTGGTAGTATATGAGGCAGAATTCTTACGGTTAAGTTGTTATGCTCGCGGTACAGTCACAACTAAGTATGAACATTGTGTACGGTTTGAAGATGGCCTCCGAGATGAGTTACGTGTGCTGATAGCTCCGTAGAGGGAGCGAGATTTTGCTGCCCTTGTTGAGAAAGCAAAAATTGCAGAGGATGTGAAGCGCTCTTAGCGCCAAAATCGTGAGAAAGATAAGGGTAGATTCAAAAGGGATTCAGGGCCCTCAGGTTCTTCTGGAATGCCTATAAAGAAGGTCAGGTTTGATGGGTCAGTTTAAGCAGTTCCTGTCACCATGGTTAGACCGCAGCCTTGCGCAGATTGCGGAAGAGCTCACCAGGGTGAGTGCTGGAAATGAACTAGGGCGTGTTTCAGAAGTGGGTCCATGGATCACCAGGTCAAGAACTGTACTTAGAGGCCTATTCAGATGCAAGCCACAGGTCAGGGCCATGTTCAGCTAAGGAGAGGTGGTCAGCAGCCACCGAGGGGCCATGGTCAGGCCAGAGGAGGAAATGGTTCGGGACGAGGTCGTGGAGCACCGGGCAGAGTTGCTGGTAACACGGAGGCGAGACAACCAGGTTTGGTCTATGCTGCTCGTCGCTGAGAGGATGGCGACGCCCCGGATGTTATAACCGGTACGTTCCTAATTTATAATGTACCATACACAGCTTTAACACACTCGTATGTTGCATGCACTGTGTCTGGGACGTTGGGTTTTCAGTTTGAAATTATTGATAGTGAGATGACTGTGGTAAGTCTACTGGGACAGTCGATTAGAGTGAATAAGTTATTCCAAAACGTGCCTCTAGAGGTCCAAGGGGTTGTCTTTTCGGCGGATTTGATGGAACTGCCGTTTGGTGAATTCGATCTTATATTGGGAATGGATTGGCTAGTGAAACACCGTGCGAATTTGGATTGGGCTGTTAAGCGGATGGTGTTGAGGTCTGTTGAGGATGGGGAGGTGGTTGTGTTAGCGGAGCGAAGAGATTATCTGGCCAATGTAATCTCAGCATTAAAGGCCGAGAAACTGGTTCGCAATGGTTGCGAGACGTCCTTAGCTTATGTCAGCAGTTCTGATTCTAAGGGTCCTTCTGTTAGAGATGTTAGAACTTTTAAGGAGTTTTCGGATGTATTTTCTGAAGAGCTTCCTGGGTTGCCCCCAAATCGTGAGGTCGAATTTGGTATTAGGCTTCTACCGGGAATAGCTCCGGTGTCCATCGCCCCTTATAGGATGGCACCGAAGGAGTTGGTAGAGTTAAAGGCTCAAATTCAAGAGCTACTGGACCGGGCATTCATTCTTCCGAGTGTGTCTTTATGGGGAGCACCAGTGTTATTCGTGAAGAAAAAGGATGGATCCATGCGCATGTGCATCGATTATGGTCAACTGAACAAACTGACTATTAAGAACAAGTACCCTTTACCGAGGATAGATGATTTGTTTGACCAGCTGCGAGGAGCTTCGATTTTCTCCAAGATAGATCTTCGATCTGGGTACCATCAGCTAAAGGTTAAGGAAGCGGATGTGTATAAGACTGCGTTCAGGACTCGTTATGGTCATTACAAGTTTCTGGTAATGTCGTTTGGGTTGACGAATGCACCAGTTACTTTCATGGATATGATGAACCGAGTATTCCAACCCTATTTGGATCGATACATACTGGTGTTCATAGATGACATTCTGGTGTATTCCAGAACCGAAGAGGATCATGATGCACATCTTCGAATTGTTTTACGAATTCTGAGGGAAAAACAGCTATACGCAAAGTTCAGCAACTGTGAGTTCTGGTTGCGAGAAGTGACATTTTTGGGTCACGTGGTGTCTACCGAGGGGATTAGGGTTGATCCTCGAAAAATTGAAGCCGTATTGAATTGGAAACCACCAAAGATTGTATCTGAGATTCAAAGTTTTCTAGGTATGGCTGGATATTATAGCCTTTTTGTTGAGGGGTTTTCACTGATTGTTGCACCCCTAACTAAGTTATTGCGTAAAGGGGTACCATTTATTTGGACCGATAAGCAGCAGGAGAGTTTTGAGGAACTGAAGAAAGTTATGACTAAAGCCCTTGTGTTAATACAACCAGAATCTGGAAGGAATTCACTGTCTACAGTGATGCGTCGCACACTGGATTAGGTTGTGTGTTGATGCAAGAGGGTAAGGTGGCTGCATACGCGTCTCGTCAACTGAAGCCTCACTAGGTGAATTACCCCACTCATGACTTGGAGTTAGCTGCAGTGGTATTCGCACTGAAGATTTGGAGGCACTACTTATATAGTGAGAAGTTTATTATTTACACAGATCATAAAAGCCTCAAGTACCTCCTTACTCAGAAGGAGTTAATGTAACGCCCCAAAAATCCCAAACTTTAAATTTCTGTGCACTGAGGTTGGTATGTATGAGTAGCACTTAGAATATTAATTTTAAGGTATTATCGGGATTATTTGAAGTCTTAGAAATTGGGATGACCATAGGGAAAAATTTATTTTTTCTTGCTGTAGTGGACCCTAGTCTCAAGCATTAGGCCTCTTAAGCAGATTAAGGGGAAAATAGGACACAAGTGGGCTTGGGGTCCAGTGGCAAGGTGACGTCACTAGGGGAGCTACAGGGTGGCGTGAAGAGGTCCAAGGTTCGAGTAGTGATAAGGTGTTTTAGAGTGTTTATTTTGCATAGTGGACGACAAGAGTTGTGTGGAGTTTGGACTCTTTTGTTGAAGTGTTTGAATTGGTCTTGTAAGCTGATAAAGGAGGGAATTTCAGATGAGATAAGGGAGATGTCATAGAGAAAAATTAGGAGATGAGAGGCGGGAAGAGTTGGTGCCGAATTGTTTCTGTCACCATACTAGTCTCGAAAGCCGAAAGCTTCCTGGGCCGATTACTCCTTGGGTAAGTACTTAGTCAATTTTTCCTTTAGTATGTTCGGTAAAAGCCGAAGGGCTATCTAACTTCTCATCATCGTTAACCTGGTATTAACAAGGGTAGGATTCAGAGATCGCAAGCGTGGTAAGGATCGTTAGCAAAGTGGTAAGTGTACTCGTCTCAGTTATGGATTAATGGATGGCCGAATGTAGATATGGCTTATAGGGGTGACTTATGTGAAAAATGAGTCACTCAATTTTGATGATATATGTTTGGGTGCAGATCTAGGGATATTCGCGAATAAGAGCTAAGGAAGGGCTACTAGAATGTGTGGCACACGGTAAGGTTACGGTGAGGTTTTAGTTTTTGATAAAGTGTCTATTAAGCCAAGATTAATCGTTAAGTGGTGACTATTGTAGGTTCGTGATTAAGGGGTTTATAGCATGCATTGTAACCAGGTTTGTACAAACACTATGCACACACGAAATCGACAATGCCAAAAAGTCGAAAAGCTGAAAGTGGCTAAATAAGCCCGGTGGGCCCTGAGGCTAAGTTTGATGAAATGGATTAATTTGATTATATGACTTGGGTCAGGCATGCATGTTACATGATCTGGATTTGTTTTGGGCCTAATGGGTCATATGACTGAGATTTGGGCCTAGTGGGCCATAAGAATGTGATGTGGCCATTATGGGTTATATGAACATGAAATGGGTTGATGGGCTTTATGGGGATGTAGACTAGTACGCTAGGGTTTTATGGACTTTAGGCTTGGTACTGAAGAAATTTTAAACCGCATAAGACTTTCTAAAAATTAAACATGTCTATAGACAAGTCGCTAGGTTAGAGTATGGTAATGGGCATGTGCATGTCTAGGATTGGATCTAGGGAGAGCTTGGTACTGAAGTGGCCCTAGCTGCCCACCTCCTCTTCTCTAGAATCCTACCCAGTGCATAGTGTCTGTTCACTTTAGCCGCAAGAACTTGTTAATGGGCCAAAGTTCATAACTAAAACCCGAGAGGGACCAAATATCCCTAGATTTGTAAAATTACTAAAATACCCCTAATTTGAAAATAACCAAAATACCCTTAGTTTGAAAATTACCAAAACATCCTTAGATTTTTAAAATCACTAAAATAACCCCGAATTGTGAAATCACCAGAATACCCTTGGTTTCAGAATTACCAAAACATCCCTGATTTACAAAATTTCCAAAGTACCTCCGTTTTGTAAAATTACCTAAATCCCCTGTAGAGTAGATTTACGGAAATATCTTTGGGTTGTGAAATGACAAAAACACTCCAATGTGATGAGTATGAGTTTTGTGGAGGTTACTCATGTGCATGTTGCATTCATATAATATTCTGATTAGGATACATATGGGTGGGAATTATGGTACGGAGGAAGATTTGAGGATCACATGGTCGCTTGACGACCATGGATCCACCGGTGGCTTTAAGCCCATTATATGATTAGCAGCTTTGCTGCAACGTTGAGTAGTGCTGCTGTGAGTGCTACCTTTGGTGTGTAGAGGATGGGTGGGTCGATTTAGAAATCCCCATAGGTGTGTAGGGTTGGAAGGGAAATGGTGTGTAGTGGATGGATTTTTGGGGAGGGTTTTGCATTGCCTTGTTTTGCATATGATATGATATGATATGATAGGATATGAAGTCATTGTAGGCCAAGGCCCAAGACCACCGATTTTGATAGGGCTCAGGCCAATGTGATAATCATATATTGAATCGAATGCCAAGGGTTGTACACACTGAGTTTCGAAACTCACACCCTTTATTTAATGTTTCAGGTGATCCTCAGTAAATGGCTCGACGTGGGAGAGGACTCGGAGATGGCCACACTACAAGATGATGTTTAAATTTTATTTATTTGTTTCAAAAGACATAGTTTTAATTGCTTATTTTCGTTGGATGTAATAAGGCCTTGTGCTCCGATTTGACTTTAGATTTTGGGTTTTGTTGTTTCAACGGTTTACTTAATTATTAAACCTGAGTAAATTTCTTACGTTCAAACTTGGTTTCCGAAGTACTTAAAATTATAAAATGGGTTTTTTTATTTACTTAACAAGACTCAAGGATTTTGAGCTTTTGGGCCTTAAAATTTTAATTAGCAAAATCATTTGAATTATGCCTTTGATGTGACACGCAGGATTCGGGCTTACCTTCTTGGCTGAGTTTGGGGTGTTACAGTTAAATCTTAGGCAACGAAGATGGATAGAAGTGCTTAAGGATTACGATTGCTCGATCGAGTACCATCCTGGTAAAGCGAACGTAGTAGCTGATGCACTGAGCCGTAGGGTTGTATCAGATTTGAGAGCAATGCTTGCTTGTCTCAGCCTATTTGAATATGGTAGTTTGTTGGCTGAATTCCAAGTGAGATCGACCTGGATTGATCAAATTAAGGAGAAACAGTTGTTGGATGAATCGTTGGTTCCTCGTTTCCGATTGGTGGAGAAGGGGGAGACTGCCAATTTTGGGCTGAGTAGTGAGGGAGCACTATGTTTCCGTGGGATAGTTTGTATACTGAGAGATTCTGATCTGAGGCAATCTATCCTATGAGAGGCTCATAGTAGTCCTTATGCTATGCATCCAGGTGGGAACAAGTTGTAACGAGATTTGCGTGAACTGTACTGGTGGTCAGGGCTTAAGCGCGAGGTTACTAATTTCGTGGGCAAGTGTCAGACATGCCAGCAAATTAAAGCTGAGCACCAACTACCTTTTGGGTTACTGTAGCCAGTAAAGATTCCATTCTAGAAGTGGTAGAGGATAACCATGGATTTTGTAAGTGGGCTACCCTTAACGCCGTCTAAGAAGGACTCGGTATGGGTTATTGTTGACCAACTGACTAAAGCTACCCACTTTATACCGGTTCGCACTGATTATTCGCTGCAGAAGTTGGCTAAGTTATACGTGGCTGAGATTGTGTGTCTGCATGGGGTACCAGTGTCTATCATTTCGGACAGAGATCCTAGATTTACATCTCGATTCTGGAAAAAGTTACACGAGGCCTTGGGTACAAGGCTGGACTTTAGTACTATAACAGCCTGATTTAGGGCTAGTCAAAACAATGGTTTTGGGACCGCTAAAACGAGGTCGAGGAAAATTATTTTGATGTTATTTTATGTGTTATGGTATTATTATAAGGCTATGTGAAAATTTTGGTGCTTTAATTTGAGCGATAGCATGCTTAATTGTGACAAAGGATTAAATCGCATAAAGTGCGAAAGTTCCATTACGAGTGGTAGAGGTGTCTAATAGCCAAAGACTGCCAATTAGAGGTCCTTTAAGCTATATTAGGCCATTAAACTTGTGATGGCCAACCATATAGGGGCTAGGGGGACAAGATTTTTAATGTTGGTCAAATTTGGTGGAAATTAGGTGATAAAAATGAATAAAATAAAATGAATAAAAGATGTTATCATCTTTTACTATTCACTCTTCATCTTCCACCAAAAATTACAAGCTTAGAGGGATTTTGAATGCTTTAAAATTTCAGCCAAGATATCTCCCTACAAGTAAGTGATTTTGGTGGTGTCATTTGATAATTTTTGTACTTTTGGAGTCCTCAAAGCTTAAGCTAGCTAATGAGGGGACTAATTTGTGATATGGTTGAAAGTCTAGGAACTTGCCATGAGAATGGTTATGTTGTTAGCTGAGTTTTTATGAAATAAAATGAATGTTTGGGAGATGAGAAACAACTTTTTTGAAAGGTGTTAACATGAAAACACATAATTAGGACTAGAATGTAAAGAATGAATTTGTGTCATAAATGCATGAAATAGATGGAATTGTGAGTAGTTGTAAGAGAAATAAATGTTCAGCTAGGCTTGTCTAATGAGACAATGTATTGAAAAATGATTTACGAGCCTAGGGGCAAAATCATAATTTTGCCATAGTACAAGGGCAAAATGGTCATTTTTGCCTAAGTGTAGATTTTGATGCATTATCATCATAGAATGATCTAAATGAGTGAAATTTTTAGTTATAGATCAAGAAGAGCGCGGAATCAACCTTGACCGTAGGAAAGGCAAGGTTATGGATTAAACCACAAATCGAAACGTTTTGCACCGAGGTAAGTTTATGTGTAAACGATGCATTTTATATATACATTGTTGTTGCTAATTAGTGCATGGCATAATTGAGAACATGTATGATTCAAGTGGATTGAATGTGGTAGTTATTGAATAGCTCTCATATGAATGATGGAATGAATATGTAAATGTGTAATATCAATACTTGACGGTGGGCTAAGTGCGATACCACCTTAATACTTAATTACGATGGGCTATGTGCGATACCACCGTAACTATCCTTTTGGTGGGCTATGTGCGATACCACCCTAATAAAGACTGATGGTGGGCTAAGTGCAAAACCACCGAGTGATTGAATTATGAATGGTTGATTAAGAAATTGTGATGTATTGTAATATGTGATATTGTGGTGCTAAGCGCAGGGAAGCATGTTAATGAATGTAAGCATTAAGCTTGTGATATGGTTGGAAGGTGGTAAGGGAAGAAATGAGTAAGCATGACTATAAATATGGATTGTTCTTGTTTAGTATGTAATGTTATATATATTGTTTAGCACATACTATAATCTTATTTGTTTACATCTAAACTTACTAAGCTCAAAGTTTACTCCCCTTTTCTTTTCCCTTGTCTTATAGAGTTAAAGAGTCGGGTCAGGATACTAAGATAATTGGAAGACCGCCCAAACTATCAGCTCACCTCGGTATATCTAGACTTAGTACATTTGAGTATGGCATGTATAGGGACTAGACTAGGTATATTGTTTTGTTATTTTAGCCAAGAGTTTGTTGGCCCCCTTGTTGAGAAACGCTTTTGTATATAGCCATAGTTGTTGGATCTTTGTTATATATATATATATATGAAAATATGAAGTTATTCATGGAAGTTTATATTGAAAAATGTGAGTGTCTAGTGATATGTTGAATGGATTCATGTTGTGTGAGCTAGAGGGATGAATAGATCTTGGCAAATAGCCTTGTTCTTGTCCACACTGGAAGGCAAACGGGCGTGTGTCTATGCCTTGTGTGACACACGGTCAGTCCCATGGGTGTGTGACCAGGTCGTGTGTCCCCTGCATGTTGGTGTCGTAAGTCAATGTCGACCACGGGCTAGCCACACGGGCATGTGCCTAGGCCGTGTGACCTTTATAAGGTTACTGACGTCACAAACAGAATACCCAAGTTTTTACACACGTCCAAGGACACGGGCGAGTCTAGACCGTGTGGAGCACATGGATCAAGCAGACGGGCGTGTGTCCGGCCGTGTGAAAACCCCTGTAGGTTCGAAATGAAAATAAATCCCACATGGGGTAGGGACATGGGATTCTGTGGCCACACGGCCTGCCCACACGGGCGTGTCCCATTTCACACGGGCGTGTGGCCCCTGTTTAAGTGAAAAAAATTTTAGTTCGCAAAAGTTTCTGATTGGTTTCCGAAATCCCTAGTAAGTATGTTCAAGGCCTCGTAAATCCGTAGTGAGATTCATATGAAGGTGAAAGAGGTATTTTAGGGACTAAAGTTACTTGGTCAAGTGAGTTGAGTCCGGTAATACCTCGTGCCCAGTTCCGATGTCAAATACGGGTAAGGGGTGTTACATTTAGTGGTATTAGAGCTATGGTTTAGTCGATTCTCGGACTACCGTAGCTTGTGTGGGAGTCTAGCTATACATGCCATAAATGAATAATGATAGTGTGATGACTTTTGACAATTTTATACTTTGTTTTATATAGTAAATGGATCCCGATCAAGCGACTGCTGATGACGCAGCTAGTAATGCGCCAGCTCCCGCGCAAGGGACCGCGCCTGTTCAAAGTGGACCCGAGACTAGTGGTGAAGGGGAAGAGGCTCGGTAAGCCTTTCTCCAAATGATATGTAACTGGTTCTCAGAGTATGTGCGATATGTGCGAGCAAACCCTCATGCTCAACATCCTCCACCCCATCCTATACCTCAGTCAGTTCTAGTGGCTCCTCAAGGTATAGATATTGTGAGGATAACCAAGCCCCTGGTAGACAAAATTCGGAAGCAAGGGGCTAAGGAGTTAGAGCTAATATAGATGATGACCCTAAGAGGGCGGAGTTCTGGCTTGAGAACTTAATGAGAGTGTTTGATGAACTCTCCTGTACACCGGAGGAGAGCTTAAAATGTACCGTGTCCTTGCTAAGGGACTCGGCATACCATTGGTGGAAAACGTTGACATTAGTGGTTTCGAATGAGAGAGTGACGTGGGACTTCTTTTTGGAAGAGTTCCGAAAGAAGTATATATGTCAGCAGTTTATGGACCAGAAACGGAAAGAATTCCTTGAGTTAAAGCAAGGAAAAATGACTGTGGTAGAATATGAGCGCGAGTTTGTTAGGCTCAGCAAGTATGCACAAGAGTGCGTGTCTACAGAAGCTTACAAGAGGTTTGAAGATGGGCTAAATGAGGATGTCAGACTTTTAGTCGGGATTTTAGAGCTAAATGAATTCATGGTATTGGTGGATATGGCATGTAAGGCCGAAGAATTGAATAAGGAAAAGAGGAAGGCTATGAGTGAGGCCCGGGATGCAAGAAAAAAGGCCTATGAGTAAATCCTACCAAGGTCAATCAAAAAGGTCCAAGGAAATGAACCCTCGGACAACTACATCAGTTGGATATTCACATCAAGACCGATGTAACACCTACTCAGTCTTGAGAGTTCAAGCCACTACGATGGCAAGTGTGGGCAATCCAAAGTCTAAATTGGAGTGTCCAAATTGTGGAAGACAACACACGGGAGAGTGTTGTGGAAATAATAGAAACTGTTACAAGTGTGGCTCACCCGATCATTTCATCCAAAATTGTCCTGAGAGGGATGACAAGAAAAGGAAGCAAGAGATAAGATCAAGCAATGTATCTTCAAGGGGTAGGCCACAAAGGAACCCGAGGAGTGGGACTAGTCGTAGAAGTGCGTCATGAGACTCTACTATGAGACCGGATAGTCGGGCACCTGCAAGGGCCTATGCCATTCGCGCTCGCGAAGAGTCATCATCTCCAGATGTAATAACGGGTACTTTTTCTCTTCATGACACCTTTGTTATTGCTTTGATTGATCCAGGGTCTACCCATTCTTACATTCTCATAAGGTAAACATGTGTCGATGAGATTGTGCATAGACTACAAACAACTCAACAAGGTGACGGTGAAAAATAAGTATCCTTTACCAAGGATAGATGATCTATTTGATCAACTGAAGGGAACTACGGTGTTCTCCAAGATAGACTTGAGGTCTGGCTATTACCAGTTGAGGGTTAAGGAGCAAGATGTGCCGAAAACTGCATTTCGGATGAGATATTGCCATTATGAGTTTCTGGTCATGCCACTCGGTTTAACGAATGCTCCTGCAATTTTTATGGACTTAATGAACCATGTCTTCAGACCGTATTTGGACAATTTTGTGGTTGTCTTTATTGATGACATGTTGATTTATTCTCGGGATGAGAGTGATCATGTAGAGCATCTGAGAATTGTCTTACAGACTTTAAGAGACAAGCAGTTGTATGCTAAAGTTAGTAAGAGTGAGTTTTGGCTTTGAGAGGTAGGATTCCTAGGACACATTTTGTCGGGTGATGGTATTAGAGTTGATCCGGGAAAAATCTCGACTATTGTGGAGCGAAAACCGCCAAGGAATGTGTCGAAAGTCAAAAGCTTTTTGGGTTTAGGGGATACTACAGGCAGTTCGTAAAGGGATTTTCCATGATTGCTACCTCGATGACGAAACTGTTGCACAAAGATATTAAGTTTGAATGGACTGAGAAATGTCAATAGAGTTTTGAGAGATTGAAAACATTGTTGACTGAGGCGCCGGTTTTGGTTCAACCAGAATCAGGGAAAGAGTTTGTGGTCTACAGTGACGCATCGTTAAATGGTCTTGTTTGTGTTTTGATACAAGAGGGTAAAGTAGTCGTTCATGCCTCGAGGCAGCTAAAACCACACGAGAAGAATTATCCGACTCATGATTTGGAGTTTGCTGTGATTGTTTTCGCATTAAAGATTTGGCGACATTATTTATATGGTGAGAAGTGTTGAATCTTCATGGATCATAAGAGTTTGAAGTACTTGATGGATCAAAAGGATTTGAATTTGCGAGAAGGGCGGTGGCTTGAATTATTGAAGGATTATGAGCTAGTAATCGATTACCATTCGGGGAAAGCGAATGTGGCTGTGGATGCCTTGAATAGGAAATCCCGGTATGCTTTGAAAGTTATGAGCACGAGCTTAGCATTGTCTGATAATGGTACGATATTGGCTGAGTTGAGGGCTAGGCAGCTATTTATACAACAAATATGTAAGGCTCAAAAGAATGATAACGAGATGCAAGCTAAGAGAGCTAAGCGTGAATCAGGAAGTGATTCTGAATTTCGAGTGAGTTCGGATGGTTGTTTAATGTTCCATGACAGGATTTGTGTACCTAAGGATGATGAGTTGATTCGAAAGATATTGAATGAAGCATATATTGGTTATTTGTCAGTACATTCGGGCAGTACGAAAATGTACAATGATCTGAAGAAATTTTATTGGTGGCTGGGTATGAAAAGAGACATCTTTGAGTTCGTGACGAGATGTCTGATTTGTCAACAAGTGAAAGCCGAGCATCAAGTACCTTCTGGATTGCTTCAACCAGTGATGGTTCCCGAGTGGAAGTGGGATCGGATCACCATGGATTTTGTAACGGGGTTACCTATGACTCCGAAAAAGAGAGATGTTATGTGGGTTGTCGTTGATAGATTAACGAAGTTGGCTCACTTTATACCGGTGCATGTTGATTATTGACTGGATAAGTTAGTCGAGTTGTATATTGCAGAGGTGGTGAGGTTACATGGAGTACCTGTATCTATTATCTCGGATAGAGATCCGATATTTACTTTGAGGTTTTGGAAGAAGTTGCAGGAGGCCTTGGGCACAAGGTTAAATTTTAGTACTGCATTCCATCTGTTATCAGTTTTGGAAGATATGCTTCGGTGCTGTGTATTAGAGTTCGAAGGTAGTTGGGAAAGATACCTACCTTTAGTTGAATTTGCTTACAACAATAGTTATCATTCGAGTATACAGATGGCACCATATGAAGCCCTTTATGGTCGTAAGTGTCGGACTCCCTTGTATTGGACCGAGCTTAATGAGAAGCAAATTCATGGGGTCGACTTGGTTAAAGAGACCGAGGAGAAAGTGAAAGTAATCTGGGATAGTCTGAAAGCTGCTTCAGATCGACAAAATTCGTATGTAGGTTTGAAAAGAAAAGAGATTGAGTTTAAAGTGGGTGACAATGTATTTTTGAAAGAATCCCCGTGGAGGAAAATATTGAGATTTAGTCGAAAGAGGAAATTGAGTCCGCGGTTCATAGGGTCGTATGGGATTACCGAAAGGATTGGGCCAGTGGCATACCGGTTGGCTTTGCCGGTTGAGTTAGAGAAACTACACAATGTGTTTCATGTATCGATGTTAAGGCGTTATCGCTCCGATCCTTCGCATGTGATTCCTCCAACAGAAATTGAGATACGGTCGGATATGACATATGAGGAGGAGTCGATTAAAATCTTGGCTCGAGAGGCGAAATAGTTGTGGAATAAGGACAAAGCCTTAGTAAAAGTGTTATGGCAAAAACACGGTGTAGAAGAGGCTACGTGGGAACCGGAAGAAGCCATGAGAGAGCAATATCCAAACCTTTTTACTGGTAAGATTTTCGAGGGCGAAAATCTCTAAAGGAGGGGAGAGTTGTAACAGCCCGATTTAGGGGCTAGTCGGAACAGTGGTTTTGGGACCACTAAACTGAGGTCGAGGAAAACTATTTTGATGTTATTTTATGTGTTATGGTATTATTATAAGGATATGTGAAAATTTTGGTGCCTTAATTTGAGCGATAGCATGCTTAATTGTGAAAAAGGATTAAATCGCATAAAGTGCGAAAGTTCCATTACAAGTGGTAGAGGTGTCTAATAGCCAAAGACTATCAATTGGAGGTCCTTCAAGTGATATTAGGCCATTAAACTAGTGATGGTCGGCCATATAGGGGCTAGGGGGACAAGATTTTTAATGTTGGTCAAATTTGGTGGAAATTAGGTGATAAAAACGAATAAAATAAGATGAATAAAAGATGTTATCATCTTTCACTATTCACTCTTCATCTTCCACCGAAAATTACAAGCTTAGAGGGGTTTTGAATGCTTTAAAATTTCAGCCAATATATCTCCCTACAAGTAAGTGATTTTGGTGGTGTTATTTGATAATTTTTGTACTTTTGGAGTCCTCAAAGCTTAAGCTAGCTAATGAGGGGACTAATTTGTTATATGGTTGAAAGTCTAAGGACTTTTCATGAGAATGGTTATGATGTTACCTGAGTTTTTATGAAATAAAATGAATGTTTGGGAGATGAGAAACAACTTTTGTGAAAGGTGTTAGCATGAAAACACCTAATTAGGACTTGAATGCAAATAATGAATTTGTGTCATAAATGCATGAAATAGATGGAATTGTGAGTAGTTGTAAGAGAAATAAAGGTTCAACTAGGCTTGTCTAATGAGAAAATGTATTGAAAAATGATTTATGAGCCCAGGGGAAAAATCATAATTTTGCTATAGTATAAGGGCAAAATGGTCATTTTTGCCTAAGTTTAGATTTTGATGCATTATGATCATAGAATGATCTAAATGAGTGAAATTTATTGTTATAGATCAAGAAGAGCGTGGAATCAACCTTGATTGTGGGAAAGGCAAGGTTACACATTAAACCGCAAATCGAAACGTTTTGCACCGAGGTAAGTTTATGTGTAAACGATGCATTTTATATATACATTGTTGTTGCTAATTAGTCCATGGCACAATTGAGAACATGTATAATTCAAGTGGATTGAATGTGGTAGTTATTGAATAGCTCCTATATGAATCATGGAATGGATATGTAAATGTGTAATATCAATACTTGACGGTGGGCTAAGTGCGATACCACCTTAATACTTAATTACGATGGGCTATATGTGATACCACTGTAACTATCCTTTTGGTGGGCTATGTACGATACCACCCTAATAAAGACTGATGGTGGGCTAAGTGCAAAACCACCGAGTGATTGAATTATGAATGGTTGATTAAGAAATTGTGATGTGTTGTAATATGTGATATTGCGGTGCTAAGCGCAGGGAAGCATGTTAATGAATGTAAGCATTAAGCTTGTGATATGGTTGGAAGTTGGTATGGGAAGAAATGAGTAAGCATGACTATAGATGTGGATTGTTCTTGTTTAGTATGTAATGCTATATATATTGTTTAGCTCATATTAAAATGTTATTTGTTTACATCTAAACTTTTTAAGCTCAAAGCTTACTCCCCTTTTCTTTTCCCTTGTCTTATAGAGTTAAAGAGCCAGGTCGGGATACTAAGATAATTTGAAGATCGCCCACACTATCAGCTCACCTCAGTATATCTAGACTTAGTACATTTGAGTATGGCATGTATAAGGGCTAGACTAGGTATATTGTTTTGTTATTTTGGCCAAGAGTGTGTTGGCCCCTTTGTTGAGAAACTCTTGTGTATATAGTCATAGTTGTTGGCTCTTTGTTATATATATATGAAAATATGAAGTTATTCATGGAAGTTTATATTGCAAAATATGAGTGTCTAGTAATATGTTGAATGGATAAATGTTGTGTGAGCTAGAGGGATGAATAGAGCTTGGCAAATAGCCTTGTTCTTGTCCACACGAGTAGGCACACGGGCGTGTGTCTAGGCCATGTGTGACACACAGCCAGTCCCATGGGTGTGTGACTAGGCCTTGTGTCCCCTGTATGTTGGTGTCGTAAGTCCCACGGGTGTGTGCCTAGGCCGTGTGACCTTTATAAGGTTGTTGACGTCACAAACAGAATACCCAAGTTTTACACACAGGCAAGGACACGGGCGTGTCTAGGCCGTGTGGAGCACACGGGCCAAGCACACGGGTGCATGTCCAGGCCGTGTGGAGCACACGAGACAAGCACACGGGTGCGTGTCCGGCCGTGTGAAAACCCCTGTAGGTTCGAAATGAAAATAAATCCCACACGGGGTAGGGACATGGGCGTGTGTGACCACATGACCTGCCCAAATGGGCGTGTCCCATTTCACACGGGCGTGTGGCCTATGTTTAAGTGAAAAAGTTTTAGATCGCAAAAGTTTTCGGTTGGGTTTCGAAATCCCTCGTAAGTATGCTTAAGGCCTCGTAGATCCGTAATGAGATTCATATGAAGGTGAAAGAGGTATTTTAGGGACTAAAGTTGCTTGGTCAAGTGAGTTGAGTCCGGTAATGCCTCGTGCCAAGTTCTGGTGTCGAATATGGGTAAGGGGTGTTACAAGTATGGCTTTTCATCCTCAGACCGACGGTTAGTCGAAGAGGATGATACAGATATTGGAGTACATGTTAAGAAGCTGTGTAATTGAGTTCAAAGGTAATTGGGAAGACTACTTGCCGCTAAAAGAGTTCTTATATAACAACAGCCACCAATCCAGTATTCAGATGGCACCCTACGAGGCGTTATATGGTCGTAGGTGTCGCACCCCTACCTGTTGGACAGAACTTGGTGAGCGATGAGTTTTGGGGCTAGAGTTAGTTTCTAAAACCAAAGAAAAAGTAAAGCTAATTCGAGATCGGTTAAAGGAAGCATCAGTTAGGCAGAAGTCGTATGCAGATTTAAAGTGTAAAGAGATAGAGTACTCTATGAGGGATTATGTCTTTTTGAAAGTCTCACCATGGAAGAAGATTCTCAGATTTAGACGGAAAGGCAAATTGAGCCCTAAATTCATCGGACCTTACCAAATATTAAAGCGAGTGGGACCGGTCACATATCAGCTTGAGCTACCTCCTGAGTTAAACCGAATACATGATGTGTTCCACGTCTCTATGCAGAGGCGATACCGCTCTGATCCCTCACATATAGTGCCGGTGGAGGAGATTGAGGTTAGACCTGATCTGACTTTTGAGGAAGAACCGGTGCAGATACTGGATCGTGATGTTAAGGTATTAAGGAGGAAATCTGTTCCTTTGGTCAAGGTGCTTTGGCGTAATCATGGTACTGAGGAAGCCACGTAGGAGCCTGAGGAGGCGATGCAACAACAATATCCTCACCTTTTCTGACCAGGTAAAATTTCAAGGCCGAAATTTCTTTTTAGGGGGTAGAATTGTAACGCCCCAAAATATAGGGTCTTTAATTTTTCATGTTCTGACAAAATTGCTTGTCTGCTTCATTGGCTAAGTGTTTTGGGTATGTATAGGGGTATTTAGGAAGCCTGGGTTCAAGTATGGCCTTTGGCAAAATTTTGATTTTTGCTCTTTCGGAAACCTAGATGTTAGCTCAAAGGGCATATATATTAAGTGTGCTTGGTTTGTGACACAAGGAGTCTACTGGTAAAGGTGGCAAGTGGCGTGTAGAGTGTTCTTGTGGTTTGAGGTTCGAATCCCATGGCATGCAATAAGGAGGTTTTATTTTATGTCTCTGTGGCGAGAGAGGTATAGTTGGACTCAAACTTTGCAGAGGTGGTTGGATACTTGGTCATCAAATTTGAATGAGTTTGAATGGGAGGTATGGAGTGAATCTAGGAGGAATCGGTGGAGACTTTCAAGGAGTTAGGATGTGAGGGGAGTCTTGACCGAATGGGAGAGCTTGAGTAGGGGATTTCAGCTAAGGGAATTTCATTTGTGCATTTTCGGCAACTTTGTGAGAGGATAGAAACCGAAAATCCTCTCTGCAATTTCAGGTTTTTCTCTTTTTCATTTCGAGATTTGCTTCTTTTGTGGCATCTCGTGCAACATTTTTTACCATTCGGGTCTTTTCTTTTCATTTTTATTCTCAATTGCTGCCCACTTTTTGCCGAAACATAAACATCAAGTGCCTAGTTCTGATCATTCTTTTGAAGTCTTTCTCTCATCTCTTCTCTAATCGTTTTCTGCTATAGTCGACCCTCTTTTACTTCCATCTTTTCTTTTTTTCAAACTTTGTTTTTCCCTTCTCTGTTAGGCCGAATCTTCATACTCTCTCCCTCTCAAATCTCTTTGTTCTCCGTGGTTAGGGTTGAACCTTCTTCACTGACTACTGCCGAAATACGTTGGTTATCGATATTGGTAAGGGGTTACTACAACCACTTTATTATTTCGTTCTTAGTAAAGATTTCTTTTGACTCTATTAACAAGCTTCAGCTTTCTCTTTTGATTTTCTCCTGGGGGCCGAATGTGTGGTTGTTTCTAACAACTTTTGTTATGCCAAATCATGTTAGGAGGGGGAAATCGCCCTTGATCAGCAGGGAGGCTCTAGTATCTATTAGTTCTAGCAAGGTGAGTGGTTGTGAATTAAGCAAATAAAGGTGCTGGATTAAGAGTATGCAGTAACCGAATGTATGTAATGGTTATTCGGCTAAAACTGTAGATAGGTAAAATGCCTAAAAGCAAGAAATATGATGTATGATGCCACACGAGCGTGCGATCATGCCTGTGGTAAACCGAGCCTATGAACATGGGCGTTAAACCCTAGAAGCCACCACGAGCGTTCTCGTGGGCTTAAGTCGTAATAGGCCTCGATGGGCTGAGTTAGGCCATGTGGGCCCAATGGGCTCATGGGCCCCACATGGGTAAAATCCACGGTAAGTGAATAATAATGGATTGGGCTGCGAGGTTCGCGTAGCCGTGACGGAATATGGGCTGAACGGGCCACACGAGCGTGTGGGCCCACTTGGGCCAACTAACGGGCCTTAGGCCCAATTACACTATTTTGGCCATATAAGTTATTCGAGTCGTTGGAGACGACGGTAGGCCTTTGGAAAGGTCGTAATCTATACCAAAATACCCTCGAAGGGTAGAATTACCAAAATACCCTCGAAGGGTATAATTACCGAAATACCCTCGAAGGGTAGAATTACCGAAATACCCTTAAAGTGTAGAATTACCGAAATAACCTCGTAGGGTAGAATTACCAAAATACCCTTGTATGGTAGAATTACCGAAATACCCTCATAGGGTAAAATTATCGAAATACCCCTGAGGGGTGAAATTACCGCTTTACCCCTAACTGACGAAATGACCATTATACCCCTAGTGGTAGTTTAGTTGATGTATATATGCTATCTATATGACTGTTTATGAATATGACATACTGCATACACGTACTATTTATGACACGACATTCTGCATTGGGGTTGGGATTCTGATTTGGAGGAAGCACTATACTAGTGGCTCTACCACGTTTTTACTATTCTAGTGGCTTGGCCACGTTTACTGTTATTAGCAACTTTGTTGCGTTACTATTAGCAGCTATGCTGCGATATTGGTGTGTTGGCTAGGTGGGTCGACTTAGTCCCCACATGGTGTGTTGGTTGGTACGGGTGGTGTGTTGGCTGGATTGGGTTGGGTTGCATCTCTGCTCTGCACTGTTATTACTTTGGGCTTAGACCCACTCTGTTACTGTATAGGGCTAAAGCCCAGATTGTATTGTTACTGAATAGGGCTCAAGCCCAGACTGCTACTGCATGATAGGGGATTTCACACTGAATTCTTGTAACTCACCCTTTTCTTTTAACTGTACAGGTAATCCCCAGCCTTAGAGGATTTGGAGCTGCGAGGGACTCGGAGGTGGCCACATGTTCGCGAGTGTTTTGATTTATACCTAGTTTTTTTAAAATTATTTATTTTGGGGAGATATTTATGTAATAAGGTCATTTGAGGTATTTAACTTTTATTCGGTTTTAACTTTTTACGTTAACCTGCTAAATTAGGAAATATGGGTTTTCAAAGCAATAATTGTTTCCAAAGAAAATCAAGCATTTTCAAATTTTAAAGTTTACAATTGGAAAAGCTTCCGCGATTTTTAATCCAGATTAATAAACTTATAATAAATGATATGACTAATAAGTGATTAACAAGTTTTGATTTTACAACCCCAACGTTTTCGATAGTAATTAGTTTGAAAAAGGATTTAAAACTTTAGTCACGAATTTTCATCAACAAGACCAATTTTCAAATCAGCACTTCGATGTGACACGTCAGATCCGGTCGTAACGTCTAGGCTGGGTTTGGGGTGTTACAATTCATATATTAATTATATTCTTTCCAAAAGAATATTAATTTCCATGTATTATATATTTTGACCGAAATTAATTAATATAATTGTTTATATTAATAAATTAGGTAAAATATATGCAATTAATATTTTGTATGAATCAAATTCATATATTAATTATATTCTTTCCAAAAGAATATTAATTTTCATGTCTTTTATATTTTGATCGAAATTAGTTAATATAACTGTTTATATTAATAAATTTGGTAAAATATACAATTGATATTTTGTATGAATCAAATTCATATATTAATTTTATCTATGTTCTCTATTTGTGTACAATAAGTTTGTACATATAATGTGTTTAATATCTAATTATCAAATTAAATTAATTCAACAATTAATTTAATTCATGTGACAACTAAGGGCTAGTTTGGCAATACTTTTGGAAAATGCTTTTGAAAAGTGCTGTGAAAAAGTGCTTTTGAAAAGTTTGGTTTAAAATTTGAGTGTTTAGCATTGCTGTCAAAAAGTGCTTTTGAGAAATAAAATATCCATTTTAGACATGTTATTATCAAGTAACAAATATGCATTTAAATAATATTTAAATTAGTTAATATTATTATATTTTAGTAAAAATATAAAAAAATTATTATAACTTTTTGTTAATAGTTTAATATATGAAATATAAATTTTAAATATTTTTAAGCAATAAATATTAATTATTTATAAAATTTAATTAGAATATATAAACTATATTTTAAATATTTAAATATAACCATTAAATATTTGTAATTAGTATTTTAAAAATATTTTTTTATTTTTAATTAATGATTTCAACACATTTGTATTAAGCACCAAGGGAAAAAAAGGAAAGTACTATGTTATTGGAAGGGTGAAAAAGTAATTAAGCATTAAAAGTGCTTTTGGGAGAGAAAAAGCTAAAAATTTTAACTTCTCATTTTCAGAAGTGCTTTTCAAAAGCACTTCTGAAAAGCTAAAAATTTTAACCAAAAGCAGCTTGTTTAGCATAACTTTTCTTCTAAAAGTGCTTTTGGAGCCAAAAGTACTTTTTTTATGCACTGCAGAACAGGCCCTAAATACAATACGAAATGTATTTGGGTTCTGTTCATTTCAACTATAGGGTGTGACCCTATAGGCTTTTGTAACGTTAGTAGTAATACTAGAACGTTTCTAACAATACAAGCAATGAGTGGCATCTAGCAATGCATCATTGCCACCCAAGTTAGAAGAAATTGTGATTCGACATAACATTTGTGATAATCTTTTCATGTATTATATCATTTTATCCTTAATATCTAGATTGGACACAACTTATGGAATCGTCACACTTGTATAGTCCAATATCATATTTCTTGATTTTCTGAGCAGACTACAATAAACAAATAAGTTTAATATCTCATATCAACTTATTTGAGCATGACCATGCATTTCTAGTCTCACTCCATGAAGAGACCTAAGATATTGCTCCCATTATGTAAGAGTGATAAATCTTATATTGGTCAACCATATCCTACTACATGGATTGTGATATATCCAACATCAGTCTTTATGGTTCAACTTGTTACGATAGACGTTTTGACTATATCAAAATATATGACTTATGATGTTGGGACAATGATGATCTTAAGTCTGAGAATCATATACATAGTTATCACTATGAGTAATAGAGTGACTATTACACAATAATCCAAGAAACATACTCATAGCGGGTCAGTCCAATATGTTGTTCTTTAATACATACTCATGTATTGGTTTTGACATCCCTATGCCAATGACAACTATTTGTCATCAATCAACTATACATCAGTCTCAATGCATTATTGTTGTCCAAGCCCACATGATACTTGACTTTTATTTATATTCACAGAAAAAGAAACTGAAATAATAATGGCAATGCCTTATATTGCTAAACAAGTTAAACTGAGTATGTGATTACAATCATATCATGATTGGTCTTTGCTCATACTCTAACTATATCGAGAGGGTACAAGGAAAAATCTAATAGAGGCTTTGCCCAAACTAAGGTCTAATCTGGTTCTCTACGCCCAAGTTGTTGTATGCCCTTTATATCTGAGCTATGTAAACTTTAACTGTTTTCAGAAGGTCTCTACCAAATCACTGAACTTTAATGTTTACAATCCTGAGGGAGAAGACTGGGAAAAATTGCAGAGGGAATGGAAGTAATCAACCAACTTCTTCATTCCCACAGAGCCCAAAGTAAAGGATGAGGAGGAAGACTTAGAGAATTCAGTTGATCTAGAAAAGTTCCCTCGAACAGGCGAAGCCCCTCATAGAGCCAACTAACCCGTCAGTTGAGGAAGGAAACTGAGAATTTTTTATTTTGCTGTATTTAAATTCCCTCACTCCTTTTTTTACGAACTTTCTTATCCCTTTAATGAAGTTATTATTTTCCTTCTCAACTATATCACTTACCCTAATATAAACAATATACCAAAGTATCTACCACACATAAAAGTCTTTAACTTACTTGAGGGACTAATCTAGGTTTGACGTATTATGCATAAAAGGTTGACTCTTACTTAACTTTCAGATGATCGACTAAACCGAAATCTTTGATACTAATTAAACTGTAACACTCTATTCCCGACCCGAATTATTGATAAGTCTAAATTATATAGACTTTTATAATACCTTTTTACTTAGAATTCATGCAAATCTCGAGCATTTGGATTGCTAATTATGTAATTTTTGTTCATATTGAGACATTGGGCATAATTTAAGTAAAGTTTGTAATTTTACATAATTAGGTGCTAATTTTACGTAATTTCATTGAATTATGCTACATGATAATTTCTTTGTTAAATTGTTGCAATATGGACCATTAAATTACTCGATGTTGGGAGCAATTGAAGAAACATATAAGTGAGTTGATTATCCAATACTTTGGACGACAAAGAAGATGAATTGGGCTCAGAAATATTGCTTTGACCCAACTTGAAGATGGTTGTTGATAAACTGTAATATATACATATTTTAATCCCACATTTGGCATACTTTTGGATGATTTATCCCTTGAATTGTGGAATTTGATGCTCCTAATCCTTTAACTTCATGTTTTATACTTAGGAGAGCATGAGAGGATGAAAAGAACGAGAAACGGGACAAAAACAGAGAAAATGGGCCAAAGTAAGAAATCAACACGGCCTGGAGTTCACCACACGGGCGTGCCACTTTAGCAGACTTGAACACGGCCCTGGGCTCGATTCACACGGGCGTGTCCCTGCCGTGACCCGTTTTAATTCCATTCGGAATAGGACACTTGTGGGCCAAGTAAGGCATCCTGAAAGCCTATATAAACACCCTAGAGGGCAACCTAAAAGGGGAGTTTGACAGAAGGCTTCTGTCAAGGCTTCTGACGAGAAGCGAAGCCAGAGAGGGCTGAAATTAGGGAATTACTCGAAGAAAGCCTGTTGATCCATCTCAAAAGCCGGAATCACGCTCAAGACTGAGGATTTTCCCTTCAATTTCCTTCAGGGGATTTTAGGGTTTTTCTTTATGTTTTGTTATTTAATTTCTTCTGAGATGTATTCTTTTATAAACATGAACTAAACCCCTCAAATACCTGAGAGGGATGAAACTTAAGACGGATCTTGTTATTGTTTTCTAAACTATATGATAAATACTTGATTTGTTCTTAATTATGTGTGCTTAATTCTTGCTTTAATATTCCAGGATATTGATTCAAGTATTGATGTGCTTATTCAGAGGAGCAAAAGTCCCTATTTAAGAGTAGATCTAGCATAATTAAGCAGAGCTGATCGCACTCCTAAAGATAGGACGACGAAAATCTATCCGATTATGGTCAAACCTAATATGGGAGTCCATAAATCGAGTTAATGCAGCACTAGTGGTTTTAATTAGAAAGAGATTTCAATTAATCAACTTAGGGTTGGATGTTAGTAGCCTCAAAAGAGGTATTAATATAAATTAGGGAATCCTACGGATCAAGTCAAGTGAATAAATCGTCCGGTTCAGAGTTAAATAACAAGTGAAGTCTTGGTGGATTCTTCCTCGGGTATTGTCTTAATCAATTGATTTTCTCAAAAATATTTTCCCAGTTCATTCTCTGTGTCTTGGCATCCTTGGCTTAGGAATTAGTTAGATAAACATCAATCCCTTTTATTTTAGGCTAGATAATAAAAAAGAAAGTCAGTACTAGTACTTTTGGTTCCCTTGGGTTTGACATTCCGGTCTTGCCACTAAGTTATACTACTGTTCGATAGGTGCGCTTGCCTCAATCTTGATGATAGTTAGTTTCTAGGCTCGATCATTCATTATATAAATATTAAAACTCTTAGACACGATCAGTTGTTGAAAGAGAATTAAAATTCCTTTCAATTGGGTTGCCAAAACTGTCCAATAGAGGGATAGAAGCCCAAATTCGGCAAGGCATCAAGAGTAGCCCAAAATCAACTTTGGAATAATTGAATTAAAGGTCCTTACATTATAAAAAATCAAAAATTAACCCCCAACTAATGCCTTTATTATCGTCTAACCCGTTGTATGAATCAAGCAAGAATCAAGCTTAAATCAAGCAACCATCAACCCATCGTGCCACATTTTAGGGCTTGCCATGCAAGGGAGCTTATCAAAGGATGTGCATGCTATTCTTAGCAAATTTCCAAGCCTCCCTTCAAGTATAAATAGGCCATCCCATTTACCATTCATATCATTCATCATCCTTCAATCTTATTCATTCCACACATCTCTAAAGTCTAATCTTTCTCTTCTCTCTAAAGCTCTCCATTTTCCCCTTTCTTTAGCAAGCATTTCCTTGAGAAAAACCTCTCTTGGCCGACCAACTTGAGGAGCAATTTATGAAGAAGCAACCTCAAGAATTGGAGGAAGCCACCACGATTTGTCTTCGGGGAATCGTCGAACTCATCAAAGAGTTTCTTCTTCCTTTATCTTTTCAATTGTTCTTAGTTGTTCAAACATGATTGCAGATTGTTTAAATTTTTTTCCATTAATGATGATGACTTAAATTTGTTTTAGCTAGAATAATTGCAATGATTTGATTAAATTCATTTGATTCATGTTTATGTTGTTTTGTGCCTCAATTGTTCATGCTTCCAATTAAAATCATTCATGTTATTCATGCATTAAAATATTTTTGGATGCATTAGAATTAGTCGCTTAATCTTAATCAGATGGTGTTAATGGACACAATAATTGGAAGGTACATGCTTAATTTATATCCTAATCAGAATAAATTAAAGGTTCGTAATAATCTAAGAGAACTTATTACCATGTATAACTTTAGGGTTTATGTGGTTAAATTGTTTTAAACCTAATCCATCCTCGTTACTTCACAAAAATTCTAAGGAATCTTTAGTTAAATACGGACTTAGAAATATACATGTTTTTCTAAATATAAGACTTCGAAAGAACTTATATTAGATCCCAAGTTAATGACTGATCGAGTTGCCATGGAATATTTTCTGAAACATTGTTAATCATGATGAAGAATGATGTAACATCCCGATTTTGGGCCTAGTCGGAGCAGTGGTTTTGGGATCACAAATCTGACACAGTAAAATTCATTTTTATTATATTTTTATGGTCTATGGTTTTATGGAACGATTTCGTGAAAATTTTGTTCAAAAATTTTGACGTTTGGGCACTCAATTTAGTTAAAAAGACTAAATTGCAAATGTAACACCTCAAACCCGACATAGACGTTATAGCTAAATCTGGTGATGTCACATGATAGTGCTTTAGAAAACGTAATTAAAATAAAGCCATTTTCGATATCTTAGGTTATCGTCAAAACGTGTCGTTTATTCATTCATTATCCATTTTCAAAACATTATACGTTGCGAAAGCTTTTAAAATAATTTGCGAATTCGTGTGTATTTGATAAAACATTTGTTTATTTTGAAAACTCGCGTCTTATCCTACTGCTAGCAGTTTATAAAATAAAAATCCCAAATTTTAAACAAAAATCCGTAAAGGCCATGTTACATAAAACTCCTGAAATATAATCAGAACCATAAATAAAAGTAAAAACTGTTAAAGGTCCAGAACCGCGGTCACCACCAAGTCCTCTGCCGCACCAATCCATCTACTGTTAGGGATTACCTGAACAGATTAAACAGAAAAGGGTGAGTTTTTGCAAACTCAGTGTGTAATCCCCACAGAAAACATACACACAGTAATATCATATAACAGACATAAATTCACTGTTCATGTTTGAGCCCATTACAAAAACGGTGTGGACCTTAGCCCACTCAGATACAGAATCAGAAATACTCAAAGGCCTTAGCCCCTTTCAGACATAACATGCAGATTAGATAGAATAGCAGAATCCTACCCACCAGCCTCTACACACCAACTCCTTCCAACCCTACACCCCGATAATAGGCTTAAGAACCTTTCAGACACTTCCTCCAAATATTATCACCCCACCCCGATGCAATGCAACATAAATAATATGACATGCTTTTATGCAAATAACAGTCCATACATTCAAATCAGTATACATGCTAAGTGTAACATGTTCAGTACAAATATCACATACTCAAATCACATAACTATGGGTCTAAGTACTGCTTACCGACCCTTCATTAGGTTCACAGTCGACTTCGGCGACCCATGCAACCTTTCAGAACATTTCAAGTAAATGGGCTCACACGCCCATGTGTTCTGCCCGTGTGGGCCCACATGCCCGTGTGGCCCACACAGCCCAAATTGGCCTTGGACGTGTGGATCACACGGCCTAGCCCAGAATCCCACACGCCCGTGTGGTTCACCGGTGTAGGCCCACACACCCGTTTTGCCCAAACGACCCAATTGGTCGAGCCTATGTGTGGCACACGGCCATGTCACTCACGCACAGCCTGGCTCGTCGATTACACGATCGTGTCATGACTTACAGTCTTGCACACGGCCTACCACACGTGCAACCACACACCCATGTGGTGTCAACAGTAAGGTTTTTGGCTTTCACCGAAACCTCGTTTTTTGCATTTCCAAGTACACACCTGGTTCGATTTCAACGCGTAAGCACTCCCGAGCACTCCAAAACCTATATTCGACAATTGAAAACCCAATTTTAGTCACTTAATCCAAGTTGTCATAAACAGGTCAAACCTAAATCTCAATGAAAAGCCTTACCTTTGAGCGGATACTGACAAACACGTACTTAGTTGGCACAGTTTAGGAACCACGGCCACTTACAGCACTCCTAAACACAGAAATACTCCTCTTTAGTAACCATTTAAGAGGAACATATAAATTTAATCCAAAAACATAACTTATCGACCGCGCGCTAGCGTAGAGTGGAAGAGATGGAAACGGAAATAGAAAAGAAAGGGGTCTGGGAGAGCAAAATTTCGGCAAAGCCAAGGGGAAGTGGACGGTAGAGAAATTGGGGAAAAAGGAAAATGTAGAATTTTTTTTTTGTTGGGAAGAGGAAAAATGAATAGATTTTCTGATATTCCCCCTATCATCTCCCGAAATCTCTCCTTACTATCAGATTTTTAGTCCAACACAAACACTCGATATGTGACATGCAAAAATAATGCTCACGCAGAGATTCAAACTCCAGACCTCCACCAACCTCAACTGATAAACCGTAAAAGTAACATATTTTAAGCCCACATTTAACATGCTTTTAGATGATTTAGGCCTTGAATTATGTAATTTGGTGCTCTTAATCCTTTGTTTTCATGTTTTATACTTAGAAGAGCACCGGATGACGAAAAGAAAGAAAAACGGGCCCAAAACAGAGTAAATGGGCCATATCACGAAATCCACACGGCCTAGGCCCAAGACCACACGGCTGTGCCTCATCCAACAGCCTAGAACACAGCCTGGCCACAACTTACATGGGCGTGTGCCACGGAAGTGTCCCTGTCGTGACAAAGAGAAGTTTCACTCAGATTAGGATACTTAGGGGCGAAGAAACACATTTCGAAGCCTATATAAACACCCTAAGTAGAACCTAAAATGGGTAGACCCAAGGCTTTAGTCAGGGGGCGTTCAACTAGGCCAAAGAAGACAGATTTGTGGGGAATTACTCGAAGATAGCCAGTTGATTCATCTCAAGAAGCCGGAATTATACTCAAGACGGAGGATCTCTCCTTCAATTCCTTCAGGGGGTTTTAGGGATTTCTTATGTTTTGTTTTATCTTTTCTTCTAAGATGTTTTCTTTTATTGTTATGAACTAAACCCTCAGATACCTGAGGGGGATGAAACCTAAGATGAATCTTGTTATCGTTTGCTGAACTATATGATAAATATTTGACTTGTTCTTAATTACGTCTTCTTAATTCTTGTGTTGATATTTCCAGGATATTAATTCAAGTGCGATGTGCTTAGGTGGAGGAGCAAAAGTCCCTGCCTAAGAGCAGATCTAGCATAATTAAGAGTTGATTGCACGCCTAGAGATAGGGTGACGAGATTTTACCGGATTAGGGTGAAACCTAATATGGGACTCCATAGATCAAGTTAATGCAATTCTAAGGGTTTTAATTAGAAAGATATTTCAGTTAATCAACCTAGGGTTAGACGTTAGTCGCCTCGAGGGAGGGATTAATATAACTTAGGGAATCTTACGAATCAAGTCAATGAATAAATCATCTGGTTCAGAGTTAGATAACAAGTGCAATCTAGGTGGATTCTTCCCTGGGTATCGTCTTAATCAATTGGTTTTTCCTCAAGGTCATTTTCCCAATTTCATTCTTCTTTGTCTTAGAGTCTTTAATTTAGTAGTTAGTTAATTGAGATTAGATAAACAATTCCCTTAATTCTTAGGCTAAATAATAAAAAGAGAGTTAGTATTAGTACTTTTGGTTCCTTTGGGTTCGACATTCCGGTCTTGCCTTAACTATACTACTGTTCGATAGGTGCGCTTGCCTCAAATCATTGTCATAGTTAGTTTCTAGGTTCGATCATTCTTTATATAAATTTTAAGACTTTGATATCACATAAAACGACACGATAAAGTTTTTGGCACCGTTACCGGGGAACTAAAATATTAAGAAAGCTTAATTTTTATTACTTTAGCCATTTTTATTTTTTGCAATTTTTTATTTTGCTAATTTTCTTTCTTTTGTTCCTTTCAGGCAACTCTAGTTTATGACTAGAAGGAACCCGACAGGACCCCTACTTTACGACAGTGATATTGAAGGTACCGTTCACAAAAATCGCAGTGAAATAAAGCGAAGCTTAAACTACATAGAAGAAGAGTAAGAAGCCGAAATCAATACCACCAAAGAGATGGCTGAGAATAATCCACTACCTCCAGAGATGACCGAAAATCATGCTATTCGAACTATGTATGATTATGCTAAACCTAGTTTAACAGCAACTGAGTCAAGTATTGTTAGGCCTACTATTGCTGCAAAGAATTTTGAACTAAAACCTAACACTATACAGATGATACAACAGTTTGTTCAGTTTGATGGTTTGCATGATGAGGATCCTAACACACAATTAGCAAATTTCCTAGAATTTTGTGACACTTTCAAGATAAATGTCATTACTGATGATGCCATCCAGCTTCGGTTATTTCCCTTTTCTTTGAGGAATAAAGCCAAGCAGTGGTTGCATTCTCTTCCACGAGGGTTAATCACTACATGGGATCAAATGACCGAAAAATTTTTACTAAAATATTTCCCGTCGGCCAAAATGGCCAAGTTAAGGAATGATATCTCTTTTTTTGTGCAGATGGATTTAGAGACACTTTATGATACATGGGAGAGAAACAAAGACTTGTTGAGGAAATGCCCACACCACGGATTACCTTTGTGGCTACAGGTTCAAACTTTCTACAATGGTGTGAACCCTTCAACACGGCAACTAATCGATTCAGCCGTCGGCAGAACCCTGAACAATAAAACTCCTGAAGCAGCCTACGAGTTTATAGAGGAGATGCCATTGAATAACTATCAGTGGCAAGTTACAAGGACAAGGCCGGCCAAAGCAGCCGGAGTTTTCAACCTCGACGCAGTAACCGCGCTATCAAATCAGGTAGAGTTGTTACATAAAAAATTTGATGGTATATATGGTTCTTCGCAGGCACATCCAGTTATGCAGTGTGACGTAAGTGAAGGAGTGGTGAATCCTAAGTACCCACCTTACGGACAGGGCATGGAGAGCGAACAAATGAACTATATGGGTAACAATTTTCGATCTAACAATAACCCTTATAGTAATACTTATAATCCAGGTTGGAAGAACCACCCCAATTTCTCATGGGGCGGCCAAGGAAATCAAAGACAACAACCATCCCAAAACTTCCAACAACAGCCCTACCCACAGGAAAAAAAGCCAAACCTCGAGGAGATGCTGACAAAATTCATGGCAGCCACAGAAACACGTTTTCAGAATACTGAGTCATCCTTCAAAAATCAACTTGAAAAATCGACACGGGAGCTCAAGGATAAAATCGGGCAACTTGCTAATCAGATCTCTGAGAGACCACAAGGACACCTACCGAGCAACACCGAGACTAACCCAAAGGAGCAAATTCAAGTCACAACAGCTCAAGATAGTGAAGGGTTAGACGAGCCCAATTTAAGGCAAAAGAATGTGGTAGAAGAAGGTAATGTCGAGCTAACCCAAGAAAAACCAAAACTGATAATCAAAGAGTACCAACCTCGTATACCATATCCCGAAGCGATGAAGCAAGACAACACAGAGGAACAGTTCGATAAATTTCTTAAACTTTTAAAGAAATTACATATTAACTTACCGTTACTTGAAGCTCTTTCGCAGATACCAGACTCTAGGAAATTTTTAAAGGAGCTATTAACGAATAAACGAAAGTTAGACGAGGCATCGCATATGGAGCTAAACGCAATGTGTTCAGCCATGTTGCAGAATAGATTACCACAAAAATTAAAAGATCCAGGGAGTTTTACAATTCCATGCTTGATTGGTAGTCTATCTATTGATAATGCTTTAGCTTATTTAGGGGCAAGTATCAATGTTATGCCTTATAAATTGTTTAAACAACTAGGTCTAGGAAAACCCAAGCAAATTAGGATGAGCATTCAATTAGCTGATAAAACTATTAGAATTCCTAGGGGTATAATTGAAGATGTGTTAGTAAAAATTGATAAATTTGTATTC
Organism: Gossypium australe; assembly: GCA_005393395.2. Classification (NCBI taxonomy): domain Eukaryota; kingdom Viridiplantae; phylum Streptophyta; class Magnoliopsida; order Malvales; family Malvaceae; genus Gossypium; species Gossypium australe. The sequence continues at coordinate 99,285,058 of CM016617.1, forward strand.
CCAGTAGACTTTGTCGTTTTAGATGTTGATGAGGACAATAGTATTCCCTTAATTCTAGGAAGGCCTTTTTTAGCAACTGTCAGGACTAAAATTGATGTCAGTGCAGGTGAACTCATACTTTGTGTAGGTGACGAATCAATTAAACTTCAAGCTCTCAACTCGGCTAGGACATCAAGTGACAAAGGTGAGAACGTAAATTCTATTGATAAGCTTTCCACTAAACCTTCTTTTCACGAAGCACCACAGAACTACACAACCAAGCCGGAGTTTATACCTCATAACAACAAAGAAATAACTCACGAGGAACCACAGCTTTACATCGATGAACTAGAGGAGTGGAAGACACATTTAAGGGAGAAATCACAACTGCACAAACCGAAAGAATCCCTAGACGAGCTTATAGGAACACCAAATCACTTTAAAATAGGAGATCAAGTATTGATAGAAAAAGCAGATCTACGAATACCTCCTCCTGATCCCAACACAAACAAAGAAATCCCTTTTAAGGTGATCAATGTTTTCCCACACGGAACAGTCGAGGTAAGTAACCCTATTTTTGGCACTTTAAAAAAAAACGCTACTCGTCTTACACTCTATCATGATAATGGAACTGCTAGCATGAGGAAGGACTTTCAACTCCTCAAACCACCATGAATATGCAAATGAGAGGTAAGTTTAGCTTAAGACTATAAATGAGCGCTTCTCAGAAGGCAACCTGAGCACCAACCCCATTAACTTCTACATTTTTTTTATTATCTTTTCCTTTTAGCACCTAACTGTAAATCAACCAAGTGCATATTTCCCAGCCACACGGCCTTGCACACGACCATGGCCGTGGCCGTGTGGGTACACTAAATCTCCGTACTAACATGGAAAATATGGTACGAGTTAGAACAAATAAAATCTTCGAGTCACGGACTCCAACCACCACACCACAGGCATCGACAAAACCCCACGGCCGTGTGACTCGGCCGTGGACAATACTGTTAAATCACATACGGGCATGGGACCCTAACCACGGGTGTGGGAGAAATGAACGAAGCATAAACATGGCCGTGTGACACGATCGTGCGACTTGACACGCTCAAGGTACACGGGCGTGGGGATGTGTCAGACTTCAAACTTTCTTTAAAGCACCACCCCCTTCACTCCCCATTTACTCTGAAACCTCTCTTCACCCACACCTCTTTTATTCCTCCCTTTCATCTTTCTTCATTCTCACTTTTCCAACCCTTGACATCCACCATACCCATGTAGAAGAAGCGGAAGGAGCCAAGCACAGTCTCCCCAAGTGAGATCGATCTACATAAGTTTATGTCGTCCGCTTCGTCTACTCGACAAGCCAAGGGTCTTTGAGACAATTTAATTTTTCTTCTTCTTTACTCTTCTCTTTTATTTTCCTTCTCTTTGACTCTCTTATGCTTAAATTAGTTTATTTTATTTTAGTTTCTTAATTTAGGTTCTAAAGGCTGCTAGAGAATCACACCGGAACCACGACCACTACCTCAATGCAGACTTAGAGGTCACACCCACCTCGCGAACCATCCAACAATAAGGACTATTCGGTCCATTCATCTTTAATTTTAATTTTATTTACATTTCTATTTTCTTTCTCTTTATCTTTCTTGTCTTTAATTATATATTTAGTTTATTTTAAATGTATCTTAATATTCCTGGCTAATTCTCTATGAGCTTTCCAATTTCTTCATTTAGCACAGAGCTCGGTAGCAGCCACCACACCTCAGACCTCCCAACTCAAGGAAACCATCCAAATTCAGGAAGTTTAACCCCTCCCTTTCTCTTAAAATGCATATACATCTTTGTACATTGAGGGCAATGTACATCTTAAGTGTGGGGGGTGAATATTTATTTCGAGAAAGTACCTAACTTTCTGTATTATTCTCAAATCTCTGAAGGATATCTTGGCTTAAAGTAATTTTCTCGTATCACTAATTAGACTGAAATTCCTGTTGATTCATGATTTTATCGATATGTTTTGGATTAAGTCATTAATAATTGAGCATTGATGATTAAATTTGAAGGTAACTAGAGAATCAAACATGATAAGTCTATTTTTCAGAATTAAAATTTTGTTAGGTTGTCTGCCCGAATCTAATTATTACCTTGAAGTTTGAAATTTACAAGGTTGACATCAAATACCCATAATTTTTTGTGAGATTTTGAGCCTTATAGAGCATATATTCTTTTTCTTGCTCACTTTATTGATTATAAGTGTGTCAACATTGATTTGTTATTCTAGAACTTGCATCGATTATACTTGTCGAGACCACACCTTTGATTTGATATACAGAGATGATAAAGGCACCTAGGTTTTAACCCACTTACTCCACTAAAAGCCTACATTCACAATTAACCCCTAGTGAACCCCGTTGATCCTAACAAACCCCATTTATTGACTCACCTACTAATATTAACCCAAAACCCTTTGTATTTGTTATCATCATTCCTTTTGACTACCTTTATGTCGAGAATTGATTTGATCAGTTGCCTAACTATTTTATTTATTTCAATCATTAAATTTATCCTTTATTATGTACATTTGACTTGTTCTTTAAAAAAATGAAGTATATTCATTATTAGTTTGGTGATTAGGTAAGCTTATACATTAAGTTCCAATTATTGAAGAAGCTCATACTAGAGTATTATCAATAATAGTATTATTAGTTTCCTATTGATGTAATTACTTATATTCAGTTTGTTGTTCCTAGTTAGGTAATTTATCAGGTCAATCTCGATTCTATCCCTCTAATTCTGCCTTTATCCACACCTTTTACCCAAGCCCCATTACAACCATGTTAAAGACCTTTTGATTTGTGTGTCATCTCATATTATACTGGTGGAGATTTGATTCTCATGCAAGCCTATGGGATTAACTTTTCATGTTCGACTTTTGTGTGCTTAAATTCTGAACCTTAAACACTTTGAGTGATTTGACTGAATCTTTTGTGAGGATGTCAACTCTTGTTGATTGTGAATTAGATGTAATTAATTAGGTAAGGGGAAACATCTAACGTTTTTGGGATATAAATGTATGACTTAGATTGTTTGAATCTTTAGGACCCTCTGAGTTGAATAATCCATGTATGAATTATCTTTGAATTATGACATAACATTATTAATGAATATTATGAATCTAGGAAGTTCGTTTTAATTGTAGGTTGAGAATTTTGCTTGAGGACAAGCAAAAGCTTAAGCGTGGGGGTATTTGATAAACCGTAAAAGTAACATATTTTAAGCCCACATTTAGCATGCTTTTGGATGATTTAAGCCTTGAATTATGTAATTTGGTGCTCTTAATCCTTTGTTTTCATGTTATATACTCAGAAGAGCACCGGATGAAGAAAAGAACGGAAAACGGGCCCAAAACAGAGTAAATGGGCCATATCACGAAATCCACACGGCCTAGGCCTAAGACCACATGGCCGTGCCTCATCCAACAACCTAGAACACGGCCGGGCCACGACTTACACGGGCGTGTGCCACGGGCGTTTCCCTGCCGTGACAAAGAGAAGTTTCACTCGGATTAGGATACTTAGGGGCGAAGAAACACATTCCAAAGCCTATATAAACACCCTAAGTATAACCTAAAAGGGGGAGACCCAAGGCTTTAGTCAGGGGGCGTCCAGCTAGGCCAAAGAAGACAGATTTGTGGGGAATTACTCGAAGATAGCCAGTTGATCCATCTCAAGAAGCCGGGGTTATACTCAAGACGAAGGATTTCTCTTTCAATTCCTTAAGGGGTTTTAGGGATTTCTTATGTTTTGTTTTATCTTTTCTTCTGAGATGTTTTCTTTTATTGTTATGAACTAAACCCTGAGATACCTGAGGGGGATGAAACCTAAGATGAATCTTGTTATCGTTTGCTGAACTATATGATAAATATTTAACTTGTTCTTAATTATGTGTTCTTAATTCTTGTATTGATATTTTTGAGATATTAATTGAAGTGTGATGTGCTTAGGTGGAGGAGCAAAAGTCGCTGCCTAAGAGCAGATCTAGCATAATTAAGCGGAGTTTATTGCACGCCTAGAGATAGGGTGACAAGATTTTGCCGGATTAGGGTGAAACCTAATATGGGAGTCCATAGATCAAGTTAATGCAATTCTAGGGGTTTTAATTAGAAAGAGATTTCAGTTAATCAACCTAGGGTTAGACGTTAGTCGCCTCGAGAGAGGGATTAATATAACTTAGGGAATCTTACGAATCAAGTCAATGAATAAATCATCTGGTTCAGAGTTAGATAACAAGTGAAGTCTAGGTGGATTCTTCCCTGGGTATCGTCTTAATCAATTGTTTTTTCCTTAAGGTTATTTTCCCAATTTCATTCTTCTTTGTCTTAGAGTCTTTAATTTAGTAGTTAGTTAACTGAGATTAGATAAACAATTCCCTTAATTCTTAGGCTAAATAATAAAGAGAGAGTTAGTATTAGTACTTTTGGTTCCTTTGGGTTCGACATTCCGGTCTTGCCTTAACTATACTACTGTTTGATAGGTGCGCTTGCCTCAAATCGTTGTCATAGTTACTTTCTAGGTTCGGTCATTCTTTATATAAATTTTAAGACTTTGATATCACATAAAACGACACGACCATCAACACTGCACTTAGCCACTAGACCAGCAGGTCCATTCTATTAATTACTTACACATTTTTACTTATAAGCCTACTAACCAGAGTTTGGGCTTTATTCATAAAAATACCAAAATTTGCCCAAGTCAAGGCTTGAACTTGGGACCTCACACACACACCCAGAACATATAACCACTGAAGCAGATAGACATTTGTGTCTCAAAATTACAAAAGCTGAAATAAGAAAATCAGGGCGTTACAACTCTACCCCCTAAAAGAAAGTTTCGTCCTCAAAATTTTACCTGGTCAGAAAAGGTGAGGATACTACTAGCGCATCGAATCCTCCGGCTCCCAAGTGGCCTCATCAGTGTTATGATTTTGCCACAGCACCTTTACTAAGGGGATAGACTTCCTTCGCAGAACCTTAATGTCGCACTCCAGAATTTTAACCGGCTCCTCCTCAAATGCCAGATCTGGTCTAACCTCAGTGTTCTCAATATAAACAACATGCGTGGGATCAGAGAGGTAGCGTCTCAACATTGAGACATGGAACACATCATGTATGCGATCCAACTCTGGAGGAAGCTCCAACTGATATGCGACTGGCCCCACTCGTTTCAGAATACGATACGGCCCAATAAACCGAGGGCTCAGCTTACCCTTGTGACCGAACCTCAAGACCTTCTTCCATGGCAAGACCTTAAGAAAGATTAAATCCCCTACAGAATACTCAATATCCTTTCTTTTCAGATCCACGTAGGACTTCTACTTATCAGATGCCGCTTTTAGACTATCTCGAATCAATCGGACCTTATCTTCAATTTCAGAAACCAATTCTAGACCTAGAACACATCGCTCACCCAACTCAGTCCAATATAAGGGAGTACGACACTTACGACCGTACAAGGCCTCATAAGGTGCCATTTGAATGCTAGACTGATAGTTGTTGTTATAGGCGAACCCTGCCAACAGCAAATACTCCTCCCAACTACCTCTAAAATCTATAGCACAGCTCCTCAACATATCCTCCAGTACTTGAATCACCCTCTCCAACTGACCATTTGTCTAAGGATAGAAGGCAGTACTGAAGTCCAACCTCGAAGCTAGAGCTTCGTACAACTTCTTTCAGAACCGAGACATGAAGCGAGGATCCCTATCGGAGATATCGAGACAGGAACCCCATGCAGTCTCACTATTTCAGATATGTATAGCCTAGCCAACTTCTGGAGAGAAAAGTCTGTCCTGACCAGAATGAAATGAGCGGACTTGGTCAATCGATCCACGGTGACCCAGACAGAATCCTTCTTAGTGGGTGTTAAAGGCAACCCGTGAACGAAGTCCATAGTTACTCTCTCCCATTTCCACATCGATATCTTTACCGACTGCAGCAACCCCGAAGGCAACTTATGCTCAGCCTTAACCTGCTGACAAGTTAGATAGCGAGCAACGAAGTCACTAACCTCACGCTTCAACCCTAGCCACCAGTATAACTCTCGTAAATCTTAGTACCTTTTATTCCTGCCAGGATGCATAGTGTAAGGGCTACTATACACCTCCCTCAGAATCGACTGTCTCAAATCCTCATTATTCGGTACATAGATCCGACCGCGGAAACAAAGTATCCCATCACTGTTAATCCCAAAATCAGTAGTATCCCCATTCTCAACTTGACGGAACCGCAACTCAAGCGGCTTATCCGTCATCTGTTTACCTCTGATCTGATCAATCCATGTAGGCTTTACCTGAAGCTCCGCTAATAGACTCCCAGCATCAAATAAACTGAGTCGAGATAACATCACTCTCAGATCGGTCATAGCCCTACGGCTCAAAGCATCTGCCACCACATTAGCCTTACCAGGGTGGTACTCGATGGTGCAGTCATAATCCTTAAGCAATTCAACCATCTATGCTGCCTAAGGTTTAACTCCTTCTGAGTGAGGAGATACTTGAGGCTTTTGTGATCAGTGTAGATAGTACACTTCTTACCGTACAGATAGTGCCTCCATATTTTTAGAGCGGAGACTACCGCTGCCAACTCTAAATCTTGCGTAGGATAGTTAGCCTCATGCATCTTGAGTTGACGAGATGCATAAGCTACCACTTTACCATCCTGTATCAGAACGCAACCCAAACCCACATGCGACGCATCACTGTATACGACAAAATCCTTCCCAGATTCAAGTTGTATTAGAACCGGAGCCTGCGTCAAAACAGATTTGAGCTTCTCGAAGCTCTCTTGTTGCTTATCAGTCCAGACAAAGGGAACTCCATTATGCAAAAGCTTGGTCAATGGTGCTGGGATCAAAGAGAACCCTTCTACGAAGCGTCGATAATAACCTGCCAGCCTCAGAAAGTTGTGAATTTTGGACACATTCTTCTGTTGTTTCCACTCCAACATAGCCTCAATCTTATGAGGATCAACACGAATCCCCTCCGCAGAAAGCAAATGCCCCTAAAAGGTTACCTTCTGGAGCCAGAACTTACACTTACTGAACTTCTCATATAACTATTTCTCACGTAGAGTCTGTAATATCACTCAGAGATGATCATCGTGCTCATCCTCAGTCTTCGAATACACTAGAATGTCGTTAATGAAGACTACCACAAACCGATCTAGATAGGGCTAAAACACTCGGTTCATCAGATCCATAAAAGCTGCTGGTGCATTCGTTACTCCAAATGGCATCACCAGGAACTTGTAATGTCCATACCAAGTCCTGAATGCCGTCTTATGCACATCGGCCTCCTTAACCTTTAGTTGATGGTATCTTGACAGTAGATTAATCTTGGAGAAAATCGAAGCTCCTTGGAACTGGTCAAATAGATCATCAATCCTCGGTAGGGGGTACTTATTCTTGATGGTCAGCTTGTTCAGCTACCGGTAGTCGATACACATCCTCATTGTCCCATTATTCTTCTTTACAAACAACACCGGTGCTCCCCATGGAGACACACTGGGACGAATGAATCCATGATCTAACAGTTCTTCAATTTGAGCCTTAAGCTTTGTAAGCTCCTTCGGTGCCATTCGGTAGGGCGCAATAGACACTGGAGCTATACCCGAAATGAGCTCAATCCCAAATTCCACTTCTCAGTTCGAAGGCAGACCTGGTAGTTCCTTAGGGAAAACATCCGAAAAGTCCCTTTCTATTCTAATGTTCTTAATCGAAGAGTCCCCAAAATCAGAAATACTGATGTACGCCAGGAATGCCTCACATCCTTTTCATACCAATTTCTCTACCACCAACGCAGAAATAGCATTAGTCAAGAAGTCTCGACGTTCCCCAATCACCATTATCTCGTTGTCCTCGTCGATCCTCAAAACAACCCTCTTTGTCGCATAGTCCAGGCTTACCCAGTATTTGACCAGCCAGTCCATTCCCAAAATCAAATCGAACTCCCCAAATGGCAGTTCCATAAGCTCAGCCAGAAATACTGTCCCTTGCACCTTTAACGGGACGTCTCTATATAGTTTTCTTACTCAGATAGACTGTCCCAACAGACTCACAACAGTTATCTCGCTCGAAGAACTCTCAACCAAAATCCCCAAAGTTTCAGACACAGAGCTAGCTACGTAAGAGTGTGTGGAGCCTATGTCTATCAATGCAGTATAGGGTACATTAAAAATTAAGTACATACTCGTAATGACGTCCGGAGCATCACATCCTCTCAGTGACGTGCAGCATAAACCAGTGCAGGCTACCTCGCCTTAGTCGGTCCCGCACCTCTGCCTGGTACTCTCTGTCCTCGGCCCATGCCATTACCACCCCTGGCCTATCCGTGGCCCCTAGGTGGCTGCTGAACTACTCTCTACGGCTACCCCTAGGTAACTTGCACCTGATCAGTTCTCACCGGACAATCTCGAACACGGTGATCAGTCGACCCACATCTCAAACATGTCCCAGTCGCCCTCCAACACTCATCCAGATAGCGCCTACCACAGTGCCCACAAAGCGCCACTCTAGTATGTGCAATAGGAGGCCCAACTCTCATTGGCCCATCAGATCTGGCCTTTTTCTTAGGCCTCACCACAGAATTCGAAGGCTCTGATTCCTTCTTATTCTTTCCTTTCTCACAGTTTTGGCTCTCAGTGCGCTTAACCTCCTCGGTGATCTTCGCCTTCTCCACTAAAGTAGAAAAATCACGCTCCCTCTGCAGAGCTATCAGAACCCGTAAGCTGTCCCTGAGTCCATCCTCAAAATGGGCGCAACGCTCATACTCAGTCGCCACCATGCCCTGGGCATAACGGCTCAATCTCAGGAACTCGGCCTCATACTTGGCCACTGAACGATTCCCCTGTGTGAGATTAAGAAACTCACGCCTCCTAGCATCGATGTAGCTGGCTCCCACATACTTACTCTAGAACACCATCTTAAAGTAGTCCCAAGTCTATCGGTCTGGCTGAGTGCCCTCCTTAACAGTCAGCCACCACCTGTAAGCTTCATCACGAAGCAGACAGACAGCCCCCTTAAGTTTCTGCTCCGCAGTAAAATCCAAATCATCCATAATTCTTTTCGTGGCCTTCATTTAATATTCAGCCACATTCATTAATATTCAGCCACATTAGGGGCGACTCCACTGATACCTCTGAATAACTCTGCCCCATTCGACTGGAGTCATTCCGTAACTGACCCACGGCCCCCAGATCTAGTTTTGGGCCCAGCGACCCTCTCTATAATCCGTAGTATGGCTCGGGATAGTGCGTCATCCCTAGCCTCACGATCATGAGACCCAGTCTATGTAGCAGGTGAGATCAACGCCTCGCTCGTATCCAGATTAGGTAGATTCTCAGATGCTGAGGACCCAGCTCGAGCCCCTTACGGCCTCTACCACGGCCTCTAGTACCCCGTCTGCGGATACCTCGTGCACTCATCGTAATTTTGGAATTTATCTGTACTAATAGTTTTACGCATTAGTTACAGTTCTAATATTTGTTAACGGATGTTTTATGCAAAACAGTATCAGAAGTTCAGAGTTCGTTATCGTGAAAAGTAGTTTTACTATGATTTTCAGTTTTACTACGATTTTCAGTTTACACTACCTAAAGTGTTTTCAGTTCGGTATACTACCTAAGGTTGTTTCAAGCACACAAGTAGTATTTTCAGACAAATTTAAGTAGAATTCAGAATACTTACAGGATCGGCGCCGGAGACTAGGTGTACCACATACTCAGTCAAAAATATTTTAAATCATAAAATAAAACCATTTCAGAAAACCCAATTTTAAAAACCCAAATCCACAGTCGAGTTTTGCAACTTGACTCTGATACCACTAAATGTAACAACCCAAACCCGGCCTAGCCAAATCTGGTGATGACACATGATAGTGCTTTAGAAAACATAATTACAATAAAGCCATTTTCGATATCTTAGGTTACCGTCAAAACATGTCGTTTATTCATTCATTATCCATTTTCAAAACATTATACGTTGCGGAAGCTTTTAAAATAATTTGCGAATTCGTGTGTATTTGATAAAACATTTGTTTATTTTGAAAACTCGCGTCTTATCCTACTGCTAACAGTTTATAAAATTAAAATCCCAAATTTTAAACAAAAATTCGTAAAGGCCATGTTACATAAAACTCTCCAAATATATTTAGAACCATAAATAAAAGTAAAAATAATTAAAGGTCCAAAACTGTGGTCACCATCGAGTCCTCCGCTGCACCGATCTGTCTATTGCTGTGGGGATTACCTGAACAGATTAAACAGAAAAGGGTGAATTTTCTCTAACTCAGTGTGTAATCCCCACAGAAAACATACACACAGTAATATCAGATAACAGACATAAATTCACAGTTTGGGTCTGAGCCCATTACAGACATAAATTCACAATCTTGCACACGGCTTACCACACGGGCAACCACACGCCCGTGTGGCCTCGACAGTATGGTTTTTGGCTTTCACCGAAACCTCATTTTCTACATTTCTGGGTACACACCTGGTTCGATTTCGACGCATAAGCACTCCAAAACCTATATTCGACAACTGAAAACCCAATTTTAGTCACTTAATCCAAGTTGTCATGAAAAGGTCAAACCTAAATCTCAATGAAAACCCTTACCTTTGAGCGGATACCGACAAACACGTACTTAGTTGGCACAATTTAGAAACCACAGCCACTTACACCACTCATAAACACGGAAATACTCCTCTTTAGTAACCATTTAAGATGAATAAATAAACTTAATCCAAAAACATAACTTACTGACTGCGCACTAGCGTAGAGTGGAAGAGATGGAAACAGAAACGGAAAATAGAGGGGCTTGGGAGAGCGAAATTTCGGCAAAGCGAATGGATAGAGAAATTGGGGGAAAAAGAAAATGCAGAAGTTTTTTTGTTGTTGTTGGGAAGAGGAAAAATGAACAAATTTTCTGATATTTCCCCCATCATCTCCCCAAATCTATCCTTACTATCAGATTTTTTGTCCAACACAAACACTCGGGACATGACAGGCAAAAATAATGCTCACGTAAATATTCGAACTCCAGACCTCCACCAACCTCAACACTCCATTTGGCCACTAGACCAGCAGGCTCATTCTGTTAATTACTTACACATTTTCACTTATAAGCCTACTAACCAGAGTTTGGGCTTTATTCATAAAAATACCAAAATTTTCCCAAGTCAAGGCTTGAACTTGGGACCTCTCACACACTCCCAGAACATATAACCACTGAAGCAAATAGACATTGTGTGTCTCAAAATTACAAAAGTCGAAATAAGAAAATCGGGGCGTCACAGCAAAAGGTGCAAAATGTGTGTTCTAGAAGCTAGAGGTGTCTAATTACTATGAAATTTTAAATTGGAGGTCCTTAAATGGTAATGACAATTATACTTTGGTATGGACAAAAATGGACATGGCTAGGTGAAATTGCAAAGTTTGACATTAAGGGCATTTTGGTAAAATGTAAATAAAGAAAAAATTAACTAAATAAAAGACTTTCATCTACATCAAATTAGTCCCTTAGCCGAATTTCATGGGGTCTCCATAGCTAGGGTTTTGGCCAAGCTTCCAAGCTCGATTGTAAGTCCGCCTTTGTCCAGTTTTTGATGATTTTAACGTTGTTGTGAATGTTGTAACTTAATTTAGCTATTTCAAGGACTAATTTGAAAGAAAATCAAAGTCTAAAATTTTACCCATGTTATATATTTGTGTATTTTGATGTCTAATGGTAGATTATGTAAGTTTGATGTTGGATAAACAACATTTACTAAGTGATTTTTGATGAAAATACATAAAAGGACCTATTTGTAAAAGTTATAAAATATGAAGTAGAAGTGTGATTTAATGAAACATGTGGACTATTATGAGTATGAAAATGGTTTGGCTAGGCTTAGGTTTTGAAGAAATTGACTATATTTCGTTTTACGAGCCTAGGGACTAAAGTGTAAAATGATGAAACATTAGGTGAAAAATGTAATTTTGCCATAATGTGATTTTTGGACTGAATTGAATAATGTGATTATTAAATGAGTTAAATTTTCTATTATAGATTAAGAAAAACGAAGTTCAGACCTAGATCGAGGGAAAAACAAAGTGTTTGACAATTAGGTCCATTTTCACTATTTTTGTACCGAGGTAAGTTCGTATGTAAATAATGCATTGTTATATTTATGTTTTAAATGCTTTGATATTGTATGAATTGTGGTTGACTCTTTGGACGTATTTGACAAAGTTTCGACAAACGAGAAATCCCGATTGAACCTTAGGAATAGAATAGGATACAAGTGACATGTCACTAGGAACCCATGTGTATATGCGATTATGTGATCCAGGTGCTGGTCTTGTACGTCCTACCAGTGGTTGGGGCAGTCCAGCGTGTGTTGCGAATACCTGACAGCTTGTGTGAGCAGCATTGTGTAGCTACGTCCTGACTGACTGCTTGTGTGAGCAGGCCCGTGAATAGCTCGAAAGTGAGCCTATATGTATTATGAGATATGAGGTAGCTTTAGCTACATATATGGCACTTATGTGCAAGATTTTTGAGTATCTGTTAATATTCTGAGTGTTCAACGGGAATGTCAAATTTGTGAAAAGATATGGCTATGATGCGAGTTGGTACAGGTATGTATGTAAAACTCATAAGTAATGAGCTCGATATGTGATGAACCCTTGATAAGGTGGTGATTGAGTAAGTTATGATTATAAGACTTTAATAACGTTCATGCTAGTTTTTATCATGTTAATTGTATGTTAAATGTGTGGTTATGATGCTTATTATTTGCATAGGAACTTACTAAGTTATATAGCTTACTCTCCTTTCTTTTCCTCATCTTATAGTGTCACCAAGCTAGCTCGGGGTTTCGAAGATCGTCGGAGATCCATACACACTATCAACAATTATTTTGGTATCAATGAATTCAACATTTTGAGTTATGGCATGTATAGGGGACTTGGTCATTTTGTTATATGTCATAATTGATTTGGCCAATATGTTGGCTTATGTTGGCTAGAAGTTCATTTTGTATAAGGACATTTGAAATTTGCTAATATTGGTATAAGTATATTCATATGATAATGCCTTTTATGAATGAGAAAACTTGCATGATTGAGTTGATAAGTTATGTGATGTTTATGTATGTTAAATGTTAGCATGTGAATGTGAGGTTAATACCTTGGTTGTGGATGTTTTGGATGCCTAAGTATGCTTAATTGGTATTATATGAGGTTGTGCAGGCATGTGCATGGAAGGGTGGCAAAAGGCTTGGTAAATAGCCTTATTTTTGTCCATACGGGCAGACACACGGGTGTGTGTCTAGGCCGTGTGTGACACACGGTCTACCCCACGGGCATGTGTTTCAGTCGTGTGTCTCCTACACCTTAATTGTTGTAAAACAGAATGTCCAGAATTAAGCACACGGGGCAGAGACATGGGCGTGTGTCTCGACCGTGTATGCTGCACGACCTTGAACACGAGCATGTGCCCCGGCTGTGTGAAGTCTACACCTATTTTATGAAAAATTACGAAAATTAAATTGACCACACGGCCTAGCACACGGGCGTGTGGCACGATCATGTGGCATAAGTCAGAGAGCACCCTATTTTGAACACGGTCTGAAGCACGGGCGTGTCCCAGGGTCACACGGGCGTGTCCCTTTGACCACACGGGCGTGTGAGCTCTACAGATAGCAAAAATTTTCTAAGTTTAGTAAAATTTTCTAAAGTTCTCGGTTTGGTCCCGAACCACTTCCAAAGCATGTTTTGGGCCTCGTAGGCTCGTATAAGGGTCTTTATGATTGAATATGAATGGTTTTAATTTGGATGCAAATTTATGACTTAGAATTGTGTGATTGCTTATGTTATAAGTTCGGTAATGCCTCAAGCCCTATTCCAGCATTGAATACGGGTAAGGGTGTTACATTTAATGGTATCAGAGCTACCGTTTAATCGATTCTCGAACTAACGTAGTATGTCTAAGAGTCTAGCTATAGGTTCCATAAATAAATCGTGATATTGTGATCACTCCTCACAACTTTAAATTGTGTTTTTATATAGTAAATGCCAACCGACCGAGTTGTAGCTGATGAAGTAGAAAGTAATGCGCCGACTCTCACTTAAGGGGCAGCGAGGAGGGGCTAGGGAAGCCTTCCTCCACATGATGAATGAGTGGTATTAGGAGTTTGTTCGAACAAATCTGAATGTTCAACATCCTTCACCCCCTCCTTATCCCCAACCGATTCCCGTAGCTCCTCAAGGTGTGGAAGTGGTAAGACTGAATAAGCCTCCGGTTGATAAGATTCGAAAGTAAGGGGCTGAGGAATTCAGGGCTAATGTAAATGATGACCCCGAAAGAGCTTAGTTTTGGCTTGAGAATACTATCAAGGTTTTTGATGAGTTATCATGTACACCTAAAGAATGCTTGAAATGTGCTATATCATTATTGCGAGACACAGCATATCACTGGTGGAAGACACTAGTATATATGGTACTGAGAGAAAGGGTTACATGGGAATTCTTTCAAGAGGAATTCCAAAAGTGCATTACTCAACGGTTCATCGATCAGAAACGTAAAGAATTCCTTGAGCTGAAACAGGGCCGAATGTCAGTGACAGAGTATGAGCGAGAATTTGTCAGGCTTAGTAAGTATACCCGAAAGTGTGTTTTCTCCGAGGCTATTATGTGTAAAAGGTTCAAAGATGGGTTGAATGAAGACATCCGACTATTGGAGTCTTGGAACTAAAAGAATTTATTGTATTGGTTGAATGAGCTCGCAAAGCCGAAGATCTAAGCAAAGAGAAAAGAAAGGCCGAGAGAGAGGTTAGAGATGCAAGAAAAAGGCTGATGAGTAAGTCTTTTCAATCTCAGTCAAAGAAATCCAGAGAAATGTATTCACGTTCAAATGTTTCGCCTGGGTATTCACAAAGACACCGCGGAAAGCAATATTCGGGTTTTAAATCTCAAGATACTTCAATGACAAGCATGGGTAATCTTATGTCTAACAGACCTGAATGTTAGCATTGTGGAAGAAGACATCTCGACGAGTGTAGGATGAATGACCGAGCTTGTTTCAAGTGTAGTTCTCAAGAGAATTTTATCCAAGATTACCTTGAGATGGCTGAGAAAGAATAATTTTCGAGTGCAAGGCCGAGTAATACTACCAATAGTGGTAGGCCACTGAGAAATACCAGGAATGGAACTAGCAGTAAAGGTGTGATGAAGGATTCAACTGTGAGATCCAAAGCTAGAGCACCTTCTAGAGCTTATTCCACACGTGCTCGTAAGGATACGTCATCTCCCGATGTGATTACTGGTACATTTTCTCTTTATGATACTAATGTTATTGCATTAATCGATCCTGGATCAACTCATTCTTATGTTTGTGTGAATTTGGTATCTAGTAAGAGTTTGCCTGTTGAGTTTACTAAGTTTATGATTAAAGTGTCAAACCCCTTAGGCAAATATGTGCTAGTTGATAAAGTTTGCAAGAATTGTCCTTTAATGATACGAGGTCACTATTTTTCGACTAACTTAATGTTGTTGCCATTTGATGAATTCGATGTTTTTTTGGGTATGGATTGGTTGACACTACATGATGCGGTAGTGAATTGTAGACTGAAAACTATTGAATTGAAATGTGAAAATGGTGAGGTTCTTTGGGTTGAAACCGATGAATCAAGTGAATTGCCTATTGTGATTTCGTCTATAGTTGCCCAGAGATACGTAAGAAAAGGTTGTAAATCTTATCTTGCTTATGTGTTGACTACAAAGATGTCTGAATTGAAACTTGAATTAGTAGTGGTATTCTATGAATATCCTGATGTGTTTCCAGAAGAGTTGCCTAGGTTATCTCCGATCAGAGAGGTTGAGTTTGGTATTGATTTAGTGCCAGTGACTTCACTAATATCGATTACTCCGTATAGAATGGCTCCGTACTCTCTGTCCTCGGCCCATGCCATTACCACCCCTGGCCTATCCGTGGCCCCTAGGTGGCTGCTGAACTACTCTCTACGGCTACCCCTAGGTAACTTGCACCTGATCAGTTCTCACCGGACAATCTCGAACACGGTGATCAGTCGACCCACATCTCAAACATGTCCCAGTCACCCTCCAACACTCATCCAGATAGCGCCTACCACAGTGCCCACAAAGCGCCACTCTAGTAGGTGCAATAGGAGGCCCAACTCTCATTGGCCCATCAGATCTGGCCTTTTTCTTAGGCCTCACCACAGAATTCGAAGGCTCTGATTCCTTCTTATTCTTTCCTTTCTCACAGTTTTGGCTCTCAGTGCGCTTAACCTCCTCGGTGATCTTCGCCTTCTCCACTAAAGTAGAAAAATCACGCTCCCTCTGCAGAGCTATCAGAACCCGTAAGCTGTCCCTGAGTCCATCCTCAAAATGGGCGCAACGCTCATACTCAGTTGCCACCATGCCCTGGGCATAACGGCTCAATCTCAGGAACTCGGCCTCATACTTGGCCACTGAACGATTCCCCTGTGTGAGATTAAGAAACTCACGCCTCCTAGCATCGATGTAGCTGGCTCCCACATACTTACTCTAGAACACCATCTTAAAGTAGTCCCAAGTCTATCGGTCTGGCTGAGTGCCCTCATTAACAGTCAGCCACCACCTGTAAGCTTCATCACGAAGCAGACAGACAGCCCCCTTAAGTTTCTGCTCCGCAGTAAAATCCAAATCATCCATAATTCTTTTCGTGGCCTTCATTTAATATTCAGCCACATTCATTAATATTCAGCCACATTAGGGGCGACTCCACTGATACCTCTGAATAACTCTGCCCCATTCGACTGGAGTCATTCCGTAACTGACCCACGGCCCCCAGATCTAGTTTTGGGCCCAGCGACCCTCTCTATAATCCGTAGTATGGCTCGGGATAGTGCGTCATCCCTAGCCTCACGATCATGAGACCCAGTCTATGTAGCAGGTGAGATCAACGTCTCGCTCGTATCCAGATTAGGTAGATTCTCAGATGCTGAGGACCCAGCTCGAGCCCCTTACGGCCTCTACCACGGCCTCTAGTACCCCGTCTGCGGATACCTCGTGCACTCATTGTAATTTTGGAATTTATCTGTACTAATAGTTTTACGCATTAGTTACAGTTCTAATATTTGTTAACGGATGTTTTATGCAAAACAGTATCAGAAGTTCAGAGTTCGTTATCGTGAAAAGTAGTTTTACTATGATTTTCAGTTTTACTACGATTTTCAGTTTACACTACCTAAAGTGTTTTTAGTTCGGTATACTACCTAAGGTTGTTTCAAGCACACAAGTAGTATTTTCAGACAAATTTAAGTAGAATTCAGAATACTTACAGGATCGGCGCCGGAGACTAGGTGTACCACATACTCAGTCAAAAATATTTTAAATCATAAAATAAAACCATTTCAGAAAACCCAATTTTAAAAACCCAAATCCACAGTCGAGTTTTGCAACTTGACTCTGATACCACTAAATGTAACAACCCAAACCCTGCCTAGCCAAATCTGGTGATGACACATGATAGTGCTTTAGAAAACATAATTACAATAAAGCCATTTTCGATATCTTAGGTTACCGTCAAAACATGTCATTTATTCATTCATTATCCATTTTCAAAACATTATACGTTGCGGAAGCTTTTAAAATAATTTGCGAATTCGTGTGTATTTGATAAAACATTTGTTTATTTTGAAAACTCGCGTCTTATCCTACTGCTAACAGTTTATAAAATTAAAATCCCAAATTTTAAACAAAAATTCGTAAAGGCCATGTTACATAAAACTCTCCAAATATATTTAGAACCATAAATAAAAGTAAAAATAATTAAAGGTCCAAAACTGTGGTCACCATCGAGTCCTCCGCTGCACCGATCTGTCTATTGCTGTGGGGATTACCTGAACAGATTAAACAGAAAAGGGTGAATTTTCTCTAACTCAGTGTGTAATCCCCACAGAAAACATACACACAGTAATATCAGATAACAGACATAAATTCACAGTTTGGGTCTGAGCCCATTACAGACATAAATTCACAATCTTGCACACGGCTTACCACACGGGCAACCACACGCCCGTGTGGCCTCGACAGTATGGTTTTTGGCTTTCACCGAAACCTCATTTTCTACATTTCTGGGTACACACCTGGTTCGATTTCGACGCATAAGCACTCCAAAACCTATATTCGACAACTGAAAACCCAATTTTAGTCACTTAATCCAAGTTGTCATGAAAAGGTCAAACCTAAATCTCAATGAAAACCCTTACCTTTGAGCGGATACCGACAAACACGTACTTAGTTGGCACAATTTAGAAACCACAGCCACTTACATCACTCATAAACACGGAAATACTCCTCTTTAGTAACCATTTAAGATGAATAAATAAACTTAATCCAAAAACATAACTTACTGACTGCGCACTAGCGTAGAGTGGAAGAGATGGAAACAGAAACGGAAAATAGAGGGGCTTGGGAGAGCGAAATTTCGACAAAGCGAATGGATAGAGAAATTGGTGGAAAAAGAAAATGCAGAAGTTTTTTTGTTGTTGTTGGGAAGAGGAAAAATGAACAAATTTTCTGATATTTCCCCCATCATCTCCCCAAATCTATCCTTACTATCAGATTTTTTGTCCAACACAAACACTCGGGACATGACAGGCAAAAATAATGCTCACGTAAATATTCGAACTCCAGACCTCCACCAACCTCAACACTCCATTTGGCCACTAGACCAGCAGGCTCATTCTGTTAATTACTTACACATTTTCACTTATAAGCCTACTAACCAGAGTTTGGGCTTTATTCATAAAAATACCAAAATTTTCCCAAGTCAAGGCTTGAACTTGGGACCTCTCACACACTCCCAGAACATATAACCACTGAAGCAAATAGACATTGTGTGTCTCAAAATTACAAAAGTCGAAATAAGAAAATCGGGGCGTCACAGCAAAAGGTGCAAAATGTGTGTTCTAGAAGCTAGAGGTGTCTAATTGCTATGAAATTTTAAATTGGAGGTCCTTAAATGGTAATGACAATTATACTTTAGTATGGACAAAAATGGACATGGCTAGGTGAAATTTCAAAGTTTGACATTAAGGGCATTTTGGTAAAATGTAAATAAAGACAAAATTAACTAAATAAAAGACTTTCATCTACATCAAATTAGTCCCTTAGCCGAATTTCATGGGGTCTCCATAGCTAGGGTTTTGGCCAAGCTTCCAAGCTCGATTGTAAGTCCGCCTTTGTCCAGTTTTTGATGATTTTAACGTTGTTGTGAATGTTGTAACTTAATTTAGCTATTTCAAGGACTAATTTGAAAGAAAATCAAAGTCTAAAATTTTACCCATGTTATATATTTGTGTATTTTGATGTCTAATGGTAGATTATGTAAGTTTGATGTTGGATAAACAACATTTACTAAGTGATTTTTGATGAAAATACATAAAAGGACCTATTTGTAAAAGTTATAAAATATGAAGTAGAAGTGTGATTTAATGAAACATGTGGACTATTATGAGTATGAAAATGGTTTGGCTAGGCTTAGGTTTTGAAGAAATTGACTATATTTCGTTTTACGAGCCTAGGGACTAAAGTGTAAAATGATGAAACATTAGGTGAAAAATGTAATTTTGCAATAATGTGATTTTTGGACTGAATTGAATAATGTGATTATTAAATGAGTTAAATTTTCTATTATAGATTAAGAAAAACGAAGTTCAGACCTAGATCGAGGGAAAAACAAAGTGTTTGACAATTAGGTCCATTTTCACTATTTTTGTACCGAGGTAAGTTCGTATGTAAATAATGCATTGTTATATTTATGTTTTAAATGCTTTGATATTGTATGAATTGTGGTTGACTCTTTGGACGTATTTGACAAAGTTTCGACAAACGAGAAATCCCGATTGAACCTTAGGAATAGAATAGGATACAAGTGACATGTCACTAGGAACCCATGTGTATATGCGATTATGTGATCCAGGTGCTGGTCTTGTACGTCCTACCAGTGGTTGGGGCAGTCCAGCGTGTGTTGCGAATACCTGACAGCTTGTGTGAGCAGCATTGTGTAGCTACGTCCTGACTGACTGCTTGTGTGAGCAGGCCCGTGAATAGCTCGAAAGTGAGCCTATATGTATTATGAGATATGAGGTAGCTTTAGCTACATATATGGCACTTATGTGCAAGATTTTTGAGTATCTGTTAATATTCTGAGTGTTCAACAGGAATGTCAAATTTGTGAAAAGATATGGCTATGATGCGAGTTGGTACAGGTATGTATGTAAAACTCATAAGTAATGAGCTCGATATGTGATGAACCCTTGATAAGGTGGTGATTGAGTAAGTTATGATTATAAGACTTTAATAACGTTCATGCTAGTTTTTATCATGTTAATTGTATGTTAAATGTGTGGTTATGATGCTTATTATTTGCATAGGAACTTACTAAGTTATATAGCTTACTCTCCTTTCTTTTCCTCATCTTATAGTGTCACCAAGCTAGCTCGGGGTTTCGAAGATCGTCGGAGATCCATACACACTATCAACAATTATTTTGGTATCAATGAATTCAACATTTTGAGTTATGGCATGTATAGGGGACTTGGTCATTTTGTTATATGTCATAATTGATTTGGCCAATATGTTGGCTTATGTTGGCTAGAAGTTCATTTTGTATAAGGACATTTGAAATTTGCTAATATTGGTATAAGTATATTCATATGATAATGCCTTTTATGAATGAGAAAACTTGCATGATTGAGTTGATAAGTTATGTGATGTTTATGTATGTTAAATGTTAGCATGTGAATGTGAGGTTAATACTTTGGTTGTGGATGTTTTGGATGCCTAAGTATGCTTAATTGGTATTATATGAGGTTGTGCAGGTATGTGCATGGAAGGGTGGCAAAAGGCTTGGTAAATAGCCTTATTTTTGTCCATACGGGCAGACACACGGGTGTGTGTCTAGGCCATGTGTGACACACGGTCTACCCCACGGGCATGTGTTTCAGTCGTGTGTCTCCTACACCTTAATTGTTGTAAAACAGAATGTCCAGAATTAAGCACACGGGGCAGAGACATGGGCGTGTGTCTCGACCGCGTATGCTGCACGACCTTGAACACAAGCATGTGCCCCGGCTGTGTGAAGTCTACACCTATTTTATGAAAAATTATGAAAATTAAATTGACCACACGGCCTAGCACACGGGCGTGTGGCACTATCATGTGGCATAAGTCAGAGAGCACCCTATTTTGAACACGGTCTGAAGCACGGGCGTGTCCCAGGGTCACACGGGCGTGTCCCTTTGACCACACGGGCGTGTGAGCTCTACAGATAGCAAAAATTTTCTAAGTTTAGTAAAATTTTCTAAAGTTCTCGGTTTGGTCCCGAACCACTTCCAAAGCATGTTTTGGGCCTCGTAGGCTCGTATAAGGGTCTTTATGATTGAATATGAATGGTTTTAATTTGGATGCAAATTTATGACTTAGAATTGTGTGATTGCTTATGTTATAAGTTCGGTAATGCCTCAAGCCCTATTCCAGCATTGAATACGGGTAAGGGTGTTACATTTAATGGTATCAGAGCTACCGTTTAATCGATTCTCGAACTAACGTAGTATGTCTAAGAGTCTAGCTATAGGTTCCATAAATAAATCGTGATATTGTGATCACTCCTCACAACTTTAAATTGTGTTTTTATATAGTAAATGCCAACCGACCGAGTTGTAGCTGATGAAGTAGAAAGTAATGCGCCGACTCTCACTTAAGGGGCAGCGAGGAGGGGCTAGGGAAGCCTTCCTCCACATGATGAATGAGTGGTATTAGGAGTTTGTTCGAATAAATCTGAATGTTCAACATCCTTCACCCCCTCCTTATCCCCAACCGATTCCCGTAGCTCCTCAAGGTGTGGAAGTGGTAAGACTGAATAAGCCTCCGGTTGATAAGATTCGAAAGTAAGGGGCTGAGGAATTCAGGGCTAATGTAAATGATGACCCCGAAAGAGCTTAGTTTTGGCTTGAGAATACTATCAAGGTTTTTGATGAGTTATCATGTACACCTAAAGAATGCTTGAAATGTGCTATATCATTATTGCGAGACACAGCATATCACTGGTGGAAGACACTAGTATATATGGTACTGAGAGAAAGGGTTACATGGGAATTCTTTCAAGAGGAATTCCAAAAGTGCATTACTCAACGGTTCATCGATCAGAAACGTAAAGAATTCCTTGAGCTGAAACAGGGCCGAATGTCAGTGACAGAGTATGAGTGAGAATTTGTCAGGCTTAGTAAGTATACCCGAGAGTGTGTTTTCTCTGAGGCTATTATGTGTAAAAGGTTCAAAGATGGGTTGAATGAAGACATCCGACTATTGGAGTCTTGGAACTAAAAGAATTTATTGTATTGGTTGAATGAGCTCGCAAAGCCGAAGATCTAAGCAAAGAGAAAAGAAAGGCCGAGAGAGAGGTTAGAGATGCAAGAAAAAGGCTGATGAGTAAGTCTTTTCAATCTCAGTCAAAGAAATCCAGAGAAATGTATTCACGTTCAAATGTTTCGCTTGGGTATTCACAAAGACACCGCGGAAAGCAATATTCGGGTTTTAAATCTCAAGATACTTCAATGACAAGCATGGGTAATCTTATGTCTAACAGACCTGAATGTTAGCATTGTGGAAGAAGACATCTCGACGAGTGTAGGATGAATGACCGAGCTTGTTTCAAGTGTAGTTCTCAAGAGAATTTTATCCAAGATTACCTTGAGATGGCTGAGAAAGAATAATTTTCGAGTGCAAGGCCGAGTAATACTACCAATAGTGGTAGGCCACTGAGAAATACCAGGAATGGAACTAGCAGTAAAGGTGTGATGAAGGATTCAACTGTGAGATCCAAAGCTAGAGCACCTGCTAGAGCTTATTCCACACGTGCTCGTAAGGATACGTCATCTCCCGATGTGATTACTGGTACATTTTCTCTTTATGATACTAATGTTATTGCATTAATCGATCCTGGATCAACTCATTCTTATGTTTGTGTGAATTTGGTATCTAGTAAGAGTTTGCCTGTTGAGTTTACTAAGTTTATGATTAAAGTGTCAAACCCCTTAGGCAAATATGTGCTAGTTGATAAAGTTTGCAAGAATTGTCCTTTAATGATACGAGGTCACTATTTTTCGACTAACTTAATGTTGTTGCCATTTGATGAATTCGATGTTTTTTTGGGTATGGATTGGTTGACACTACATGATGCGGTAGTGAATTGTAGACTGAAAACTATTGAATTGAAATGTGAAAATGGTGAGGTTCTTTGGGTTGAAACCGATGAATCAAGTGAATTGCCTATTGTGATTTCGTCTATAGTTGCCCAGAGATACGTAAGAAAAGGTTGTAAATCTTATCTTGCTTATGTGTTGACTACAAAGATGTCTGAATTGAAACTTGAATTAGTAGCGGTATTCTATGAATATCCTGATGTGTTTCCAGAAGAGTTGCCTAGGTTATCTCCGATCAGAGAGGTTGAGTTTGGTATTGATTTAGTGCCAGTGACTTCACCAATATCGATTACTCCGTATAGAATGGCTCCGATTGAATTGAAAGAATTAAAAGCTCAGTTGCAAGACTTGACAGATGAGGGTTTTGCGAGACCGAGGTTTTCTCCCTGGGGTGCTTCAGTGTTATTTATAAAGAAGAAAGACAGATCTATGAGACTCTGTATCAATTATCGACAGCTCAACAAGGTGACTATAAAGAACAAGTATCCTTTGCCGAGGATTGATGACTTATTTGATCAGTTGAAAGGAGCAACGGTATTCTCAAAGATTGATTTGAGATCTGGCTATTATTAGTTGGGAGTTAAAGAGTCGGATGTGCCGAAAACTTCTTTCAGGACAAGGTACGGGCATTATGAATTTCCTGTTATGCCTTTTGGATTAACTAATGCTCCTGCTATTTTTATTGACTTGATGAACTGAATCTTCCGACCATATTTAGACAAATTCATGGTTGTGTTTATTGACGATATTCTGATTTATTCTCGATATGAGACTGAGCATGCCGAGCACTTAAGAACTGTATTGCATACTTTGAGAGACAAGAAATTATTTGCTAAATTTAGTAAAAGTGAGTTTTGGCTTCGAGAAGTCAGATTTTTGGGACATATTGTTTCTGGAGATGGTATTCGGGTTGATCCGAGTAAAATTTTGGCAATTGTTGACTGGAAGTCAACGAGAAATGTATCAGAGGTTAGAAGCTTTTTGGGCTTAGCTGGCTATTATCGGCGATTTGTTAAGGGTTTTTCGATGATTGCTACTCCTGTGACCAAGTTGTTGCAAAAAGATGTTAATTTTGAACAGTCCAAAAAATGTCAGCAAAGTTTTGAGAAATTGAAAGCATTATTGACCGGGGAGCCAGTTTTAGTGCAACCTGAACCAGGAAAGGAGTTCGTGATTTATAGCAATGCGTCACTGAATGGATTAGGATGTGTATTGATGCAAGAGGGCAAAGTGATAGCCTATGCCTCGAGACAGTTAAAACTGCATGAGAAGAATTATCCGACGCATGATCTAGAATTGGCTGCCATAGTGTTTGCTTTGAAGATTTGGAGACATCATTTGTACGGTGAGAAGTGTCGTATCTTTACCGAACATAGTATTTGATGACTCAGACGGATTTAAATTTGCGACAACTAATATGGCTTGAGCTACTAAAAGATTATGAGTTGGTGATTGACTATCATCAAGGAAAGGCGAATGTAGTCGCAGATGCTTTAAGCAGAAATTCCTTGTTTGCCTTGAGAGCTATGAATACGAGGTTTGACTTTATCTAATGATGGTTCAATTTTAGCTGAGTTGAGAGCTAGGCTGTTATTTCTTTAGCAAATTTGTGAAGCTTAGAAGTGTGACGAAGAACTTCAAGCTAAGAGAATTCAGTGTGAATCGACTAGTGACTCAGATTTTCAAATTGGGACTGATGATTGTTTGATGTTTCGAGGTAGGATTTGTGTACTGAGAGATGCTGAGCTTATTCAGAAAATTCTTTATGAAGCACACAGTGGTTGTCTGTCTGTTCATCTGGGAAGTACGAAGATGTACAATGATTTGAAGAAACTGTATTGGTGGTCAGGTATGAAACGAGATATCTCTGAGTTTGTCTCGAAATGTTTGATTTGTCAACAAGTAAAAACTGAACACCAAGTACCTTCGGGTTTACTTCAGCCAGTAATGGTACCCAAGTGGAAATGGGACAGAATTACGATGGATTTCGTAACGGGTTTGCCTCTGACTCTGAAAAAGAAAGATGTCGTTTGGGTCGTTGTTGATAGATTGATGAAATCGGCTCATTTTATTCTGGTACGTACTGACTATTCACTTGATAAGCTAGTTGAATTGTACATTGCTGAAATTGTTAGATTGCATGGGGTGCCTATTTCTATTATTTTGAATAGAGATCTGAGGTTTACATCGAGATTTTGGAAGAAGTTGCAAGAAGCTTTGGGTACAAAGATGAATTTTAGCACCGCATTTCATCCGCAAATCGGTGGTCAATCTGAGAGAATGATTTAGGTACTCGAAGATATGCTTCGTTGGTGTGTATTAAAGTTCGAAGGTAGTTGGGAAAAATATCTACCATTAGTCGAATTTTCCTATAACAACAGTTTTCTGTCGAGTATTAAGATGGCACCGTATGAGGCATTGTATGGCCATAAGTGTCGAACTCTGTTGTACTAAACTGAGCTCAGTGAAAGACAAATTCACGAGGTTGACTTGGTTAGAGAAACCGAAGAAAAAGTAAAGGTAATTCGTGACTGTTTGCAAGCTGCTTCAGATCGACAAAATTCATATACTGATTTGAAAAGAAAAGAGATTGAATTTAAGATTGGTGATAAAGTATTTCTGAAAGTATCTCCGTAGAAGAAGATCCTGAGATTTGGCCGTAAATGCAACTTAAGTCCACATTTCATTGGGTCTTATGAGGTTATTAAAAGAATAGGGCCAGTAGCATATTGGTTAGTTTTACTGACAGAGTTGGAAAGGATCCATAATGTGTTTCATGTGTCGATGTTGTGACGATATCATTCTGATCTTTCCCATGTGATTTCTCCAAGTGAGATTTAACCGGATATGACGTATGGTGAAGAACCGATCAAGATTTTAGCACAGAAAGTTAAACAGTTGAGAAATAAAAGTATAGCCCTAGCGAAAGTTTTATGGCAATGACATGGGGTCGAAGAGGCTACGTGGGAACCCGAAAAAGCTATGAGAAAATAGTACCCAAACCTCTTTTCCGGTAAGATTTTCGGGGACGAAAATCCCTAAAGGGTGGAGAGTTGTAACAGCCCGATTTTAGGTCTAGTCGGAACAATGGTTTTGGGACCACAAATCTGATGTTGTAAAATTCATTTTTTTTATATTTTTATGGTCTATGATTTTATGGAACGATTTCGTGAAAATTTTGTTTGAAAAATTTGACATTTGGGCACTCAATTTAGTTAAAAGGACTAAATTGTAAGGTGCAAAATGTGTGTTCTAGAAGCTAGAGGTGTCTAATTGCTATGAAATTTTAAATTGGAGGTCCTTAAATGGTAATTAGACCATTATACCTTAGTATGGACAAAAATGGACATGGCTAGGTGAAATTTCAAAGTTTGGCATTAAGGGCATTTTGGTAAAATGGTAAATAAAGACAAAATTAACTAAATAAAAGACTTTCATCTTCATCAAATTAGCCCCTTAGCCGAATTTCATGGGGTCTCCATAGCTAGGGTTTTAGCCAAGCTTCAAAGCTCGATTGTAAGTCCGTCTTTGTCCCGTTTTTGATGATTTTTATGTTGTTGTGAATGTTGTAACTTGATTTAGCTATTTCAAGGACTAATTTGAAAGAAAATCAAAGTCTAAAATTTTACCCATGTTAGATATTTTTGTATTTTGATGTCTAATGGTAGATTATGTAAGTTTGATGTTGGATAAACAATATTTACTAAATGATTTTTTATGAAAATACCTAAAAGGACCTATTTGTAAATGTTGTAAAATATGAAGTAGAAGTGTGATTTAATGAAAAATATGGACTGTTATGAGTATGAAAAGTGTGATTTTACAGTGTCATTAAAGCTAGCTCGGACCTGGGGATTGTCAACGACTAAATCACACTATCGGCAATCTATTTTGGTACTTTTGGAAGTTGTATATTTGGTATATGGCATGTATAGGCTAGTGATCATGAAATATTTTGAGAAGTATAGATCTTGCCATGTGATATGGCTTGATAGTTGAATGCTTTTAGTATATCTTTTGGATATGTGAAAATGATGGTTATAATATGTATATGTGGTTTATGTGAATGATGATTATGGTATGAATTGGTGAAAATGGAAATGGTATGTTTCATGCTTGAATTGGTTGATAGGAATGTTGGTTTAAATGTATGTTTTGTGATATGGTAATTGAACATGTAAGTGACCTAAAATTTGGGTGGCAATTTTGGCCATGCAAATGGCCTATATTTGCCCACACGGCTGAGCACACGGGCGTGTGTCTCGATCGTGTCCTTTAAGATTGTAATTCGAAGCAAGTCAGGTTGTCACACGGGCTGGACACATGAGCGTGTGACTGGCCGTGTGAGCAAGTCAGTAGCCTCCCAAATTTTCACACAGCCTGGCACACGGGCGTGTCTTGTGGCGTGTGGACAAGTAGTATGTATGCCCTATTTTGCCACGGCTTGGACACACGGGTGTGTCTGATGCTGTGTGAGGCACACTTTCTGTCCACACGGGCGTGTGACCTCTGTAAATTTGAAAAATGTTAAGTTTTCGGAAAAATTTTGTATAAGCTCAATTTAGTCCCGACCTCTTCCTAATGCATGTTTAAGGTCTCGTAGACCTTTTAAAGGGACTCTATGCATATAATTTGCTATGATATGATGATGATGTATTTATGTTTGAGAAATGATCGTAAATGTTCCATTTTGTCAGGTAATGCTTCTTAACCCTAGACCAGCGATGGTTATGGGTTAGGGGTGTTACATTACCCGTATTGGACGCTGCAACGGGGTACGAGGCGTTACCAAACTTAAACGCAAGTAATCATACAAAATCGTGACATGACTTTCCACTCAAACTTAAAACTTTTCATATCACCCCTTTTACATGCCTACGAAGCCCAAAACACACTTCAGGAACGGTTTAGGATCAAACTGAACTCTTTAAAAGACCTCTAGAAAAACTTAGAAAATTTTCTAAAAACAGTCCACACGCCCGTGTGGAAGAAGGGACACGCCTGTGGGGCATATCGCATGCCTGTTTTCCACACCCGTGTAGATTTATTTCTCAATTCGAACCTACAGGGGTTTTCACATGGCCTAACACACGTCCGTGTCCCTAACACGGCCATGACACGCCCGTGTCTTATCCCGTGTGCAAAATCCTTGACATTCTATTTCTGACGTCATCATCCCAATAGGGTCACATGGCCAGGGCACACGTCCATATCCTTAGGCCGTGTGGCGAATTAAATTCCTAAATTCAGGTGCAGGCTTCACATGGCCTGGGCACATGCCCATATCCTAAGGTTGTGTCTCTTACACAGTTGAGACACACGGCCGCGTCCCTGCCAGTGTGGTTACTACATGGGGCAGGCCGTGTGTCACACATGGCCTAGACAAACACCCGTGTGTCTACCCATGTGGACGAGGACAAGGTTATTTACCAACCCCTTTCTATCACTCCTACTTGCACCAACATAAACCACATCTAGCAACCAACTCATTCATGCATAAATATACTGGTTACTCAACCATGCAACTTGCACATTAATGAATAACACCATCATTTCGTAGATTAATAAGAAAGGGCCATAAACTATGGCCTTATACAAAAGAATTCATCTTCGAATGAGCCAACACATTTGGCCAAAACAATATGACATTTAATCAAATTCTAGTTCCCTATACATGCCATACTCAAATCTAAATCTAACTATACCAAAATGTGTGGATAGTGTGGGTAATCCTCCGATGGTCTCTGTATCCCGAGCTGGCTCTTCAATACTATAAAACAAGGGAAAAGATAAGGGAGTAAGCTTTAAGCTTAGTAAGTCTATATGTAAACAATGAACATCATGCCACATATGTAACGCCCTAAAAATTTAGGGTCTGTAATTTTGCATGTTCTGACACAAATACTTGTCTACTTCAATGGCTAAGTGATTTGGGTGTGTATGGGAGTGTTTGAAAAGCTTGGGTTCAAGTCTTGGCCTTTGCAAAATTTTTAGCTTTCTCTTAAATGAACCTGGACACTGGCACTTAGGCCTTATTAGTTATAATGCTTGTTTTATGGCACAAAAAGTGCATGTGGTGTAGTGGCAAGGTGGCGTGCGGTATAACTGAGAGGTTTGAGGTTCAAGTCCTGGGTTGCACAATGGAGTGTTTATTTTGATGCTTGAGCTATGTAGGTAGAAGAGTTGGACTGAAACTCCGTAAGGTGAAGTTTGAATTGGTCTTGGATGGATTTGTAGAGAGATAGTAAGAGCAAATCGAGGAGTGGAGTATGGAGAGAGTTGTGGAGAGAATCAAGGAAGTTGAGGTGTGTAGGGAGTGTTGGTACCGAATTGGTTTAGGGAAGCTTAAGAATTTCGGCTTTAGGCATTTTCCTTGTTTCAGTTTTGTGGGGTTGTGAAATAAGAGTATCGTATTTTTCCTTTGTGATTTTTACCATTCGGGAATTCTTTCGAGTTTTGTGTTTTAGCTATTGAGGTGACCAAAATTGCTTCTACTCTCTCCCTTTCCACATTTTCCGAATAGGTACTCTCCTAATAGTGTCGAATGCACATCTCTTCTCTCCCCCTCCATTCTTCTATTTTCTCTCAAAGCCGAACCTACTTTCCATCTTCTTCTTCTCTTCTCCCCACTCTCTCCCCATCTTAGCCGATTTTCTTCAAGGCTCTTTTGTGTATTTTCAGTTCCCATCTTTTCCCTATTGTGCTTGGTTGAATCCTAAGCTATTCTAACCGACTTCATCATCATCAATTTCGGTAAGTCTTTCAACTTTCCAAGCAAGCTATTTCGTTAGCACTGTGTTTTAAGCCACTCTTATTTATCTGTTCTTAGGGTGTTAAAATCTCGAGAAGAGAAAAGAGGATTCTCTTGTGTGTGGAGGCATTCCAAATCTTCCCTTCACCAACCGTTTGATCAGTGGGATAATCATTAAGAGCGTGGAATCATGTCTTGGACAACAATCTTAGAAGAGTAAGCCATATTCATACAATCGTGGTAGGTGATGGTTGATTAAGTGCGGTTTAAGTTCTTGAAAATATTTGTTATTGAAGGGCTGACCGAATAATCGAATCAATGTAGGTTGGTTCCAAGAGGTGTTTCGCTAGCTTTCGTGAAAAAGGTGTGTAATCACACTATCTCCTCTACGAATCGCAAAAGCCGAAAAGCCGAAACCTCGGCATATGAGGCTTCACGAGCGTGCAATCGCTCGTGTGGTAAACCGAGCCCACAATCATGGGTGATAGACTGTAGAGGCCACCACGAGCGTTCTCGTGCTCTTGGGTCGCTATGGGCCTCTTTTGGCTGAAATAGGCCGTGTGGGCCCAATGGGCTCATGGGCCCCACACGGATAAAATCCACAAAAAGTAGCAGAAACTGGATTGGGTTATGTAGTTCGCATAGCCATGACTGAATTTTGGCTAAGTGGGCCACACGAGCGTGTGGGCCCACTTGGGCCGAATAATGGGCCTTGGGCCCATTTATACCATTATGACCATATAGATTATTTGTGTCGCTCGAGGCAACTGTAGACCTTCGGAGAGGTCGTGATCTGCACTGAAACCCCAAAATTGGTAAAATGACCAAAATACCCTTAAATGGTAAAATTACTATTTTACCCCTAATAGATGAAAATTACCATTTTACTCCTAGAGGTAAGTCGACTGATTAATGTATATTATTATATGACTGTACTGAGTGGGACATACTACAATAACGAGATATTTATGACATGGCATACTGCATGGGGTTGGGATACTGTTATGAAGGAAGTGTACTGTTATTGGTGGCTTTGCTACAAATACTGTTACTTAGCTTTGCTGCGATACTGATACTGGCAGCTCTTCTGTAATACTGATACTGGTGGCTTTGCCATATATACTGTTACTGGAAGCTCTGTTCCATTATTATTACTGGCAACTATGCTGCAATATTGGTGTGTTGGCTGGGTGGGTCGACTTAGTCCCCACATGGTGTGTTGGTTGGTACGGGTGGTGTGTTGGCTGGATTGGTTTGGGTTGCATATGTGCAACATACTGATAATGTAATGGGCTAAGGCCCACATAGCACTGTTACTGAATAGGGCTCACGCCCAGACTGTACAGGTAATCCCCAGCCTTAGATGATTTAGAGCTGCAAGGGACTCGGAGGCGGCCACAAGTTCGCTAATATTTTATTTTAGATCTAGTTATTTAAATTTTTTTATTGGGTTGATATTTATGCAATAAGGCCTCTGGTGATTTTAATTTCTTTAATTTTGGTTTAATTTCTTATTATGAAGCTGCCAAACTAATACAAATAGGTTTTTCAAAAATAATAACTGTTTTAAAAAAGAAACACACATTTTCAAACTTCAAAATGACATTAATTAGTGTAGCTTCTACGGGTTTTTAACCAACTAAGAAACCAACAGTAACAAACATGGCAATCGTTTAAAAACAGTTTTCTCTCAACAAGCCTGATTTCGAAAAACACTTCGATGTGATACGTTAGATTCGGTCATAAAGTCTAGGCCAGGTTTGGGGTGTTACAACATCCTTATCAATCAAGAACATTACTTACTAATCAAGAATAGTTCAGATCATCATAAATATACTTACTCATTTCGAATCTTACCACATCCCAAACACATATTATAAGACATTGCTCACATTTACATGCACTTATACCTTGCACTTATCACCACAAAGCCACACGTAATTTCACTTAGTCAAGTTTCTCGATTAACACTTCGAAATAATACTAGAAAATCAAGATTTCAATTATTATACACACTTACCACTTATTTTACAACCTTTACAAAAAGGTCCTTTTAGGTGTTTTTATGGAAACACTTTTCACAAAAGTTGTGTATTTAACAACCAAGACTCATTTTCTTCCATAAAATTTCAGAAATCAACATGAATATTCACATGGAAAAACCCTAGACTCTCAACCATTTTACAAAATAGTCCCCTCATTAGCTAGCTTAAGCTTTAGGGGTTCCAAAAGTACAAAAATTATAAAGAAAGACAAACAAAATCACTTTACTTGCAAGGAGTGTAAATTTTTTAAAATTTCAAACTTCCAAAACCCCTCTTTGGCTGATATTTTCGGTGGAGGAAGAAGGAGAATGAAAAAGATGATAGTTTTTCTTTTTGTTTTATTTTTTTTACTCAATTAAGTCACCTAATCCACCAAACATTGACCAAATTTAGTCTTCTTGTCCCTATGGCTGGCTATCAACCTTAGAAAGTTCTAATTGCACATTACGGACCTTGAATTTAAGGTTCCATGGCTATTTGACACCTCTAGCTAGTAAAATGGAACTTTCGCACTTTATGCGATTTAGTCCTTTTTCACAATTAAGCATGAAATCACTAAAATTAATTTACAAAATTTTTCATGTATTCATATAATCATGCCATAACCCATAAAATAATATTAAAAATAATTTCTCTGACCTTGAATTAGTGGTTCCAAAACCACTGTTCCGACTAGCCCCAAAATCAGGCTGTTACAACTCTTCCGCCTTAAGGGATTTTCATCCCCGAAAATCTTATCGATAAAAAGGTTTGGGTACTATTCTCTCATGGCTTCTTCCGGTTCCCACGTAGCCACTTCTACACCATGTTTTTGCCACAACACTTTCACTAAGGCTATACTTTTATTCCTCAACTGTTTAACCTCTCGAGCCAAAATCTTAATTGGTTCCTCTTCATAGATCATATCCGGTCGTATCTCAATTTCGGTCGAAGGAATCACATGCGAAGGATCGGAATGATATTGTCGCAACATCGACACATGAAACATGTTGTGTATTCTTTCTAACTTCGCCGACAAAGCTAGCCGGTAAGCTACTGGTCTAATCCTTTCAATAACTTCATACGGTCCTATGAATCGCGGACTCAATTTGCCTTTTCGACCAAATCTCAATATTTTCATCCACAGGGATACTTTCAGGAATACTTTATTGCCCACTTGAAACTCAATTTCTTTCCTTTTTAAATTTGCGTATGACTTTTTTCGATCTGAAGTAGCTTTCAGACTATCACGAATCACTTTCACCTTTTCCTCGGTTTCTCTAACTAAATTAACCCCGTGAATTTGCTTCTCACTAAGCTCGGTCCAATACAAAGGATTTCGACACTTGTGTCCATATAATGCTTTGCGCGGTACCATCTGTATACTCGACTGATAACTGTTGTTGTAGGCAAATTTGACCAAAGGTAGATATTTTTCCCAAGTACCTTCGAACTCTAAAACATAACATCGGAGCATGTCTTCGAGAACTTGAATCACTCTTTCGGATTGACCATCAGTTTGCGGATGCAACGCGGTACTAAAATTTAATTTTGTACCCAAGGCTTCTTGTAACTTTTTCCAAAACCTCGAAGTAAATCTTGGATCTCTATCCGAAATAATCGTTATAGGTACCCCATGTAATCTCACAATTTCGGTAATATACAACTCAACCAACTTGTCAAGTGAGTAATCAACACGTACCGGTATAAAGTGAGCCACTTTCGTTAATCTATCAACGATAACCCACACAACATCTTTCTATTTCGGAGCCGTAGGTAACCCCGTTACGAAATCCATCATGATTCAGTCTCATTTCCACTCAAGAACCATCACTGGTTGAAGTAAACCCGAAGGTACCTGATGCTCGGCTTTCACTTGTTGACAGATCAAACACTTTGTAACAAATTCGGAGATGTCTCTTTTCATACCTGGCCACCAATACAACTTCTTCAAATTATTATACATTTTTGTACTGCCCGGATGCACTGACAAACAACCATTGTGAGCCTCAATGTAAAATTCTCCAAATCAGCTCATCATCTTTCGGTACACAGACTCTATCACGAAACATTAAACAATCATCTGAACCAACCCGAAAATCAGAGTTATTTCCCGATTCACACTGAGCTCTCTTAGCTTGCATTTCACTATTATTAAATACGGTCAAAAAATAACTACAAACTTATCCAAGTATGGTCAGAAAATATGGTTCATTAAATCCATAAATACAGCAGGAGCATTCGTTAAGCCAAAGGGCATAACGAGGAACTCGTAATGACCATACCTCGTTCGAAATGCAGTTTTCAGTACATCTTGCTCCTTAACTCTCAGCCGGTAATAACCGGATCTTAGGTCTATCTTAGAAAACACCGTGGCTCCTTTCAATTGGTCGAACAAATCATCGATCCTCGGTAAAGGATACTTATTCTTCTTTGTCACCTTGTTGAGCTGTCTGTAGTCTATACACAGTCTCATCGACCCGTCTTTCTTCTTCACAAAAAGTATCGGAGCACCACACGGAGAATAACTCGATCTTGCAAAACCCTTATCCGTTAACTCTTGTAGCTGAACCTTCAACTCTTTTAACTCCAATGGTGCCATCCTATACGGGGCAACTGAAATAGGTGCCATAACAGGTACTGACTCAATACCGAACTCAACTTCCCTAACTGGAGGCAATCCAAGTAACTCTTTCGGAAACACGTCCGGATACTCGTATACCACAGTCACTGATTCAATCTTTACTTCTAACTCTTAAGTATTTAACACAAATGCAAGATAGGACTCATACCCTTTTCTCATACATTTCTCAGCTGCCATATAAGAAATCACTATAGGCAAGCTATCCGAATCACCTGATTCAACCCAAATAATATCTCCATTTACACATCTCAGTTCAATAAACTTACTACCACAGTTTACCAATAGATTATGAACAGTCAACCAATCCATGCCAAGAATTAGGTCAAATTCATCAAACAGTAGTAGCATGAGGTTAGCCAGAAAACATTGGCCTCTAATCATCAACGGACAATTTCTACACACTTTGTCAACTATCACATGCTTGCCTAACGGGTTTGACACTTCTACCACAAATTCTGTAGACTCAACAATCATATTCATGCTAGATACCAATTTCATACAAACATACGAATGAGTAGGCCCCGGATCAATCAAAGCAACAATAAAAATGTTATGAAGAGAAAAAGTACCCATAATCACATCTGAGGATGATGCTTATTCGCGAGCGCGAATGTCATAAGTCCTTGCATGTGCTCTACTCTCTGATCTCACAGTAGAATCTCTAGGCGTGCCTTTACTGCTAGCCCCACTTCTCGGGTTCCTCTGTGGTCTACCCCTCGAAGGTACATTACTCGCTCTCACTTCTTGTTTTTTGTCTTTCTTATCATTCTCAGGACAGTTTCAAATGAAGTGGTCTAGTGAACCATACTTGTAGTAAACTCGATTATTTCCCTGACACTCCCCAGTATGTTGTCTACCACAATTCGGACACTCAGGTTTATTTGACTTTGCATTACCCACACTTGCCATCGAGGTGGCTTGAACTATAGAGCCTGAATATGTGTTACCACGATCTCGGTGTGAATACCCAACTGAAGCGATCGTCCGAGGGTTCATTTCTTTAAACCTCTTTGATTGGGGTTGGAATGACTTACTCATCGGCCTCTTCCTTGCATCTCGGGCTTCAAACATAGCTTTTCTCTTTTCCTTATTTAGTTCTTAAGCCTTGCAAGCTCTATCAACTAATACCATGATTTCTTTCAACTCTAAGATCCCGACTAACAATCTAATGTCCTCGTTCAGCCCATCTTCGAATATTTTACACATAATAGCTTCAGTAGATACGCACTCTTGAACATACTTACTGAGTCTGACAAATTCACGCTCATACTTTGCCACAGACATTTTTCTTTGCTTCAACTCGAGGAACTCCTTCTATTTCTGATCGATAAATCGCTGACTTGTGTATTTCTTTTGGAACTCTTCTAAGAAGAATCCCCATGTCACTCTCTCCCTCGGAACTACAGGTGTTGACGTTTTCCACCAGCGGTATGCCGAGTCCTTCAATAATGATATAGCACATTTTAAACATTCCTCGGGCGTGTAAGAAAGTTCACCAAACACTCATATAGAATTCTCAAGCCAGAATTCTGCTTTCTCAAGGTCATCATCTATGTTGGCTCTAAATTCCTCAGCCACTTGCTTTCGAATTTTATCGACCAGAGGTTTAGCCAGTCTTACTAAATCAATACCTTGAGGAGCAACAGGGACTGGCTGAGGTATAGGAAGGGGTGGAGGAGGTTGAGCATTAGGATTTACTCAAACAAATTCGGTATACCAGTTACATATCATGTGGAGAAAGGCTTCTCGAGCCTCTTCTCCTTGACCCAAGGTCTCATGTCTACTTTCTACTGGCGCGGCCCCTTACGCGTGAGCTGACACATTACTAGCAGCATCATCAGCAGCAACTCGGTCGGGATCCATTTACTATACGAAAACACAGTTTGAAATTGTCAGGAGTCACCACACTATCATAATATATTTATGACATGTATAGCTAGACTCTCACACACGCGATGGCAGTCCAAGAACCGACTAAACCATGGCTCTGATACCACTGAATGTAACACCCCTTACCCGTATTCGATACTGGAACGGGGTATGAGGCATTACAGACTTATAGGCAAGCGATCATACAAAATCGTGACATGACTTTCCACTCAAACTTAAAACTTTTCATATCACCTCTTTTACAAGCCTGCGAAGCCCAAAACACACTTCAGAAATGGTTCGAGATCAAACAAAACTCTTTAGAAGACCTCTAGAAAAACTTAGAAAATTTTCTAAAAACAGTCCACACACTCGTGTGGAAGAAGGGACATGCCCATGGGGCATATCGCATGCCCGTTTTCCACACCCGTGTAGATTTACTTCTCAATTTGAACCTACAAGGGTTTTCACATGGCTTGACACACGCCCGTGTCCATGGCCCGTGTCCCTAACACGGCCATGACACACCCGTGTCTTGTCCCGTGTCTAAAAACCTTGACATTTTGTTTCTGATGTCATCATCCCAATAAGGTCACATGGCCAAGGCACATGCCCGTGTCTTATCCCGTGTGCAAAAACCTTGACATTCTGTTTATGATGTCATCATCCCAATAAGGTCACACGGCCAAGGCACATGCCCATGTCTTTAGGCCGTGTAGCAAATTAAATTCCTAAATTCAGGTGTAAACTTCACACGGCCTGGGCACATGCCCATATCCTAAGGTCGTGTCTCTCACACAGTTGAGACACAAGGCCGTGTCTCAGCCCGTGTGGTTACTACTGGGCATTTTGTTTTGCCAACTTAAGATGTAGGAGGACACACGGCCAAACCACACGCCTATGGGGCAGGCCGTGTGTCACACATGGCCTAGACAAACGCCCGTGTGTGTACCCATGTGGATGAGGACAAGGTTATTTACCAACCCCTTTCTATCACTCCTACTTGCACCAACATAAACCACATCTAGCAACCAACTCATTCATGCATAAATATACCGGTTACTCAACCATGCAACTTGTACATTCATGAATAACACCATCATTTCGTAGATTAATAAGAAAGGGCCATCAACTATGGCCTTATACAAAAGAATTCATCTTCGAATGAGCCAACACATTTGGCCAAAACAATATGACATTTAATCAAAGACTAGGTCCCTATACATGCCATACTCAAATGCTAAATTTAACTACACCACAATGTGTGGATAGTGTGGGTGATCCTCCGACAATCTACGTATCCCGAGCTGGCTCTTCGACACTATAAAACAAGGGAAAAGAGAAGGGAGTAAGCTTTAAGCTTAGTAAGTTTATATGTAAACAATGAACAGCATACCACATACTTATCAATCAAGAACATTACTTACTAATCAAGAACAGTCAGACCATCATAGTTATACTTACTCATTTCGAATCTTACCACATCCCAAACACATATTATAAGATATTGCTCACATTTACATGCACTTATACCCTGCCTTATCACCACAAAGCCACACGTAATTTCACTTAGTCAAGTTTCTCGATGAACACTTCGGAATAATACTAGATATATGATCGTTTTGCACATAGCCCACCATTAATAAATAACACAACAGTATCACAATAACCCAGCATTAGTCATATAACACGGTGGTATCGCACACAGCCCACCAGCAATGATAATTACGATGGTATCACACACATCCCACCATTAATAAATAACACGGTGATATCGCACACAGCCCATCAATAGTCATATAACACGGTGGTATCGCACAGAGCCCACCAACAATGATAATTACGGTGGTATCACACATAGCCCACCAATAATCACTTATTCATGGATTTTATCCGTATCATTTTCCTATTCCGAAGATTCATCCGAGAGTTTCCTCACTTTCTATCATTTTAATAGATAACAATAATTTTCATTCACATTTCACACATTGAATTAATATGTAAAAAAATAAGTAAAGAATGTATCATTTACACGTAAACTTACCTCGGTACAAAATATGTCAATTTGCAATTTAGTCCAAAACCTTGCCTTTTCCTTGGTCAAGGTTGATTCCACGCTCTTCTTCATCTATAATGACACATTTAGCTTATTAAATAACCACATTAATCAAATCACTCCAAAATTCCTATTTTGGTAAAATTATCGTTTTGCCCCTAGACTTTCACAAAATTACTATTTTGCCCCTAGGCTCGTAAAATGAAATGTGCTCATTTTTCACACTCCCAAGCCTAGCTGATTCATCTTCCCTCTTATAGAAACTCAAGATTTCAATTATTACACACACTTACCACTTATTTTACAACCTTTACAAAAAGGTCCTTTTAGGTGTTTTTATGGAAACACCTTTCACAAAAGTTGTGTATTTAACAACCAAGACTCATTTTCTTCCACAAAATTTTAGAAATCAACATGAATATTCACATGGAAAAACCCTAGACTCTCAACCATTTTACGGAATACTCCACTCATTAGCTAGCTTAAGCTTTAGGGATTCCAAAAGTACAAAAGCTATTAAGAAAGACAACCAAAATCACTTACTTGCAAGGAGTGTAAATTTTTTAAAATTTCAAACTTCTAAAACCCCTCTTTGGCTGATATTTTTGGTGGAGGAAGAAGGAGAATGAAAAAGATGATAGCTTTTCTTTTTGTTTTATTTTTTTATTCAATTAAGTCACCTAATCCACCAAACATTGACCAAATTTAGTTTTCTTGTCCCTATGGCCTGCTATCAACCTTAGAAAGGTCTAATTGCACATTATGGACCTCCAATTTAAGGTTCCATATCTATTTGACACCTCTTGCTAGTAAAATAAAACTTTCACACTTTATGCAATTTAGTTCTTTTTTCACAATTAAGCATGAAATCACTAAAATTAATTTACTAAAATTTTCATGTATTCATATAATCATGCCATAACCCATAAAATAATATTAAAAATAATTTCTCTGACCTCGAATTAGTGGTTCTAAAACCACTGTTCTGACTAGCTCCAAAATCGGGCTATTACAAGTTTGCACCTATGTTATGAAAAATTATGAAAATTAAATTGACCACACGGCCTAGCACAAGGACGTGTGGCACGGTCGTGTGGCACAAGTCAAAGAGCACCCTATTTTGAACACTGCCTGAAGCACGGGCGTGTCCCAGGGTCACACGGGCGTGTAAGCCCTGCAGTTAGCAAAAATTTTCTAAGTTTAGTAAGATTTTCTAAAGTTCTCGGTTTGGTCCCGGACCACTTCCAAAGCATGTTTTGGGCCTCGTAGGCTCGTATAAGGGTCTTTATGATTGAATATGAATAGTTTTAATTTGGACGCAAACTTATGACTCGAAATTGTTTGATTGCTTGTGTTATAAGTCCGATAATGCCTCGAGCCCTGTTTCGATGTTGAATACGGGTAAGGGGTGTTACAATTGAATTGAGTCATGTTTTGTAATTGTTCTAGCTTATTCATGTTATTATTGTTAAAACTTGTGAAATTGTTGCTAAACCATCCCATTGCATCTTATTTCATTGCAATGATTTTAGGTTAATTCGTTTGCATTAATTTAACTTTAACATCCATCACCTTGAAAATATTATGTTTTTTAACCAACTTGTAAATATTAATTTTACAATTATTAATTTAAGCACAGCCCCTGTGGAGACGATAACTCTTTTCAGTTACTTATTACTTGATAACGACAGTGTACACTTGCACATTCCATCACGAACCAATTATTGAATCCGAATATTTGATGTTACCGAACTTAAACACTAAGTAAAAATTTTTCAACAGGCGTAAAACCAATTTAAAACATACTTCTTATTTATTTATATACTGTTCTTAAAATAAATTATTAATAAAAGAGAATATTTAATAATTACATCACATTTTCAAAAGCAACATATGACATTAAAACTTAAAACCTTGTTAAAGATAATTTTTTTTCATAGCGCAGAGTACTAAGCATCATATCCCTATGATGTCCTCTGTATGCATAATATTGCAACTCGAACTGCCACACTAGCATATTCCTAGCTTGGAAACCAGTTTCAAATAGTAGCAAACCAATTTACAGCAAGGATAAGGCACATAAATTCAGGCAATTAAAGGTTGGCCATCAAGCATTCGAACAGTAGTTAGCAACAGTTAAACTTAACATCTTATTCATCAAATTCTTCTTCATTTTGGACAACAGTAAATTAGGAATTTAAATCATATAATTTAGCTACAAGAACTTGGTTCCATACTCCACATAGCTGAATGTTATCTGCATGCATAACAATTAATTAAGCATAAGAAATTAACCAAGTTACCTTCGAAGAACTCACCAATTTCTCCAAGTTGGAAGCTATCAACTCGATTTGTTCCTTCCCTTTCCCATAATTGCTTCCCTCCACTTTTTTAGCTACACAATCGAATCACATTCACAAACTGAGAACATCAAAAAACCATCTATTTTTTTGCCTGAAAAGGAAAATTCCACATAACCACCACATGCATTGTGTATTACAAGAAGACACAATTTCTTTGCTACCCCATGACAATCGACAATACTTAGTTCATCCTCAACACATCAAAACTCAAATAAACCTTTCATGGCCAAGAATTTTAGGGAAGTTGCCATGAATTATCAAGGAAATCTATTAGTTTTCCTTTTTTTTCCCTTTCTTTTCATCCTCTCTTCAAAAGTTAAGAAAAGAGAAAAAAATTAAACACTCAAAGCTTACCCAGATCTCGCCACAAAGGCAGTTAACCAAATTTTGCCTTAAGCTCGTTATAGAATACGTCACAAAGGCATCACAAAATACGCCACAAAGGCATCATAGAATAGATCTTATCATATTTATTTTCCAGAAAATGCCATGGTCATAGTCTTTCCAAAAATTTATTTCATGATCTGCCAGTCTGGTTAGCATTATAGGTACCCCATCAGAGGCTACACAATAAATCTCCATTGCCTGTCCACTTAGCAATGTACCTGCCCTACCGGAGGCAACACAAATGAATATCTTTCTCACCTTTTTACATAACTCTGAATTGCCAGGCATTAGAACCATATAATAGGAAAATGTTAGGAAATGACCACACACACGCCAACAAAAACATCTTAAATCACGTAACATCTTATCATGTAGACACTCACCTTTACTTCAACTCGGAGTTCCTGTTTTGATAATCCTACCCAAACCGACAACAGCAACAGGAGATTGAAACATTCACTGATTAAACAAAAAATCTTAGCTTCCACTCCTAAAGAAGAAGAGATTGTTTAGGTTTAGGAATAAGAACCAGAACATAGAGCAAAAGGAAAGGAAAGACCATCAGAAATGTTCCCTTCCTACTATATATACTTAGTTTCCCCTTTAGTGGATATTGACAAACGTCAAATGCATACTAAAATTGTCTCTTAAATGCCCTACCAAAATTGGGAAAATTATAGAAGGAAATCCGGATGCTAATACTATTTGACTAGTCAAGTCCATTTAGTTCACTCTTAACCAATACCATTGAAGGACACATGTAACATCCCAAACTCGACCGAGACGTTATGGCTGAATTTGGAGAGCTACATTGGCCTCCGAAATGGCCAAAGTAATTTTCAAAACTTCAAACATACTTTTTAAACCATTTTCTTAATTGTTCAAATATATTGAAATCAAAAAAATGGCTTAAATTAAAATTTCATAATTTTAAACATATTTTAAAACCATTGGCTTATCAATTCAAAACAAACAAAATCCAACATTTACCTTAAGTTTACAAAAACCTGATAATTTTAGAAATCAATATATTTAGTATTTCATTTGTAAAAATTCAATCATTATTCAAAACTATTTCGGATTTTATTAAAAACTCATTTTTCGGTATTAGTAGCGAAAAAATTTGATGTTGACAAATTTAAATTTAAAAACCGAGTTTCAAGCGAAATAATTTAAAATACTCATTTAAGCAATTTTTAAAATTCTAGTGTCATACGGTCATGCAAATCAGAATAATAATCCCCAAAATAATGTCCCATGCCACAGTCCGTAAGCAAACTTATTACAGTCCCACAATAATAA
The DNA here is from genome assembly GCA_005393395.2 of Gossypium australe. Taxonomy (NCBI): domain Eukaryota; kingdom Viridiplantae; phylum Streptophyta; class Magnoliopsida; order Malvales; family Malvaceae; genus Gossypium; species Gossypium australe. The sequence continues at coordinate 99,327,744 of CM016617.1, forward strand.
TTAAATTTTAATTTTAAATACTTAAATATGAAAACATCCGAGAAGCTCCTCAAAAAATCGTGCCCAAGTACTAACCTTGAGGGTTATTTGTAAAAACAGTAAATTAAGAGGGGTGAGATAAAGAGCTCAGTGTGGGTCTTATAAAAAATTGTACTTTAAACATACATTTTAGAAAATGACAGAAAATGATATTAATGCAAATTTTTTCAGAAATCAGTGTAGAATTTTCAGAAAACATTTTGAACCAAAAAGAGTTCCCCAGAACTCATCCATCTAATAACAAACCAAAATTGTGGACAAGCCACCAGATGGTGTAGACAAGTTTCCAGAATAGACAAATACGTGATCAGAATTGCAGATATACTGCTAGAATAGTAGGGATATAAAAATTAATACATGAGTATGTGTTAGAGAACAACATATTGGACTAACCCGCTATGAGTATGTTTATTGGATTATTATGTAAGTCACAATATTACTCATAGTGATAACTATGTATATGATCCTCAAATTTGAGATCATCATTGTCTCAACATCGTGAGTCGTATGTTTTGATACCGTTAAAATGTCTATAGTAACAATTTGTATCATAAAGAATGATGTTGGATATTCCTCAATCTATGTAGTGGGATATGGTTGATCAAGATATGATTCATCCCTCCTACATAATAGGAGCAATATCTTAGGCCTTCTAATGGAGTAAGACTAGAAAAAAATGGCCATGCTCGAATAAGTTTATATGAAATATCACACTTATTTGTTTATTGTAGTCTACTCAGAAAATCAAGAAATATGATATTGGACTATACAAGTGTGAATATTCCCATAACTTGTGTCTAATCAAGATATAAAGGATAAAAGGATATAATACATGAAAAGATTATCACAGAAAGGTTATTTCGAATGACGACTTCTTCTAACTTGGGTGGCAATGATGCATTGCTAGATGCCACTCATTGCTTGTAATGTTAGAAATGTTCTCTAACAGCCCGTTTTTCAGTGGTGTCGAAAACAATAGTTTCGGGACCACATATCCAATGAGTAAGTTCATATAATTGGTATTAAAATTATATGAGTTAATAGTAATTTTTATATTAGATTTTGATTTGATGATTTTAAACAATTGAATTAAAAGTTAGTGTAAGTGATTGGGTTCAAAAGTCAAGTGGTTATTGAAAATGAGGTATTAGGACCTTATTTTCGTAATATAAAGCCATAAATATTTTTATTAAAGGTTTACAGAGTCGTATTATATGTGAATTGAAGTTGGGTATGGTAATTTTGATGATTTATTGCTTAACTGAGGTAAAAGGATTAAGTTTTAAAAGAGGTAAAAGTTAATTTCAATAGATTTAAAATAGTAACAGGACCAAATTGGTAATTAAACCATGGTTAAAAAGTCCAAGCGGTGGTGGCATGATTAAATCCACTAACTTTTGGGCTATTTGTTCATTTAGTCCTACTTAGTTTAGGATTAAATTGAAAATAAGCTTGTTTAGTTAAATTTTAAAATAATTGAAGGACTAATGGTGTAATTGGACTCTCCTTAAATGACCTGATAATAGAAATGATATGAAATTCTCAAGATTTTGGTAAATTGCAATTAATTCCTAATTAATTGAGGATTTACTAATTAATTTGTTTTCCAGTATGATCGAAAATGGTGGTTTCAGGGCCACAAATTTTGATGTTTTAGACCGTAAATAATTACAAGTTTATTAATGTCGTGTTAAAATTTGGTTATGAAATTTTATCATTTAGATAGTTAATTAAGTGAAAAGAATTGAATCGTAAAGATTTTAAAAGTGGAGTTCTATAGATTAAAGGCATCAAATGATAATGGGAATTTAAGGCAAGGCCCTTAAATGGTAAATATACCATTCAGCCATGCTTGGTTCCATAATAGGTGTAATAACCAAATTTGCCCGACCCAAAACCCAATAAACCCGAGCCCAATTGCAAAACCAAAATTGAATAAAATAAGAAATAAAATAAATTTAACAGTCCAAATGTCCATTTACAGTCCATAAACCCGAGACCCATATTAAAAGCCCATTACAAGCAAATGAAACCCAAAACCCAAATTAAGCCCAATCTAAAACCAATACCAGACCCAAATCAAAGCAGCCCAGACTATAATTGCCCTAAACCCAACAAACCCTGAACCAAAAACTACAGAGGCCCAATGGCCCGAAACTTTAAACAATTAGGAACCCTAGGGTTCCTCCCATCTCAGCGCCGCCTTGCGTCCTCCCACGCGCGCAACGGTCTGACTCCTCTCTAGTGCCCCATGACTCTACCGACAGACTCCACTAGCACACCGACCAACGCCTCGCATGCACGCACCGGCCACTTCGAATATTCGCCCACCACCTGCAGACAGACACAAAAACGCAGAAACCACAAAGAAGGCAGGAAAATATGGAACAAAATGATAAAATATTGAGGGGACGATGTATTTTCGGCTATAAAGCCATTGTAAATCGATGTAAAAGAGGACGGTTTTTTGGCCCTTTCGCGGAGGATTTTTTTTTACGATTTCAAAAAGACGAAATAAGAACCATCAGAAACCAAGAAAGCAAAATACAAAAGGTTGATTTCCTTTTCTTTTACTACCCACAGTCGATCTATTTACCCTTTTTATCATTATCCATTTTCGAATCTTTATAAAGAAATAAAAACTTTCATAAACAAAAGAGGGGAAAGGGAACTCCCTTTGATCTCGGGGACGCTGCGCCAGAGGGCGTAGTCGTCTTCGCCGTCGTTTCCAAAAAAAGGAGGTCAAGGATCTCCGCTTCGGTTTAGAACGGAGTCTCGAGGCAGGCCTCCGGAGTAGGGGCTTCAAATCGGACTGAGGACCCGTCTCTGTGCGCCGTCGATCACCAAGTATGGTGCTGGCGCGTTGGTAGGCCGGAAGGAGTTCAATCGCCAGAGGGAGACTAAACGTCTGAGTGTACAAAAGAGGAAGAGAGGAATCTCTCTGCCTCTATTTTCTCTGAAACGAAAAGAGGACCGGGGGGGGCTGTTTCTTTTTTTTAAATTTTTAGGTTTTAAATTTTTTTTTCTCAGCTAAAACAGGGTATAAATACCCATAGAAACGACGCCGTTTCATGGGTTCCCCCACCAGGCACTAAAACGGTGCCGTTTCGGGGGGATCCATGGGATCCGATTCGCACGGGTTAAAGGCCCGCGCATTTTGGTCCAGGGGCTAATTGCACTATTGGTCCCTCCATTTTCATGTATCTGTGCAATTAAGTCCTTTCCCCCAGCGCCCCGTTGCAATAAGGGGGTTTATTGCTATTTTGGATCTCCTAGATTTTGCACGCGTCACGAATAGGTCCTTCCGTCTTTCTTCCGTTTTAAATTTGCCCCAAAATTATTGTTTTAAATCTAATTTAGTCCTTTTGATTATTTTCGCTATTTCGAATAGGTAACACTTTCTGCTATTGTACTATTATTATTATCCTTATTTTTGCGTCTTTGTCATGTTATATATATACTGTGTGTTATTTTGTTATTGTATTATTATTACTATTACATGGTTATTACTTCTATATCATTATATTATGTACTACTATTTTATTATTATTACACTTATTATTATATACATATCATTATTATTATTATTATTATTATTATTATTATTATTATTTTTGTACAAATCTACTATTATTACTACTACTATTATTATTATTATTATTACTACTATATTATTATTATTATTATTATATTCATATTAGTATATCATATATTGCATATTAATCATTATATGTATTGCCATTTTACTATGCTATTGTTATTATTAGTATTGTTTTATTATTATTATTATTATTATTATTATTATTATTATACTCGTATTATTGTATTGCATATATCGTGTATCATTATTATTATCAGTATTATTATATTCACTATTTCTATTGTTCTTACTACGTTATTATCTTGTATAGGTTGTACCTATTTTGTGTCGTCACTATTATTATTACTAACTCTATTATTATTATTATACTATTATTTGTACATATATACTTATCATTGTTATATTTATTACGTTTATATTGTCATGTCGTACATACTTCATATCGTTATTATTATTATATCATTATTATTATTACTATTATTATTATTATATTTACTATTGTCACTACCATGACTAACATCTCTTTGTTTTTATTCACTATTTCTTTTTAAATATTATCTTTCTATTTTTGTTTATCATGCCATCTTTTATTATCATGTTTTGCCAATTTCTCATTTTCGTTATTTCATCTTAACTCAACATTTTATCTTTTATTTTATTTTATTTTATTTTATTTTATTTTATTTTATTTTCCTTCGTTTTTTATTCACAAAATGAGTTTTCATAAAGGTAATATTCTTGAGTTTGGGAATTCAAAACTTCGTGCCCAATCGTGCTGGGTGTGACTTTTCGTTTGACCGAACAAGTGGATAACCTTTTAAATTTTGTTCCAATTTTTAAATAAGGTGATATTTATGCGTTTGGAAGTTCGAAGGATCGCGCCCAATCGCGCTGGGTGTGTTTCCTCTCGTATGACCGAATGAGCAAATGCCCTTTACACCATTTCAAAATGGTTACTTGGAGAATTTCAGAGACGATCTTGGATCCAAGGACTTAGATTATCGCGTCCAATCGTGCTGGATGTGAAATTCTATTCCTTCGGAACAAGGGAATATCATTGTTCAACCAAGTTGTTTAAAAATAAAATAAAATAAAAGAGCAAGATTTCAAAAATCATTTCAAACTTTTCGACATTAGGACATCGATTAATCAATTTGGTACCAATTTTGGGCGTTGCGAGGGTGCTAATCCTTCCTCGCACGTAACCGACTCCCGAATCTATTTTCTCGAATGTTCGTAGACCAAAAACCCCGTTTTAATAAACTGAAATGTTTTATTAAAGCAAAGGTGATCCGATCACACCTAATAAAGGTCGGTGGCGACTCCCGTTTTTTTATTCATTTTTAAAACCCGAGGTCGATTCCCGTTTTCTTCAAAAAAATGGTTACGACAGCTTGGCGACTCCACTGGGGATTTGTTTGAGAGTCAGGCCGAAAATTGATTGTTCTTTGTCCTTTTGTCAAGATTTGGAAAATTGTTTTGAAAAATCATGTTTCTTTTTACGCATCTGTTGGTACTATGATTGTAATATTGTCGAGTCTCCTAGGATGTCTCTGCATTCATCTTTGCATGACCGTTGTGTCACACCCTTAAGTGGGAGCGAGAAGCTATGCCTCCGTGAGGTTTTCACCTCCGCATGGGCTAGGGGACCGCTTCCGGAATACATCCGTACCTATGGTTTCGTGAGGTTTTCACCTCCGCATGGCCATAGGGAAATGTATTCCCCCGAACTGAACTCGATCCGTATGAGCCTATAATGGGTGAGGATTGAGGAATCTGCTGGTTCGGGTACCTCTCTTTAGAACTAAACCACATGTAGAGAAACCTAGGAACCCATCTTGGACAGAGCCGCGCTAAACCCATAGTAGTCACTCCAATAAGTGTTTGCTTATTTCTCTTATGCTAATTTTTTTTTTTTTTCCGCTTATCTTCTCTTGCATTACCATTTTTCTTGTTTTGATTGCATTGCATGTCATATTCACATTAAAAGGCGTCGATCTCCGTTCGGTTACTAAGATAGAAGCTTGTTATGGGGGACGGATTCCTTGATAAAGTAGAGGATAACGCGGCCGTGCGTATATGGTCAGAGAAGATGCAACTCGAGAAAGGGGATAGTCTAGCCGAGGGATATACATCAGAGTTAGGGGACTTTACTCGCATCAGTATGACACAGAATGAGTTACAAGAATTAAAAGATATGTGGGCTCATTGGGATGAGGGGACTAAGCAGCTTTTCTACTTTAATTATGGCGATCTACCCTATTTGCTTGACATCAGAATGGACAAACACTTGTTTCGGGCCATAACCCAATATTGGAATCCCGCATATAGCTGCTTCACATTCGGGAAAGTGGATCTGGTACCTACCATAGAAGAATACACGGCTTTACTGCGTAATCGAAGGGCTCAGATCGATAAAGTCTACTTTAGGGCCGGCAATGCACCAACCTTGGTAAAGAAACTGATGAACATCACCGGAATGAGTGAACAATGGGTCGTGACACGTATTCAGCAAAAAGGTGAAAGGAAATGCATTCCATGGGTAAACTTAAGGGACTTGATATTGACACATCCTGATGCCAAGAGGAGGGTCGACATCTTCGCCTTAAGTATCTATGGCCTAGTAATTTTCCCGAGAGCTTTGAGGCATGTGGACGAAGCAGTTGTTGACTTATTCGATCGTCTTGACAAAGGAGTCACACCAGTACCAGCCATTCTTGCCGAAACATTTAGATCTTTAAACGCGTGCCGGAGAGCGGGCGAGGGGAGATTCATGGGATGTGCGCAACTATTACTAGTTTGGTTCCATAGCCATTTCTGGAAAATAGATAGAGCTTCTTGTCGAGTTCACTATGAAAATTATTCCCCGTTAAAGGAGTTGGTGGATAAGCCCAAGAGAAATGACATATCAGAAGAAAATTGGATCGCACTCCTTCAAAATCTTCAAGAAAAAGACATTGAATGGAAAGCCCCTTGGTTTGTTCCCGATGAAATTATCTACCGTTGTGGGAATTATGATTGGGTCCCTCTGCTAGGAATTTGGGGAGCCATTGGGTATGCCCCTTTGCTTGTACTAAGGCAATACTACTCAAGACAGTTTATACCAACGACTTACGGCCTAGCTCAGTTTGAGTTTTCGTATAAAGGGAATAATTCCAAGAAGAAGGTTCGGGAGATCGCCGATGCTTGGAAACAAGTTTGCCGGATGAAAAGAATTGCTGTAGGTCCAATGGTAACCCTCGAGTATAATGCCTGGCAGAGTAAAAGAATAAACGATAACGTCCCTAAACCGACACACGATGATACTCAACCGATAGAGAAATACTTACAAGTAGTCCCTTCCGAGACGGAGATTATGAAGCAAGATTTTGAAAATAAAAATTCCGAGTTGAAAAAGAGGATAGAGCAACTAGAAGAAGAAAAGATGTACTTGATGTTGGATAGGGATGTCCTAAATTCGGAGGTTGAGAGATTGAAGAAAGGAAAGAGAAAGGCCGAAGAAGATTTGGAGGGCTTGAAGACGGATTGTAGAAAGCTGCGTCTATCAATGAGGACTGCCGGATTGGGTAAAACTTCAGAACAATGGCGTCAAGAAATTCGAGAAGAGAAAGCCAAGGTTGATCAGTGGAGGGAAAAGTTCCAAGAGGCTCAAGCACAAAGAGATGTTCTAAAGAAGACTGCAAGTGAGAACCGAAGGGAGAATGAGACACTGAAAGCTCGATTAATAGAACAAGAAAAGACGTTTGACCAAAGACACGACTCTACGGTGAAGCTAAAATCAAGCCTAAACCAGATTGAAGAGTTAAAAGGGAAATTAGTAGAGCTCGAAATGGCACTGGAGAATAGTGAGTTCCGGTTCCAACAATCTCAGAATCAAGTCAAAGAAAGGGATTACGTCATGGGTGAAGCCGTAATGCAGATACGAGAAGTGGTTGAACATCTACAATCCTTAGCGGTCCAAACTGATCTATTAAGTGTAATGTATGAATCAAAGTCAGACCGGGGTCGAGAGTTAGCCTCGCTCCTCGAGAAAGTTAAAATCCTGGGCATAAGGGCTAGGTCGCATATGTGACTCTATTTTATGTAAAGGATTTTGTTTCTTAAATAAGCTTTCTATAAGAAATTAAATGGGAATCGACGCCTTTTGCATTCATTTCATGCATTGCATTGCATCATCAAAGAAAGAAGGTGTTGATTAATATTTGATTGCTAAATAGAGGAGTTTTTCATAAGGAAATGAATTTCTTGATAAAGTGGATTGTAATACGGTTGCCTAAGTATAGTCCAAGTAAACAACAAGATAAGGTTGATAGTCCATATACAAGATTTTGCTCGATGATTCTAGCCAACACGGATTATTCAAGAGTCGTCACGTCTTGACCCTTTTTTTTTTTAAAAAAAGGAAATTATGGACACCATGGAGGATAAGCGAGTACGGCCCGAACCAAGCTACAAGGAACTAGAAGAGGCGTCTACGAAGAAGGTTCACAAGACATGGCCATGGTGTCCGGCCACGAAGGAAAAGATTGGTGTTTTGCTTGGATTATGAGGACAAAACCGTATATGCAGTCCGTTTTATGTAAAGAGCTTTATCTTCTAGAAAAGTTCTTCTAATGGAATCGAATTTATAATCAGCATCTCTCTTTCTTTTTGCATTCATTCCATTTGCATAGCATTGCATCATCTTAGAAAGAGGGTGTTGATTCGCGTTTGATTGCTAATGGAAGAATTTGTCATAAGAAAATGTGCTACTTAATAAAGTGGAATACGATACGGTCATCTGAACATAGCCTAGGTAAACAACGAGACAAGGCATTACTTGAAGATTCAAGTCGGCGAGGATTGTTTGGGAGCCATCCAAAGATTATGAGCATCACCGAAGGTAAGTGAGTGATGAGGTCGAATAGCAAAGAGCCAAAAGAAGCATCCATCAAGAAGGATCATGCGACATGACCATAACATCCGGATACGAAGAAGAGGATTTGTCTAAAGATTCAAGCCGACAAGGATTGTTCGAGGGTCATCGGAGGATTATAGGCATCAAAGAGGGAAATGAATGATGAGGTCAAACAACAAAGAGCCAAAAGATTCATCTATTGAGGAAGATTCACGGGACACGAACATGATATTCCGATACGGAGAAGAGGATTGGTGTTTTCACCTAGACTATGAGGAAGAGGCCGTGTATGTGGTCTGAAGCGTGTTTTCTAGACAAGTTCTTCTAATAGGAATTGAATTCATAATCAGCGCCTATCTTTCTTTTTGCATTCATTCCATGCATTTGCATTGTATTTCACGCATGCATTGCATCATATCATGTGCATTAAGATCTGTAGAGAGACTCTGACTAGGCGAAATTATTTCGATGACCTAGAAAACATGGAACAAAGATTGGAGAGATTAGAGGCAAGACAGATATTGATCCAAGAGCAATTGACCAGAATCCAACAACAGATACAAGAGCAATCAACCAGAATGCAACGAGAGATGCGGGGGCAAATGCGAGAGTTCCAAGAGAATATGATATGCCATCTAAACCAGCTACTAACGGGAGGATTTGAAACAAGAGGAGGCCAAGTGGTCGACAATGTGGAGGAATACGAAGAAATTGTTTATTCCCCGATAAACATCCCAACTCAACCAGACGCGCGATTGCATGGGGGACCCATTACTATCAAGCCCCAATATCAGGCTAATACCTCGACTCCGTTGAACCTTTTGGCTGGATCATATTTTAACCCTGAGGAGAGTCGGACTAAACCAATGGTCCAGGCGGGGACAAGAGAAAAGGGGGAATACACATTGAAGGCCCCGAAGAAAAAGGAAAAGGAAATAGGTAGTGCAAGTAGGGACGACCGAAGACCATTCACCGTGTTCCCACCTAATAGCATGCCTGCTCCAAACCAACTCAAAGACGAACAAGGATCGGCGAGACCCAAACCCGAAAAACCTCGACTCACTCCTATTCCTGTGTCATACGGAGAACTGTGCCTGAAATTGTTGGAAAAACAATTAATATCACCATACTATATGGCACCGTTGAAGCCTCCATATCCAAAGTGGTACGATCCTAATGCTAGTTGCATGTATCATGCGGGAAATCGGGGGCATTCTATAGACAATTGCTTAGCTTTTAAAAGGAAGGTTCAAGGTCTTATCAATGTGGGGATTTTACAATTTGATAGTACTGGTGATATGGTTGGAGATCTGCTCCCGAACTACCTTGAAGGGAACATGAGCACAGTGACAAAAGGGATGGTGCAATTAAAGAGGTTTCACTGATACACCCTTATCCTCTCGGGCTTGTTTTGTACAATGGGACTGCGTAGGGATCCATGTATTTTAGCTAATCTAGAGTGATATTCAAAACATGCTTGTTGCTTTAAGCCTAGAGGCAACAAGAGTTCTTTCGTGAAATAGGCTTGTTTCCAGAATTGTTATTGCAATAAAATGCATCTTTATTTTCACTCCTCGCATTTCATACTCTACATCATTTCATTTTCATACCATGCTTTTAATTTTCTACCTCCAAGCCTACAATGGGTCCCCAGATATCAATGACATGAGTGACACTGTTACTGACTCCCTTTTAGAAGAGATATGTGTCTAGAGGATCTAAGAACTTGGAAGATGACAGAGATTGCAACCTATCTCCGAACTGGTTAAGAAGGATGGATCTTACCCTACGAAGTGTCAGCGAATACTACAAGGGAGATGAAGATAGAAGCTTAGCTTCCTGCAGGAACAAGGCAAGGAATCATTGAGTTATCCCCAAGAATTCAAAGATATTTTCGTGTGATCGCGTTAAGACACACCGGGACTACTAGGGCACGAGTATGTTGTCAAGGCTAAGGAAGTCACAGAAAGAGTCCATAAGGATCTTTGAAGACCACATACTGATGGTTCTACCCTGATGAAGTCAATCAAGAGATTCGAGCCGTTTGGAAAACTGTGCCAACGGCAAATCGAGGAGGACAGAACACGTGGGGCATGGACGTTATCACGCCGATCTTCTCAAAAGCTTCGGGACCGCATTAATTCATTATTGTGGATGTCGATCTCTTCACTAAGAGGGCAAGGGTCACTTCATATGGCAAAAAAAAAAAAAAGACTGTTAGGAAGATAACCTAAACTTGTGAATATCGACATATAGAAGTTACGTACCCTTTCCCAGGACCTCTGCTGGGGCGACGCATTTCTGGGGCATGGGCCAAACCCAAATTGGGTGAGGCGAAATGGATCCCGATATGATTAAGAGAATGTGTAGAGAAGATGTTAAGAGATGTCTGTCACGATCAGGTGAAGCGAGTTTTCAACAAAAAGGACCGCCTTAGAAATTTCATGATAGGGCTTTGAAGAAGATCCTTTCCCATGTAACAAGAACTTCAGAAGAAAGAAAATGCCAAGCCAGGAAAGACTTTAGGCCTGTTCTTGGGAAACAAAGATATTGTCTGAGGTAGGTGACAAGGACCTGTCCAATCTGGAGAATTCAAAAAAAAAAAAAAACAACAAAAAAACACACACAAAAAAAAAAGAAAAACAAAAAAAAAAGAAAACAAAAAGAGAGAAGAAGGAAAAAGAAGAAAAAGAAGAAAAAGGAGAGGCCAAAGTAAAAACCCGCAAAGGGCACTTTGAGACCAAATGTGGGTTTGAGTTGAAAACCCAAAAAAAAAAAAAAAAAAAAAAAAAAGGGGGCAGCTCAAATTTTGGTGGGGCATACAGTAGTCTTGCTACGCTCGAAATAACAATGAAGAGGAACGTTGCACCTTGGGGCATCGACAAAGTACTCTAAATCCCCTAAACACATATTGAGTTTAGAAAGGTCCTCAAGAAGTTAGAACAAAGAAGCTCAAGCTGCGATATCCGGGGCACCTAGTTTCCATTTCACCCATTTTTGAGTCTACTGTCTTCGTCTTTTCAAAATACACTTTAAATAAACTTGCTGTTTCATTGCATATGCTAGCTTTGATTAACCTGTTTGATTCGAGCTATACTCCTAATAAATTCCCATTCCATCCATCATCATGGTCCTTTTCAAGCATTTTACATTGAAATAACGATTATTGGATTAATAATACTTTCATGAAAGGAGTTTCGCATATTACTCTGGAAACCTCTAAACAATACAGGAATCTGAAACAGGATTATTGCATAAAACTCACCGAGTTTAAGGGTCGAAAATATCTGAGTCCCAATTACGTTGATTGAACAAGATACCGTGTCAGTAACACAATCCTGACGGAAAATGGGCATTGTTAACCCAAGTGCAAAACCAGGATCATTCTTGAAAAGAAATGACATTCTGCATTCATGCGAGCATCACGCATATACATCTGGTTGGGTCACCTAGAGAGTGATCGTTAGAAGAAAGCTGATACAGATCCTGTACCGTTGAATAACAAGAGGGTAGAACGAAGAAGAGACAAATCCTATGTTTTAAAGTCGCAGTGGGACAAATGGAGGATATTCAAATCCTACACCTCCGGGTCACAATGAGATGAACCCTGAAGCAACAGTGGGGCAAAAGGGTGATATATGAAAAACGCAGATTACTCCTGAGGTTTGAAGGACGGGTACAAAATCTGAGAGAAAAGTCAAGAGTCGAAACAATGAACGTAGGTTACCATGAAAGTCGCAATGAAAGAGATACATGACAAACAAGCCCAAGACACATGGCATAATCATGTAGGCATTTAGGACAAACACATGCATATCATGACATCATCACGCATGACACATACAGGTACGTCAGCGAAGCACGAAATTTTGACGATAACTATACCAAACCATGGGTAAAGGAGGCATCCGATTTCCACTAGATGATACGTTTTCAAATACGGTTTTTCAAAAATATCAACTCATGACAGAGAGAAGTGGGTTGAGCCTCGGGTCACACCTTGAGGTGTCTTTTAATTTCTTTTCAAAATATCAACTCATGACAGAGAGAAGTGTAGTTGAGCCTCGGGTCACACCCTGAGGTGTCTTTTAATTTCTTTTCAAAATATCAACTCATGACAGAGAGAAGTGGGTTGAGCCTCGGGTCACACCCTGAGGTGTCTTTTAATTTCTTTTCAAAATATCAACTCATGACAGAGAGAAGTGTAGTTGAGCCTCGGGTCACACCCTGAGGTGTCTTTTAATTTCTTTTCAAAATATCAACTCATGACAGAGAGAAGTGTAGTTGGGCCTCGGGTCACACCCTGAGGTGTCTTTTAATTCCCTTTCAAAATATCAACTCATGACAGAGAGAAGTGGGTTGAGCCTCGGGTCACACCCCGAGGTGTCTTTTAATTCCCTTTCAAAATATCAACTCATGACAGAGAGAAGTGGGTTGAGCCTCGGGTCACACCCTGAGGTGTCTTTTAATTTCTTTTCAAAATATCAACTCATGACAGAGAGAAGTGTAGTTGAGCCTCGGGTCACACCCTGAGGTGTCTTTTAATTTCTTTTCAAAATATCAACTCATGACAGAGAGAAGTGTAGTTGAGCCTCGGGTCACACCCTGAGGTGTCTTTTAATTTCTTCTCAAAATAACAACTCATATCAGAGAGAAGTGAGTCGAGCCTCGGGCCACACCCTGAGGTGTCTTTTAATTTCTTTCCAAAATATCAACTCATATTCAGAAAGAAGTGAGTTGATTCATCGAGTCACACGCTGAGGTATCTTCAATTTCTGCCTTGCAATTTCTATTTTTCTTTCAATTCCTGCTTGCAAAAATTAGCTCATATTACAAGAGGCCAAAGTATTTACAACTTCTGTAAAAAAAAAAAAAAAAAAAATCAACTCATAATATGAGTTTGAGTCTCGGGGGCACACGCGGAGGTACTTACAGATGGAAAATTAAAGTCGCATTGAGCAAAGTGAATGAAGAAGTTCCAGTGGACAAGGAAGATTGAGCAAGAGCGAAATGAAGCCACAGACTATATCTTTCCGAAGTAGCAGTGGAGTAGAATGAAGATCGGAGTTTCCCGGAAGATGAGCAAGTTCAAGAACGAACAAGATTGAGGAAAAACGAATCGAAGCTACGGGTCATGTCACGCGGAAACAGCGGTGGAGTGGATCAAAGCAACAGGGTTTGAAGATGTTTGAAGAATCTATACCTGGCTAAGACCGGGCAAAATTGGTTCTTCTATTATCTTTGCTCTATTGTCATTTCACGACAATGAGCAAAGAGGGGCAGCTGTAATAACCAAATTTGCCCGACCCAAAACCCAATAAACCCGAGCCCAATTGCAAAACCAAAATTGAATAAAATAAGAAATAAAATAAATTTAACAGTCCAAATGTCCATTTACAGTCCATAAACCCGAGACCCATATTAAAAGCCCATTACAAGCAAATGAAACCCAAAACCCAAATTAAGCCCAATCTAAAACCAATACCAGACCCAAATCAAAGCAGCCCAGACTATAATTGCCCTAAACCCAACAAACCCTGAACCAAAAACTACAGAGGCCCAATGGCCCGAAACTTTAAACAATTAGGAACCCTAGGGTTCCTCCCATCTCAGCGCCGCCTTGCGTCCTCCCACGCGCGCAACGGTCTGACTCCTCTCTGGTGCCCCATGACTCTACCGACAGACTCCACTAGCACACCGACCAACGCCTCGCATGCACGCACCGGCCACTTCGAATATTCGCCCACCACCTGCAGACAGACACAAAAACGCAGAAACCACAAAGAAGGCAGGAAAATATGGAACAAAATGATAAAATATTGAGGGGACGATGTATTTTCGGCTATAAAGCCATTGTAAATCGATGTAAAAGAGGACGGTTTTTTGGCCCTTTCGCGGAGGATTTTTTTTTACGATTTCAAAAAGACGAAATAAGAACCATCAGAAACCAAGAAAGCAAAATACAAAAGGTTGATTTCCTTTTCTTTTACTACCCACAGTCGATCTATTTACCCTTTTTATCATTATCCATTTTCGAATCTTTATAAAGAAATAAAAACTTTCATAAACAAAAGAGGGGAAAGGGAACTCCCTTTGATCTCGGGGACGCTGCGCCAGAGGGCGTAGTCGTCTTCGCCGTCGTTTCCAAAAAAAGGAGGTCAAGGATCTCCGCTTCGGTTTAGAACGGAGTCTCGAGGCAGGCCTCCGGAGTAGGGGCTTCAAATCGGACTGAGGACCCGTCTCTGCGCGCCGTCGATCACCAAGTATGGTGCTGGCGCGTTGGTAGGCCGGAAGGAGTTCAATCGCCAGAGGGAGACTAAACGTCTGAGTGTACAAAAGAGGAAGAGAGGAATCTCTCTGCCTCTATTTTCTCTGAAACGAAAAGAGGACCGGGGGGGGCTGTTTCTTTTTTTTAAATTTTTAAGTTTTAAATTTTTTTTTCTCAGCTAAAACAGGGTATAAATACCCATAGAAACGACGCCGTTTCATGGGTTCCCCCACCAGGCACTAAAACGGTGCCGTTTCGGGGGGATCCATGGGATCCGATTCGCACGGGTTAAAGGCCCGCGCATTTTGGTCCAGGGGCTAATTGCACTATTGGTCCCTCCATTTTCATGTATCTGTGCAATTAAGTCCTTTCCCCCAGCGCCCCGTTGCAATAAGGGGGTTTATTGCTATTTTGGATCTCCTAGATTTTGCACACGTCACGAATAGGTCCTTCCGTCTTTCTTCCGTTTTAAATTTGCCCCAAAATTATTGTTTTAAATCTAATTTAGTCCTTTTGATTATTTTCGCTATTTCGAATAGGTAACACTTTCTGCTATTGTACTATTATTATTATCCTTATTTTTGCGTCTTTGTCATGTTATATATATACTGTGTGTTATTTTGTTATTGTATTATTATTACTATTACATGGTTATTACTTCTATATCATTATATTATGTACTACTATTTTATTATTATTACACTTATTATTATATTATACATATCATTATTATTATTATTATTATTATTATTATTATTATTATTATTTTGTACAAATCTACTATTATTACTACTATTATTATTATTATTATTATTACTACTATATTATTATTATTATTATTATTATATTCATATTAGTATATCATATATTGCATATTAATCATTATATGTATTGCCATTTTACTATGCTATTGTTATTATTAGTATTGTTTTATTATTATTATTATTATTATTATTATTATTATTATTATTATTATACTCGTATTATTGTATTGCATATATCGTGTATCATTATTATCAGTATTATTATATTCACTATTTCTATTGTTCTTACTACGTTATTATCTTGTATAGGTTGTACCTATTTTGTGTCGTCACTATTATTATTACTAACTCTATTATTATTATTATACTATTATTTGTACATATATACTTACTATCATTGTTATATTTATTACGTTTATATTGTCATGTCGTACATACTTCATATCGTTATTATTATTATATCATTATTATTATTACTATTATTATTATTATATTTACTATTGTCACTACCATGACTAACATCTCTTTGTTTTTATTCACTATTTCTTTTTAAATATTATCTTTCTATTTTTGTTTATCATGCCATCTTTTATTATCATGTTTTGCCAATTTCTCATTTTCGTTATTTCATCTTAACTCAACATTTTATCTTTTATTTTATTTTATTTTATTTTATTTTATTTTATTTTCCTTCGTTTTTTATTCACAAAATGAGTTTTCATAAAGGTAATATTCTTGAGTTTGGGAATTCAAAACTTCGTGCCCAATCGTGCTGGGTGTGACTTTTCGTTTGACCGAACAAGTGGATAACCTTTTAAATTTTGTTCCAATTTTTAAATAAGGTGATATTTATGCGTTTGGAAGTTCGAAGGATCGCGCCCAATCGCGCTGGGTGTGTTTCCTCTCGTATGACCGAATGAGCAAATGCCCTTTACACCATTTCAAAATGGTTACTTGGAGAATTTCAGAGACGATCTTGGATCCAAGGACTTAGATTATCGCGTCCAATCGTGCTGGATGTGAAATTCTATTCCTTCGGAACAAGGGAATATCATTGTTCAACCAAGTTGTTTAAAAATAAAATAAAATAAAAAGAGCAAGATTTCAAAAATCATTTCAAACTTTTCGACATTAGGACATCGATTAATCAATTTGGTACCAATTTTGGGCGTTGCGAGGGTGCTAATCCTTCCTCGCACGTAACCGACTCCCGAATCTATTTTCTCGAATGTTCGTAGACCAAAAACCCCGTTTTAATAAACTGAAATGTTTTATTAAAGCAAAGGTGATCCGATCACACCTAATAAAGGTCGGTGGCGACTCCCGTTTTTTTTATTCATTTTTAAAACCCGAGGTCGATTCCCGTTTTCTTCAAAAAAATGGTTACGACAATAGGTAAGTGAAATCTCACCCGTTTTTAGTAATTTTTATGTTTCCGAGCTCATATTAGCTTAATCTAGCTAACTCGAGGACAAATTTGTGACATTGTTAAATGTTTTGGATTATGTCATTGTTGAGTTTGAGTTATTCTTGAAACTTTATAAAAGAATATTGATTTTGGTTGTTAGATAGGACTATTTTGTAAAGTAATTTTTATTATTTTAAGATTTAAGGACTAAATTGTTAAAGTGATAAAGTTACAAGGACTTGATGAGAAATAATTACAAATATGGGTTGTATTGAGGTCATTGAATATTCTTCCATGGACGTTTTTAAATAAAAATGGTTAATTTGCATGATTAGGGCTTAGGGACTAAATTGAATAAAAATAAAATGTTTGGGTAATTTTGTAAAAATGCCAAAAAGGACTTAATTGGATAAAATGAGTTAATTTTACTGTTGGAATTAGTTAATTGAGTGGAAATATTATTTTAGATTGTGAACGAGTGGAAAACCGAGGGAAAGAGAAATTACCGAATAGTCCCTGTACCTTTGTTATTGCTGCAATTTAGTCAGGTAAGTTCGTACAGTTTAATTTTAGTACATTTTTAAATTTAGTATAGGAACTTAATTGCATAATATTGGATTATATTATTCAAGCTTTATTCAAGCTTACTTATATTTGTTTCATTTTGTAGATTTACATTTTGAAGGTTTAGAAGATTGGATCAACGCAAGAAATCACACTATCTGAGAGGTCTTTGGTAGACTTTGTTTTGTTGGTATATTTGACATGTCCTAGGACTCTTTTGTTTGTGTGATATTGAATCATAGTTGTGCAAGTGATATCTTTAAACATATGTTGTTGGGTTGAATAACTAAGAAAGTATGCTTGTTTGCTTAAGTTGAAATAAATGATTTAAACGAAATCAATGACCCTATATTGAATTGTGGTAAATGATGAAATGGAAGTAAACTTCATTATGTATGTGTGTTTCTATGGAAGTGTTTTGTCATGAAGTATTGAGCTGTCAATGATGGCACATTGGTTAGACATCTGAATTGATTCTATTATATGTTTTGGATGCCACTAGGGATGTCTAATGACCTACAAAATTCTATGTTTGAAAATGTTTTATGTACCTAAGCAAATGGATGAAACTTGTGCATGGAATGGGTCATTTTTGGGCTCATACGGCTTGGGGCACGGGCTGCCACATGGCCATGTGAAGCACACGGGCGTGTGCCCAGAGCATGTTTTTAAACAATATATATGCAGATCTCATACAGGCAGACATAAGACCTGCGACACGACCGTGTGATCCAAATTAGAGAGTTACACGGTTCATGCACAAGGGCGTGTAGGTCAAACATACGACCGTGTTTGGAGCCACACGGCCTGGACTCTATCACATGGCCTAGACACACGACCATGTGACCCCTGACTTGAAAATTTTTGAATTTTT
Source organism: Gossypium australe (assembly GCA_005393395.2). Classification (NCBI taxonomy): domain Eukaryota; kingdom Viridiplantae; phylum Streptophyta; class Magnoliopsida; order Malvales; family Malvaceae; genus Gossypium; species Gossypium australe. Next base: position 99,346,159 of record CM016617.1, read on the forward strand.
CTTGAAAGTTATGATTTGTTCCGATTTGGTCCTTGAATATTTGTAACTTATTTTTAGAGCTTTGAAAGCTATTTTAAGACCCAAGACCGAATGATCTCTTTTATATTGAATATTACTTGTAATTATGGAATTGAATTGATTATTGAATGTAAATCGTATTAACTGTTCCAACTTGACTAGTAACATTCGATATCCTATTCCGGCAACGGAAACGGGATATGGATATTACACGTTCTAGTATTACTACCAACATTATAAGAGTCTACAGGGTCACACCCTATAGTTGAAACGAACAGAATCCAAATACATTTGGTATTGTATTTAGTTGTAACATGAATTAAATTAATTCTTGTATTAATTTAATTTGATTGTTAAATATTAAACACATTATATGTACAAACTTGTCTTTTAACAAGTTTAGTAGTGTGGTAGTTTGAGTTGCGATATTATGCATACAGAATACACCATAGGGATATGGCGCTTAGTACTCTATGCCATGAAAAAAATTGTCTTTAACAAGGTTTTAACTTGTAACGTCATATGTTGCTTTTGAAAATGTGATGTAATTATTAAACATTCTCTTTTATTAATCTTTTGTTTTAAGAACAATATATGAATAAATAAGAAGTACATTTTAAATTGGTTTTACGCCTGTTGAAAAAAATTTGCTAAGTGTTTAAGTCTGGTAATATCAAATATTCGGATCCGATAATTTGAGTCGAATATAGGGTATTACACATTCCCTCAAGGGATGCAACACTATCAAATTTTTAACAACTATTCTCTTAAAGCTCAAACCCTCAATGACCACAACAAAACCCCCAATGACCACAACAAAACCAACAAACCTTATACTTGCCTATGTCAGCTCTTTGCCAAGTCACTTTATAACCTCCCTTAGACGGGGACATATTGTTATATCTGTTGAGAACATAGGCTCCAATCCCAAGATAGAAACCATCCTAAAACATTTGATTCCTACAAATGCACAAATTGCATGAAACAACGAGACAACATGTAATTGTCAAAAACCCAACAACAACACTTAATGATAATAAGTTGATTGAGCCAACAAAAAGGATGGAGGCACAGTCCTATTTGACCAAGTGCACATACTCTAGCCAACCACACATCGGTTCCACGCATCCCCAAGAACAGCATCGATAAAAACTACAAAGGGCTGAAGAATCAAGAGGAGTGGTTTCATTAAAAAAAAAAAAAAGTATGATCACTATTATCAAGAAAACCAAAAGATATTCTTCTAAGCTTTCACAACCTTTCTTCATTAACTTAAGTATTAACTTGAGTATTAGAGAATGTTCCGGACACACTCTTAGCCCTTTTTCTTGCAAATTTGAAACTTAAACCAACCCAAGAACCAACTCTCAACCCATCTTCCTCTCAAGGTCGAAAATAATTTATATTTGTAAGTTTATATTATTGTTTATATAAATATTAATAATTCCATTTATTTACATTCTATAAATTCACCTTTTTAGTGTATTTATATTGTATTTAAAAATGATAAAATTCGTTACTCTAATAAAGACGAGTGAAAGAGGAGATGACAATGGGACCCGAAAACCTAGTCAGAAAGCAGTTCCATATTTCTATGTGCTTAAAATCATTTTGTCCTCTTATATTTAGTTTCCTCCTTTTCTTATTTTAATATTAATTTTATTGCAACTTAATTACATGGCATGACGATTGCTTTTAGCCTACCCAAAATGCTTTTTTGGGTCAGCAAAATATGAAATTAAGAAAAAGAATGTTAAAATAATAACAAAAAACCTTAAAGATATTATTTTATTAGCTAAGATTTAACTTGTTTAAAGGTTGGGTTGTTGATCCAATTCTAAAGACTCGTTTGAAATATAAGAGGGTTTGAAAAAAAATATTAATCTGAATAATGATTTTAGAAAGAAAAAAATATTTGTTTAAAATATGAGTCAAGTTTGGGTTTTTAATATAAAAGTCTAACCCATTTTCAAATTTATAAAATGTTATTATTTATATTATATTAATATTATAAAAAATGAATACACTACATTTTAATGTAAATATTAAAAATACCTAAGTTTATTATGTTCAAAATTTTAATGAAAGGAAAAACATAAAATACTAGTAAAAGATATATGGTTAATAAATATTAATAAAAAATAATATGGATGGACTTAAAGAAACTTGGTTAACTTTTTATAAATATAGGTAGCATTGGATCAAATTTGATACTCATATTTCAGGTTGCATCGGATTTGGATAATTATGTATGATATTAAAATAATGCATAAATCTAATCAAAACCCGACTCATGAATACCACTATATAGGATTAGTCTTTAAACTTTAAGATTGTAATCAAATAAGTTTGTAATGTTTAACTTATACCTAAATAAATTTTTAATCTATACTTACTATTATTTAAAGTTTTGATTAAGTTGGTGTCACCCTCAATTAGGTGCCAACTTAATTGTAAAATTACAATAAACTCAATATTTTTAGAAAGCAATAAAAATAGTTTTGAAGGTATTTTATCCTTTTTACCAATAATTTAGCAAAAATATGGGATTTCTTCCTACACCCAAATTTACCATTTCATATAATTCTTTACGTACCATAATTTAGTATTAAAAATAAAGAAATTATTTAAATTCAAATCAAAAGATTAAAAAAGAAAGTGAGCAAAGTAGTTAGTGTCGGTTAAGGCAATGAGTAAAGGGGGGAAAGCATTAAGATTAGGAATCCAATGGCATCTGTTTGACCAACAATGTGGAAATTGAAAAAGATAATTTCCGTTCTCACTAACAACCCTAAAACTAATATTATAACTTTTCGTTAAATGGATTTATAATGTTGTCCAAATGGAGTTATACCTTCGTAAGCTGCAAAATTCTTACCATCTGATTAAACATCATGGTAACAAACTAATATTTTTTTACCAAGTGATGTTATATTAAGGTATATTTTTTAAACTTTAATCACAAAAATATTTGGAACCTACTACAAAATCTATATACAAGAAATCGTGATGAATTAAATCTGCGTCCTCTTGTATTGACAATAATACTTATACCAATCGAACTAAGACTCATGTAATGAATTAAAATTGAAAATAATTAATTAAAAGATTAATTGTGATGCAAACCAACTCTTATAACTGTCCTTGTCAATTAAAACCATTCATCTCAAACGGTTTAGTTATTATAGATTATGATTTATGGGGTCATGCAATCTTTTTCCCTTTGCAATATAATATATGGATCTTGATTAAATTTGGGTTTAGATAATTATCTTTTAAGACATTTCGATCCAAATTTGAGGAAAAAGTAAGAGACTGAATTATGAGATTCAACATACATATGATCATTTAATTTATTCAAAACATACATATGATCAATTAGCCTTACGTATCCTAATCTTCATCAAAGTCAAAGTCTATAAAGGAAAAGAAATGTCTGCATGCATGCATGCTTTTCCATGAAAAAAAAAACAAATTTAGTCAAAAGAAACTTATATATTCTATAAATCCTTTAGAAATAAATAAATTGCATATGCATGGTTCAATCTAAAACATGATTCTTTTGTTTATTTTGTCGTAACATGATTAAAGTATTTTTAAATTTATAAATTTTGAGAAATTGGTTTTTTTTTTCTTGTGTAGACTTAGAGTTAATTTTTTGGTGGACCAATATTATTGAATTTAGATGAAGCCCCTCTCAACCTATTTGAAAGAAAAAGAAAAAACTTTCGGTTGGAAGCATGAAAGTGAAGACTGAAGAGTCAAACCCCTCATGGCCTCATTATTTAGTGAATTTTATATTAATTTTTACTCTTCTTGGAATTGTCCATTTCTTAAGAAAACATCAAGCCATGTTCTACTTTGCCATATTCGGTATTAAGGAGTGACCAACATTAAAGCACCTCAAAATCAGGCTTTCTTTTTTCTACTTCTTCTTTACTTTTTTGTTTCATATCCCATGCTTGAATTGAATGTAGACATTTTCAAAGGAATATTTCCCCCCTCAAACCTAGCCTATCTTATAGTTAATTTAGGCTTAATCCATAAAGTATTCAACTTTTTTCATTTTGATCCTTAAATTTTTTTCTCTTGTCAAGACTTAGCGTATTCACTGGTTTAATCCTTTGGTCATTAAAAGTTTTAAACTTGATTCCTTATTGGCAATTAAGGCAATAGAGAGGGAATGGTACGATACCTGCCTCGCCGTATTTGTAATCCTCTATTGGTTTTCAATAATGAAATTGTAATTGTTTATACATTAACTAAATATTTAAGGACTTGACTTACATCATTTAAAAATTACAGATACCATAAAAGAAACAAATTTTTATTTATTTAGCTGGATAAAAAACTTATCTGATTATAATTTTTAAAAATAATAGTTTAAATTATTTTTTATACTATATATGTCAATATTATCTTCAAAGTTCGAACATACATTCTCCCCTTGCAATATAATTAGATAAAAAATATTATCCAAATATAATTTTAAAAATTAATAGTCAAAATTATTAGTAACTCATTTTAAAAGTTATTCACCATTATAAAATGACTTTGTCTATTGTTATATGGGTTTTGGAAACTTTATGATAAATTGCTACTTTATAAAAAATAAACAATTATATATCTATATTAATAAAATTTTTGGTTAAGCTAATGTCACGAGTTAATCAAATACCAATTTAGTTAGAAAATAATTAATATATCCTTTTATTTAATGATTACTATTATTATTTTGATGATTTTTTTAATAATTTTATATAGTTTTTAAATAAATAAAAAAATAAAATTAATATGATTAGGAATTGAACCCATGTTTAATGGATTTACAGACAAATTCTTTATCACTACACAAATAAAAATTCTTGAGTAAAATTAAAAAAAAAAAGCTTTTAACATAAAATGTTTTCTCACCAAATTTGTGTATCTATACTTACTATTTATAAAGTCTTTTACTGAGTTTGTGTCACCCATCAACCGAGTTCCAACTCAGTTAGAAAGAATATTTTAATGCTTCTTCTCATTTAAAATAAATTATATTATTTGAGGGTATTTTAATCTTTTTATTTAAAAAAAAGTAGTAAAAATATGTATGTGATAGGATTTGAACACATGCCATTATGTTAGCAAAATCTTAAATTTACCACTCAAGCAAAGTCTTACTTTAATACTTTTATACATTTTAATTTTATTATGCATACTTGATTACCTACAACTACTATATCTATACTATTTATAAAGCTCTTTACTAAGTTGGTATCACCCATCAACTAGCTCTCAACTCAGTTCGGTAAACTACTTTAATATCCCTTCTCATTTAAAATAAAGTATATTATTTTAGGGTACTTTAGTCTTTTTATTTAAAAAAATCATAAAAATATGTATATGATAGGATTTGAAGTTAGCCAATTAGGTTAGCAAAACAATAAATTTTCCATTCAACCAAAGTTAGTGTCACAAATGAATTTGACTCCAACTGAATTGATGATAAAATAATGATAAATATTTATATTCATTTGGTATTATTAATCTAATGTGTTTAAATATTGTTATACTCACAATTTAACTTATTTTTTCATTTTAACATTGTACATATTTCATATGTTATTATTAATTAGTTCTAAATCATACTTTTCATTATCTATTGTATGTTATTTTTAAACACACCTCTGTGTTCTAAACATATGATTTTTATACGCATACGTGTGTGATAGGATTTCTAGTATTTTAATGCTTTTACAATTTTTATAATATTTATATTTTAGAAATTTTAAAAAAATTTAATTTTGTTCCAAATGATAATGTCATAATGATGTGTGATCGTCATCTAATACGTGTCGATTTATAACTGACAAGATATTTCAACCGATTTTTTAATATCTAAAGAGATTGAATCGATGAACAGCTAAAAACTTTAGGTCTTGATCTCGACAAAAAATAAAAAATAAAAACCAAAATATAAAAAACTATAAATTTTAAGGACTAAATTATGCATTAAACCTCTTCAAATATATATATATATATATATATATATATATGTATCAATTGTTCTTAGTTCAAATAGTTTTGATTACATGAAGGTTAATTTGAGACAAATCTTTTTGAGTTTGTTCATGTAAAAATTAATCTTTTAAAATGATTAAATAAAGGTTAATTTTTTTGAACGTGTTAAAATAAGTGCTAAATTTTTTTAAATAGTCAAATTAAGGTAAAGTCTTCTCTTTTCAAATAATATATGACTTATGGTTTTTTTGAATGAGCGTTTACTTATAGTGTAGTGTGTTTATTTTTTTTTTATATTGCGTTCCAGTATAACTATAATATCTAATCTCACCATCACTATTATTTTTATACTAATCGTAGGTAAACGCACTACCTATCTAAAGGAATCCTTAATTACCATGTGTTCTATTTTTAAAAATATCAATATTTATCTAATTTTGTACTACAAATTGAGGTGATTTGTGTAAAAAATTCTTATTCAAGTACAGTTAAAAAGATTTTACCATAATTTAAAAAGATGTGATCCTAAATTAAGAATGACTTGAGCAACTCGTACCATGCGTGTTCTCAAATTGAGCAATCAACGATATGGATTTATGTAAAAAGAAATAGGAGAGTAAAATGGAAGGAAGGACAGTTAAAAGGTGAGTCATCTTTTTCTCTGGGACCGTAAAGGAAAAGAGAGCATCCCCTTCTGGTGCAACATGCCAACCACTCTTTGCCAAATAACCTCCAATACTTATCCTTATTTTCCACCACTTCCATTCATTTGTGTTGCACAGTTTTGGATAATAATAATTACGTACATTATTCCTTCTTTTGGTAATAATTCTATCCTCTATCTTCTATCTTCTTTCCTGCTTTCTTTGACCTTCTTCTTTTTCCTTTTTTTTTCTTACCCAAAAAAATTAATTTTCCAACAATGTTTGTCTACTTAAATTCCTAATAAAATAAAGAACTAGTAATATTATCACTAGAATAGTTTATCTTCAAAAAATAATAATCTAGAAGGAAAATATAATTTATATAAATTTTATTTTGAGAAATGATGATATTTAATAAATAAATAGTTCTTTTCTACTTAATTGAAAATGCTTTTTAAGGATGTCTACTTTAACTTATAATTCTTTCTTGACTTTTGAATGAGAGGAAAAAACGTACTTAAACATATTCCTCATGTATTCCTAATTTTTACAATAATTACATCACCAATTGGACTAAAGTTGAATCTTAATTGGAGAAATTACATGAATAAAAGTGAGTAATTTAAAAAAAAGTGATTCTTTAAAATTTTTAAATGTTATAATTATTTTTACATTCTTTTATTTTAAAATTTAATTTTAATTTTTTGAGAGTTGGTGTAATTTAACTCATGGCATTAACTTAATTAAAAACTTTATATATAACTAAATTATCATGGGTGAATTTTTTTTAAAATATATTTATAAGAATTTATGTAAAAATCAAATAAGGTTGTTGTTACTAAAGCTAGCTTTAAAGACTGCAATTTTCTTGGTTCAAATCTGTTTAAGTTTTTTTATAGAGTTTATATAAAAAGATAAAAAGGTAAAATACTGCGATAGTATTATTTATTATTTTCTAAAATAATGGGATTTTTATCATTTTATAATAATTTATGACACCAACTCAATTAGAAATTTGAAGTATAGTATAGATTATACTCATTATTTAAGCGAAAAAATTATGTAAAGATATATTATAAAAAAATGAAAATACCTCCTATGTAGATATTTTAAATTTTACGTAAAACTGTCTATAAAAGTTTTACGTAAAACATTTTTAAAAATACATTTATAATAAATTTAATTATAAACATATTTATATCAAACTTACTAGGTGAAAGGGGTTCATGGGCCGGGTTAAGTATATGCAAGGTATTTAGCCCACTTTTCAAAGTTCAGGTTGGCTCGAAAAATAAGCTTATTTTTTCTCAAGCCCGGCCCAATTTAAGAAAAATAAACCCGGGCCTGATCTGGTAAGCCCAAATTTGATTTTTTTAGATTAATTATACTTAAATTTATTTTTTTAGAATATAATACACTTAAAAAAAGGCTAAAATAATTGTATTTATATTTAAAATACATTAAAAAGTATTTATATTAAAAAAGCACTACCATAAATATAATAAATATTTTATTGTAAAATTTTATATTTTGGGTTGGATTATTTAGTTAGGTAAGTTCTTTTTAGATATTGGGCAATGAATTTAATTGTTATTGGATTAGTAATTTAACATAAATATATATATAATTATTATTTAATATATATAATTAATATAATATTATTTTATAACATAATATTTGGGCCGGGCCGGGCTCAGACTAAAAAATTTACCCAAGACCCGATCCATATAGAAAAACGATTTTTAAATTTTACCCAAATCCATTTTTCGAACTAGTCTTTGAGCCTAAACAGATGACCCGGTCCAATATAACCTTATTATATTATTAATTTATTTATAAAGATTGAGTTTTAATTTCTTCAATTAGTGTTACAAAATCAAATTACATCAAAGTAAAACTAGTACATCAGTTTATATAGTATACATAATTATTTTTCTGTAGAAAGTGGGTAGTTTTTGACAGAGTTATTTTTAAAAATACAATATAATATATATAAATTTTAACTAAAAAATTTATTTATTTATAAAGTTTTTGAATTTTTTATTTTTGTTTAAAATGAGTTAGTGTCACTAAAGAAGCAGCATCAAATGAAACAAATCATGAAACATCAATGAGTGATTCACAAGGATTCATTTTATCTAATGATCTAATCACTTAAAACAAGATACGATTTTATCTAACACTTCATTTCTAGGGATTTTTAAGTCTATCATGATATTTGTGAGGTGAAATTATACAAGGAGAAGTTCATCGACAAATTAACCGTTTTTGAAACCTTTTCATTTTAAACAGTTTCTATTTTTATTTTTGCAAAACTTCTCATTTCAAGAAAATTTTATTTTTGTACACTTTTTTCTTATTACTTCTAGTAATTTTTATCTTTATAAATTTTATATTTTGATAACATTGAATTTTAGAAACTTTTCTTATTGTTTTGGAAGTATTTCTTCCAAGGACATTTTCTCAGTTAAGTATATTTTTTAATTGAGTTAAAGTGTCATTAATTCAATAAAAGTATAGATAAATGAACAAAGTTAATCATTAAAAAACAGTTATTTCTTTAAAAAAATATATGTTAATAATTAAAATACAAAAACAATGTTATTTATTAATTAAAAAATTGGAGTTCATATCTTTTTCAAAATGACACCAAAAGTGAGTCAAGTGAGTTATATAGTATGGATATAAAAGTATAAATGAGGATTGACGTTCCCAATACACAGAGATGTCAGAAGCCTAAGTCGACCTGTTACAAATGGACCCAAAACCTATTACACTATTCTATGAAGAATTGAGAATAAAAATATTATATGAAAAATTCGATGACCAATAGCAATTAAGGAATAGAATATGTTCACACAAGTATATAAATTTCCTATAAAAATTTCTATTAATATTTATAATTAATTTAATTTCACTTATTAAATAACAATCTAAAATATACAAATAAATTGAACATTGAGTCCTGCAAGTTAAGTTGAATGACCTCACAAAAAAAAAAATTGTGCTTGTCAACATCTAAAATGTAGCCTTACCTTAATTTCTATGTAAATGTCTACATATCCATCCTGATTATTTATTCAAATGTCGCTTAAACGCGGTTTTAGGTTAGGTTTGCGTCACCTCCAATCTTTTTCAGCTTTAATATTAGACATTGATCATATTCGAATATACAAAAGCTCTTTTAAGGATATATATAGGTCGGTTTATGTCAACTAGCTTCTTCTTTTTTACTACTAATGATATTAGGTTGTTTGTGAGGATCAATTACACTGTTTATATGCAACTGATAAACCATAATTTAAACATATTTTAACCCCATGTTTGGCTTAATTTTGGATAAATTTTCATTAGATTTGATGAATTCGATGCTCCTAATCCCTTAATTTCATGTTTTATACTCAGGAGAGCTTAGGGAGTCGAAAAGATCGAGAAACGGGCAAAAATGGGACAAAATGGGCCTACATCAGAAATCACACGGCCTGGAGTATCGTCCACGGGCAGATCACACGGCCGTGTGTGTCGAGCACGGGTGAAGGAGTCCACCATGGGCGTGTCACACGGGTGTGTCCCTGCCAACCCTAGGTTTAATTCTATTCGGAAAAGGCTACTTGTGGGCCAAGAAAAGCATTCCAAAGCCTATATAAACACCTTAGTGGGCAACCTAAAAGGGGACGTCAAGTAGACGCTGAGTAGAAGGCAGAAGATACTCCAAGACAGCCGTCGGGAACAGCTTAGGAGAAGGATCTCCATCAAGACTGAAGATCTCCCATCAAGTTCTTTAGAAGTTTTTGGGTTTTCTTATGTTTTGTTGTTTTCCTTATTTTAAGATGTTTCCCTCTATCAATATGAACTAAATTCCCTAAATACCTGAGGGGATGAAACCTAAGACAGATCTTATTATTATTTGATTTATAAGATAAATACTTGTTCTTATTCTTAATTGTGAGTTCTTATTCTTGTTTTGATAATTTAGGTCATTGATTCAAGTTGAATGTACTTATTTAGTGGAGCAAAAGTCCCTATTTAAGAGAAGATCAACACAATTAAGCGGAGTTGATTGAAACACTAGAAATAGGGCGACGAAAATCTGCCGGATTAGAGTCAAATCTAATAAGAGAATCCATAGATCGAGTTAATGCGATAATAGGGATTTTAATTAGAAAGAGATTTCAATTAATCAACCTAGAGTCAGTTGTTTTTAGTCTTGAAAGAGATATTAACATAAATTAGGGATTTCTACGGATTAAGTCAAGTGAATAAATCATATGAATCAAAAGTAATAAGTGAAGTCTAGGTGGATTCTTCTTTAGGTATTGCCTTTATCATATAAGTTGTCTAAAAATTATTTTCCTAATTTTTTCTTTGTCACGTTTTAATTAATTAGTTTTAGTTTAAAATAAAATCATTCCAATTCTTAGGTTAGATAATAGAAAGATAGTAATTACTAGTACTCTTGGTCCTTGTGGATACGATATTACCGGTCTTACCATAACTATACTATTGAACGATAGGTGCACTTGCCTTTATTGTGATCATAGTTAGTTTTAGACACATCAGCAACTTTACTTGTAATTTAATTTGTATATGATTTATTGTGTAATTTGCCATATATACGTTGGAATCCTTTTCATTGTAAAGTTTTGGACTCTTTAATGTATATTTTTGAGTATTTTTAGCAGCTATTCATTGACATAAAACATGAAAAAGAATTAAGTTAAAGCAATGAGTTTAATGTGGAATCTCAATATCTAAGATAAAGAAAAAAAAGAAAAATTAGGATTGAATTAATGAAATAAATTTATAATGTTGACCTAAAAGCAGTTGCTAACACAAGTTAAACCATATAAGAAGTGTTTGTAAAAGTGGACACTTATTCAACCACTGCGAAATAAAGAACAAAACAAGGGAGAACAAAGTTTGTTTATACAGTTCGGTTTCCCTATATTTATGGAACCTAGCTCAGTGAGAAATATTCACTATTTTCGACAATTACAATAAGTGAAACTAAATCTATCAAATCCTGTGATAATTTCCTCACTTTCGTATTCTAGAAAACCGATACTCTCACTATTAAATTCACCCATGTAAACTTAGCATGTAAAACCACAATACACAAGTTTTACAATCAAATGCACTTTCACAAACAATGTTCCTCACTTGAACAAATTAAGTGTTGTCACACCCCAAAAATAGTGAATCCAAAAAGGTGAGTAAGTATGTATGTAAACTATTTTGGCACTATGGTAGTATAATCTACTACCCTGTTAAATTGCTGGTGAGTTAGAGTATTGGCACATACTAGTGTTAAAGTATCCATCCGTTAGAAATATCTAAGGATTTAGTTACAGGGTATCTTCAAGTGAGGAAAGAGTGCGCCTAAGAAAAAGTACACTCTAGAGTTTTGGCTGAGCACTAAGAGCCCATCAAGTGTTGTCTTTAAGAACACTCCATACGTGAGTCACCATCAAGGTATAGTACATTCAGTTTACACGAGCATTGTTTTAGTTGATTTTCGTAACGAGATTAGTTGGGAGTCAATTGGATTGATTAGACCCTCTACATGACTGGTCAAATAGTAACAAAGATATTCGCCAGATTCTCTTTACCTTCCCTCGGATTTTTGTGGGAAAATTAGGAGATTTGGGTTAGGTAAGCATCGTCACTTGTTAAAGTTCACAGTAAGGGGATATGGAGTTTATATCTAGTGAAGGGGGAAGACTTTCCAAATGGCTCTCTTTCTACTCTACGTTCTAGTCCTTATTTCTAACCTAAATGTTCTTTTCTTCTTCGTTAAGATAGAGCTAAGACCTCGTTTAATCAATGAATGATTCAACCTTTTGATAAGTCTTATAGCCCTATATGTTATGATTGTTGATGAGTAAGGATGTTAAAAGGTGTAAGAATAGTAGGGTGTGAGTGAAAGGCCCTACATAGAGGTCGCATGCAGTTGAAACATTAGTAAACTATTTATAAATGGGGATTCTAATGGAAATTCCATGATCTTGTAAGAAGTTATTACTGCTAGATTGGGAAGGACAATCTGTAACACCCCTTACCCGTATTCGACACTTGAACCGGGTACGAGGCATTACCGTACTTAACTGGCTCAATCATACAACCTTGATCAATAAAATTTCGTTTCAAAATAAAACTTTTCATTCAAGACCATAATGTCATTATTATGGTCTACGAGACCCTAAACATACATACAGAAGGGTTCGGGATTAAACCAGAAACTCTTACATACTTAAAAATTCTTTTTTTTGCTTAAAATAGAGCCACACACCCGTGTGGAATAGAACACGCCCGTGTGGTCACACACGCCCATGTTCCTAACCCGTGTGGATTTTATTTTCTAATTCGAACCTACAAGGATTTTCACATAGCCGAACACACGTCCGTGTCCCTTACACGGCCTTGACACGCCCGTGTCCTCGCCCATGTGTGAAAACCTTGACATTCTGTTTATGACATCATCATTTCAATAAGGTCACATGGCCAAGATACATGCCCGTGTCCTTAGGCCGTGTGTCGAATTAAATTCTCATTTTCAGGTGCAGACTTCACACGGCCTGGGCACATGCCCGTGTCTTAGGCCGTGTCTCCTACACGGTCAAGACACACAACTGTATCTCTGTCCATTTTTTTTTACTGCTGAGCATACCGACTTGTCAACCTAGCATGTATGGGGACACTCGACCTCTCAACACGCCCATGGGGCTGACCGTGTGTCACACACGGCCTAGACACATGCCCGTGTGTCTACCCTGTGGACAATTGTAAGGCTCTCTACCAAGCCATTTGCCACCCTACAAGCAACCACACTTATACCAAATCAATTCAACCTATATCATGACCATAAGACACTTCCAAGAACCCAAAATCAAGACACCCACACAAACATACACTTCATGAATTTCATCTTCATTTTTAAATATGAACTTGTCAAGTATTGACCAACTTCCAATGACCATTTACAAAATGAATTGAACATCCTTAATAGCCAACACATTGGCTAACAAATATGACATAACAAAATAACCAAGTCCTATACATGCCATACTCAAAATAAATCTAACTTTGCTATACCAAATAGAGGTTGATAGTGTGATTTACGGACTCTGACATTCCATGAATTCTCGAGCTAGCTTGGAAATACTACAAGGACAAAGGAAATGAGAGGAGTAAGCATAAAGTTTAGTAAGTTTGCATGAAATAAATAACAAATAAGGCTCATAATGTCATCCATCCATGGCATTGAATAAAACACAAAGTCTTAGGCACATTGCCATAACTTACTCATGCTTACTCTTACCAATTACATATCATATCACATATCGTAAACTTTTCTCGTGAATTACTCACATGTACCTGTATCACTTCATCACACAACTTTAGCACTAATCTCATCTCTATTACAAGCTTAACTATTACCCCATTGAATCACATGGGATACTCGAAGGTACATAATCATCATCATTTACTTAAATATGACACCAATGCCATATCCCAGATATGGTCTTACATGGGGTCACCTCTAGATGCCGATGCCATATCCCTGATATGGTCTTATATGGGATCTCATATCGATTGTCGATGCGATATCCCAGATATGGTCTTATACGATTTTTATATTCAATGCCGATGCCATATCCCAGATCCAATGCCATATCCCATATATGGTCTTACATGGGGTCACCTCTAGATGCCGATGCCATATCCCCGATATGGTCTTATATGGGATCTCATATCGATTATCGATGCGATGTCCCAGATATGGTCTTATACGATTTTTATATTCAATGCCGATGCCATATCCCAGATATGGTCTTATACGAGATCTCAATTCAGTGCCGAGGCCATGTCCCGGACATGGTCTTATACGAGACCTTACCTTTCTCAAGTCTTGATAATATTATTCTCTCATTTATTAAAGTCTAACCGGGACTTCCACATCAAAATCCTCAACATTTTCTCATTCAACATCATTATCCAAATTCATAGAAACATTATACAGCATCACCAATATCAATATTTAGAAACTTAAATAACATGATGTTGAATTTATTGCACACAAACTTACCTCGATTTCAAAATAGGCCAAATTACCGATTTAGTCTGACATTGCCCTTTCCTCGGTCAAGGTTAATTATTCGTTCTTCTTGATCTATAATGACAAATTAGCACATTAATCAACACATTTCAATAATCATACTTTGGCAAAATTACCATTTTGCCCTCAAACTTTCACAAAATGACTATTTTACCCCTAGTCTCGTAAATCGATTCTAGTCAAATTTCTTCCATTTACAAGCCTAGATGAACATTTATTACTCTTATGGCAACCCTCAATACTCATTATTTCACACATTTATCACATATTTACAACCTTTACAAAAATGTCTTTTTAGGTGTTTTCATGGTAACACCTTTTACAAAAGTTATTTATCTAACAACTAAAACTTATTTTCTTCCATAAAAATGCAGCAAAAACATAAATGCTCTCATGAAAAAACTCTAAAATTTCAACCATTTTGCAAAATAGTCCCCTCTTTAGCTAGCTTAAGCTTTAGGGATTCCAAAAGTACAAATATCATCAAGAAAAACAATTACAATCACTTACTTGTAAGGAGAAGAGCTTGCTAAAATTTTTGAGTTTTCAAACCCCTATTTACTGCTAATTTTCGGTGGAAGAGGATGAGTGAATAATAGGATATCATCTTTTCTTTATTTTAATATAAAACATCAATTTAGTCCACCTGATTTCAACAACTTTGACCAATTTGACATTATTTGTCTCCTATAGCCGACCACCCTATACCAAAGGGTCTAATTGCACATTAAAGGCTCCCAATTAAAATCCTATGGCTATTAGGCACCTTTAGCTTATAAAATAGAACTTTCGCACTTTATGCGATTTAGTCCTTTTTTGCGATTAAGCATGAAATCACTAAAATTAAGGCACCAATATTTCCATGCACCTATATAATCATGCTATAACTCATAAAATAACATTAAAATAATTTTCTCTAACCTCAGATTAGTGGTCCCGAGACCACTGTTCCGACTAGCCCCTAAATCGGGCTGTTACACAATCGAAGTAGAAACTCCAGGTCAAGGTAAAGGTAGGTCTCTGGTGAGTCTCTAGATCTGACTTCTGCTTGATATATTATGATGATTTCTTGTACGATCGATGTCCATATAGATGCGCATATCTTCTTGAGGAGTTGCTGTATGTATGTATGATTGTGTGTGTTCTTTGAGAAGCATTTGTATGTATGTACTGAATTGTACAATACTGTATGAAAATGACGTGTGGTAAGCATGCATGGGAAATTTTGTGTTGGGAAGTATGATTCTGTTAAGGGTGTAAGTAAAGTCTATGTAAATGTGTCTAATATGTTATTAGAGTGATGCATGCCAATTTTTAGTTGGTGATAATGGGGTTCGAGCAGAGTGTCGAGAAAATATGTGATATGTGTAACGCCCTAAATAATTTATTTCTGTTTTTGTAAATATCTGACACAAATATGTATCTATTTCAGTGGTTAAGTGTTCTAGGTGTATATGTAAGGTATTGGGTTCAAGTCCCACCTTTGCCAAATTTTGTTATTTTTCTAATCTTAGCCTTACCCTTGCTGAGTGGGCTTATATAAAATTGTCTGTTAATTTATGTCAGAATGAACCTGCTGGTTCAAGTGGTAAGGAAGTTTGTGTGTTGGAGGTCCCGTGTTTGAATCCCTGCCTTAGCAAGGGTGTTAATTTTTGCTCAATTGTCTGATAGAGTTTCGGTGGAACTAAAATCCTAAGGTGGTCATGAGTTAGTGGGTTAGTGGGAGGAAAATTAGGGGGTTATCAAATTTCTGATTTTGTTAGTTTTTGTTTTCTTTTTCCCAAAAAAAACTTCCCTTCCTGACATTTTCTCTCTTCCCCTATCTTCCACTTCCAATTTCTCTTTGTCCTTCTTCGAATTACTATTGTTTGCTCGTTTAACTATTGCTACTACGATTTTTGGATTCGTTAATCGATTTGGTAAGTGAAGTTGGGTTTCTGGTAATTATTGGTTTTTGGAATTGTGGGCAATCTTAATGATAGCCGATAAATGGTACTAATTGATGAATTCTGTGGCGTAGGAGAAGGCAGTGATGCAGTAGTTGTAACTCCAACGGTTTAGCTTACTGCATGTGATCATTTTTACTGTGGTAATTTGTTTTTCGTTGATCGATTTAGTTTTGTTAACTCAATTTTGGTTGCTAAAAGGTGTTGGATATTCTGATTTTAGGTGCTGGTGGTCTTGGAAGTGTTTTCGCATCGAAATCGTACTAGGTGTGCACCCGAAAGTAGAAAATCAAACTTCGACAAAAGCTGAAAACCTGTTATGTCGATGCCACACGGGCGTGTGGTAGGCTGTCTGTGTGACATGACCTTGTGGTCGACGAAGGCATGGCCATGCACATGACACGGCCGTGTAGTGGTGTGGGTGTGGCCGTGTGGGCCACATGGGCTAGGCCAAGTTGGACGTGTAGGCCACACGAGCATGTGGGCCCACATGGGCATGTGAATTTTAGGCCAGGTCATGTGGGCCACACGGGCAAGGCCAATCTTGGCCTGTGGGCCCACACGCGCACGGGCCTGTGGGCCCAAATTTTTAGAATTTTCCTTAGGGTCGCACGAGTCATTCCAATTGACTGTGGGCCTACTGTAGGGTCGGTAAGGGGTAACCAAACCCTAGATTATGTGATCTAGTATTCTGGTAGTATGCTCTGACACTATTATGCATGTCTAACCATTCTGCTATATGTATGTCTGTTATGTAACAGCTCGAATGTGACCCTCATCGAAATGGTGGTTTCGGGACCACGATTTCGAGTTAAAAATATTTTAAATATTTTATTTGATAGCTAGATCATGCGTTCGAGTGTGTGTTAAAATATTTTGGAGTTATTTGTATGTTTGAGTGGTTAATTTAAGAAAAGGATTAAAATGAGTAAATGAGAAAGTAGCTATTGTGGAAATTAGGGCTAAATTGATTGGATTTCTTTTCACATGGGATTTAAGTTGCAATTTAACCATATTTTTTTCCTCCTAGTGGACGACATTGACATGAGTAGTGCATATATTATATATTATATATTATATTATTATTATTAGTAGTTAGTGGGGTGATAATTAATAAAGTATTATTTGGTTAAAGAAATAATAAGAAAAAAAAACATATTTTCTCCCCACTTACTTCATCTTCTCCACGAAAACAAAGAGAAAAGAAGTGAAAAATTTAAGCTCCATAGTCGGTCCTTGCATGTCCTCTTAAGATCAAGGGAAGAAAGAGTTGGAAAAGGATCGGGGGAAAACTAAACTAGACGAGTAGCCGGGACATCCTTACCCTTCAACAATCAAGGTAAGTTTTAAGTAATGGAATTAAATTGAAATAATACTTAATTACAAGTTTAAGTGGAATGGTGATAGTTTATTTCAATGTATTGCCAAATATACGTATATATATATGAAATTGATAAGAGATAGTCGATGGTGATGGTACTTGGTTGTGGTAATTAGATGCATGAAATAGGAAATTTTAATAATGACATTATAATGAGATTCAGGCATACTAAATGGAGTTGATGATGACTTGATGTGGTATAGGCCGAATGCAATATAGTACTTGGGATATTGAATCCTTTGATATATACATATATAAGTGTATGTTCTTGTGTGTAAAGTGAATGTGAATTATATATATAAAGTATGCATATCGAATGAATAACAAGTTATGAGAAGCATAAGTTGGGTGAAATGGTTCAATGAGCACTATATGTGCAAATTTGTAAGTAACGGCTCTATGTGAGCGATACGTTACGATAAGCATGAAGTAACGGCTCTATGTGGGCGATACGTTACGATAGGTATGAAGTAACGGCTCTATGTGAGCGATACGTTACGAGAAGTATTAAGGAATAACACTAAGTGTGTGAGACGTTGCTAACCATATTGACAATGTGCAGGTGTGAGGTTCGTTTTAAAGACTTCTATTATAAATGCAAATAAGTATATAAGAATGATTGAGTATATTATCCTAAGTATATGCATGCATGACTAAGTTTGGGGTCGGTAAGTACATTAGAGGTAAGTATCATCTCTATAAATTTAAGAGTGATAGAGGTTGATGTGTAAGTTGAATACTTGATAAATATGTTATTTAGAATGTGGTTATGTATTCAACTTTGGGAGTTTTGACTATTCGGTCTAATGGTGATAAATAAATTACTTATTTCATTTGTATAAGTTCATGGGAATAGAAACTAATTGCTTAATTCTTACTAAGCTATAAAAGCTTACTTTGTGTTTTGGTTATTTTCTAAACACGTAGGTTACTTTTGGAAGTTCATTTTGTGCTCGGGAATCACTTCGGAAGCTCTCCATACTATCATCTCTTTTGGTACTCTTTTGAAGTAGTGAACTTTGACCATTATGGCATGTATAGGCTAAGATATTTTTGAATTGATTTCAAATAGTGTGTATGTGTATTTATGCCATGCGAAAATGGCTAAATTATGGTAATTTGGTCTTGTGTGAATTCGGCCTTGATGTTTGTCTAAAATGAAAGTGCTTTTTTTTTTCTATGTGTTTGTATTGGATGTATGAAAAGGTGGCTCGAATGATCATAAGGTTAAAATTCTTGATATTATGGATAATTGTGAGGTCGGTTATGGTATTAATGATATGGAAGTATATTACATGATGTATATATATATATATATATATATATGCTTGTGGTTGGTGTTATGGCGTGATAATGATGTTATATATATATGATGCATAATCGGTCAAGTGTTTGGTTCATTTTAGAGATATGCCATATAGCATATTATGAATGTTGTGAGAAGTTAAGTATGTTATTAATGTAAGTGTTCATTAGATTAGATTATTGGAAATGCAATATCTTGTACATATTCGGCCTTGTTAGTTTCTTTAATAATTTGATTAAAATGTGCTCATGTACTCGGGTATGAGAGGTATTAAAATGACTAGGTAATTGTTTTGGTTGGTTATTTATATGTTTTAGGTTAATTATAAGATAAAATTGACTATGTTAATTATAAGAGATGTGGTCAATGCAATGAATGAATGCTTTCGGCAATTGGTATTGAATTTTGGTGTACCTTAGATTCGGTTAAGCAAGGTTTTTGCCATATGTGTATATTTGGTTTTGGTATTTGATAACTTGTGTCGGTAAAGTGATTATAAGCATGTGCATGTTTGGCTAATATAACTTAATGACCAAATGGATAGTACTTTTGCTATTTGATCAAAACTACTTTTATGTGAAATTGGTGATATAGATTTGTGATATGTTCTTTAAGGTTTAAGCTTACTATGAAAGTATGAATTTATTCATAGTACATTCGAATACAACTATTTAAATGATAGATTTCTATGTTAATATTGATTAATTAAATGTTAGGTATATGTTGGATAATGAATTAGGCATTTGAAAATTATGCGATGGAAGTTTATTTGATTCAAATTGGTAGTAAAGAAATATGATACGTTTATATAAAACATTTATAGGTATATAATATTTATTTATGAATGCTTGTTTTGGATTATGTTTTGATAGGTAATGCTCCGTAACTCTAATCCGGCGACGGATACGGGGCTAGGGGTGTTACATGTTATCTGTATATAAGCATGCTGAGCATGTCCAAACTGTAATTTCTGTATCTGATTTCTGTAACTTTTTTTGGGGTAGGAATTGTATATGTGGATGATAACATGTTAATTTGCATGATTTCTTTTGTTTAATTCAGTTTATTTCTGAATCAATCCCTGCTAATTTAGTATTTTTATGATCTAAATTTTGTCAGGGATGCAATTGATCAAAAGCAAGCTAAAAAGGGCCAAATTGAAAGAAAATCATGGAAATAGGGCCAAATAAAAAAGATGGATGAAGCCAAGGACACATCAAATAATTTGACTTTGTAAAAAGCTAAAAATAGAAAATCCTATTTTAGTTTATTTTATTTTTATTTTTTATTATTTTAGATTTTATATTAAATTAAATTAGGCTATTTTTGGTAAACCCCATGTATATAAATTGGGGCTTTTTGTTCTTAGAAAATCATCAATCAATTAGTTCTTTCCTATTCCTATTTGGAGTTTTATTCTTCTCTTTGTCTTTTCCTACTTCAATTTAGAATAGAATTTTTTTTTTTGTTTTTCCTTCAAGTTGGCATCAAGTATTCTGCCTATTTCAATTCCAATTGTTTGTTTTTCCAAAATTGGTTCAATTGCCTTCCAAGTTCCCTTTCCTTTCCCAAATTCCATCATTCTTTACAAAAGCCAAATCATATTCCACAACTTTCAAGCATGATTAAAATCATGCCACACTAATCCCTTTCAACTTTAAGCCGGTGTTAACCTCGTCAAAGACTCGTGAGTTACGAACCCGAGCTATTTAACCCCTACTTTCTAATATTTATTATTTCTCCAGATCAAGAGTATGACTTTGTCAACTCACAAAGTCAAATCAACACTAAGTCAAAAAAGACGTCGTTTGAGTTAGTGTAGGTTAGACGTATAGTTGGGATTCCAAAAGGATCGATTGTCTAATCGGTTTTCCGTGAACACATTGGCGTGCCAAGTGGGGATTGCTGTTTGGTTCCGTCAAGGGAAGTAGTAACTGGATTTAAATGTCGCACGCGCTTGAGGGCATTGGTTCGAACTAGGCTCTTCTAGAACGCAAAGCTGCCGCACGAATGTTTCGTAGGTTGTTCGATCGGTAAGGGTTAGTTATAGGACGTTCCATAACTAAATTACACAAGGAAGAGTTAGTGTCCGAGGCGTCCTTGGTAGCTATAACTAGCTTATTGGAAAAGAGAAGTTCATCCAATTTCAAGGATTGGTTCAAAGACGAAAAAACCCCTGCTTAAGGCTGAGCTAAATTTAATTGATTTTTCTTCAGATTATTTCATTGATTTTTATTTCATCTTTTACTTTTTACGTATTTTTTTTCCACTGTTTATTTCAGGTTTCATATTTTATTCCCCCCAACTTCGCGGGCACGATAACTGCCCAGACATAAATTTGGTCGAGATAGAAACAATTTTTAGTAAACCCAATCTCTGTGGGATCGACCCTACTCCCTATACTACTTAAATTTGCAAATTAGGTGTAGGATTATATTGGTGGAATCGACAGCCATCAGGTTTGGCGCCGTTGCCGGGGACTGGCAACACTTACAATTGTTTAAATCATCTTCTGACCAGATCTTCATCTGGAGATCTCAAATACGACCCAGAGATCGAGAAATCAACATGAGCGCGATGAAAAGAGACGAAAGCTCTAAAACATGCAAGTAAAGCAGAAGTTGAGCTAAGACAAGGAACCTTAGAATCCGGCGCCGAAAAGTTGAGCGAAGTAATTCGTGCAGAGGCAATTCGACGTGGGAAATAAGTCGAAGTGGTTGAACCTGAGATCGAACCACTTTTTGAAACAAAAGAAGTGAAAGGCAACCTCGGTGAACCAGAAAGGATGGCAAACCGAACCATTCGTCAACTAGCCGCTGCTCCCAATGAGCAAACATCGTTATGCATCAACTATCCAATCGTAGGAACCCCTTTCGAGTTGAAATCAAGCTTGATTCACCTTTTGCCCACTTTTCGAGGTTGAAGAATGAAAATCCACACACTCACTTAGAGGATTCCACATGGTCTGCTCCAGCATGAAGCCTCAGGGAGTAACCGAAGATGAAATCAAACTTCGTGCCTTTCCTTTTTCTTTAGTTGATAAAACAAGAGAGTGATTATTTTACTTACCCCAGGTTCTATCACAACGTGGGATGACTTATCTCGTGTATTTCTTGACAGATTCTTCCCAGCGTCACGAGCAGCTGGACTTAGGAGGGACATAGTGGGAATTCGCCAAATGGAGAGTGAATCACTCTACGACTATTGGGAGCGATACAAAAAATTATGTGCAAGTTGTCCTCAACACGGATTGACCGAACAATCACTTCTTCAATATTTCTACGAGGGTTTGCTCCCTATGGAAATGAAGATGATTGACGTTGCTAGTGGAGGGGCACTTGTCAATATGACCCCTTAAAGGGCAAGAGAACTAATATCCACCATAGCGGCAAATTTTCAACAGTATCGACCGAATTCGGAACCCACAAGACGGGTTAATGGGGTAAACGTTTCATCCTTAGAAGATAAATTGGATAAGCTTACTAATGTTGTTCAATCTTTGCTTACAGAAAAGAAGAATCTGACCCAACTGTGTGGAATTTGTACTACGTCTGAACATCCGACGGATTTGTGCCCAATCCTTAACGACAATTCAACGGCACATGTTGATGCTGTCGAAGGTTTTCCGGGACCTCTGCAAAGATGCTATGATCCTTTCTCCAACACCTACAATCTCGGGTGGAAGGATCATCCCAACTTGAATTACAGAGCTAATCCCCGATATAATTCATCATACCAACCAAGACCTCTGCAACCACCACAACAACAACACAAGCTGAGCACATCTCTAGAAGCTGTTGTGGAAAGACTTGTCGCCGATGCTGCAAAATATCAATAGAAGACAGACGCATCAATACAAGAGTTAACTAATCAAGTTAGTAAACTCTCGATGGCAGTTAATCGTTTAGAGTCTCAAGGTAAATTACCTTCCCAAACAGAGCTGAATCCTCGACAGAATGCCAGTGCAATAACTCTTCATAGTGGAAAGGTTCTGGAAACAGTTCCTGCCAAAAGTCATGGGCAAGACAAGGAACAGTAAAAGCAGACCTATGATCCAACAGCCAAATTGGAATCAGAAATTCAAAAACCAGTTGTGATGCCACCTTCTTTTCCAAGGAGGCTTGCAAAGGATAAGAAAGAGAATGAGGAAAAAAATCCCCGAGACATTTAGGAAGGTGGAGGTAAATATCCCTTTACTCGACGCTATCAAACCAATCCCTTATTATGCGAAAGTCCTCAAGGAATTGTGTTCCAACAAAAGGAGGTTAATAGGTAACGAAAGAGTAAATGTAGGAGAAAATGTCTCCGCAGTACTGCAAAAGAAAGTTCCGCCCAAATACAAGGACCAAGGTATGTTTGCTATTTCCTGTGAGACAGGTAATGTAGGCATTAAGAAAGCCATGTGTGATTTAGGGGCTTCCATTAATGTTATGCCTTATTCTATTTATAAGTTGATTAACAAGGGTCCTTTAAAAGAAACAGGAGTAATAATCCAGTTGGCGGACAGGTCAGTCGTCTATCTCGAAGGGTTGCTTGAAGACGTCCTTGCTAAAGTTAACGAATTAGTTTTCCCTGTAGATTTCTACATTATTAATATGGAAGATGATAACTCAACTAATTCGTCAGACATTTTGCTTGGAAGACCGTTCCTAAGTACCGCAAGCGCAAAAATTGATGTTCGAAGCAGAACACTGATAATGGAGTTTGATGACGAAATCGTGAAATTCAATGTCTACGAAGCTATGGGTGATCCTAACTCACTATTAAATATTTCTAGTATCGATATTATAGATTGTTTAAATTAATCTTATTCTGAATATCATGATTTTGATGAGTTGAAAACTGTCCTTTACAGAAGCATTGGCATGGATGTTTTACATCATCTCGAGGAATTAGTAATCATAGAGGATCCGTTGCGAGAAATTGTCAAACACTTGGAAGCGCGACCATCATTGACGAACCAAGGTGACCAATTTGAGTTATTACCTTCCCAAACTAAAATGTTGCTTTCGGTTTTGCAACCACCAACCTTGGAGCTTAAAGCATTATCGGACCACCTTAAGTACGTCTTTTTAGGGAGAGAAAAATACCTTACTGGTGATAGTGTCAAATAAACTAACCAAAGATGAGAAGGAAAGTCTAGTTCGAGTTCTGAGAGATTATAAGGAAGCTATTGGTTGGACGATAGCCGACATAAAAGGGCTAAGCCCATCCACTTGTAGGCACAAAATTTTTATCGAAGATAACACGAAACCAAAGAGAGATGCTCAAAGGCGCCTTAATCCACCTATGATGGAGGTAGTAAAGAAGGAGATTCAAAAACTGTTAGATGCTGGAATGATATACCCGATTTCTGACAGTAATTGGGTTAGCCCGGTTCATGTCGTGCCCAAGAAAACTGGCGTGACAATGGTGAAAAACTCGTTAGGAGAGCTGGTCCCTACCCAAGTCTAGAATGGATGGAGGGTTTGCATCAATTACAATAAGTTGAATGCAACTACCCGAAAAGACCATTTTCCACTTCCTTTCATCAATCAAATGCTTGAGCGATTAGCTGGTAAGACCCATTATTGCTGTCTCGATGGGTACTCGGGATTTTTCCAAATTTCAGTGGCTCCAGAGGATCAAGACAAAACGACTTTCACGTGCCCTTTCGGAATGTTTGCATACAGACGAATGCCGTTTGGACTCTGTAATACTCCAGCCACCTTCCAAAGATGCATGGTGAGCATATTCTCCGATTATGTCGAGAAAATCATTGAAGTCTTTATGGATGGCTTCACGGTATACGGTAACTTTTTTAACGAATGTCTCGATAATCTTGCTAAGATATTACAAAGATGCCTAGAATTTAATCTTGTTTTAAATTATGAGAAATGCCATTTCATGGTTAACAAAGGATTAATTTTGGGACATATAGTTTCCTCGAAAGGAATTGAGGTCGACAAGGCAAAAGTGGATATTATTAACTCGTTACCTTACCTCACATCTGTGAAGGAAGTTCGTTCGTTTCTTGGCCGTGCAGGATTTTACAGACGATTCATGAAAGATTTCTCGAAAATCGCACGACCGCTTTGTAGTTTGTTACAAAAGGATAAAGAATTTGAATTTGACCAGACTTGTAAAGTCGTATTTGACGTGCTGAAGTAAAAATTGGTCTTTGCTCCCATAGTGCAGCCACCAAATTGGAACTTCCCGTTCGAAACCATGTGTGATGCAAGTGACCAAAGTGTGGTAGTTGTTCTTGGCGAAAGAATAAGGAAAGAGCCTCATGTTATCTATTATGCTTCGAAGACTTTGGATGCTACCCAAAGCAATTACACAACCACTGAGAAAGAATTATTAGCTGTTGTGTTTGCTTTAGACAAATTTAGATCTTACCTATTGGGAACTAAGGTGATTATCTTTTTTGATCATGCAGCTCTAAAATACTTAATAGGGAAGAAGGAGGCAAAATCCAGACTGATCATGTGGATTCTGCTCCTACAAGAGTTCGATTTTGAAATCCGGGATAAAAAGGGATGCGAAAACCTAGTAGCTGACCATCTGAGTCGATTACCGATTCCAGTAGACGACACACCATTGAAAGACAACTTCCCAGATGAAAACCTATTTTCAGCAAATGTGGTTCATCCTTGGTACGCAGACATAGTAAATTATCTCGTTACAGGTACCGTTCCAAAGTCTAAAAAAGATAAGATAAAAAAGGATGCGCGGTATTACATTTGGGACGATCCTTACCTTTGGAAGCATTGCTCCGATCAGGTAATTCGACGGTGTGTAGCAGAAATAGAGGTACAGTCTATCTTAACTTTATCTTAACTTTTTGTCATTCTTATGCATGTGGAGGGCACTTTGGGCCTAAACGCACCGCACATAAAATTCTTGAATGTGGACTATTTTGGCCAAACATATTTTGTGATGCCTTTTTATTCTACAAAACCTATGAAAAATACCAAAAAGTTGGCAACCTTAGTCGTCGAAATGAGATGCCCCTTACTCCTATTCATATTTGTGAAATTTTCAATGTGTGGGGCATCGATTTTATGGGTCCCTTCGTTTCTTCTTTCGGTAATTTTTATTTACTCTTAGCTATTGATTACTTCTCTAAGTAGACATAGGCGAAGGCCACTTGCAATGATAATGCTAAGACCGTAGTTGACTTTCTTAAAAGTTCTATCTTTTCCAAGTATGACACTCCACGAGCATTAATCAGTGATAGAGGAACTAATTTTTGCAATAAGCTCGTAAGTGCACTTATGGAGAAATATGGGGTGACTCAACGAATTGCCACTGCTTACCATCCACAAACAAACGGGCAAGCTAAAGTGTCGAATCAAGAAATCAAGTCTATTCTGGAAAAGACAGTTAAACCTAACAGGAAGGATTGGAGTTTGAGACTAAATGACGCACTTTGGGCTTATAGGACAGCTTACAAGGGACCAATAGGCATGTCACCTTACTGACTTGTTTTCGGTAAACCGTGCCATCTTCCGCTCGAGTTAGAGCACAAGACATTTTGGGCAGTTAAGCAGTGTAATATGGAAATGGAGTCTGCAGGAAGGTCTCAGAAACTGGACATCCAGGAACTCGAGGAAATTAGAAACGATGCATATGAAAATGCTCGAGTTTATAAAGAAAAGACGAAGGCATTTTATGACAAGTTAATCACTAGGAAGCAGTTTTCAATAGGACAAAAAGTTCTCTTATACGACTCCACCTTAAAAATTTTCGCTGGTAAGCTTCGATCCAAATAGATAGGACCATTTACTATTACTAATTTATTTTCGAATAGTACAGTGGAAATTCAAAGCAAAGAAACATGAAAGTGCTTTAAGGTGAATGGTCAACGACTAAAACCCTTTTTCGAGAATTTTCAAATGCACACAGTTGAGGAGATTGTTCTCGACGAGCCCCGAATTTGAGTAATAGGTCGTCGAGCTAATGACGTTAAAAAAAAATGCATTTTTTGGGAGGCAACCCAAATTTCTTTTCATTTATTTAATTTTAAGTTTTAGTAAAATCTAGGGTGTAAATAAATAAATTTTTATTTAATTCAGTTCATTTGATGTTTTCAGGAAAATAATGGAGAGCATGAATATTTTTCCGAGAGTCGGATAATAATGGTGGCGCGGGCACGACATGGTAATATGGTGACAAGCATTTACCTAAATAAAAAAAAAACCCAACCTTTATAAAACACCAAAACCCAGACACAATACCCATCAACCCATTTAACCTACCTATACTTACCCAAAAAAACAAAACCCAACAACACAAACCCAATAACACCAAAACCTAATACACTTAACCAAAAATCAAACAACCCAATAAACCCAACACCATGGCCAAACCGTAAATCCAAAGGGAAAAAAAAAAAGAAATGGGAGCCCAACCGTCCAAAGAAAAAAAAAAGAAAAAATAATAAATATTTTAAACACCCAAATCCTAAAATCCCCAAGCCTTTTCCCATCTTCATCTTCTTCAAAACAAATCCATCACCTCCATGACCATCCCACGCCGTTGTTACTATCGCCGTCGCCCATCACCGTCACCGTCACCACTGTACAGCACTCACCGTCGCTGTTGCACTCCACATCACCATCACCGTCGCCCCTTCCCTCTTTGCTAACGCCAAATGTCTCCTCCAACCCTCCCTCCATTTTCTTTCTTCCACTTCTTTCCCCCACCATGCTGACCTCCTCTACTGCCATTCTGCCCCCCATCATCGCCCTTTCATCTCCACCGCCGCAAGTTAACCGTCGGAGCCAATACCCCCAACCACCACCTCTTCCATATTACTTTTTCTTTCTTTTTTCTCCACAACCAAAATACCCTCTCAACCACCTTAACCGAGTCCAAAACCGAAGCCACCATCGTCACCACTCTCGAAAATCGGCCAAAATGTGCCGTGACCACTCACCACCGCCGATCGCCATACGCTGCCGCCATGCACCGTTGCCACCTTCACCGCAAACAGAGCCGAATCTTCGTGACATTAGCACGGATGTAATGGTCCGAACTCGGAACCAAATGGTCGACAATGTTCCAGTTTCACTCAATCGAAATTGGCACCATTTTTTAGCACATCCCTTTATCGATTTAGCTGGTGATGACGCTCCTCTGCCTCCTCTAAGACAAATCGCCAGCCCATCGAGAGCCCGCCGTCAACGAAGTCTGACTCCGGTTGAAACAGACACTTTGAGTAGTCTAGAAGAGATTGGGACTTCCAACGACCATGTCGAAGCTACCCTCACCGTCGATGAACGTGTCTCTCAACACCAAACACAGTCTACTCGAAACCGTCGACAATCAACACGTGAGCCATCGACACCCCCGGACAGCAGTACTGACGCTGCTGAAGGTCCGAGCTCACCTGACTCGCCTAACGAACGTGTTTGACCGCCCCGAGACACTCAACGCAATAGACGTAGTCGTGCAAACACAATTCCTACCGAAATTCGTCTGTGAGGATTTCTAGACTTTTCAACATCGGAGCATCAAACACGACACGACGCCATCCGACAGCGCTCGCTCCCGGTCTATAAGCAAATCGATTTCCCCATTCTTGAACTTTTAAATATTCATGATGATGTGCTTCATTATTTTGATGCTTTTGGTTGGAATTTATTTGCTCATATTTCTTGTAATGCATATTATGAATTGGTATACGAATTCTACACCACATTTAGCTTCGATATAAATGCATTGCGAACTGTTGAAACACAAAATATTGTATGTTTTCATTTGCTTGGAGGGTACTTTCGGATGTCAATTTCTGAATTTAACATTGCCATGGGTTTCATTGACCATGATGATATTCAATTCGATTCCTATCATTCTGTTCTATTAGATATTCTGAGTAACTTTGATACTCACCATGTTTATCGTGTTTTAACTCATTCTAATCATCTTTATAATCTGAAGACCACAAAAGACTTATTGGTGCATGAACCTGCTTTAAGATGTATTCACCGATTTTTAGCTTTTAGTTTTTCAGGTAGAAATGACTCATCATCTGTTTTGACTAAGACTGAACTGTTCTTTTTGTGGTGCATGCATTCGGGTTTTAAAGTTAATTTAGGATATTGGTTTGCATGAAATTTTCATGCCATTTTGTGTTACAATCTTCCACTAATACTTGGGTCATATATCTCAAATTTAACCTCCCAACTTTTTCAATCTGAAATTGATTTCTCAACCTTGACATGTGCATATAGTATGGACAGTCTCGATAAATATTGTTTGGATTCTATGGGATTGCTTGCCGACACCCCTACTTCGTGTTATTTTGTTCCTATAGGTATGCGAACTTCTAGCGAAAATATGGGTTTTCGCCAACGTCCACACATCAATACTAGAGAGCAAGAGGAACAACCTCTATCTGTGGAGGCACATTTAGGCCGGATCGAGGAAAGACTAGGAACAATGGAAAATCAAGTCTCCATAATCCTTGATATCCTGCAAAGACAGTATCCCCAACACCGACAAAATCATTGAGGACACATGGGGAGTACTCTGAACTTTTCATTTTACTTGTTATTTGAGCTGCTATTTTTTTATATGACACATGCTTGAGGACAAGCATAGATTAAGTGGGGGCTGAAAATGGTAGTATGCATGGATGGTTGATTGATTTTGGCTGCATGTTTCTCTTTTGCAGGTGTTCATTCTTACGTTGAATTCATTCGATAGTTTATTCGACATTGAGCCTTTAATCTCATACTTAGTCAATTTGGACAAATGTGCAAATTTTTTGAATTTAAATGTTCAAGTATATAGACTAGTCGACATATGTGCTTTAAAGTTGATATATGTAGCTAGATTTTTTTTATTGTTTGGAAAAAATATTTGCTTGTGCATGAATAAATGAATTAAAAAAATTAAATTAATTAATAAATAAAGACTCAAGTTATGAGTGAAAGTTTCGAAAACGTGACTGGATTGAGTAATCGGGATAGGGTGCTTGGGTTGTCATCCTAGCTCGCGTAAAAAGGTTCGAGTGTCAAGTCGATAACTTAATAACATTCCGCTAACAGAGCCCAATAATAAAGACTGTTTGAACTGAGTAACCGGGATAGGGTGCTTGGGTTGTCATCCTAGTTCGCGTAAAAAGGTTTGACCATGTCTAAAATTTTTTCTAAAGCATAGTTGATTAAATAATGCCTTGCAAATTATTGGATTCAAACTCAATTTAATTATCTAGTTCACATATTTCAAATTTTATGACACTTGTTGATTAAGCTATATGTTCTGAGCATTTATTTATTTTTGCCTATGTTGTTTACATTGAGTATGGATGCAGAAAAGAGGCTCAATTTTTAATAAATTGTAGAATCAATTCTAATGTTTGAAAGAACAACATGCTTGAGGGCAAGCATGAGCTAAGTAGGGGGGATTTGATAACATGTTAATTTGCATGATTTCTTTTGTTTAATTCGGTTTATTTCTGAATCAATCCCTGCTAATTTAGTATTTTTATGATTTAAATTTTGTTAGGGATGCAATTGATCAAAAGCAAGCTGAATAGGGCCAAATTGAAAGAAAATCGTGGTAATAGGGCCAAATCAAAAAGATGGAGGAAGCCAAGGACACATCAAATAATTTGACTTTGTAAAAAGCCAAAAATAGAAAATCCTATTTTAGTTTATTTTATTTTTATTTTTTATTATTTTAGATTTTATATTAAATTAAATTAGGCTATTTTTGGTAAACCCCATGTATATAAATTGGGCCTTTTTGTTCTTAGAAAATCATCAATCAATTAGTTCTTTCCTATTCCTATTTGGAGTTTTATTCTTCTCTTTGTCTTTTCCTACTTCAATTTAGAATAGAATTTCTTTTTTTTTTTTGTTTTTCCTTCAAGTTGGTGTCAAGTATTCTGCCTATTTCAATTCCAATTGTTTGTTTTTCCAAAATTGGTTCAATTGCCTTCCAAGTCCCCTTTCCTTTCCCAAATTCCATCATTCTTTACAAAAGCCAAATCATATTCCACAACCTTCAAGCATGATTAAAATCATGCCACACTAATCCCTTTCAGCTTTAAGCCAGCGTTAACCCCGTCAAAGACCTGTGAGTTATGAACCCGAACTATTTAACCCCTACTTTCCAATATTTATTATTTCTCGGATCAAGAGTATGACTTCGTCAACTCACAAAGTCAAATCAACACTAAGTCAAGAAAGACATCGTTTGAGTTAGTGTAGGTTAGACGTACAGTTGGGATTCCGAAAGGATCGATTGTCTAATCGGTTTTCCGTGAACACATTGGCGTGCCAAGTGGGGATTGCTGTTTGGTTCCGTCAAGGGAAGTAGTAACCGGATTTAAATGTCCCACGCGCTTGAGGGCATTGGTTCAAGCTAGGCTCTTCTAGAATGCAAAGCTGCTGGAGTTCTAAATCACTAATGTTTTGTATGTTGTTCGACCGGTAAGGGTTAGTTATAGGACGTTTCGTAACTAATTTACACAAGGAAGAGTTGGTGTCTGAGGTGGCCTTGGTAGCTATAACTAGCTTATTGGAAAAGAGGAGTTCATCCAATTTCGAGGATTGGTTCAAAGACGGAAAAATCCGTGCTTAAGGCTGAGCTAAATTTAATTGATTTTTCTTCAGATTATTTCATTGTTTTTTATTTCATCTTTTACTTTTTATGTATTTTTTCCACTGTTTATTTCAGGTTTCATATTTTATTCCCCCCATTTTCATGGGCATGACAACTGCCCAGACATAAATCTGGTCGAGATATAAACAATTTTCATTAAACCCAGTCTTTGTGGGATTGACCCTACTCCCTATACTGCTTAAATTTGCAAATTAGGTGTAGGATTATATTGGTGGAATCGACAGCCATCAGTGGACGAAGTGTTCTGCATGGCAATCATCACCTATATTCTGGTAGCATTGCTACATATTATCTGATATGTGTCGTAATGGCACGATATGGTGTGTAGGGATGGGTGGGTGTTTTTAACCCCACATTGGGATGGACAAAGTTGGTGTGTAGAGGATGGGGGTAGGATTCTGCATATTTGTATCTGTTATCTGTATATGAAATGGACATAAGTCTGTATTTGTATCTAACTGAGCTTGAGATTTCTAAATGTTTTGCCTGTCTATTTTTGTTGGGTTACACACTGAGTTTACGAGAACTCACATCTATTGTCTGTTCTATATAGGTAATCCACAGACTTAGGCGGATCGGTGCAGCGGAGACTCAACGGTGCCTACTCATGCGAGAACTGATTATACTCAATAATTATGGTTTTTATTTAAATTTCGGACTTAATTGAGAGTTTTTAATTTATGAGACTCCCTAGACTGGATGGTTTTTAAACTTTTGGTTTTGGTTTGTTTGCTTGTTTATTTGCATGGTTTAACAAAACATTTATGCAAGTGACGATTTTACTCAAACAAAAAGGTTTTTTCGAAGGTACGAATTGAATTTCCAAAATATAACGGTTTTATTAGACTTCCACTATAAAATATGTTTTGGAAAATAAACCAATTAATTAATGTTTTCGACAAGGGATATAAAAGAATATGAGTTAATAAGCTGAGATGATTTAACGTAACGACTTCATTTTCAAAACCCATTCCTTGTGACATCTCTAGATTCGACCATAACATCTAGGCCGGGTTTGGGGTATTACAATATGATAATGGACTCTGCAGTGGTGCTTGAAGACATTCTCGAAGATAATAAACTAGGGATAAGGCCAGCTTGGAAAATATGTGTAAAGTCCATGGCCATGACACATTCTGGGAATGACGGGATGAGTCACATTTGGCAACTAGGGTTTTTGTGTGTTTCTAGGGGCGATGGTGGGTAAACCTTAGGCGATGATGAGTTTAGGCAAACCCATATCGTCAAACATGATAATTTACGTGGTGCCTTAATGGAAAACCAAACCAAGCCTTTGTGGCGAGTCACCTGTAAAGCTCTTGCGGCAATTTATTTGGAAAGCTTTTGTGGCAAGTCATTTGTAAAGCCCTTGTGGCAATTTATTTGGGAAGCCTTTGTGGCGAGTCACCTATAAAGCCTTTGTGGCAGTTTATTTAGGGAGCCCTTGTGGCAAGTTACCTGTAAAGCCTATATGGCGTAATGTCTGGAAAGCCCGTCAGGCGAATTCTGTAATGCCTAAGTGGTGAGTTGCTAGTCTTCCTTTGTGGTGATATTTGGGTATGGCTTGTAACACCCCAAACCCGGCCCAAACACTACAACCGGATCTAGTATGTCACTAAGAAAAATTTTGGAAAACATGTCATATTTTCAGAAAAGCCCAAATATATTTTATATAGAATATACCTTTGTAAAATAAAACCCAAACTTAATTACATGCCTTAGTTTAATTAAAATAAAAATTTAAATAACTAAAAGTAATAAAAGCCCATAATAAAACAAAATATAAACTAGTGGCCCATGGCCTTATTACAACGAGATTTTAAAATCCATTAATTAAAAATATAAAATAATAACTTGAGTCATTTTGCTAAATCCACATATTCTGCTGCATGGCCACCTTGCGTTCCTCTCCAGCCCGGTCCGAAGCACTAGGTATCACCTGAAATGTTAATTAAAAGGGTGAGTCGCGAGACTCAGTGTGCAACCCTCATGCACCACTAGATTTTTCCTTAAGCCCATTAAGCAAAATAAACAATTTAATACTCATAACAAACATTAATAACAAATAATATGCAAGGCCCAACCCGTTTGCCTAGGTTTTCATCCGCTACACGCCCCCGTACCAACCGTTCACACCATTGGGGATTTCTACAATCGCCCCACACCGCTACACACCATGATGGCAGTCTTGCTGCTCATCCACGTATGATGGCCGAAGCCCTTATAACATATAATGGTCGAAGCTCGTATAATATTTAATGGCCGAAGCCCGTATAACAGTTCACGGCATTAGCCGCTACATCAGATCACGGTAAAAATCGCTACACATATAACGTATAACTTGCTCCTTTCATCAACCCAACCCATGCAATCACATACAAGCATTTTACTTATAACATTTAAACAGATTATTTACTAACCTGGGATCCGCTTTTACCCTCATTGGGCTTTCATCAATAAACCGAGATGTTGGCAATTATCAAAACATATATAAATCTTATGATCATGCATTTTATGATTAGATCTAGATGGTGGGGAAGTATTACACACCTGATTAATGTAGATACCCTTGCTAAACCGATCTATGCTTTGCTTCAAAAAGCCGAAAAAATGTGAAAATAGGCCTCTCCTATATTCGGCCATAGTTAGTATTCTACCCGATTTTATATATATGAATAAACAAATCCTCTTACCTTGGAATCCTGAATGTAACACGATTCTATAACTTAGAGATCTATGAGTTTCGACTTCTAGGAAAAATCCCGGAAAGATGATCTATCACGCTTTCGGCTTTTGAAAGAACTAAAAATTAGAAAGATGGCTAAGGGAGATTCGGCCAATGAATATTAAGGAGAAGAATAGGTGTAGTTTTGGCTTTTGAATCAAAGTGAAGATGAGGGAATAGGCTTAGTGATTTTGGCTTTTGCAGAGAATGAAGAAGAAGATGGAACTTTAGGAGTTTTCGGCTTTTACTCAGAGAAGAAGAGAAAAGAATGAGAGAAAAACCCCAAATGCCGAAATTGAAGAGATATTCCCCCTATTTATAGAAATTTCGGCACTTACCTAACCTTGCAGATAAATTCTATCTTTTCTCCTTTATCTTAATCTACTAGCTCATCTAAAAGAGACTTAATTATCTCTAACTCCTCCCTCCTTTATCAACATATTATCCACATATTTTAAAAATTAAAATCCCTAAATTTTAGCCTTTATCTGCTTATTATCCTCATAAAATAAATTCCTAAATAATAGCCTTTATCTGCTTATTATCCACATATTTTAAACATTAAAACCCCTAAATTTTAGCCTTGTTGCCATCCACTCCACCTAATCCTAATGCCCAAAATTTAGCTAACTTAAATTAAAAGAATTGGGCTCCATGAAATTTAAATTTGGGCCTCTTACTCCCTTGTGTGGCGTCACCTCCTAAGATTGGACCACAAGCCCACTTTGGTATTTTAAACGTAGATACTACCTTTTAAACCCCTATAATGCCCAAACAGAAAATTTTAATCAAGGCCTCTACCTAAGCCTGAGCCCAATTTGGACCCTTAACACTTAAATTAACACATTAAACATATCCTACCTA
Source organism: Gossypium australe (assembly GCA_005393395.2). Lineage (NCBI taxonomy): Eukaryota > Viridiplantae > Streptophyta > Magnoliopsida > Malvales > Malvaceae > Gossypium > Gossypium australe. Next base: position 99,381,783 of record CM016617.1, read on the forward strand.
CTAAACGCATAAGCCCAAAAATTCAGGATGTTACAGTTCTACCCCCCTTAAAGAAATTTCGTCCTCGAAATTTCCAACTAACTATTAATCGTACTACCTAAGTCTCACTACCATGCTTTCGCTGCGCACTCCAATTCTAAACCCAAAATAAACACTTAGTATTCTATGGTAGAGTACGCACCGGTATTCACATCTAGAGCGTCCTCGTCCCCTTGTACTCATGCTATCGGTTCACGTTTATCTGATTAAAAATTTTATGAATTATTGGTTTTCTTCCACTGATTATCCACGAACAGTCTTATGATTAGTAGTTTTAAGAGTAGTTCTTTCGAATTCGCAATTCAGTCTCAAGTTCACCTTTCTTAGTTCTAAGAACTACATACATTCAACTGACAACATCCATACACCCACATTCAATACATAGGGGTATTTTCATCATTTCACTGCCTAGGGGTATTTCCGTAATTTATCCTACAGGGGTATTTTTGTAATTTTCAAAATAGAGTTCCTTGTTGATTTCATGAAATAAGGGTATTTTGGTAATTTTTGCAATCCGGGGGGTATTTTGGTAATTTTGAAGTCCGGGGGTATTTCGGTAATTTTAAAATTCGGGGGTATTTCGGTAATTTTGAAATCTGGGGGTATTTCGGTAATTTTGAAATCCGAGGGTATTTCAGTAATTTTACAAATCAGGGGTATTTTGGTCATTTTATAAAAATAATGTGGCTGGTCCCTTTCGGGTTTTAATTATAGATTTTGGCCCGTCAACAAATCCTCGTGGCTAGGGTGAACAGTCACTACGCACCAGGTAGGATTCCAGCGAAGAGGAGGTGAGTCACTAGGACTGCTTAAGTACTAGGCTCTTCCGGATCCAATCTTAGACATGCGCATGCCTGTTGCCACACCCTAGTCTTGCGACTCGTTTATGGGTTTGTTTAGTGAAATTAAGTCTTATGAGATTTAAGGAGTTGTTTCAGCTAAGCCTAGAGTCCATCAAGTTCTAATCTAACTAATCTACGTCCCATAAAGCCTATCAAGCCCACATATTTATATCACACAATGGTTCAGAATACTTACCTGGCGGACTTGGGCCGGAGACGCAGGTGCCATGCCGAGAAAACCATCCTGTATCACTTATAAATATACATGTTTCAAAAACCCATTTTTAGAAAACGTTTTGAGCCCAAGAACCCCAAAGCCTAGTTTTGAATCGGGCTCTGATACCAATTTGTAACACCCCAAACCCGGCCCAAACACTACAACCGGATCTGGTATGTCACTAAGAAAAATTTTGGAAAACATGTCATATTTTCAGAAAAGCCCAAATATATTTTATATAGAATATACCTTTGTAAAATAAAACCCAAACTTAATTACATGCCTTAGTTTAATTAAAATAAAAATTTAAATAACTAAAAGTAATAAAAGCCCATAATAAAACAAAATATAAACTAGTGGCCCATGGCCTTATTACAACGAGATCTTAAAATCCATTAATTAAAAATATAAAATAATAACTTGAGTCATTTTGCTAAATCCACATATTCTGCTGCATGGCCACCTTGTGTTCCTCTCCAGCCCAGTCCGAAGCACTAGGTATCACCTGAAATGTTAATTAAAAGGGTAAGTTGCGAGACTCAATGTGCAACCCTCATGCACCACTAGATTTTTGAGCCTTAAGCCCATTAAGCAAAATAAACAATTTAATACTCATAACAAACATTAATAACAAATAATATGCAAGGCCCAACCCGTTTGCCTAGGTTTCCATCCGCTACACGCCCCCGTACCAACCGTTCACACCATTGGGGATTTCTATAATCGCCCCACACCGCTACACACCATGATAGCAGTCTTGCTGCTCATCCACGTATGATGGCCGAAGCCCTTATAACATATAATGGCTGAAGCCCGTATAATATTTAATGGCCGAAGCCCGTATAACAGTTCACGGCATTAGCCGCTATATCAGATCACGGTAAAAACCGCTACACATATAACGTATAACTTCCTCCTTTCATCAACCCAACCCATGCAATCACATACAAGCATTTTACTTATAACATTTAAACAGATTATTTACTAACCTGGGATCCGCTTTTACCCTCCTTGGGCTTTCATCAATAAACTGAGATGTTGGCAATTATCAAAACATATATAAATCTTATGATCATGCATTTTATGATTAGATCTAGATGGTGGGGAAGTATTACACACCTGATTAATGTAGATACCCTTGCTAAACCGATCTACGCTTTGCTTCAAAAAGCCGGAAAGATGTGAAATAGGCCTCTCCTATATTTGGCCATAGTTAGTATTCTACCCGATTTTATATATATGAATAAACAAATCCTCTTACCTTGGAATCCTGAATGTAACACGATTCTATAACTTAGAGATCTATGAGTTTCAGCTTCTAGGAAAAATCCCGAAAAGATGATCTATCGCGCTTTCGGCTTTTGAAAGAACTAAAAATTGAAAAGATGGCTAAGGGAGATTCGGCCAATGAATATTAAGGAGAAGAATAGGTGTAGTTTTGGCTTTTGAATCAAAGTGAAGATGAGGGAATAGGCTTAGAGATTTCGGCTTTTGCAGAGAATGAAGAAGAAGATGGAACTTTAGGAGTTTTCGGCTTTTACTCAGAGAAGAAGAGAAAAGAATGAGAGAAAAAACCCAAATGCCGAAATTGAAGAGATATCCCCCCTATTTATAGAAATTTCGGCACTTACCTAACCTTGCAGATAAATCCTATCTTTTCTCCTTTATCTTAATCTACTAGCTCATCTAAAAAAGACTTAATTATCTCTAACTCCTCCCTCCTTTATCAGCATATTATCCACATATTTTAAACATTAAAGTCCCTAAATTTTAGCCTTTATCTGCTTATTATCCTCATAAAATAAATTCCTAAATAATAGCCTTTATCTGCTTATTATCCACATATTTTAAACATTAAAACCCCTAAATTTTAGCCTTGTTGCCATCCACTCCACCTAATCCTAATGCCCAAAGTTTAGCTAACTTAAATTAAAAGAATTGGGCTCCATGAAACTTAAATTTGGGCCCCTTACTCCCTTGTGTGGCGTCACCTCCTAAGATTGGGCCACAAGCCCACTTTGGTATTTTAAACGTAGATACTACCTTTTAAACCCCTATAATGCCCAAACAGAAAATTTTAATCAAGGCCTCTACCTAAGCCTGAGCCCAATTTGGACCCCTAACACTTAAATTAACACATTAAACATATCCTACCTATTAAACGCATAGGCCCAAAAATTCAGGATGTTACATGGCTTTAAGGAATTTTCTGAAAGAGTCATCGGTAGTGTACTCAACTGATGAATCCACCATAGTAACTCGCCGGGTCAGAAGGAGAGCTTGGCATATATGTAATTATGGGTGGTGTAAGTGTCCGCAAAATCTAGAAGTTTTCTCATTTTGTATTAAAGTTATTTGAATTTCTATTGAGTGATCTAAAATATTACCTTCATCGAACCAAGTTCATTGTCTGGATAGACATGAAGTTTCGGTGTGACGGTATTGCAACAGCCGCCAGAACCAGTATATTAATCTATTGAGAGTAGTGTCCATAAGTATATCATTCTGAGAAATGTATCCAATTTCTATCTTCAAGCGATTGCGAAATGAGATCAACTACAAGGTGAAAAGTCTGTGATCCACCAATCGAGTGGAACGTGTATAAGGTGGTTGAGTTAGAGATTGGTTTATGGTTATCCGCCAGGAATAATAAAAGTATTCTCCAAAATCTGAAAGGAAGTCCAGAATTCTTAAGTCGAGGAATTCAACTTCATCGTTAAAAGTAACAATGGTAGAGATTCGCTAAGTTCTATTGAACTTATAGTCGTTTATTTGTAATGCAAGTTCTTGGAATTGAACCAGTGCGGCAGGAGGGACCAAGTTAGGAATACGCCAGGGTGGCAGTTCGAAGAGCGATATTATGCATATAGAGGGGTACTCTTGGGAACGTGGCGAATAGTCCTCTACGCAATGAATATGCCTGTCTTACTAAAGATTTAAGTTGTAATGCTTTATATTACTTTTAAGAGTATGTTATAATTAATAAATGTTTCATTCAAATCTTTTAACTTAGAAAATATTATAAATAAATAAGAAGTACATCCAATATGTTTTTCGCTAGTTGTAAAATTTTTGTTAAGTAGTTAAGTGTTGTAACATCCTATATCTGGATCCAATAATCAAGTCAAATATAGGGCATTACAAGTGCTCTCAATAATCACTACATATGCCTATACAAGTCTTCTCTCAATTATATAGAGTTTTTCAAGACTTGCTAACATCAAACCCTATAAACAACAACTAAAAAAAGATGAAAACAACAAAATAATAAACAAAGTAAACAAGGACTCTTGGCAGCTAAGATATCAACGTTCCAATCCAATTTCCTTGATCCAAGAGATTAAATAGACTCGATTTGATCCAATCTAGTTCTCTAAAAATGTTTCCCAAAGTGATACGATCTTTATTAATAGGCTAGATACATTCCACAATATCAACACAATAATAAATTGCCAATCTCATAAATATGGAAACTATCCATCCTTGTCCTAGTGCTTTAGGAAGTGGGCACTTCTTCAAGCACATCTTATGCATTCCATATTTTACAACATATAAAAAGAAAAGAGTGTAAAAAAAATGTAAAGAAAGTAAAGAAAAGAAGGAGGCATAAAGAAATGGAAGCCCCTAAGTGAATGACCTTTATAAACGTCAATAATTGTGTTTTGAAAATTGAAAACTTTGAAAATCTGAATAAAAACTTTGGAATTTATCGAAAAGGCTTAAAAGTAACAAACTTTAAAGATAACAAGAGTTGAGTCACTTGGTTTTTTGCATCTCACAAAGAAATAACAAAATTTTACTAAGAAAAAATATTTTTTTTATTGAATGCCTAATGAGGATGGAGAAATGGCCTTTATATAAGTGGAATCCTAAGTAAATCTCATAACATCACTTTAAAAACCAATAAAAAAACACTTAAATCACCTATGACTTGTTACAACCAATGAGGCTCAAGATTAATAGGTAAATTACATTATAATTGTGATTTTAAATAGATAAAAACTAATTAAAACTGAATAATCTTAGTTGGTTATGAAGAGGTTGATTTCTATCGAGACTCGTAGTTGAATTCATCTTAAATTCTTCATGACTAAGTAACATATAGGTGTCTTGCAATTAAGGGCGAAGCCAAAATTTTTTGAGGGGGAATTGAGTTATATGTTTTTATGAGAGTTAAAATGTAATTTATTAGCTTATAGCTTTACATTCTTTTAATGATTAAATTAGAAATTTATTATTTTGGAAGGGCAAAGTGCAATTTTACAATGTACTAACTTATAATTTTATAAAATTTATAAGGTCAGACATTTAATTTCCCATTTTAAGGGGGGCAGGGCCCCTACCACCCCTGGCACCACCCATGCCAACCATTCTTGATGTCCCTTGGATGACTTTGCAAGGTATTTTAGGCTCAAATGTTGCCCTTTGGTTTCCTATTTGGTCCTCTCAATCATCCATTTATTGGCTTGAAAAATTCATAACAAAACACGACTCCATTAACACAAATTATGAGCATTAAAGTTAGTAAAATTTTAACCCACCAAAAACTTCATCGAACATAGAAAAAGTATCAATAACCCATATCCATAATGACTAGGGATGGGAAAACCCATGTAACACCCCAAACCCGGTCTATGCGTTTAGACAAGATTTGGTTTGTCACACCAATCAAACATTCATTTATTCTCGAGTGGTTAAAGTAAAATAGTGCTACAAAACTTTTTGAAAATAGAGTTTAATAAAAAGTTAGAACGAGATTTTGTAATTGATGACTTAAAAGAAAATACTTGTTTGAAAACTTATCATTGAAATATTAAAGTCAAAACCTCAAGATAGTTAAAATAAATCTTTGAAAGAATTTATAATATTTAAGGTGTCCAAAATTGTTATAAAACCCAATATTTTATAGAAAACTTAATGGATTTAAGAAAAACTCATATTAAAAGTTTGGAAATAAAGTTAAATCCATCCACACAATAAATCCACAAAAACATATTTGGAGGCCTTATTACATCAACCCAAAATAGTAATTAAAATAAGTAACTTAAAATAAAGTTCATAGTTTATAAAACTCATGCTTGTAGTATGGCCTCCACCAAGTCATCACCGGCCCAAGTCCACATCAATTTCCATTACCTGAAATGGTTATAAAATTGGGTGAGTTACAAAGAACTCAGTGTGCAACTCACTTACCACCATTATTGGGCCAGATCGTCAAGATATTATGCTGGGCTTGAGCCCATTTGTGGAATTCATCAATATCATAAAGTAACATGAAATAAATTAAAATGCATGTAAAGTGAATTTCCCAACCAAGCCTAATTTCCATCCGCTAACACCCCCGTACCAACCAACACACCTGTGGGGATCAAGTCAACCCACCCCGCCAAACACACCAATCATAGGCCTTAAGCCTTTTATAATTTTGTAGTGCACTACCGAACTAGATTGTGACATTGTCACCGAACTAGAGGCATTTAGCCAAATTTGTGGCAGAGCCACCGAACTAGAGGCATTAAGCCGAGATTTTGTGGCAGAGCCACCGAACTAGATTTTTGGCAACAGGCCATTCTTCTCTTCATTAAATACCCCGCCCCATGCAATCATGCGTGTATAACAAAATATAGCCATATAACAATTTATCAAATCATCCATAACATCAATTGGGTCTATAATTAAACATTTCATTTGGCCCATAAAACAATTTATTATCTTGCCCATTTAATAAATTAGCGGACTTTGGTCCATATATCAACTAGAGAAAGCCCATATATCGAACTAGAGGGTTTTTGGCCCAATTTATCGAACTAGAGTATTTTTGGCCCAATTTATCGAACTAGAGTATTTATCGCAATTTTTCCAACTTTAACCGTTTTCATGCATTTACTCAAAAGTATTAATATCACAAAATTTCCGATTTTACCATTTTTACGGTTTTATCACGTTACTTACGATTTGATATCTAACCCGAAAATGAGTGTGAAGTTACACACCTGGTTATTGAGAGAACTAGACTTTCCCGCTCGTCAACACCTATACGTATCATGATAATTAGAACACTATAATCTAATAATAAAACCAATCTAAACATAACGATCTAGAATTTTACCCTCGGATTTTCGTAATACTTCTACTTGCGGTTTCTCCCCGATCGATGGTTCGCTAACCGATGAAAAACCACGAACAAACAGGGGTTCGGGAGTTCGAACAACTTCAAACAATTGATCCTCCCCGGATGAACGTCCGCAACCCGGTGGAAAATCCCAGATTCCCGAAATCGTCCTTTGCTTATACTTAGGGGGAATAACGGAACCTCCCCTCTTCCGAAGACTGAACACCGCCCTCTTCTTCCCTATCTTGAATGTCTTAAAAGACCAAATGATTATTAATCCATCCTAATAATATACCGTAAAATATGACTAAGAGTTATGAAGGATGGGATTTCCTTACCACGATAATCCTTGTTCCACAAAATGAGAGTCGACCCAAAACGTTCTCTTAGCACTTAAATCAGTTCCAACTTCATATGTTACCCACGAACGCTTGATTTCCGATCTTCCGTTACCGCACTAACGTATAATGAATAAAACGTTAATAGGGTGAACCATAATTTCGATCTAAAAAGATCCTTTTTACCACTTCAAGATTCGGCCAAATACTATTAACTAATCGAAAACGAAAAAGAACCCTTACCTATTTTTCCACGGTTGAAAAGAATCGACTGAGAAAGATGTTTGTGATTAAAGAAAGATTCGACTATGTATGATCAAAGAAAAGAAAGAAATATTCGGCTATGGGCACTCTAGCATTCGGCCATGAAAGAGTTTAATGGAGAAACTTTGAGTGAAAAGAAATAAAATATGAAAGAAGAGATGGTGATAATGTTGTTTTGATTTCAAAGAGAATGGAAGAGAAAAGAAAGAAAGAGATGAGTTTTTAGAGAGATGTATATTCGGCAATGGGAAGAAGAAAGAAAAGAATGGCCTTTTTGGTATAGGTGATTTCGGCACTAAAAGAAAAGGCGTACAAAGAGTACAAAAATGATGTGCAAAAATGACCAAATGGTCAAAATAATCAAGGCTTACCAAGGATCAAATTCGGCCAAGGGAGAGAGGTTGAGAGAATTTGCAAAACTATGCACAAAACTAAGAATGACACAAAAAGAGACTTCAAATCCTAGCCAAACTAGCATCAAAAATTCGGCTCCCCCCTAGACCATATTGCCGTCTCTATGCATGGTCAAATGGCCATGATTTTATTTCCATAACCTTTTCCTTGATACTTGCCCCATATCTTCATATCTTTCCTTAATTTCTTGATTCCCTTCCATAAGTTAACAATTTCCTTAATCCTTTGATATTCTAACCAAAAATAACAAGTCAACACTTACCATATATGCACTTGGCCGACACTTGCTATACATGTGCAGAAAATTTAAAATAAAATTCATCTAGATGCTAAACAAGGGATTCGAACCACTCCCCTCATGCTAAAATCCATGCGCCAACACCACCTTGCCATGCACTCATCTTATGTCACTTATTAACACTTAAATTAACTTAAGTATTAATGACACTTGATCCACTTCAATAAATTTTCAAAACTAAAAATTATTCTATACCCCATTTAATTCTATACTCTACTCCAGGACTATATTAAACACGAAAATAAATAAGAAAATTTTTCCTTCATAATTTAACACCAAAATACGCAATAAAACAAGACTCGGATTTTTAGGGTGTTACAACTCTACCCTCCTTAAAGAAAATTTCGTCCTCGAAATTTACCTGGTTGAAAAAGGTGAGGGTATTGTTGCCGAAATGCATCCTCAGGCTCCCACGTAGCTTCTTCCGCTCCGTGATTACGCCATAACACTTTGACCAACGGCACGGTCTTCTTTCTTAGCACCTTAACATCGCGGTCTAAGATTTCCACTGGTTTCTCCTCAAAAGACAAGTCTGACTTCAACTCCACTTCTTCTACCGGTACTATGTGCGAAGGATCCGATCTATAACGCCTCAACATGGACACATGAAAAACATTATGAATTTGGCTCAATTCTGGAGGTAATTCGATCTGATAGGCCACTGGACCAACTCGCTTCACCACACGGTATGGTCCAATATATCTAGGGCTCAACTTGCCCTTCTTCCCAACCTGAAAATCTTCTTCCAAGGTGAGACCTTCAAGAAAACTTGATCCCTCAGAGCATACTCGATACTTCTACGCTTCAGATCTGCATACGACTTCTGTCTATCTGAGGCTTCTTTTAACTGTGCTCGAATAGCCTTTACTTTCTCTTCCATTTCAAAAATCATCTCAGGTCCTAACATCTGCCGATCGCCCAACTCAGTCCAACAAATAGGAGAACGACACCTACGACCATACAATTCCTCGTAGGGTGCCATCTGAATGCTTGACTGATAGCTGTTGTTATACGCAAATTCTGCTAACGGTAGGAAATCCTCCCAACTACCTTTGAAGTCGATTACACATCCTCTTAACATGTCTTCCAGAACTTGAATTACTCTTTCCGACTAACCATCTGACTGAGGATGAAAAGCCGTACTGAAGTTAAGCTTTGTTCCCAGAGCTTCATGCAAAGCTTTCCAAAACCGGGATGTAAACCTAGGATCCCTATCCGATATAATAGACACGGGTACCCCATGCAACCTCACGATTTTGGATACATACAGCTTCGCCAACTTCTGCAACGAGTAATCCGTACGAACTGGTAGAAAATGAGCAGTCTTCGTCAAACGATCAACAATTACCCAAACAGAATTTTTCTTAGTAGGTGTTAAAGGTAACCCACTAACAAAATCCATCGTTATCCGCTCCTATTTCCAAAGAGGAATCTTGACTGGTTGCAAAAGACCTAACGGCAATTGATGCTCCGCCTTCACTTGTTGACAAGTTAAACATTTCCTCACAAATTCAGAGATCTCACGCTTCAACCTAGGCCACCAATACTGTTCACAAAGATCCCGATACATCTTATTTCCTCCGGGATGCATAGCATAAGGGCTACTATGCGCCTCCCGTAGAATCATTTGCCTCAGATCAGAGTCCTTAGGCATACAAACTCTTCCTCGAAAACACAACACACCTTCCGAGTTTATACCAAAATCCTCTATTCCACCATTTTTAACTTGCTGAAGTAAAGGTCCCAACTTTCCGTCTAATATCTGTTTTTCCTTGATTTGTTCTAACCACAGAGGCTTCACCTGAAGTTCCGCTATCAGACTACCATCCTCATACAAACTCAAATGGGCAAACATAGCTCTCAAATCAGATACCACTTTACGACTTAACGCGTCCGCTACCACATTAGCCTTTCCCGGATGATATTCGATTGAGAAATCATAATCTTTCAACAATTCCACCCACCTTCGTTGTCTCAAGTTTAATTCCTTCTGAGTAAGAAGATACTTAAGACTTTTGTGATCCGTATAGATGATAGACTTTTCACCGTAAAGGTAATGCCTCCAAATCTTCAAAGCAAACACTACCGTTGCTAACTCCAAGTCATGAGTAGGGTAGTTTACTTCATGTGGTCTCAACTGACGAGAAGCATAAGCCACCACTTTTCCACTTTGCATCAATACGCAACCTAAACCCGTATGTGACGCATCACAGTAAACTGTAAACTCCTTTCCAGCCTCAGGTTGAATCAGAACTGGTGCTTCCGTCAAAATCTTCTTCAATTTATCGAAACTTTCTTGCTATTTTTCAGTCCATAAATACGTTACTCCCTTTCGCAAAAGCTTAGTTAGGGGTGCAGCAATCAACGAAAACCCCTCAACAAAGCGTCTATAGTAACCAGCCAAACCCAAGAAACTCCGAATCTCAGCTACTGACTTTGGTGGTTTCCAATCCAATACAGCTTCAATCTTCCGAGGATCCACCCTTATTCCTTCGGCTGATACCACATGACCCAAGAAAGTCACTTCCCTTAACCAAAATTCACATTTACTAAATTTGGCATACAGTTGATTATCTCGAAGTAACTGCAATACAATTCGCAAATATGAGTCATGCTCCTCTTCATTCCTTGAATATACCAAAATGTCATCTATGAATACTACCACAAACCGGTCTAAATATGGTTGAAAGACCCAGTTCATCATATCCATAAATACAGCTGGTGCATTGGTCAACCCGAACAGCATTACCAAAAACTCATAATGTCCATAACGAGTTCGGAAAGCCGTCTTGTGAATATCCGTTTCTTTCACCTTAAGCTGGTGATAACCCGACCTTAAATCAATTTTGGAGAAAACTGAGGCTCCCTTTAATTGATCAAATAGGTCATCAATTCTCGGCAGAGGGTACCGATTCTTGATCGTCAGCTTATTCAATTGCCTATAGTCAATACACATACGCATTGACCCATCTTTCTTCTTAACGAACAAAATCGGTGCTCCCCATGGAGACACACTCGGTCGAATAAAACCCCGATCTAGCAGTTCTTGAATTTGAGCTTTAAGCTCCGACAACTCCTTCGGTGCCATTCTATAAGGAGCAATGGACACTGGAGCAGTTCCGGGCAAAAGCTCAATACCAAATTCCACTTCCCGATCTGGAGGTACACCGGGAAGTTCTTCGGGAAAAACATCAGGAAACTCCTTCACTATTCTCACATCTTCCACTGATAACTCTTTGGCATCTAAAGCACTAATGAATGCTAAAAATGCTCCATACCCTTTTCGCACCAACTTCTCCGCCTTTAACGCAGAAATCACGTTTGCCAAGTAATTCCTTCGTTCACCTATCATAACTATCTCCTTGTCCTCCACGGTTCTTATGGACATCCACTTTTCAACACAATCCAATTGCGCCCGGTGCTTAACCAACCAATCCATCCCCAAAATGATATCGAATTCGCCAAAAGGCAATTCCATCAAATTCGCCAGGAATTTTTCTCCTTGAATTTCTAAGGGCACGTCTCTAAACAGTTTATTTACCAACACCGAATGTTCTAAAGGGCTAATTACCTTCATCTCACTATCGGAAATTTCAGATTCTAAATTCAAGTTGCCAGTTATGGTGCTAGCAACATACGAGTGGGTAGAACCAATATCTATCAAGGCAATAACGGGTACATCAGAGATAAAGAACGTACCAGTTATCACATCAGGTGTATTGCCATCCTCACGGCGTTTGACTGCATACACCAATCCTGGCTGTCTTGCATCCGTGTTGCCTCTAGGACCATTGCCTCGACCCGCTGCACCTTGGCCACGTCCAGCCCCATTACCACCACGACCTGGTCCACGACCTCTCGGTGGTTGCTGAGCTCCTCTTGCCGGTGGTACATCAGTATTACGAACTTCTTGAGTTGTATCCATACGTCGAGGGCAATTCCTATATTGATGATCCGTTGATCCACATTTATAGCAAGCACCCGTTTTCCTCCAGCATTCACCAAAATGCCTTTTTCCACATTCAGCACAGTCTCGGCTCTGATTTACAGCTACAGGTGTTCTTCCTTGAGCTGGTTCCTCATTCTGAGGCCTCTTCGTAAACCTTTTTGAAGAACCCGAATACTTTATATCTCTCTTGCTTCGAACTTGCTCCCGATTCTGACGTTCCGAGTTCTTAGCCTCTTCGGCTATCTTGGCCTTCTCCACAAGCGTGGCAAAAGTTCTAACTTGTTGTGGGGCTATCAGAACCCGCAACTCATCTTTCAAACCATCCTCAAAGCGTACACAGCGCTCATGATCCGTTGCCACTATCGTTCGAGCATAGCGACTCAAACGTAAGAACTCAGCCTCATACACTGCCACCGTCTTATTTCCTTGCATCAGGTTCAAGAATTCCTTCCTTCGGGCATCCACATAGCTTGTTCCCACATATTTCCCTTGAAAGGAAGCCTTGAAGAATTCCCAATTAACTAATGCAGCATCAGTGCCTTCTCGGACAGTAAGCCACCATTGGTATGCTTCGTCCCTTAACAAAGATACCGCTCCTCTTAGTTTTTGTTCCATAGTGCACTCAAGATCGTCCATAATTCACTCCACTGCCTCAAGCCAATATTCCGCGACATTGGGAGCTACACCAGAGACACCTCTGAAAACCTCAGCTCCACTCGATTTCAAACGCTCCGATATCGACCCACGAGCTGTTGGCCCAGTTCTGGATCCAGCGACCCTTTCAAGGACTCGCAGCATTGCTCGTGTTACAGCATTATCTTCATCCATATGGTCATGTGATCCCGTCTCACTCTCGAGTGACGCAGGTGCATCCATTTCCGGCATATGACCCGGTGCTTCAGTTGCGCCCCTAACACCTCGTCCTCTACCACGGCCACGTCTACCGCATCCACGACCACGTCCTCTAGTGCTCATAATGACTAATTCGATTTAATCTGATTAAGAGTTTTATGAATCAGAATAATATTTCAGTTGTTTATTAATGATATTTTATGATATGAAAGAGATAGAGTTGTTTTCGCAACCATATCCTATTGTCTCAATCTCTACGGTTTTCAACACCTAAAACTAGAAGTTCTAGAGTGTTTCTTACGATCATATCATAATAATAATAATAAACAATCAGTATACAGATACTTACTTGACTTGGCGCGGAATGCTCATGGTGCCATACTACCTTTAAATCAAAAATCTAGAAATTTTGAATTGTTTTTCAACCAAATATCATTGTTGAACCCAAACCACAGCCGAGTTTTGAAACTGGGCTCTGATACCATTAAATGTAACACCCCAAACCCGGTCTATGCGTTTAGACAAGATTTGGTTTGTCACACCAATCAAACATTCATTTATTCTCGAGTGGTTAAAGTAAAATAGTGCTACAAAACTTTTTGAAAATAGAGTTTAATAAAAAGTTAGAACGAGATTTTGTAATTGATGACTTAAAAGAAAATACTTGTTTGAAAACTTATCATTGAAATATTAAAGTCAAAACCTCAAGATAGTTAAAAAAAATCTTTGAAAGAATTTATAATATTTAAGGTGTCCAAAATTGTTATAAAACCCAATATTTTATAGAAAACTTAATGGATTTAAGAAAAACTCATATTAAAAGTTTGGAAATAAAGTTAAATCCATCCACACAATAAATCCACAAAAACATATTTAGAGGCCTTATTACATCAACCCAAAATAGTAATTAAAATAAATAACTTAAAATAAAGTTCATAGTTTATAAAACTCATGCTTGTAGTATGGCCTCCACCAAGTCATCACCGGCCCAAGTCCACATCAATTTCCATTACCTGAAATGGTTATAAAATTGGGTGAGTTACAAAGAACTCAGTGTGCAACTCACTTACCACCATTATTGGGCCAGATCGTCAAGATATTATGCTGGGCTTGAGCCCATTTGTGGAATTCATCAATATCATAAAGTAACATGAAATAAATTAAAATGCATGTAAAATGAATTTCCCAACCAAGCCTAATTTCCATCCGCTAACACCCCCGTACCAACCAACACACCTGTGGGGATCAAGTCAACCCACCCCGCCAAACACACCAATCATAGGCCTTAAGCCTTTTATAATTTTGTAGTGCACTACCGAACTAGATTGTGACATTGTCACCGAACTAAAGGCATTTAGCCAAATTTGTGGCAGAGCCACCGAACTAGAGGCATTAAGCCGAGATTTTGTGGCAGAGCCACCGAACTAAAGGCATTAAGCCGAGATTTTGTGGCAAAGCCACCGAACTAGATTTTTGGCAACAGGCCATTCTTCTCTTCATTAAATACCCCGCCCCATGCAATCATGCGTGTATAACAAAATATAGCCATATAACAATTTATCAAATCATCCATAACATCAATTGGGTCTATAATTAAACATTTCATTTGGCTCATAAAACAATTTATTATCTTGCCCATTTAATAAATTAGCGGACTTTGGTCCATATATCAACTAGAGAAATTTTAGCCCATATATCGAACTAGAGGGTTTTTGGCCCAATTTATCGAACTAGAGTATTTTTGGCCCAATTTATCGAACTAGAGTATTTATCGCAATTTTTCCAACTTTAACCGTTTTCATGCATTTACTCAAAAGTATTAATATCACAAAATTTCCGATTTTACCATTTTTACGGTTTTATCATGTTACTTACGATTTGATATCTAACCCGAAAATGAGTGTGAAGTTACACACCTGGTTATTGAGAGAACTAGACTTTCCCGCTCGTCAACACCTATACGTATCATGATAATTAGAACACTGTAATCTAATAATAAAACCGATCTAAACATAACGATCTAGAATTTTACCCTCGGATTTTCGTAATACTTCTACTTACGGTTTCTCCCCGATCGATGGTTCGCTAACCGATGAAAAACCATGAACAAACAGGGGTTTGGGAGTACGAACAACTTCAAACAATTGATCCTCCCCGGATGAACGTCCGCAACCCGGTGGAAAATCCCGGATTCCCGAAATCGTCCTTTGCTTATACTTAGGGGGAATAACGGAACCTCCCCTCTTCCGAAGACTGAACACCGCCCTCTTCTTCCCTATCTTGAATGTCTTAAAAGACCAAATGATTATTAATCCATCCTAATAATATACCGTAAAATATGACTAAGAGTTATGAAGGATGGGATTTCCTTACCACGATAATCCTTGTTCCACAAAATGAGAGTCGACCCAAAACGTTCCCTTAGCACTTAAATCAGTTCCAACTTCATATGTTACCCACGAACGCTTGATTTCCGATCTTCCGTTACCGCACTAACGTATAATGAATAAAACGTTAATAGGGTGAACCATAATTTCGATCTAAAGAGATCCTTTTTACCACTTCAAGATTCGGCCAAATACTATTAACTAATCGAAAACGAAAAAGAACCCTTACCTATTTTTCCACGGTTGAAAAGAATCGATTGAGAAGGATGTTTGTGATTAAAGAAAGATTCGACTATGTATGACAAAGAAAAGAAAGAAATATTCGGCTATGGGCACTCTAGCATTCGGCCATGAAAGAGTTTAATGGAGAAACTTTGAGTGAAAAGAAATAAAATATGAAAGAAGAGATGGTGATGATGTTGTTTTGATTTCAAAGAGAATGGAAGAGAAAAGAAAGAAAGAGATGAGTTTTTAGAGAGATGTATATTCGGCAATGGGAAGAAGAAAGAAAAGAATGGCCTTTTTGGTATCGGTGATTTCGGCACTAAAAGAAAAGGCATACAAAGAGTACAAAAATGATGTGCAAAAATGACCAAATGGTCAAAATAATCAAGGCTTACCAAGGATCAAATTCGGCCAAGGGAGAGAGGTTGAGAGAATTTGCAAAACTATGCACAAAACTAAGAATGACACAAAAAGAGATTTCAAATCCTAGCCAAACTAGCATCAAAAATTCGGCTCCCCCCTAGACCATATTGCCGTCTCTATGCATGGTCAAATGGCCATGATTTTATTTCCATAACCTTTTCCTTGATACTTGCCCCATATCTTCATATCTTTCCTTAATTTCTTGATTCCCTTCCATAAGTTAACAATTTCCTTAATCCTTTGATATTCTAACCAAAAATAACAAGTCAACACTTACCATATATGCACTTGGCCGACACTTGCTATACATGTGCAGAAAATTTAAAAATAAAATTCATCTAGATGCTAAACAAGGGATTCGAACCACTCCCCTCATGCTAAAATCCATGCGCCAACACCACCTTGCCATGCACTCATCTTATGTCACTTATTAACACTTAAATTAACTTAAGTATTAATGACACTTGATCCACTTCAATAAATTTTCAAAACTAAAAATTATTCTATACCCCATTTAATTCTATACTCTACTTCAGGACTATATTAAACACGAAAATAAATAAAAAAAATTTTCCTTCATAATTTAACACCAAAATACGCAATAAAACAAGACTCGGATTTTTAGGGTGTTACAACCCAAATCGCGCGATGGATTCCAAATAAAGTAGATTGTTTTGTTTAAAAAGTGGATGTGAGGCGATGTGTATTTTTTCTTTTAGATAGTGGGCATCGAGCATTTATGGTAATTGCTTGTCCCCCCCGACATACTCTAGTATATAAATTTATCATTTTATCATTGTATATATAAACTATTAAAAGGGTAAAAATATAATAACATAATATAGAAAAAATATTATTTTATTTTTAAATTTTTTGTGATGAATTATTTTTAAATATTTACTTAACTATAAAAAAATGAAAAAAGTTAAACATAAGTAGCAAAAATTAAATTAAATCAAAGCGGAGCAGTGATAGATGCATCTAACATCCATGGAGACGATACTAGTTTTCAAGATTATATATTCATAGTGGAGCAAGGTAGGTGGTGAAATAGAACACGCCAATTGTGAAACAATAGTGGATTTAGCAATATCCACTCCCAACCCGTCTATTGTCATCCCTAATAAAGACCCAATAAAACAAACTAGTTACATTTTCCTAAAACTAACATGCATTTATTACAAAGAAGGAAAAATGGAAAGTTTATAAAAATGACTAAAATCCTAATTTTGGAAACTTCTCGGATTAGCCATTTGAGTGAAAATGTAGATAGATCTTTCTTGGACGAGTTTGAAAAACTATTCACTTTTCCAAAGCAAGCCCGAGAAGTGCAAAAAAGAAAATTTTAAAAATAGGAAAGTAGCCATTTTCACCATTTTAGAAATGTTCCTAAAAGAAATGTTTTCAAAATGCAAAGAAAGTTTCCAAAATTCAAAGTGACAAAAATTAATAGAAATAAAAATTAATAAAATTTTTGGAGATGGAAAGTTTTGAAGAAAAAAAATGGCAGCTACCTAAAATGGAAAATTTTCAAGAACGGTCAAATTGATCCAATAAGCTTCCTCCTTACATATTTTAACCTCATGAATGCCATGACCAAACTTAAAATGGATAGAAATAAAGTTATGGATGACAAGATTAAGCTTTTGATTGATCCACTAAGTAAAACAATCTTTTATGAATCAATTGTTGATTTCATGTTTCGCATCAAACTTTTTAGAGACTCGTGGTGATCAATTTTCCTTAATTGAAAGTTGTTGGATCTGGTGCCCTAAGTGTAGTATATTCATTTTTAAATTTGTAATTTTTTTAAATAGATTGGTTATAAAACAATTCATGGATTACATTAATATACTTTATATAATTGTCCTCATGTGATTTTTGCATACAAAGTAAAATGACGACCCAAATGTTGGCTCACTAGATGTATAATATTAAATTAATACTAAGAGGTATTACGTGGTCGAATTGAAATACGAAAAGATAACTTGTATTACTAGACTAACCTAAACATGTCCTTAGTCTAATCGGAAATGAACAAACCGATTAAAATACTAATATGTTGTCTATCAAGTCCAATTGGGGAGATGCCTCGCCTTGGGCATCGGAGTGGATGACTCCTAGTAGATAGAGAAATAAATGTGGTAGACTAGACTGATAGTACATCAAATTGGACCAAAAAAGAATAGATCATAAATCCATTTGTGGATTTATTCACTTGTGACATTCATAGTGTGGCATACCTAAATCCTGAGTGGATTACAAACTATGTATGTGTGACTTGTATACCTTGATATAAGTAAAAACCTAAGTTCGAATAGATAAGGAATAAAAAGCTGGTGCATTGGATATACGACTTCTATAGTTTGTAGCATCATTCACAACAGTGGTATTCATAGCCCGAGAGATGGGTAAATGATGTTTTCTCATTGGCATTACATGGTTGATGAAGAGTAAAGATGGCCATGGGTAGTTCGTCTTTGTGATGAATGACTTGATTACTATTTGGTAGTAAGTGATTTTTCATAAAGGAAGATGTAATGGTTACTATGAGATAAAATATGATAATATTGGGAGAACGTGTTTATCCCAAAGAGATTAAGGATATCTTATAAGCGTAACACACTTATGACAAGGTCATTGGACGAGAACTGATCGAGTTGCTTTCGTAATAGTATGTCACTGGGGAGAGCTTAGTCACAATACTATAGTGGAATGAATGTTGGATCTAGTGCCCTAAGTGTAATATTTTCTTTTAAGTACACTTGAAATTTTTTCCAATAGATTGGTTAATAAATTACTCATGATTTAAATTAATATTTTATATATTATCCTTACGTGGTTTTCGCATGTAAAGCAAAATATAAGCAAATATTAGCTCATTGGTTGTTTAATGTTTAACTGCTGCTAAGCAGCATTACATGGTTGAATAGTAATACAGAAAGAAATCTTATATTGGTAGACAAACCTAAACATGTCCTTAGTCTAATCGAAAATGAGAAAACTAATTGAAATAATAACATTTCATCTATCAAGTCCAGTTGGGAAGATGTCTTATCTTGGACATCAGAGTAGATGACTCCCAGAAGATAATGACATAAATGTGATTGACAGTACATCAGACTGGACCAAAGAAGAACGGATCCTAAATTCGTTTATAAATTTATTCAGTTGTGACATTCATAGTGTGGCATACCTAAATCCTGAGTGGATGATGAACAATATATGTAATGCCCCAAAACCCGACCTAGAAGTTTAGACCGAATTTCAAAAGTCACATTGATCACCGAAGTGCTCGTGTGAAATTTTAGTTTAACAACACAAAAAAAACTTTACAGTATTAATAATGGAACTTACAGTCCAAAATTGTTTACATAAAATCAGATTTACAAAAAAACACTTTATTAACCAGTTTTAAAAACAATGTGACGCTTCCGAGACCTTCGCAAATTGAGTCTAGCTTCATAACACGTAAATATACCTGAAAGGGGAAAACACTAAAGAGGGTGAGCTACACGATCTCAGCGTGAGTTCCACAAGTGACTAATAATAAATTTATGGAACTCAATTCACTACCGAAATAGACTTACAGATATACACAGAGTCAGAAAGTAAACTTGGAACCAACGTTCCGACAAAATGTAACAACTCAAGCACACCAAGTCACACACAGACTCTCAGTCACAAGTGTTATTCAGTCAGATAATCTTACACCCAGTACACTCAAACAGATGCATATGAATGCAGTCAAAGTAAGAAAAACCCACTCATCTAGCCAAAACACCTCTCCGTTCCCCGATCACACCCCAAAAGAGCCGTTTAAGCTCATCCAACCAAACCACCACATAGGACCTCGAAAGGCCCATCCAACCCTACACACCATGTATGTGGGCTAAGCCACTCAGATATTAATGCGCAGCATGGCTGGCATATATGCAGTACAGTGCAATGCAGTAATCTGCTGTACAGACATGTTGCAGTTTAAACTGCCAGATCAGATAATGGTATATAGAAAAGCTGACGTACGTGTGGTACAGTGCGGTAAACCGCTGTACGAATAAGTTGCAGTAAATTGCCAGATCAGAATCAATCTTTCTTCTCTTCACAACCAAAACCCCAAAAGCTTTATGCAAATGCATGTATGCAGATAGACATACAGAATCAAAATACAAAATTTCAAGACAGTCATTCGGACACAGAAACTCACATCCAGTCAACCAATTATAGAATTCCCGTTCAGTCACAAAATGCATCCCACACAACCACTCACACACCAATCACTTGGAACTAGAATTGCGTACACTCAGCTGCCCGAATTTAGAACCAATTGCATATTAACATCAAGTAACAATCAAACAATCTGCTTAAATAAAGGTATATCAATATAACCCACACTAATCTAGGCCGAATCAAAGTCCCAATCACCCTTGCTAAGTCTTAGCTAGGAGTCAGAACACACAGAATCACAATCAAGCTTTAATTTGACATAGAACAAAATTTGGTGAGGTTGGGCCACACGACCGTGTGCTCCGACCATATGGAAATGCCTAGGCCGTGTAGGGGTCAACACGCCCATGCGAAGGGACACACGCCCGTGCGGAAGGAGGCACATGCTCATGTGACCTAAGGACATGGCCGTGTGATCTGACCATGTAACTCTATGTCCATTTGTGCTAAAATATAGTACAGGGCAAACATGGCTGTGTGAGCGTATCACATGCCCGCGTGCCCACCAGAAACAGCCGTGTGTCCAACACACACGCCTGTGTGGGATCCCTACATACCCAAATTAGCCACACGGTCGTGTGGTACCAAATCATTAAATTCAAATTCCCAAACACACACGTCCGTGTGCCCAGGGTACACGACCATGTGAAAATCGACTAATATCCCCAAATAACCACATGGTCGTGTGGCACCCAATTTAGCCCAGAAACCCTAAATCTCAAAAGCACACGCCCGTGTGAACCACCCGTGTGGGGGCACACGCCTGTGTGGCCTCTCGTGTGGTCACTAAACCACATCGAAACAGGCTTCAGATCCTGTATTTGCTGTCGAAATAGTTCCCAAAACCTAGGTAACTCAACACGATACCAAAATATGCCAAAAATATACGATTCCATGCTAAATTGAACAATTTCAGTACACACAGATTTTTTCGAATTGTGACACCCTGGTTCTAGGGGTTAGGCGTTTGGTGCTTAGCTCGGGTGTTGGCACACTCTAAGGTGTGGTTGGGTAAGTTTTAGGGGTCCGGAGAACCCTAGGTAGTGGGGGAACGCTTTGGAAAATTTTTAGTTTTAGGGGTTAAAAGGGGAGCTTGGCGAGGGGTGTCTTAAAAGAATTATTTGGGAGTTTATGTCACAAGAAAGGAGCTGGTGGAGTGGCAGGATAGGCGCCACTAAGGCCTTGTGGGTGTGACGCCATTTGCAGGGGGAAGGGGCTCAGGTTCGATTCGCAAGAGCAGCAGATGGGCATTGTTTTTGCGTCATCTTGGTGGGGTGGATGGACGGTTTTGAAAGGCTTAAAAGGTGGAGAAGACTTGGTCATCTTTTTTTGAATTTGGCTAGATAGGTTTGACTTTTTCAAAGTTTTTGAATGGGTGGAAGGGAGGTATTTTAGGAGAGTTTTGAGGATTATTTTTGGGGGGTTGGAGCTTGGCCTTCTAGTATAAATAGGGGGGGAGGTGTTCATTCCATTCATCTTTTTGGCTTTCTCTCCCTTGCCACTTTTTAGCCTTTCCTTTTAGCCTCCATTTTCATTTCCTCCTCATACCTTAACCTCACCAAAACGCCTCTCTCTCACTTATTCATTTGAGCCGAAACTTCAAGTCCCTTTCTCCTTCCATTTTTCTTATCCATTTCACTCGTTGCTAGACCATAAACTCTCCTCATTTCTCTGATTGCCGCAACACCTTTTGAAGCACCCTAGCACCCACTTCTTTGTCTTCTAGTTTTGCAAAACCGAACCTACACCTTACCTCTGTGCCAAAATCACTTTCTTTTATTTAAACTTAACGTTACCAAATATTGGAAGTAGATCTCTTCGGGCCTTGGTGTGCAATCAGTTAGTGAAGGCACTTTGGGGATTTGTAGTATTCAGTCAAGCTTCCGCAACCGAACTCGGTAAGAAGGAGGTGGTGTTTCGGAGAGAGTTAGTCAAGCAGCACTTCGGGATTGGATCGTTTGTGCTATTAAGGTGCGTAATCATCGCACAATTCCTCGGTTTGATTGCTAACGTTTAAAACTATGTATAATGGCTTAAGTGATGAGAACTGGTGATGGTAAGATTATTTATGATGTATTTATGTATGTATATATATTTATATACTTGTGTGATATGATGATTTAACATGTAACATCTGCATAATTGCATGAGGTTGGGTTTGATTCGATGAACGAGGAAGTGTACACAAGGTGTACGTGGTCTAATGATAGCTCCGGCTACATTAGCGCTTGATGGTTAGCTTTGTGCTACCTCAAGGGAGATGTTGGCTAGGTGCCCGTCTCGGTGGTTGATTGCTATGTGCATCACCGTAGGCAGATTGCGATATTGTGATCACTTGGGTTGATCGGTGGCTCAGCCACGGCCTTGAGCAGCGAGCTTGCCAAGGTAAGACGTTTTGGATCACGATGTGATCGGTGGGTTAGCCACGGCCTTAGGCAGGGAGTCTGCTAAGGTTGGTGTTCGGTTGGAGAATGGGTTGGGCTAAGATGCACATGGGCATGACTTGCTATGTGAATTGTTTGGTATGGGGCCAAGCCCATACGCGAGAAATCTGTGTTGTGATTATGCACTGAGTCATTAAGACTCACCCTATTATTTTTTTCTAACATTTCAGGTGACACGTAGTTTGGAACGGGATCGGAGAGGACACATGGTGGCCCATGCAAAAGAAGAGATTAAACGTTTTAGGCTTACTTTAAGTATTTGGGTTTAAATAGAATATGTAATAAAGGCCTTTTTACTCTTATTTATTTTGAGTTATTATTTTATTAGTATTTATTATGGTTTGATGAATTTTTGAAACACTATGTGGAGATGATTATATTTTTCCAACCTACTTATTCAATTAGGGTTTGTATGTATATATTTTTAAAATGAGTATATTTTAATAACAAAGTTTTACTCATAAGTTTAAATAAACATGGATTTTTCAAAAGTTAGCAAGTTTTACTAAATTTTTTTTAAGTTAAATAGATTTTCCACCGTCTTTTCCGTACTAACATAACCAGATTCGGTCGTAGTGAATGGGCCGGGTTTGGGGATGTTACACGAATTTTCACAGAAAAGTCAGGAATTCTATAACAGCCCGATTTAGGGGCTAGTCGAAATAGTGCTCTTGGAATCACTAAACTGAGGATAGAGAAAATTATTTTCATGTTATTTTATGTGTTATAACATGTTTATAAGGGTACATGAAAATTTTGGTGCCTTAATTTTAGCAATTTCTAGCTAAATTGTGAAAATAGGACTAAATCCCAGAAAGTGCGAAAGTTCTATTTTATTTGCTAGAGGTGTCAAATAGCTATGGATTATAAATTGGAGGTCCCAAATGTGCAATTTGGACTTGTTAAGTGAGTTGGCCGGTCAAGGAAAGTTAAGGGGACAAGGGCATTAAATGCTGGTCATGTTAGGTGAGTAAAAAGAATAAAATAAGATGAAATAAGCAAAAGCTATCATCTTCTTTATTTCTTCTCTTCTTCCACCAAAAATGAGCACCAAGAATGGGGTTTTGAAGCTCAAAATTTTAGCAAGCATTTTTCCTCACAAGTAAGTGATTTTGATGATCTTTCTTGATAATTTTTATACTTTTGGAGTCCCCAAAGCTTAAGCTAGCTAATGAGGGGACCAATTTGCAACATGGTTGAGAGTCTAGGGACTTGCCATGAGAGAGTTTATGCTAGTTGCTGAGTTTTTATGGAAGAAAATGAATGTTAGGATGTTGATGAACAACTTTTGTGAGAGGTGTTGTCATGAAAACACCAAATTGGGACTAAAATGCAAAAGTTGTAATTTGTTCATTAAGGCATGAAATAGTTGAAATTGTGGATAGTTATAAGAGGATTAAACGTTCAGCTAGGCTTGTTTAACACGAAAATGCGATAAAAATTTATTTACGAGCCTAGGGGCAAAATCGTAATTTTGCCAAAGTGTAGGGGCAAAATAGTCATTTTTGCCTAAAGTGTAGATTATGGTATATTATGATTTATAGGTGATTCAATCAGCAAATTCCATTGTTCTAGATCAAAGAAAACGAGTTTTGGACCTAGAACAGGGGAAAGGAGCAATGTGGGCAAAAAGGTCCCTTTCGGCCTTTTTGACATCGAGGTAAGTTCATGTGCAAATGTTGTAATTACGTATGAGTTACGTATGAGTTATTTTTAATATTCCAATGTTGTATAGAATGTATAATTATGCATTGAATGTATTAAATACTTGTCGATGAGTTGTTAAGAGAATTGAACCTAAGAATAGTAAGAAACGTAAATAGTATGAAATGATGTTAGTTAAGATTCCGTGTAAGACCATATTGGAATATGGCTTCAGTGAGAGATATTAAATAAGACCATGTCAAGGACGTGGCAATGATGTGATATTTCGTATAAGACCTTGTCGGGGACATGGCATCGATATGTTAATTCATGTATGACCCTATCAGGGGTATGATGTCAATGTGACAATATGTGTATAAGACGTAGTGGTGTTATTTAACAGTTTAAGATGAATTCAGTGTATGATGAACCTCTAGTGGGATAAGTGTAATCAATACACCTTAGTGTATGAGAAAGATTTGTTAATGCATCGTGTGAATGCGAATGAGAATCGTAGAAAGTTAAGCAAGAATGATAGTGAGTGAGGATGTTTACGGATGAATGTTTGAATTAGAGAAATGTATGTGGATAGATATTTGTGAATATATTACTATCGGTGGGCTGTGTGTGATACCACCTGATATATTATTAATTGATGGGCTGTGTGCGATACCATCAACTATATTACTATCGGTGGGCTATGTGCGTTACCACCTGATTAATTAGTAATCGATGGGTTGTGTGCGATACCATTGCTTATAAATGATTGGTGAGCTAAGTGCGAAATCACCATAGGTATAAATGATTGGTGGGCTGTGTGTGATACCACCCTATCAGAGATTCAATGGTGAGCTAAGTGCGTAACCACCGAGAGATTAGTAGTATGAGTGGCTTATTGAAAATGATTGATGTGTTGTTTTATATGATCTTGTGGTGATCAGTGCAGGATTGTGTACTAATTAAACGAGCAATTGGCTTGTGGCATGGTAAGGATGTGGTAAGAGATAGAATGAGTAAGCTTCAAGAGTGGTTGAGTAAGTAGCCATAAGTTAAGGGGTGTTACATTTAGTCGTATCAGAGCATGGTTTAGTCGGTTCTCGAACTAACCTAGCATGAGTAAGAGTCTAGCTATACATGCCATAGGTGGACTGTGATAGTGTGATATCTCCCGGCTCTAACGAGATTGTTTTGTTAAGAGAGGGATGGTTCCCAACCGAGCTAAATCCAATAATGTTATAAGTGATAATGAGTTAATTGAAATGCTCTTATGCATTGATTAGATTCAAAGAGGTATGAATAGAAGTATATGACATGTGTGTCAAAATGCATGAAATGAGAGTTATAAAGTGGTAAGCTAATCTGTATTGGCGGGATGTGCATAGGTGTTATATACTCAACCTATGGGGTTAGGTGCATATAGTGGGTAAATTTACCTAGAGAATGGGGTATATGTGTATGTATGATTGTTTGAATGATGTATGATCAATATGTCCACATCGTTGAATCTTATGTGCGACTATTAAAGTAAATGATGTATAATGTTTTCGTGACTCTGTATGAAACTACGAGTATTATGGTGTGAGAGTTAGATTGGGAAGTTTGATTAAGTAGTATGCAGGGATGAGTACGGTCGTTCAATGATAAAATGATGAATAAGACCATGGTTGGACCAAGGCGATACATGTGATCCCATATAAGACCATGTCTAGGACATGGCATTGGTGACGATGCGTGATCCCGTGTAAGACCATATTTGGGATATGGCGTCGGCATCAAATAGTGATTCCGTGTAAGACCACGTCTGGGACCTGGCCTCGGTATGAAATCGTGTAAGACCATATTTGGGATAAGGCATCGATATTGATATAAGATCCCGTACAAGACCATATCTAGGATATGGCATCGGCATCAACATGAGTTTCCATGTAAGACCATATCTGAGATATGGCATTGGTGTTGATATGAGATTTCGTGTAAGACCATAGCGAGGTTATGGCATCCTAATGACATGTAAAGTAATAGCTGGGCTATAATGTTGTGATAAGGGTAAGACCATAGTTGGACTATGGCAATCAAATAAATGATGTACTCAAACTCGTAAGACATTCTCTAAATTGATAAGCACTGATAAGAGAAATTAGAGTTAAATGTTGAGTACTCGGGTATATATTAATGTGAAACTTGAGTACGTGAAAGTCTCGATTGAAGTTGAATTACTTAGGATACCCAGTCGCTCACATGAGACAAGAAAGTCCGTATAAGATCAAGTTAAGGCATGGCATCGGAAAACAGGCAAAGATACTAAGTAAGTCCATGTTAAGACATGGCGTTGAGGGCGAGATAAGAAATCCCATGTAAGACTATATCTAGGATATAGAAATGGCATCAAGATATATGTGAGATGAGATTCAGTATCCTCGATCATTCATAGTAATTCATTGGGCAAAAGAGTGAAGATTGAATGAGAAAGCAGAGAAGTCAAGTAAGTAAAGCTGTTATCAAGTTATGCTAGTAAGAGCTGACTAAGAGTACTACGCATGTTATGAATGATGAAGTTGAGATTATGTTTACCATATCAAAGTATGCTGATATGTGTGATTAATACAATATTTATGATAGCACGATTCAGAATGCCTTGTATCATATTGATACATAATACTCTACTAGGTAGAGTAATTGTTGTTGAACATGAGGTTGAAGTCCTAGAGGACTAAAATGAAAAGGCTATCAGTGAGATATGAAATAGATAAGGTCCCGTATAAGACCATATCTGTAATATGGCATCGGTAATGAATATGATAATCGTATAAGACCATATTCGGAATATGGCATCGACACTTGATGTGGAAGTCCATATAAGACCTTATCTGGGATATGACATTGGCATTTAGAGGAGACTCCATATAATACCACTTTGGGGATGTGGCATTGGTTTCGTACTTACATGAATGACGATGAATATGTGTCTTTGGCTATCCCTAGTGATCAATGGGATAGATAGATGAGTCTAGAGGTAGAAATGAGAATTGTACTAAAGTCATGTGAATGAGTGAATACCGGCACTCGTGAACGAGTCACGAAGAAATAAGTACGATGTGTGGTATGGTATGCGTTTAATAAAAGCAATTGTAAGTAAGTATGTCGGAATGCTTTGACGATTGTTTTGATTTTGTAATGTTAAGAGCAAAGAGAAAGTTAGCCTAGGCTATTTGACTCAAGTGAGTAGGAAGCCTGAGGTGTATGTTTATTGAGATCTTCTTAAATTGATATTCATTAATAAAAGGAATTCTTAAGGAGTTTGAGGACGAAATGGTTAAAGAAACAATGTTTGAATTGTGAGAGTGTTCAATTATGATAACCATAGTTGTATGGATCATAATGATCTCTTTGAGTATTACGTGATAATATCTTTTGCCTTTCAGGGATGATGTAGTCGTTCATCTCATGAATCGAGATCATACGAGAATGTTAGCTGATTGTGAAATCAGATTAAACGGTTGTCGATTTAGTAATTGGAATTGACATTTATTTATCTCCTTGTAACCTTATTCGGCTACTGTGAGGAGGAAGTTGGTGAGGATTCAAGTATAAGGAGTGAAATCATGAGTTTCACGTTGTGTGATGAGTTTTCGAGCAAGCCGAATAGAATTACTAATTAGATCAAGATTGTCCCTGTTATCGTGAGATGTGACGATGTTAAAGGTTTTAGATTAGTATAGCAAGAGAAACTCAGATGGGAGTATGCTTGAAATATGTTTTCAATGTGGAGAAAAGAGTAGATTAATGTATTGAGATATGATTTGAGTTCTGTGTGTATTCACGCATGAATCAGTAAAGAGAATAAAATTTTGTGTGTTCGTGAGTAGGAAGCATGGTACGAAGATATTCTCATTGAAATGTTTAAACCGCGATGGTTGAGTTGAAAGCTATAAAAGGAACTATTAATTGAAAGTTCTAGTACTAAGTTCAGTCTGAATCGAGAAAAAGAGTTGCCAGATTGGTGATCCAAAGGCGATCACCTCTGTGTCTGTGTAAGGAGTTAGATGTTATGAAAAGATCCATGTTAAACAATGCGAGTTAGTTACTCGATTGACCTTAGTTGGTAATATCCTAATTTTAGCAAGGTTAATGACTAGAGCGAGTCTTCCTTTCAGAGTAAAGGAGTTTAGAAATGAGGTAGTAAATGGTATTTTAAATAAGCTCTGAATGAGTTTATTTAAGGTAGTGAAAATTCAGGTTGGATAAGATTTCCGTTATTGATATTTCTTAACTGAGATAGAATTTGGAATGATGATGAATCCAGAACTTATACAGAAGTTTTGGTATGAGATTTAGTAGTAGCATATCTACTAATGCAAGAATAAGGAAGTACAGTTAGGTGCATAAATGCTTTGACAATAAAGTACATTTTGCGATATGATTGAGTTTATGGTCAGAAGTAGTCGACTACCCAAAACTAAATTTTCAGAGTGTACAAGTCAGAACTATTACAGTCGGTGGATATCCTAGTGAGAAAGTGTGGTAAAATACTATAGATTTCAAATTTGGTTTGACAAAATTCCCAAGGAGGGGGATGACATTCGAATTGTAGTGAATCAGTCAGTAAAGATCCGAACGATCGTTTGGACATGTACGGAGTTCCAAGTTGGTGGATTACTGGATATAGTATATGCCCTAGAGTAAGAATAACCTGGGTCTCAAGTTACGTTTTGACCTTATGTATCACGGCTTAAGAGTTATTGGCAAGAGAAACTTGAGGATAAGTGGATTCACGATTTTAAAGAGTGGATGGAAACATTTTAGGAATGTTGGTAGTAACTCCTCCTGGTAAGATTTTCGGGGATGAAAATCCCTAAGGGGGAGAATTGTAATAGCCCGATTTAGGGGCTAGTCGGAACAATGATCTTGGAATCACTAAACCGAGGATAGAGAAAATTATTTTCATGTTATTTTATGTGTTATAACATGTTTATAAGGGTGCATGAAAATTTTGGTGCCTTAATTTTAGCAATTTCTAGCTAAATTGTGAAAAAAGGACTAAATCGCATAAAGTGTGAAAGTTCTATTTTATTTGCTAGAGGTGCCAAATAGCTATGGATTATAAATTGGAGGTCCCAAATGTTCAATTTGGCCTTGTTAAGTGAGTTGGCCGGTCAAGGAAAGTTAAGGGGACAAGGGCATTAAATGTTGGTCATGTTAGGTGAGTAAAAAGAATAAAATAAGATGAAATAAGCAAAAACTATCATCTTTTTTATTTCTTCTCTTCTTCCACCAAAAATGAGCAGCAAGAATGGGGTTTTGAAGCTCAAAATTTCAGCAAGCATTTTTCTTCACAAGTAAGTGATTTTGATGATCTTTCTTGATAATTTTTTTACTTTTGGAGTCCCCAAAGCTTAAGCTAGCTAATGAGGGGACCAATTTGCAACATGGTTGAGAGTCTAGGGACTTGCCATGAGAGAGTTTATGCTAGTTGCTGAGTTTTTATGGAAGAAAATGAATGTTAGGATGTTGATAAACAACTTTTGTGAGAAGTGTTGTCATGAAAACACCTAATTGGGACTAAAATGAAAAAGTTATAATTTGTTCATTAAGGCATGAAATAGTTGAAATTGTGGATAGTTATAAGAGGATTAAACGTTCATCTAGTCTTGTTTAACAAGAAAATGTGATAAAAATTTCTTTACGAGCCTAAGGGCAAAATCATAATTTTGCCAAAGTGTAGGGGCAAAATAGTCATTTTTGCCTAAAGTGTAGATTATGGTATATTATGATTTATAGGTGATTAAATCAGTAAATTCCATTGTTCTAGATCAAAGAAAACGAGTTTTGGACCTAGAATTGGGGAAAGGAGAAATGTGGGCAAAAAGGTCCCTTTCGGCCTTTTTGACGTCGAGGTAAGTTCATGTGCAAATGTTGTAATTACGTATGAGTTACGTATGAATTATTTTTAATATTCCAATGTTGTATGGAATGTATAATTATGCATTGAATGTATTAAATACTTGTCGATGAGTTGTTAAGAGAATTGAACCTAAGAATAGTAAGAAACGTAAATAGTATGAAATGATGTTAGTTAAGATTCCGTGTAAGACCATATTGGAATATGGATTCGGTGAGAGATATTAAGTAAGACCATGTCAAGGACGTGGCAACGATGTGATGTTTCATATAAGACCTTGTCGGGGACATGGCATCGATATGTTAATTCATGTATGATCCTATCAGGGGTATGATGTCAATGTAACAATATGTGTATGAGACGTAATGGTGTTATTTAAAAGTTTAAGATGAATTCAGTGTATAATGAACCTCTAGTGGGATAAGTGTAATCAATACACCTTAGTGTATGAGAGAGATTTCTTAATGCATCGTGTGAATGCGAATGAGAATCGTAGAAAATTAAGCAAGAATGATAGTAAGTGAGGATGTTTACGGATGAACGTTTGAATTAGAGAAATGTATGTGGATAGATATTTTTGAATATATTACTATAGGTGGGCTGTGTGTGATACCACCTGATATATTATTAATTGATGGGTTGTGTGCGATACCATCAACTATATTACTATCGATGGGCTGTGTGCGTTACCATCGCTTATAAATGATTGGTGAGCTAAGTGCGAAATCACCATAGGTATAAATGATTGGTGGGCATTTTGCGATACCACCCTATCAGAGATTCAATGGTGAGCTAAGTGCGTAACCACCGAGAGATTAGTAGTATAAGTGACTTATTGAAAATGTTTGATGTGTTGTTTTATATGATTTTGTGGTGATTAGTGTAGGATTGTGTACTAATTAGACGAGCAATTGGCTTGTGGCATGGTAAGAATGTGGTAAGAGATAGAATGAGTAAGCTTCAAGAGTGGTTGAGTAAGTAGCCATAAGTTAAGGGGTGTTACAAATTCAACATCGAAACTTAACGATTCAGAAAACACCATAACCACTGAATTACGTATATCCAATTCATAATGTCATTAATGAAAAGAGAAAGGAGCAAATCCCACATCTTAATTTGCGATAAAATGCCCCGATAATCAATGAACCACAAAACCTTCACTCGCTACGCAATCA
The DNA here is from genome assembly GCA_005393395.2 of Gossypium australe. Classification (NCBI taxonomy): domain Eukaryota; kingdom Viridiplantae; phylum Streptophyta; class Magnoliopsida; order Malvales; family Malvaceae; genus Gossypium; species Gossypium australe. The sequence goes on from CM016617.1 coordinate 99,413,532, forward strand.
TATCTCCCTCAAGAACCCGAAACCAAATCAAAACGTCGAAGCCGTAACGGTGAAAGAGAAAGAATTTCGTGAAAAGAGAGGGAGAGAGTAGAAAAGAGGGACCGTACCAAGAGACAACAGGAAACCCCTGAAATAAAATTGAAAAGAACAACTTCCCTTTTCATCTTACAACAATAAAAATAATAAAAAAATATAAGCAAAACAAATAAATAAAATCTAATATAATATAATATTTTAAAAACCAGAACAAAGCTTAATCAAAACAATTCTCTCAAAGCACACCTGAGGACTCGAACCAGGGGCCTAGAGACAAACTAACACACAACCAACCTGTCACAGCCCGATATAGGGCCTAGTCAGAATAGTGGTTGCGAGACCACAAATCTGAAGTAGAAATATGTGTTTTATGATATTTATGAGCCTTATAATATGTTTGGATGATCATGTGAAAATTTCATGAGGAAATTTTATTAATTAGTGATCAATTTGTCCATTAGGAAGAAATTGCAAAGATTAGAAAATATGAGATTCTAGAATATTTAAGTATAACATAGCATTAGAAAAATTACTAGAGGTCCTTATTTAGCAATTAGACCAATATACGTCAATATGGACAAAAATAGACATGGGAAGGAAAAATCTCAATAAAGTGCCTTAAGGGCATTATTGTTATTTGGCTAATAAAAGAATTAAAATGGAAAAAGAAGTCTAAATTCATGTCCATCTTCTTCCTAAGTGCCGAAATTTTCAAGCTCTCTATAGCTAGGGTTTCTTCATCTTTCAAGCTTGATTGTAAGTACCTCCTAGCCCCGTTTTTAATGTTCTTCGTATTTTTGAGATCCTCGTAGCTCGATTTAGTTATTTCTATCTATATTTTGAGCTAGGGTTTATGTTCAAAAATTTACCCATGTATGACATGCAATTTTGATGATTTATGGAAGAATATGAAAGTTGGATGCATGATAAACATCTTTTTCTAAGTGATATTCATGAGAAATTCATGAAAAGGACTAAATTATAAAAGTCATGAAAATGATCATACACGAGTGAAATAGTGGAAATTGGGGGCTGTTGTAGTTAAGAAAATGATTCGGCTAGGCTTAAAATACAAGGAAGTTGAATAAAAATCATTTTATGAGCCTAGGGGAAAAAGTGTAATTATGTAAAAGTTTAGGGGAAAAATTATAATTTTTCCAAAGTATGATTCATGGGTTAATTAGTCAATGTGAGTATTAAACAAGTGAAATTGTTATTATAGATCAAGAAACACGAAGCCCGGACCGAAACCGAGGCAAGAACAAGGTTGTGGACTAAATCGAATATCTATACACATTTTGAATACCGAGGTAAGTTTGTGTGAAATTAAAGCTACATAATGTTTTTATATTTTTAATTGCCTCATATTATGTGAAATGAATATTATTTCTATGAAAATTACTAATGATGCCCCGATGAGAATATGATGCAAATATGTTAAGTTGAAGTCCCGGTTGAACATTTTGAATAATAAGGATATCTATGCCATAACATGAGATAAGGAGGTCCCGTATAAGACCATGTCTGGGACATGGCATCAGCACCGAATGAATGAGGTCCCCTGTAAGACCATGTCTGGGACATGGCCTCGGCACCAATGGAAGATCTCATCTAAGACCATGTCTGGAACATGGGATCGACATCTATGTACGATCTCGTATAAGACCATATCTGGGATATGGCATCGACATCGAGATATGAGATCCCGTGAAAGACCATGTCTAGGATATGGCATCGGCATTAAGATGTGATCACATGAAAGACCATATCTGGGATATGGCATTGGCATCGTAATACATGTATGATGAAATTGAGTATTCTTCGATATTCCGAGTAGTTCAACGGGCAAAGAGTTAAGTTTATGTATCAATGACAAAGAGCTAGGTTTACGTTTAAAGAGTATAAAAGTGCTAAAGTTATGTGATCTAGTGATACAGGTACCCATGAGTAAGTTACGAGAAATGAATGCAAAATGTGATATGAAATTTGGTAAGAGTATGCATGAGTAAGTTATGTTGATGTGTATGATTTAATGAAATGAATGGATGTTAATATAAGTCCTAATGTTGCTATTTATTTCATGCAAACATACTAAGCTTTATGCTTACCCCTCTCATTTCCCTTTTCCTTGTAGTATCGCCAAGCTAGCTCGAGGATCGTAGAACGTCGGAGCTCATATCACACTATCAACTATTCTTTTGGTATAGTAAAGTTGATTTAATTTGGGTATGGCATGTATAGAAACTTAGTCACTTTGTTATGTCATATTTATTAGCCAAAGTGTTGGCTATTAATTTTATGCATTCATTTTGTAAATGGCCATTTGGAATTGGTCAATACTTGTTATTCAATGATGATGAGATTCATAAAGTGCATGTAACATCCTAGATTAGGGGTTATGCATTTAATGCATAATTCAGATGATAGTAGGTTTGGAGTGTGTTTCAGATATATTTTAGGAGCTTTTGAGAACTTTAGGCGAAGGGGAAAAACCTTGGAAAATATTGGAATTTTAGGTGAAAAGGGGAAACTGGGCAAGGAGGCCTTAAAAGAAATTTTGTGGAGTTTAGGACATAAGAAATCAGTTGGCAAAGTGGCTTGGGGCGCTAAGGTGCAAGGAGGCTTCAGGAGGGAAGAGGGTCGAGTCTTGAGGGCAGCATGAGAGTGTTTTATTTTTGTATTTTGCGTCAAGAAGGGAAGTGGGACTGAAGACGGCTTTAAGGAGATATGAAGTGATTTTTTGACACAAGGAGTGCCTTGGTAAAGTGGCTGCAAGGCGCCACTCAAGGGCCTGGAAATGACGCCTTGAGCAAGGAGGGTTCGAGCTGCCGAATTAGCACCTGGGAGTTTTTATTTTTTGTGTTATGTAGGGGGAGTTGGGCTAGGAAGGTCTTAAAAATAAATGGTAAGGATTTCGGACATGAAAGTCGGATTGGTAAAGTGGCTTGGGGCCGCCACCTAAGGCTTGGGTGAATGCCGCTCCAAGCAAGGGGAGGACTCAAGTTCGAGTCACGATGGAAGCAAGGTATGTTTTATTTTTGTTCTGGCGTTAAGACAAGGGGAAGCTTAGGAGGGAGCTCTTAAAAGGAACTGTAGGGAGTTCATATCACAAAAGAACCAGTAGCAGAGTGGCTGGGGCGTTACCTGTAAGCTTGTTCCAGTAGGTCCCATGTTCGAGTAGCGTGGGCAGCAATTGGGTGGTTTAATTTTTTGCATGCTGGCGTGAAGGGAGAGAGAGCTAGTGGTCTGCACATGGACTCTCAAATAGATGAGGATAAGCTTGTTGATTTTGTTTTTAAATTTCGGCTGGGATGAAGGGATAAAGATTTATTTATTTTTAAATTCTTTTTGAATGGATAAATGCTGGCTTTTATCTTCTTATTTATATATTTATTTAGTTAAGATAGAAAGGGTGGCCTTATTTTAACTTTTTTTGAAGAGGTGATATAGGGATAAAATAGGAGATTTAATAGGAATTGGATAATGGATTGATAAGGTGGCCGAATATAGGACTTCCTAGGGTGGTATTTTCGGCTTTGGAGGTGTGCTTATTTTGTGTGCCGAATTTGCTTCTTCTTTCTCTCTTTTATTTCTTTTGGGTAGCCGAATATTCAATTTTTTTAAGGGATTGGCCGAACCTTGTAGCATCTTCTTCTCTTCTCTTTGCTTGACACCTTAAAGGAAAACCATAGCCAATATTTTAATTCCACCTTGTAGTCAAAGCCGAATACCCCTTGTCATTAAGAGTTTAGTCGAAACTCAAGTGTTATTTTCTCTTCCTTGCAGCAAGCCTTTAAAGCCAAGATAGGAAGCCGAAACTTACTCTCTTTTGGGTCTTCGCAAGTAGTCGTGTGCGGTAAGCAAAGGGTGGTAAGTGCTCCTCTTTGGTATTCGGTTCCTTTACTTTTCAATTGGGGTGCCGAAAGCTTGAGAATAGGCCTTGGTAAGGTTGGCCGAATATGAATGGTGTCCTAATAGTGTATCTTTTGTGTGTAGCCGATGCTAAGGTGCTTTGAAGGAGTCTTCCGGGTTTCGATTCTTCAAGGTAAGGTGACATGTAGTTTCGGCTAAGGGCCTTGAATATGGATTTATGCTTAAAACCGATACTAACCAGTGATTAGTAGGGATTTCGACTATTAAAGGTGCAAGTGTGTGATTTCGGGATTTGGAAGAAATAGGTAAGTGGGTTTGTGCTTTTCGGCCATAGGCCATATTTGGTAATAAGGTTAGCCGATTCTAACTTTGATGATTTAGGACCAAGTCGGCATTAAGGAAGGAGGAAAACCACATTCCAAGATCCGGATAGATTCAAATAGTTCGGGATTTCGCTATATAGTCAGGTGAGTAGTTATCGCATTGTTCTTCTGTTATATGTGCACGTTGTTTTATATGTATATGTGTGATGTGGTGTGAATGGTAGCCAAAAATAATGGCTAAGGTGGTAGAAACTAGGGTGAGGTAACCGGTTAAACAGGTTAGTATTTTATGATATTAAACTACCTGCGTTGTGTGTATGCATTTGTGGTAAGCATGTGATGTATATCCTTTGCAATGTTACCTTGTCACGAAATATAAATATATATATATATATATATATATATATATGCATGGGAATTTGGCACATGGATAATGAAGGAAGAGGGTGTACATATTTATGTACGTGGTCTAATGTTAGCCTTGTGCTACATTAGCGCTTGATGATAGCTATGTGCTTCATCAAGGGAGGTGTTGGCTAGGTGCCCATCTCGGCGGTTGATAGCTGTGTGCATCACCGTAGACTGATTAATATGTGGGATCACTTTCGTTGATCGGTGGATTAGCCACGGCCTTGGGCAGCAGGTCTGCTAAGGTAGGTGTAACGGATGGACTTTAGGTTGGGTTGGGATGCATTTTTGCATGACTGATTATGCGGACTGTGTGGATATGGGCCAAGCCCATATGTATGGGGACATGTGAAATAACTATGCACTGAGTCTGTTTGACTCACCCAATTTTTTTAAAACCTTACAGGTGATGCATAAAGCTTGGACCGGGTTGGAGAGGATACGAGGTGGCCCATGCAGAAGAAGATGTTTTAATTATTTTATGCATTTTAATATTAAGTACTTTGTTTAAGTTTTGGTTGTAATAAGGGCCTTATAATATTTGTTACTATTTTTTTTTATTTATGGCTTGATTAAATTAAATTACTATATGCAAATGATTTTATTTTTAGCAACATATTTATTCAAAATATATATATATTAAAGGTTAATCTGGATATTTCGTAACGTTAAAGTTTTATCTAAAGCTTTAAATACACAATGTTTTATTAAAGACAAAAATTTTTAATGTTTTTCCCAAAAGTGAAATCAGTCTTCAAACGTTTTCGGCAGTGACATACCAGATCCGGTCAGGGCTTGTGGGCCGGGTTTGGGGTGTTGCAGTGCAAGTTCTTGCATTTGATCGAGTAAAATGTGAAGTGTATGCATGATGAATTGGTGATTATTCATAGTGTATTATGTCTAGGATATGTGTTGCTTGTGATGGTATAAGTGTGTTTACTTTTCAGGGTAGCAATTGGCTTGGTAAACAGACTTATAATTGTCCACACGGGTAGACACACGGGCGTGTGTCTAGGCCGTGTGTGACACATGGTCAGCCTCATGGGTTTGTTGATAGGCCGTGTGTCCCCTGCATCAAATTTGTGAAAATTCAATTCGTCATACGGGCCAACACATGGGCGTGTGATTAGGCCGTGTGCCCCTAAGAGTTTGCTGACGTCATAAACAAAATACCAAGGTTTTCACACATGGGTGAGGACACGAGCGTGTCTAGGTCGTGTGAGGGACATGGGCCACAGACACAGGCGTGTGTCCGGCCGTGTGAAAATCCCTGTAGGTTCGAAATGAAAAATAAAATCCACATGGGTTAGGAACATGGGCGTGTGTGACCACACGGGCGTGTTCCATTCCACACGGGCGCGTGGCCCTATTTTAAGCAAAAATTTTCTAAGTGCGTAAAAGTTTCCGATTTGGTCCCGAATCATTCTGAATGTACGTTTAGGGTCTCGTAGACCCATAATAAGGATGTTATGAATACGAATGAAAAAGTTTTAAGTTGAAACGAAATTTTATAGCCTGATAAAGTACGCTTAAGCAAGTTAAGTTCGGTAATGCCTCGTATCCAGTTCCGGCATTGAATACGGTTAAGAAGTGTTACATTTAGTGGTATCAGAGCTACAATTTATTCGATTCTCAGACTAACATATCGTATGCATGAGTCTAGCTGTACATGCCATACATACGAGTATTTACATAATGATAGTGTGACGACTCCTGACGATTTAAATTATGTTTTCATATAGTAAATGGATCCCGGTAGAGCTGTGGCGGATGATGTAGAAAGTAATGCATCGGCTCCCGCTGAAGGGATGATGCCAAATGAAAATGAGAATAGACCAACGACTGTGAGTCAGAAAGGAGGAGAAGAGGCTAGGGAAGCCTTTCTCCACATGATGAATGCATGGTATACGGAGTTCGTTCGTATGAACCTGAATGCACAACCCTTTCCACCCCCACCTATTCCTCAGCCTACCCCTGTAGCTCCCCAAGTGGTAAAAGTGGTAAGAAGAGAAAAGCCTCCGGTTGATAGAACCAGAAACAAGGAGCCGAGGAATTTCGAGCTAGTAAAGATGACGATCTGGAGAGGGCAGAATTTTGGCTTGAAAATACAATCAGGGTATTTGATGAATTATCTTGCACACCTGAAGAGTGATGAAAAGTGTGGTGTCCCTCTTGAAAGATTCCGCTTATCAGTGGTGGAACACCCTTGTGTCGGTTGTACCAAAGGAAATGATTACATGGGAGTTTTTCCAGGAAGAGTTCCGGAAGAAGTACATTAGCCAAAGATTTATTGATCAGAAGAGAAAAGAATTCCTTGAGCTAAAACAAGATTGGATGTCAGTAACTGAGTATGAGCGTGAGTTTGTAAGGGTCAGCAAATACGCTCGAGAGTGTGTATCCACTGAAGCCATTATGTGTAAACGGTTTGAGGACGGATTAAATGAAGATATCCAATTATTTGTTGGTGTCCTAGAATTGAAGGAATTTGTTGTGCTAGTGGATAGGGCTTGTAAAGTTGATGAGTTGGTTAAAGAGAAAAGAAAAGCTGAGATGGAGTCTTGAGACTTAAGAAAGAGACAATTGAATAAGTCATTTCATTTCTCATCCAAGAAGTCAAGAGACTTCACCACTCGATCAACTACTTCAGTTGGGTTTTCGGAAAGAAGTAAGGGTAAATAGTACTCGGGAATTCAAGCTCAAACTACTTCAGTTTCTAGTGTTGGGAACGCTCGACCAAATAGACCAGAATGTCCACAGTGTGGCAAACATCATCCCGGTGAGTGCCGAGCACATGAGAGAACTTGTTTTAAGTGTGGTTCCCAAGATCATTTTATTAGAGAGTTCCCCGAGATGGTTAAAAAAGAGAAAATTCAGAGTACAAGATTGGGAAGTACTACTAAAGGGAGACAGCAGAGAAACCCGGGAAGTGGAACGAGTAGTAAGAGTACACCCAGAGAGCATACTGCAATATCTAAGAGTAGAGTGCCTGCAAGGACTTATGCCATTCTCGCTCGCGAAGAGGCGTCATCCCTTGATGTAATTATGGGTACATTTTCACTTCATGATACTCATGTTGTTGCTTTAATTCATCCGGGATCTACCCACTCATATATTTGCATGAAATTAGTATCTAGTATGAGCATGCCTGTAGAGTCTACAGAATTTGTGATAAAAGTGTCAAATTCCTTAGGCAAATGTGTATTAGTTGATAAGGTATGCAAAGATTGCCCATTGATGATTAGAGGTCATTATTTTAAGTCAAATCTCATGCTATTGCCATTTGATGAATTCGATATAATTCTTGGTATGGATTGGTTTACCGCTCATGATGTGACAGTAAATTGTGGAAAGAAATACATTGAATTGAGATGTGAAAATGGGGACACTCTTCGTGTTGAATCAGATGAACATGACAGATCGCTGGTAGTGATTTCTCATATGTCTGCCTAGAAATATGTAAGAAAGGGATACAAAGCTTATCTTGCTTTTGTAATGAATGCCAAAGAGACTAAGTTAAGAATTGAATCAGTGCCAATAGTATGTGAGTATCCAGATTTATTCCCAGAATAATTACCAGGGTTGCCCCTGGTTAGAGAGATTGAATTTGGCATTGAGTTAGCCCCAGATACTGCACCTATACCGATTGCTCCATACAGAATGGCTCCAACTGAGTTGAAGGAATTGAAGGCACAGTTACAAGAGTTCACGGACAAGGGCTTTGCACGATCGAGTTATTCTACGTGGGGTGCTCCAGTGCTATTTGTGAAAAAGAAAGATGGTTCCATGAGTTTATGTATAGATTACTGACAACTTAATAAGGTTACCGTGAAGAACAAGTACCCATTGCCAAGGATTGATGATTTGTTTGATCAATTGAAGGGAGCCACTGTGTTTTCCAAGATAGATTTGAGGTCGGGATATTATCAATTGAGAGTAAAAGACTCAGATGTGCCGAAAACTGCATTTCGGACAAGGTATGGTCACTATGAATTTTTAGTCATGCCTTTTGGTTTAACAAATGCCTCTTCTGTGTTTATGGATTTAATGAACAACATCTTTCGGCCATACTTGGATAAGTTTGTTGTGGTTTTTATTGATGACATATTGATTTATACTCGTGATGAGAATGAGCACGCCGAGCATTTGAGGACGGTTTTACAGATATTACGGGATAATCAGTTGTATGCCAAGTTTAGCAAAAGTGAATTGTGGCTCAAAAAAGTTGGATTTTTGGGGCTCATTGTCTCGGGAGATGGAATTCGAGTTGATCCGAGTAAGATTTTAGCTATTGTTGATTGGAAACCGTTGAGAAATGTATCAGAGGTCAGAAGTTTTCTGGGCCTAGCTGGCTATTACCGATGGTTTGTCAAGGGATTTTTCATGATAGCGACTCTAAATGATGAGGCTATTACAGAAATATGTGAAGTTTGAATGGGCAGAAAAGTGCCAACAGAGTTTTGAGAAATTAAAGGCATTCTTGACTGAGGCTTCAGTTCTAGTACAACCTAAATAGGGAAAAGAATTTGTGGTTTATAGTGATGTATCCTTGAATGGATTGGGCTGTGTGCTTATGCAAGAGGGCAAGGTGATAGCATATGCCTCTAGACAGTTAAAGTTGCATGAAAAGAATTACTCAACACATGATTTAGAGTTGGCTACCATTGTGTTTGCATGGAAGATATGAAGACACGAATTGTATGGTGAAAAATGTCGAATATTCACCTATAATAAAAGCCTAAAGTATTTGATGATTCAAAAGGAATTGAATTTAAGGCAACGAAGATGGCTAGAGCTGATAAAGGACTATAAGCTAGTGATTAACTACCACCTAGGAAAGGCGAATGTTGTCGCTGACGCTTTGAGTAGAAAATCCTTGTTTGCATTGAAGGCTATGAATACACGGGTGACTTTGTTAGATGATGGTTCTATCCTAGCTGAACTGAGAGCTAGACCGATGTTTCTCCAAGAGATTTGTGAAGCTTAAAAAGGTGATAGCGACTTACAAGCCAAGAGAGTTCAGTATGAGACAGGTGTTGAGTTCGTCTTTCAGATTAATTCTGATGGATGTTTGATGTTCCGTGATAGAGTCTGTGTACCGAGAGGTGATGAGCTCATTCGAAAAATTTTACACGAGGCATATAGCGGATGTCTATCTGTACATCCAGGCAGCACAAAAATGTATAATGATTTGAAGAAATGGTATTGGTGGCCGAGTATGAAGAAAGATATTTCTGAATTTGTATCAAAATGCTTAATTTGTTAGCAAGTGAAGGCTGAACACCAAGTACCTTTGGGTTTACTCCAGCCTATTATGGTTCCCAAGTGAAAATGGGACCATATTACTATGGACTTTGTGAAGGGCTTGCCGTTGACAACGAGCAAGAAAGATGCCGTATGGGTTGTGGTAGATAGACTTACGAAGTTTGCCCATTTCATACCTGTACGCATTGATTATTCACTTGATAAGTCGGCATACTTGTATGTTTTAGAGATTGTAAGACTACATGGAGTGCCCTTGTCGATTATATCGGATAAAGATCCGAGATTCACATCCCGATTTTAGGAAAAGTTGCAAGAGGCTTTGTGTAACACCCCTTAACCCGAGTCCGTCGCCAGAATGGGTTATGAGGTATTACCGATCTAAACCCAACCCTGAACCGACATACACGTTTATAAATCATACTTCCTTAATTTAAAAGTTTGAAGTCAAATCAACTACATTCACATGACTTTCAAATTTCGAATTCATTATCGAACATACTTTAATTATAACGTTACAACATAGGTGATCCAACATGATCACTTTCGCATATAAATAGTCAACATGTACCATTTCATTCATATTGCCGTATAAGATCATTATCATAGCAAATATCGCACATACGTGTAATTAATCAAACCATTTAACTATCTATTTTAGTACGTCTTCTAACCAACAACATAAGTACATTATAATCAATTTATTTAAAACAATTCAAAAGGCCGAATATGCCCAAATATTTCATATTCAATAGTCCAAATCTAATACACATTTCATCAATAAAATATACATAGCATCTCACGGCATTATCACATAAATATATATCAAGTCGAATCATCAAAACCAAATATTCAATAATTTAACTAATAACATAATATATATATTAAGCTCAAACATAATAGTTTAGCTACTTTCATATGACTTAATACATTTACAACTTTTAAATGATCCAATAGAAGTTAGCCTAAACACATAGAGCAGGATATTATCATTTCATAACTTGACATGCGGTACATACACATAATTGTACATAAATTTATTCAATCACTTAATTTATTATATGTCCTATTCATATCCTTATTCATGCATCCACATATATGATATAAATGAGATATCAAGGAATAATTTTTCGAAATCAACTTACAACAAAACCGAACATAGACAAACATTATCATCATGATTAACTATTCATAATCAACTCAAACCCCAAACATAAGAGTAAATCCATATTCGCATGGCCTTTTATACATCATATGCAAAATAACCCAAAAGAGTAATTTAGCCTATACATGCCATAGTTTCCAAATGTTCAGCTTATTAAAAAGGGTACCGAAAGTTGATAGTGTGATTGACTCCGACAATGATTCCTGAGCTCGAACGTAGATTTCCAAAATCTATAAAATAGTCAAATGAACACATACAGTAAGCTAACATAGCCTAGTAAGTTTTAAGCAATGGTAAAAAAAAAAATACAATTAATCATTATATAAATTAAATTATTCTAACATGATCATCAATGAGCTCATAACCGAATATAAATATACCTCATATTAACCTTCACTAACTACCATATATAGTGGTCTCAAAACTAAATACTCACATTTCATTATTCCATCCCAAACATATTCAAAATTAATAATCGCATTTCATTTCTTTAGTTTCATGAACGAGAACAACTTACCTCATTAGTATTTATCTATTCAACTATCATACATCACTTACCTGTTATTTCCCCTCGTTTATGACCATTCATTAGTTTATATCTTTGGAGAATTCGAAAACCCGCACACATAGTGCAAATCATTTAACGTATCGCACACTTAGTGTCGTGACTTTGATAAAGTGCACACGTAGTGCCATTTACTTGTAATGTATCGCACACTTAATGCCATTACTTGTAATGTATCGCACACTTAGTGCCATTACTTGTTACCGCACACTTAGTGCCAGATGACCGATTTCGCACACACAGTACTCGGTATTTAAGCTCGCACACATAGTGCTCTTTAACCTATCTTCCTCATTCATAAAAACACATATAATTTTATTTTCATTTATATATACACATGTTTATACATGTTCAAACAAATCATTTCTCCTACCAATTATCATCACATTCGGCACATTCAATACATATATATGTACATGTTCAACAACTCATTTCTCCTATCAATTACCATCACATTAGGCACACTTAATATACACATATACATATATCCACCATTTCGAATACAATCACCTTTCTCTTTTCATTTTCACATCTACTCAACTCTTAGTACACATATATATATAAACATATTCATTTGACTCAAATAATCAAAGCTTATATTTATAAATAAGCTAACCTTATATTCAACTAATGTATAATACATCCCATATCACATTCGGCACTATGGGATTTAGCAAGCTTATTTCTATTTACATATGTATATTAATATAGATTAAAATTCAATTCAATCCGATTGCTTAAAAACTTACCTCGGAAATCGACAGATTAAGCTTCCCGGCTATTCGTTTAACTTTGCTTTTCCCCGATCCAATCCTGATTCTTTTCGTTCTTGATCTAAATAATTTCAAATTAAGCTCATTCAAATATATTTTCATTCAATTTAATCCAAAAACCCATAATTTTGCAAATTACCATTTTACCCCTAACATTTATAATTTTTACAATTTAGTCCCTATTGCACAAAACAAAAAATACACAAGATTTGAACATATTCTTTTAGGGCCGAATATTCATAGCTCTTATACAAACTCATACATTTCATTTATTTCACATTTTATCCCTTCAATTTACAAATTTTCACAATTTAGTCCTAATTACTCAAAATTATCAAAATTTCCAATATAAAACATGTTAATCTAAAATATATCTTTAATATAAAATCATCAAACATCACAAACACAAATTCTCATCAATGGACGAACTCCAAATATGCATCAAAATCGAAAATTCTAACATGGGTCAGATAGTTCTCGAAGCAACGATATCAAAAATGTAAAAATCATCAAAAATCGAGCTAACTCATTCCTTAATTAAGCTTGCAATATGCCGAATGAAGCTAAGTCTTCTTCTTTCTCTTTTATTTTGTTTTCGGCCAAGAAGATGAACTTTTGCATGTTCTCTTTCTTTCCATTATGTTTTATAATTTTATAACTTTAAAAAAAATCATTTTCTTTTATTATTAATATTAACATAACATATAATAACATAAAATTACCTAATGTTCATGCATGTTGTCGGCCACTAATTCTATAAAAAGGGAATTTTACAACATAAGGCCCCCTTTTTATAAAGACACATCAATTTATTCACTCAATCAATAAAAAGGCTATTTTTACCACTTATGCGATTTAGTCCTTTTTCTTAAATTAAACACACAAACGGACAAATTAATCCACGATATTTTAACACATGTTCAAACATATATCATAGATATCAAATATAATATAAAAATATTTTTCTAACTCGGATTCGTGGTCCCGAAACCACCATTTCGATTAGGGCTAAAATCGGGCTATTACACTTTGGGCACAAAGTTGAGTTTTAGTACAGCTTTTCACCCACAAACTAACGGACAGTCGGAGAGATTAATACAGATACTTGAGGATATGCTCCGGTGTTGTGTTCTTATGTTTCAGGGCAGCTGGGAAAAGTACTTATGTAACACCCCAAACCCGGTCAAAACGTTACGACCGAATCCGGCATGTCACAGGGAAAAATCGTTCTAGTGTGCAAAACCAGTTGTTGTGTTAAATCGTAAAAGAAACGTTTTGTCTGTAGAAAACAGGGACAAGTTGGGGTAGATTGTTAAGTCATTTCAGAGTTTTGTTTAAAGGTAATCGAATTAACTCGTTTGTTACTACTTGCTTGCCCTGTTACCCGATGGTAAGGTTTTGAAAGTCTCGTTAAGTTGCAAAAAGTTTTGGAAAACATTCATTTTATTGGTTTTCTCCATTTTAGCCGAGTTTTTTTTTTTATGATTAATCACAATTTCAAAAGTAATTAAAAAAGTTATAATCCCGAAGTAATAATCTAGATGGCCTTATTACAACCAAAAACCAAATTTAAAGTAAGTAAAACCAAAAGAGTAATTTAAAACAAAACCCGAATACAAATGCAATGGCCACCTCGAGTCCGCCCCGGCTCCGCATCCCAAAAATATGTAAAGGAAAGGGGTGAGTCACCGAGACTCAGTGCATAAATCCCCATCCCAAAAATATAACCCATACACAGTTCATAAATCAATATGTATGCCATGCAACCCAAAACCTATCCATCCGAAACTCCTGTATCTACCCCATGTGGTCAACACCACTGGTGATCGGAGTCACAAATCATATACGTGTGGTCAACACCACTGGTGACCGAAGTCACAAATAATAATCATGTGGTCAACACCACTGGTGACCGGAGTCACAAATAATATGGTGGGGCCAACCCACCTTGTGGTCAACACCACTGGTGACAATCCTGTATCGCTGTGTGGGGCCAACCCACGGTGGTATCAAACCACAGGGACGAGTCACAAAATAGATATATGTGGTCAACACCACTGGTGGTCAAAACCACAAGACTTAGTCACAATAACATATGCAAAGCGGGGCCAACCCACTGTGTGGTCAACACCACTGGTGACAGTCTAAATCATCCTTTCCCCCTCCTCTCATCATACCCACATCGATGAACATAATTTCATGGCAAAGATATCATGCTCAGCATACCGTAATCACATATATGACGTATACCGATCTTAACAGAGGCATTTAATATCAACCAAATCAGAGTGGACTTACCCGGAGTCCTTGCTTATACCTATAAGGGTAGCTCATCGTAAAACCTCGTTTTATGCCATTATTCCAGCATTTAACAAATCACATAATAAATAAAAAAAATCATATTAACCTACGGAGTGTGTAAGAGTTACACACCTGATTACCCGCAATACGACGCTTTCTACGTCGATACTGTCGTCAACCGACACTACCACGATCTGTCTACTCTCCTGCTCCGATGCTGGTCCACACCTAGGTGGCCAGTCACGAACCACAGACACTGCTCTCCTTTTGAACTTAGGGGCTGGGGTCTCAGATCTAACCCCACCTAATGTTCGACTGGTAACAGGATCCATAACACCTTATCATTAAATCAGGTTAACGCAGTGAAACCACTCATAAGAAATTAATCCCGAAATAAAATCTCTTACCCGAATCGACCACTCCTGAAACCTTTAGGCCTACAACACAAGCCAAACAAATCCCAGAGATCAACAGAATGCGGTTACACTCCTACCTACAATCGGCCAAGCACACCACTATAAATCCAATAGCCATTCGGCTTTGGTTAAGAAATCCCGAAAGAAATAACGTGAGAAAATGATCACCCCTTACCTCAACACTTACCAAAACTGATTGGGAATAGATGGATGATATCGATCTGCCGCTACAAAATCGAAGAACGACTATGAGAACTATGAATAGTCGGCTAAGGCACTACCCACACGATTGCCAGATCCCAACCTTCCCCTTATAAAAACGACAAATAGAAGAGAGTGGAGATGGGAGAAGATTCGGCCATTAAGAACATAGTAAAAGGAAGAAAAGAACACAACAGAATCTTACCTGCCTATGAATCAAGATTCGGCTTTTGCAGGCAACGCAAATGAGAAAAGATTTGAAGAATTTTCGGCAAAGGTTGAATCTTTAACAGGTTTCGGCTGACAAGAAAAGAAGAGGTGAAAAAGAAGAATATGGACAAGGGGTATTCGGCTATGGTCAAAAGAAAAGAAGAAAAGATGTTAATAGAGAGGGAGGGTGATGGTTTCGGCTTTAGTACAAGATGAGAGAAAAAAGAAAGAAGCTCTTGGTGTTTTCGGCACAATGAGAGGGATTGAAAGAAGAGAGAACAAATTTCAGCACTAGAGAAATTGAAAGAAAAGAAAGAAGTCGAATGGGGAAAAATAATGTGGATTTCGGTTTCTGAACCAAAATGGAGAGAAAAGGAGTAAAGGGAATTCGGCAATTGAGAGGAACCCACACACCAAAATTTCGGCACACACCCTACTACTCTCCAAAACCGAAATGCCCACCAAAACTCCCTTCAAATTTCGGCTAACAACTCCCCCCACTCAATCCCCTCCTTTCCTCCTTATTTTCCTCTCATCCACTCATTCAAACCCATTTGAATGAGTCAAATTCCTACATTTTCTCTTCTCCACCCATTTTGAATATGTTGACTCAACCCATACTCATCCATCAGAGTCCCTCCTGAGCACACCTTCTCCCTGATTCTGGCATCAAAAAGAATTAGCAGAAAGGGGGATTCTGCTGCTCGAACCCAGGCTCTCCCCCTTGCATATGGCGTCATCTCCCTTGTGCTTAAGTGGCGCCTCCTTGCCACTTTTCCAATTGATTCCTTTTGTCATAACCTGCTACCAAATATACTTAACCCCCTAGCTCTAACAGCTCCCCTTCCAAGCACTCAAAACAAAAATTCCTATTATGGCCTAGGCCTACCCCAAGCTCATGCTAGAACCTCAAAACACCCTAAACTAGCACAGCAATCACACTAACACATGCAAGCATACCAAAAATGCAGAGACCCCGATTTAAGGATGTTACAACTTAGCTTTGGTAGAGTTTGCATACAATAACAGTTTTCAGTCGAGTTTGAAAATGGCACTTTATGAGGCTTTGTATGCGCGTAAGTGCCGTACACCTTTGTATTGGACCAAACTCAAAGAAAATCAGATTGACAGGGTCGATCTTGTTAGAGAAACCAAAGAGAAGGTAAAAATATTTTGTGATTGTTTAAAAGTTGCTTTTGATAAACAAAAGTCCTACTCAGACTTGAAACAGAAAGAGATCGAGTTTCAAATTGGTGATAAGGTATTCTTGAAAGTGTCAACATGGAAGAAAGTTCTCAAATTTGGTCGTAAAGGTAAATTGAGTCCGCATTTTATCGGACCATATGAGATCACTGAGAGGATAGGACCTGTAGCTTATCGACTGGCTTTGCCATCTGAGTTGGACAAGATTCATGATGTGTTCCACGTGTCTATGTTGCGACATTACCGGTCAGATCCTTCGCATGTGATTACACCGATAGAGGTTGAAATTCAACCTGACATGACTTATGGCGAAGAACCAGTTAAGATTTTGGCACCAAAAGTCAAACAATTAAGAAAAAAAAGTATATCCCTTGTGAAAGTACTATGGAAAAGACATGGGGTAAAAGAGACTACTTGGGAGCCCGATGAGGCTATGAAAAACCAATATCCAAACCTTTTTCTTGGTAAGATTTTCGGGGACGAAAATCCCTAAGGGGGAGAATTGTCACAACCTGATTTAGGGCCTAGTCAGAATAGTGGTTGTGAGACCATAAATTTGAAGTAGAAATATGTGCTTTATGATATTTATGAGCCTTATGATATGTTTGCATGATCATGTGAAAATTTCATGAGGAAATTTTATTAATTAGTGATCAATTTGTCTATTAGGACTAAATTGCAAAGATTAGAAAATATGAGATTCTAGAAGATTTAAGTCTAAAATAGCATTAGAAAAATTACTAGAGGTCCTTATTTAGCAATTAGACCAATATATGTCAATATGGACAAAAATAGACATGGGAAGGAAAAATCTCAAGAAAGGGCCTTAAGGGCATTTTTGTCATTTTGCTAATAAAAGAATTAAAAGGGAAAAAGAAGTCAAAATTCATGTCCATCTTCTTCCTAAGTGCCGAAGTTTTCAAGCTCTCCATAGCTAGGGTTTCTTCTTTTTCAAGCTTGATTGTAAGTACCTCCTAGCCCCGTTTTTAATGTTCTTCGTATTTTTGAGATCCTCGTATTTAGCTATTTCTAGCTATATTTTGAGCTAGGGTTTATGTTAAAAAATTTACCCATGTATGACATGCAATTTTGATGATTTATGGAAGAATGTGAAAGTTGGATGCATAATAAACATCTTTTTCTAAGTGATATTCATGAGAAATTCATTAAAAGGACTAAATTGTAAAAGTCATGAAAATGGTCATACATGAGAGAAATAGTGGAAATTGGGCGCTTTTGTAGTTAAGAAAATGATCCATCTAGGCTTAAAATACAAGGAAGTTGAATAAAAATCATTTTACAAGCTTAGGGGAAAAAGTGTAATTATGTAAAAGTTTAAGGGCAAATTGTAATTTTTCCAAAGTAGGATTCGTGGGTTAATTTAGTCAATGTGAGTATTAAACAAGTGAAATTGTTATTATAGATCAAGAAACACGAAGCCCGAACCGAAATCGAGGCAAGAACAAGGTTGTGGACTAAATCGAATATCTATACACATTTTGAGTACCGAGGTAAGTTTGTGTGAAATTAAAACTACATAATATTTTTATATTTTTAATTGCCTCATATTATGTGAAATGAATATTATTTCTATGAAAATCGACTAATGATGCCCCGATGAGAATATGATGCAAATATGTTAAGTTGAAGTCCCGGTTGAACATTCGGAATAACAAGGATACCTATGTCATAACATGAGGTAAGGAGGTCCCGTATAAGACCATGTCTGGGACATGGCATCGGCATTGAATGAATGAAGTCCCCTGTAAGACCATGTCTGGGACATGGCCTCGGCACCAAAGGAAGATCTCGTGTAAGACCATGTCTGGGACATGGCATCGACATCTATGTACGATCTCGTATAAGACCATATCTGGAATATGGCATCGAAATAGAGATATGAGATCCCATGGAAGACCATATCTGGGATATGGCATCGGCATTAAGATGTGATCCTATGTAAGACCATATCTGGGATATGGCATTGGCATCGTAATACATGTATGATGAGATTGAGTATCTTTCAATATTCTGAGTAGTTCAACGGGCAAAGAGGTAAGTTTATGTACCAATTGCAAAGAGCTAAGTTTATGTTTAAAGAGTATAAAGGTGCTAAAGTTATGTGATGAAGTGAAACAGGTACCCATGAGTAACTTACGAGAAATGAATGCAAAATGTGATATGAAATTTGGTAAGAGTATGCATGAGTAAGTTATGTTGATGTGTATGATTCAATGAAATGAATGGATGTTATTATCAGTCCTAATGTTGCTATTTATTTCATGCAAACATAATAAGCTTTATGCTTACCCCTCTCATTTCCCTTTTCCTTGTAGTATCGCCAAGCTAGCTCAGGGATCGTAGAACGTCGGAGCTCAGATTACACTATTAACTATTCTTTTGGTATAGTAAAGTTGATTTAAGTTGGGTATGGCATGTATAGGAACTTGTTCATTTTGTTATATCATATTTGTTAGCCAAATTGTTGGCTATTAATGTTATGCATTCATTTTGTAAATGGCCATTTGAAATTGGTCAGTACTTGTTAAGTTTCATATATTCAATGATGATGAGATTCATAAAGTGCAAGTTCTTACATTTGATCGAGTAAAATGTGAAGTGTATGCATGATGAATTGGTGATTATTCATAGCGTATTATGGCTAGGATATGTGTTGCTTATGATAGTATAAGTGTGTTTACTTTTCAGGGTGGCAATTGGCTTGGTAAATAGCCTTATAATTGTCCACACGGGCGCGTGTCTAGGCCTTTTGTGACACATGGTCAGCCCCATGGGTGTGTTGATAGGTCGTGTGTCCCCTGCATCAAATTGGGAAAAATTCAATTCGTCACACGAGCCAGCACACGGGTGTGTGATTAGGCCGTGTGCCCCTAAGAGTTTACTGACGTCATAAACAGAAGATCAAGGTTTTCACACATGGGTGAGGACACGGGCATGTCTAGGTTGTGTGAAAACCCCTGTAGGTTCGAAAAGAAAAATAAAATCCACACAGGCTAGGAACATGGGCGTGTGTGACCACACGGCCTGCCCACACGGGCGTGTTCCATTCCACACGGGCGTGTGGCCCTATTTTAAGCAAAAATTTTCTAAGTGCGTAAAAGTTTCTGGTTTGGTCCCGAACCATTTCAAATTTATGTTTAGGGTCTGGTAGACCCACAATAAGGATGTTATGAATACGAATGTGTAACACCCCAAACCCCGCCTAGACGTTACGACTGGATCTGATGTGTCACATCGAAGTGTTGATTTGAAAACCGGTATTGTCGATGAAAATTTGTGACTAAAGTTTTAAATCCTTTCCAAAACTAATTGCTATTGAAAATGTTGGGGATGTAAAATCGAAACTTGTTAATCACTTATTGATCATATCATTTATTACAAGTTTATTAATCTGGATTACAAACCACGAAAACTTTTCTAGTTGTAAACTTTAAAGTTTGAAATGCGTGATTTCCTTTGGAAACAATTATTATTTTGAAAACCCGTGTTTCCTAATCTAGCAGGTTGTAGTAAAAAGTTAAAACCTCAAATGACCTTATTACATAAATATCAGCCCCAAAATAAAATATAAAAAAACTAGGTATAAATTAAAATACTCGCGAACATATGGCCACCTCCGAGTCTCTCACAGCTCCAAATCATCTAAAGATGGGATTACCTGTACAGTTAAGTGAAAATGGCGAGTTTGCAAAAACTCAGTGTGTAATCCCCTATCAGTCGAATAACAATCGGTGCAAGTAGAAATAGACTGGGCCTAAGCCCTATACAGTAACAGATCAGTCTGGGCTTTAGCCCTATACAGTAACAGAGTGGGTCTAAGCCCAAAGTACTAACAGTGCAGAACAGAGATGCAACCCAACCCAATCCAGCCAACACACCACCCGTACCAACCAACACACCATGTGGGGACTAAGTTGACCCACCTAGCCAACACACCAATACCCCAGCATAGCTGCTATTAGTAACGCAGGAAAGTTGCTAGTAACAGTAAACATCGCCAAGCCACTAAAATTAGAATACGTGGCGAATGTCGTGTCATAAATATTACGTGTATGCAGTATGTCATATTCATAAACAATCATATAGATAACATACACACATAAACTAAACTACCACTAGGGGTATAATGGTCATTTCGTCGGTTAGGGGTAAAATGGTAATTTCACCCTTCAGGGGTATTTCGATAATTCTACTCATTAGGGGTATTTCAGTCATTTTACTTATTAGGGGTATTTCAGTCATTTTACTCATTAGGGGTATTTTAGTCATTTTACTCATTAGGGGTCTCGGTACAGTTTACGACCTTTCCAAAGGCCTACCGTCGTCTCGAATAACTTGGATAACCTATATGGCCAAAACAATGTAATTAGGCCCAAGGCCCAATACTCGGCTCAAGTGGGCCCACACGCTTGTGTGGCCCGTTCAGCCCAAATTCCGTCACGGCTATACGAATTTCGTAGCCGAATTCATTATTATTTGTTTACCGTGGATTTTACCCATGTGGGTCCCAAGAACCCAATGGGCCCATATAACCTATTTCGGCCCAACAAGGCCCATTACGACCCAAGCCCACTAGAACGCTCGTGGCGGCCTCTACGATCGCACACTCGTGTGGCGTCATACGCCGTATTTTCAGCTTTTCGGCATTTTGCCGATCTACAGTAACACAGTGGTGTGAGTACACACCATTGTCCTTCGTTTAACAGTAATAATACTGGGTGTATGATTACACATCTGTTTGCGAAACTAGCTAAGATCCACGCTCTCTGAATCCTACAATCAACCAAAATATCGTATCAGATTTACAACCAATAAGGTTAACGCATACTCTTAATCAATCACCTTTATTAACTTAAACCACAACCACTCACCTTGCTAGAACTAACCGATACTAGCACCTCCCTGCTGATCAAGGGCGATTCCCCCTCTTAACACGATTCAGCAGATCAAAAGTTGTTAGAAGACAACCATGCATTTGGCCCCCAAGAGAAAAGAAGGGGAAATCGAAGCTTGTTAATAAAGCCAAAAGAAATCTTACTAAGAACGAAACAATAAAGTGGTTGTAGTACCCACTTACCAATACCAATAAACAGATGTATTTCGACAATAGTCAGTCAAGAAGATTCGACCCGAACCAAGAAGAACAAAGAGATTTGAGAGGGAGAGAGTATGAGCATTCGGCCTAACAGAGAAAGGAAATGAAATTTGGATAAGAAAAAGAAATAGAAGTAAAAGAGAAGAAGACTACCAATTCGGCGGAGAGAAAGACGTGGAGAAGAAAGAAAGGCTTCAAGGGAGAATTCGACACCACATAACAGGGATGGTATTTGTGCTTGGCAAAAGTGAATAACAGTTGAGAGAAAGAAAAAGTTGAAGAGAGAAAGACTCGAAACAAAAAAGAGAAAATCCCAAAATTGCAGAGAAAGAATTCGACTTCTACACTCTCACCAAATGATATACCCTTAGCCGAAATCCCCCTACTCAAGCTCTAACAAATTCGGCTATGACTCCTTCAACCTCTCCACCGATTTCTCCTTGATTTGCTCCCAGTCTCCCATTCAAATCCATTCAAATTTGATGACCAAGTCTCCAACCGCATATGCAGAGTTTGAATCCAAATCTACCTCTCTCACCATAGAGACATAAAATAAAACCACATTTTGCATGCCATAAGATTTGAACCCCCTCCCTTTTAAATGCCCAACACGCCACTTGCTACCACAACACAAGCTCACTTGTATCACAAAACAAACACAACTTAATATATGCCCTTCAAACTAACATCCAGGTTTCCAAAAGAGCAAAAATCAAAATTTTGCCAAAGGCCATACTTGAACCCAGGCTTCCTAAAATCCCAAAAACACACCCAAAACACTTAGCCGTTGAAGCAAACAAGAAATTTGGTCAGAACATGAAAAATTAAAGACCCTATATTTTGGGGTGTTACAGACTGAAAAAGTTTTAAGTTGAAACGAAATTTTATAGCCCGATAAAGTACGCTAAAGCAAGTTAAGTTTGTTAATGCCTCGTATCCGGTTTCAGCGTTGAATACGGGTAAGGGATGTTACACAACCAACAGACCAGCAGGTCCACTCTGACACTAGAACGCGGAACCAAATACAATTGTCCTATCTAGCCACTAACCTTACCTACAAAACACAGAACTTCTAACCCAAAAAACCAGGGTGTTGCAACTCACCCCTCCTACAAAAAATTTCGTCCTCATAATTTCCAACTAACAGAACAATTGCTTAATCTAGGGTCGACCATTACACTCCTGCTGTGCACTCTAAACTCTAGCAATAGCATACCAAACTTAAGACCTCATACAAAAACTTAAAACATTTAACCATTGAAGCAAATACACATTTGTGTTTCACACACAAAAACGTTACGATTCTAAAATTACAGAACTAATCTTTCTTTTCCTCAAGTTAACATGAACCGGTATTAGAATCTCAGACATCTCATTTTTTCAAAGGCTTATTTCAAAATACAAATCATTTCAAGTTACTGAAGTAAAGTTTCTGACTTTCTATTTTTTTAAAAAAAAACCAACGACCACGTGCGTATACAGATACATAAAAACAAGGGCCAAGTTTTTGCAAACTTGACTCTGATACCACTAAATATAATGTCCTAAAACCTGACCTAAAAGTTTAGACTGAATTTCGAAAGTCTCATTGATCACCGAAGTGATCGTGGGAAATTTTAGTTTATCAACTTGAAAAAAACCTTATAATATTAGTAACAAAACTTACAGTCCAAAATCGTTTACATAAAATCAGATTTACAGAAAACACTTTATTAACCAGTTTTAAAAATAATGTGACGCTTCCGAGCCCTTCGCAAATCGAGTCCAACTTCAGAACACGTAAATATACCTGAAAGGGAAAACACTAAAGGGGGTGAGCTACACGAGCTCAGTGTGAGTTCGACAAGTGACTAATAACAGATTTACAGAACTCAACTCAATAGTGAAACAGACTTACAGATATACGTAGAGTCAGAAAGTCAACTTGGAACCAACATTCCAATAGAATGTAACAACTCAAGCACAACAAGTCACACATAGACACTCAGTCACAAGTGTTATTCAGTCAGATATTCTTACACACAGTACACTCAAACAGATGCGTATGAATGCAGTCAAAGTAAGAAAAACCCACCCATCCAGCCAAAATACCTCTCTGTCCCCTGATCACACCCCGAAAGAGTTGTTTAAGCTCATCCAACCAAAAACACCACATAAGACCTCGAAAGGCCCATCCGACCCTACACACCATGTATGTGGACTAAGCCACTCAGATATTGATGCGCAGCAAGGTTGACGTATATGCAGTACAGTGTACTGCGGTAATCTGCTGTATAGATATGTTGTAGTTTAAACTACTAGATCAAATAATGGTACGCAGAAAAGTTGACATACGTATGGTACAGTGCGGTAAACCGCTAGGCGAATACATTGTAGTGAACTGCCAAATCAGATCAGAATCGGTCTTCTTTCACTTCACAACCAAAACCATAAAAGTTTTATGCAAATGCATATATGCAAACAGACGTACAAAATCAAAATACAAAATTTCAAGACAGTTATTTGGACATAGAAACTCACATCCAATCAAACAATTACAGAATTCCTGTGCAGTCACAGAATGCACCCCACACACAACCACTCATACACTAATCAATCAGAAATAGAATTGCGTACATTCAGCTACCCAGATTCAGAATTAATTGCATAGTAACCTTAACAATCTGCATAAATAAAGGTGTATATATATAACCCACACCAATCTAGGCCGAATCAAACTCCCAATCACCCTTGCTAAGACTTAGCTACGAGCCGGAACACACAGAATCACAATAGAACTTACTAAGACTTAGCTAGGAGTCGGAACACATAGAATCACAATAGAACTTTAATTTGACACAGAACAAAATTTGGTGAGGTTGGGCCACACGAACGTGTGGGGGTCAACACGTCTATGCGAAGGGACAGACGCCCATGCTGAAGGAGGCATACGCCCGTGTGACCTAGGGACATTACTGTGTGATTCAGCTCCATTTCTGCTAAAATAGAATGTAGGGCAAACACGACTGTGTGAGGGTATCACACGCCCGTGTGCCCACCAGACACGGTCGTGTGTCCAACAAACACGCCCGTGTGGGATCCCTATATCACCAAACTAGCTACATGATCGTGTGTCACTAAATCATTGAATCCTTAATTCCCAAACAAACACGCTTATGTGCCTAGGAGACATAGCCATGCGAAAGTCGACTAATTTTCCCAAATCAACCACACGACTGTGTGGCACCCAATTTAACCTAAAAACCCTAAATCTCAAAAGCACACGACCGTGTGAACCGCCTGTGTGGGGGCACACGACCGTGTGGCCTCCTGTGTGGTCACAAAACCACACCGAAACAGGCATGTAGATCATGCATTTGCTATCGAAACAGTTACCAAACCCGGGGTAACTCTACAAGATACCAAAATATGCCAAAAACATACGATTCCATGCTAAATTGAACAATTTCAAAACACATAGATTTTATCGAATTTCCATAGAAAAGTCGGTAATTCAACATCGAAACTTAATAATTCAGAAAACACTATAACCACTAAATTACGTATATCCAATTCATAATTTCATTAATGAAAAGAGAAAGGTTTGAATCCCACACCTTAATTTGCGATAAAACGCTCCGACAATTAATGAACCACAAAACCTTCACTCCCTGCGCAATCATATCTCCTTCAAGAACTCGAAACCAAATCAAAACGTCAAAACCACAATGACGAAAGAGAAAGAATTTCGTGAGAAGAGAGGGAGAGAGGAGAAAAGAGCGACCATATCGAGAAACAACAAGAAACCCCCCAAAAAAATGTGAAAAGAAAAAAAATTCTCTTTTCATCTCACAATAACAAAAATAATAAAAAATATAAGCAAAACAAATAAATAAAATAATAAATTAAAATAAAATAAAATCTAATCTTTTAAAAACTAGAACAAAGCTTAATCAAAACAACTCCCTCAGAGCACACCTGGGGACTCGAACTAAGGACCTAGAGACAAACTAACACTTAACCAACCACCAGACCAGTAGGCCCATTCTGACACTAGAACGCGGAACCAAATACAATTGTTCGATCTAGCAACTGATCCTACCTACAAAATACAAAACTTCTAACCCCAAAATTCGGGGTGTTACACCTCACCCCTCCTACAAGATATTTTGTCCTCGAAATTTCCAATTAACAAAACAGTCACTTAATCTAGGGTCAACACTACGCTCCCGCTGCACACTCTAAACTCGAGTAGTACCATACCAAACTTAATACCTCATACAAAAACTCAAAATACTTAACCATTGAAGCAAATACACATTTGTGTTTCACACATAGAAACGTTATGATTCTAAAATTACATAACTAGTCTTTCTTTTCCTCAAGTTCGCATGAGTCGGCATCGGAGTCTTGGACATCTAATTTTTCAAAAGCTTATTTCAAAATACAAATCATTTCAAGATAATGTGGTAACGTTTCTCACTTTCAAAATTTTTTTAAAAACCCATCGACCACGTGCACAAATGGATACGTAAAAACACAGGCCAAGTTTTTGCAAATCTGACTCTGATACCACTAAGTGTAATGCCCCAAAACCTGCCCTAAAAGTTTAGACCAAATTTCAGAAGTCACATTGATCAACGAAGTAATCGTGGGAAATTTTATTTTAACAACCTGAAAAAAAACCTTACAGTATTAAAAATGGAACTTACAGTCTAAAATCGTTTACATAAAATCAGATTTACAGAAAACAATTTATCAACCAGTTTTAAAAACAATGTGATGCTTCCGAGACCTTAGCAAACCGAGTCCAACTTCAGAACACGCAAATAAACCTGAAAGGGGAAAACACTAATGAGGGTGAGCTACACAAGCTCAATGTGAGTTCAACAAGTGACTAATAACAAATTTATGGAACTCCATTAAAATAGCAAAACAGGCTTATAGATATACGCAGAGTCAGAAAGTAAACTTGGAACCAACATTCCAACAGAATGTAACAACTCAAGCACACCAAGTCACATACAGACAGTCAATCACAAGTGTTATTCAGTCAGATATTCTTACACCCAGTACACTCAAATAGATGCGTATAAATGCAGTCAAAGTAATAAAAACCAACCCATCCAGCCAAAACACCTCTCTATCCCTCGATCACACCCCAAAAGAGTTGTTTAAGGTCATCCAACCAAACACACCACATAGGACCTCGAAAGGCCAATCCAACCCTACACACCATGTATGTGGACTAAGCCACTTAGATATTAATGTGCAACAGGGCTGGCGTATATGCAATACAGTGCAATGTAGTAATTCGTTGTACAGACCTATTACAGTTTAAACTGCCAGATTAGATAATAGTACACATCAAAGCTGACGTACGTGTGGTACAGTAAGGTAAATTGTTGTACGAATAAGTTGCAATAAATTTTCAGATCAAATCAGAATCAGTCTTCTTTCTCTTCACAACCAAAACCCTAAAAGTTTTATGCAAATACATGTATCCAGACAAACGTACAGAATCAAAATACATAATTTGTAGACAGTCATTCAGACACAAAAAGTCACATCCAATCAAACAATTACAGAATTCCCATGCAGTCACAGAATGCGCCCCACACACAACCACGCATACACTAATTACTTAGAACCAGAATTACGTTCATTTAGCTACCCAGATATCTATATAACCTACTCCATTCTAGGCCGAATTACGTACACCAATCTAGGTTGAATCAAAGTCCCAAACACCCTTGCTAAGACTTAGCTAGAAGTTGGCACACACAGAATCACAATCAAGCTTTAATTTGACACAGAACAAAATTTGGCGAGGTCGGGCCATACGACCGTGTGCTTTGGCCTTGTGGAAATGCCTAGCTCTTGTGGGTATCAACATGCCCATGCGGAGGGACACAGGCTCGTGCAGAAAGAGGCACATGCCCGTGTGACCTAGGGACATGGCGGTGTGATCCGGCCGTATAACTCTCTTTCCATTAGTTCTAAAATAGAGCGTAGGATAGACACGACCGTGTGAGGGTATCATACGCTTGTGTACCCACCAGACACAGCCGTGTGTCCAATACACACGCCCATGTTGGATCCTTAAATCCCCAAATTAACCACACGATCGTGAGGCACCAAATCACTAAATCCCTAATTCCCAAACACACATGCTCGTGTGCCCAGGGGACACGACCATGTAAAAATCGACTAATTTCCCTAAATCAGCCACACAATCGTATCGCACCCAAATTAAGTCCGAAAATACTAAATCCCAAAAGCACACGACCGTGTGAACCATCTGTTTAAGGGCACACGCCCGTATGGCCTCCCATGTGGTCATGAAACCACACTAAAACAGGCTGCAGATCCTACATTTGCTGCCAAAACAGTTCCCAAACCCTGGGTAGTTGAACAAGATACAAAAATATGCCAAAAACATATGATTCCATGCTAAATTGAACAATTTATGAACACATAGATTTTACCTGTAACACCCCACACCTGACCTAGACGTTATGACCGGATCTAGCGTGCCATATCAGGTGTGGGTTGCACTTTGTGTATGTTGGAAAACTTTTCTACAGATTAAAAATTTTCAATCCTTCAAAAATCTCAAATTTTCATTGCTTGTTAACAAAACTAGTTTTACTCGAAATCGTTTTTTTCATAATATTACCATGCATCTATTATTTTTTTAAAAAACCTTTTTAGTTACAGAAGTTTGATTTAAACAGTTGCGAAAACGTGATATTTTAAAAGCAGTAGTTATTGTTTGAAAACCTGTGTGTAATAAGTCAGCAATTTGTAAGGAAATACCAAATAAAAGTTAAAACAAATCCAATGGCCTTATTACAAAAGTTATTAACCCGGAAATTTAAGTAAAGTAAATTAAAATTAAGTAACTAGGTTAACCTAAGAACATACGGGACGTGTGGCCACCTCCGAGTCCCTCGTAGCTCCAAATCCTCTAAAGCTGAGGATTACCTGCACAGTTAGAGAAAAGGGTGAGTTACAAGAACTCAGTGTGCAATCCCCTTATTACAACCAAAGTTTGGGCCCGAGCCCATACAGTGTCAATCTGGGCCCAAGCCCTACTTAGTAACGGTCTGGGCCGAAGCCCTATTCAATAATAGTCTGAGTCGAAGCGCCTAATCAGTAATAGTCTGGGCTGAAGCCCTATGATATGCTGAACAAATATGTACCCAACCCAGTCCAACCAACACACCACTCGTACCAACCAACACACCTATGGGGACCAAGTCAACCCACCCAACCAGCACACCAATAACGCAGACCAGTTGCTAATAACAGTATACGTGGCTGAGCCACTAAATCGGTATAATGTGGCAAAAGCCACTAAATCAGTATAACGTGGCAGAGCCACCAGTACAGTTCTACCTCCAAATCCATAACCCAACCCATGCGATATGCCATGTCATAATTAAATCATGTAAACAGTGCATCATCATAGACATCAATCAACTAGTTACTACTCATACATCGATGATCCTACCACTAAGGGTAAAACAGTTATTTGGGGGTAAAACGGTAATTTTTCCCCTCGAGGGTATTTCGGTAATTTACCCATCAAGGGTATTTCAGTAATTTTACACCTATTACGGCCTTTCCAAGGGCCTATTTTCGCCTCGAGTGACTCGGTTTCCATTTTCGGTCAAAATAGTGTTATTGGGCCTAAACCCAATTTTGGCCCATACGAGCCCACACGCTTGTGTGGCCCATTTTGTTCGTTTTCAGTCTTGGATCTGCGGACTTCGCAGTTGCATCAATCAATTGACACTTTTCACGGTTTTCGCTCATATGGGCCCGTTAACCCGTTGAGCCCATTTAGCCTCTTCGGCTCAACAAGGCCCATTATGGACTCAGTTCCACGAGAGTGTTCGTGACACTCCCAATGGTCTATCGCCATTACTGTGGCTCGGTTTATCCCTACGAGCGCTCGCACGCTCGAGTGATCTCAGTTTTCGGTATTTCGACTTTTCGATATTTCGGCTTTTAGCCGATTCATGGATCACAGCAATAGCAGATTAAACAAAGGTGTGAGATTACACACCTTGATTACGAGTGTGATTCGAAAACTTCCAAGGCACCTATGAAACAATTGGTTAATAGTTAGTCTCTACCTTAGGTAAATCAAAATACTGATGTGCTTAACCAAACAAGCCTTTCTTACCACGTGATACGATCTTCCTCAACACTAAGATAATCACCCCTATTTCGAGATTAGAGAAATTGAGTCCCTAGCATTGATCGACGAAAAGAGCACATTAGAAACGCTATTCTACAGCAACTAAAGAACCAGCCCTTCGGCTTAGAGAACCTAAACTGAGAATGAGAGAAGAAATAGCAAACCTACATTCGGCTGTAGCCACAACTTACCGACGAATAGAAGAAACTCAGAACCGCTTAGAACAAAAAGAAAAGAATGTTCGGCCCTCAAAGATTCGACCTAGGGTGAAATTAAAAAGGTGGAAGTGTGGTTACGGCTTAGGGGTAAAGAAGAGAAATGAATGATAAGAAGAAGAGAGATGAGTAGAAAGAAGGAAAAGAGATGAAAGCAAAGCTTACCAATTCGACACCTAACAGGAAAATGGAGGAGAATGAAAGGAGATTGAATTCGGCCAACAACAAAAGAATCTTGCTCTCAGAAAAGAAATGAGATTTCGGCAAGGGGACAAATGAGAAA
Organism: Gossypium australe; assembly: GCA_005393395.2. NCBI lineage: Eukaryota > Viridiplantae > Streptophyta > Magnoliopsida > Malvales > Malvaceae > Gossypium > Gossypium australe. Next base: position 99,444,067 of record CM016617.1, read on the forward strand.
AGAAAAGAAGTTCTCTTAGAGATTTCGGCACCAAAACTTGGTCTCACTTGATCCCGAAAGTACCAAAAGACCACTTGCACAGACACTCAGGAAGAAAAGAATACGAAAATGCCAAATAGAATCAAAACCTGAAAATGCTCTCTAAAGATCCCCCAAGCCGAATTTGCATCATACCCACCTCTTAATCGAAATTCTCATCCCCCAACACTCCTAATTTCGGCCAACACTTGCACACCCCTCTATCCCTTGATTCCTTCCACTCTTTCCTCCTAATTTTACTCTCCTTCATCCGTTTGAAACATTTGACTTAGTCTCTAACTCCCTATGAAGAGTTCGATTTGAACTCTGCTTCCTCCCTTCTCAAGTCATAAAATAAAAGCTTCCATTTGCAGCCTATGGGATTCGAACCCCACTCTCCAAGCCTTCCCAAAGACGCCACTGCCACTGAGCTACAAGCTCATCTTGTGCTACATAAACACACACAAATATACTTAAGCCCTACTCCCAACAGCCTTCTCCACTTTAAAGTCAAAAACCAAAATTTTTCCAAGGCTCAAACTCGAACCCAGGCCTCTTTAGGACCCCCAAACACACTCAAATAGCTAGCAAAATAAGCACAAAAAGAATTTAAGCAAAACTACAAACCCCTAACTTTTGGGGCGTTACAACTCTACCCCCTTAAAGAAATTTCGCCCTCGAAATTTACCTGGTCAAAAGAGATTTGGGTATTGCTGTCGCATCACCTCCTCAGACTCCCACGTGGCTTCCTCTGAACCATGATTACGCCACAGCACCTTGATTAAAGGAACAGATTTCCTTCTCAGCACCCTAACATCACGGTCCAAAATATGCACCGGTTCTTCCTCAAATGTTAGATCAGGTCTTACCTCAATCTCCTGCACCGTATGAGAAGGATCAGAACGGTAGCGCCTCAGCATAGAAACATGGAATACATTATGTATACGATTTAACTTAGGAGGCAGCTCCAGTTGATAGGCGACCGGTCCTACACACTTTGATATCCGGTAGGGCCCGATGAATCTGGGGCTCAACTTGCCCTTCCATCCAAATCTCAAAATCTTTTTCCAAAGTGAGACCTTCAAGAAAACATAATCCCCTACAGAGTACTCTATCTCTTTACATTTTAAGTCAGCATACGACTTCTGTCTGTCCGATGCTTCTTTTAACTGATTACGAACCAATTCCACTTTCTCCTCGGTTTTAAAGACTAATTCTGGTTCCAACAGTCGCCGCTTGCCCAATTTTGTCCAACAAGTAGGGGTACGACACCTACGGCCATATAACGCCTCGTACGATGCAATTTGAATATTGGATTGGTAACTGTTATTATAAGTAAATTTCGCTAAGGGTAGATAGTCTTCCCAACTGCCCTTGAAATAAATCACACAGCTTCTCAACATGTCCTCCAGAATTTGTATTACCCTCTCTGACTGACCATCAGTTTGTGGGTGAAATGCTGTGCTGAAATCCAACCTTGTACCCAAAGCTTTGTCTAATACTCTCAAGAATCGTGATGTGAATCTAGGGTCCCTGTCCGAAATAATAGACACCGGTACCCCATGTAACCTTACAATTTCAGCCACATATAACTTTGCCAACTTCTGCAGTGAGTAATCAATGCGAACCAGTATGAAGTGGGCAGATTTAGTCAGCTAATCAACAATTACCCACACCGAATCTTTCTTAGTAAGCGTCAGGGGTAGCCCACTAACAAAATCCATGGTTACCCTCTACCACTTCCAGAGTGGAATCTTAATAGGTTGCAGCTGTCTCGAAGGCAGTTGATGCTCAGCCTTCACTTACTGGCATGTCAAACATTTACTTATAAAATCAGTAACCTCACGCTTAAGTCCTGGCCACTAGTACAGTTCATGTAGATCTCGGTATAATTTGTTTCCACACGGATGCATAGCGTATGGGCTACTATGCACCTCCCGTAGAATCGACTGCCTTAACTCAGAGTCCCTCGGTAAACAAACTCTTCCACGGAAGCATAATACTCCTTCACTATTCAGCCCAAAATCCTCAGTCTCTCCCTTCTTCACTTGCTAAAACCGAGGAACCAACGACTCATCCAACATCTGCTTCTCTTTAATTTGAACTACCCACGTCGATTTTACTTGAAGTTCAGCTAGCAGACTACCATCCTCAAACAGGCTGAGATGAGCAAACATTGCTCTTAGATCAGGTGCGACGCATCACAGTAAACAACGAATTTCTTACCAGCCTCCGGCTGGATTAATACCGGAGCTTCAGTTAGAATCTTCTTCAGTTTCTCAAAACTCTCTTGCTACTTATCAGTCCAAACAAACGGTACTCTCTTACGCAGTAACTTAGTTAGGGGTGCAGCATTCAATGAAAACACCTCAACGAACCGTCTGTAATACCTAGCTAGACTAAAAAAACTTCGAATCTCAGATACCGATTTCAGTGGCTTCCAATCTAATACGGCCTCCACTTTCTGATGATCAATCCTAATCCCCTCGGCAGACACGACATGCCCCAGAAATGTTACCTCTTGTAACCAAAACTCGCACTTGCTGAATTTGGCATAAAGCTGCTTCTCTCTCAGTAGTTATAGAACAATCCGGAGATGTGAATCATGCTCCTCCCCAGTTCGCGAATAAACTAAAATATCATCTATAAATACCACCACAAACCGGTCTAAGTAGGGTTGGAAGACCCGGTTCATCATATCCATGAAAGCAGCTGGTGCATTCGTTAACCCAAACGGCATGACCAGAAACTCGTAGTGTCCATAGCGAGTTCAGAATTCAGTCTTGTATACATCTGCCTGCTTGACCCTTAGCTGATGGTACCCCGATCTAAGATCTATTTTAGAGAAAACCAAAGCTCATCGCAGCTGATCGAACAGATCGTCTATTCTCGGTAAAGGGTACTTGTTCTTAATCGTCAGTTTATTCATTTGACGATAATCAATACACATGCACATTGACCCATCCTTCGTCTTTACGAACAGCACCGGTGCTCCCCACAGTGAACACTTAGTCAGATAAATCCTCCATCTAGTAGCTCTTAGATCTGAGCCTTTAATTCTACCAGCTCATTCGGCGCCATCCTATAAGGGGCGATGGACACCGGAGCCGTAATCGACAAGAGCTCAATACCGAATTCGACCTCATGATTTGGTGGCAACTCCGGAAGCTCTTCAAAAAATACATCCAAAAACTCCTTTACAGTCCTGACATTCTCAACAGACGGTCCATTAACACCAGATGTGCTGACATAAGCTAGGAACGCCTCACACCCCTTGTGTACCAGCTTCTCGACCCTTAATGCGGAGATCACATTAGATAAATAATCCCTTTGCTCCCCTATCATGACCACCTCCTCAATATCCGAAGAGTTCAATACCATACACTTAGCAGCGCAATCCAAATTCGCACGATGTTTCACTAACCAGTCCATGCCCAAAATGAGATCGAACTCGCCAAACAGCAGTTCCATCAAATCCGTCGGAAAGGCAACCCCTTGGACCTCTAGGGGCACATCTCTAAACAGCTTATTCACTATAACCGACTGTCTTAAAGGACTATTCACCGACATTTCTCTATTAGAAAGTTCAAATTGTATACCCAAAGTTCCAGACACAGTACATGCAACATACGAGTGCGTCGACCCAATATCAATCAAAGGTATAAATGGTACATCATGAATGAGGAACATACCAGTTATGACGTTAGGTGAGTCGACATCCTCTCGACACCGGCAGCATAAACCAACCCTGGCTGTCTCACCTCTGTATTACCAGCACCTCTACCCGGTGCTCCCCGACCTCGTTCAAACCCATTTCCCCCTCTGGCTGGACCATGGCCTCTCGGTGGCTGCTAACCACCTCTCCCTGGCTACACATAACCCTGACCGGTAGCTTGCATCTGAATAGGCCTCTGAGTACAGTCTCTAACCTGATGATCCCTGAAGCCACATCTGAAACACGCCCCAGTTCTTTTCCAGCACTCTCCTAGATGAGATCTCCCTCAATCAGCGCAAGGCTGCGGTCTGACTGCAACATTAGGAACCCCCGCTCGGGCTGGCCCATCAAACTTAGGCCTTTTTTTAGGCCCACCAGAAGAACTTGAAGGCCCAAAATTCCTCTTACCTCTGCCCCTATCCTGCTCACGATTTTGATGCTCTGAGCGTTTCATATCCTTAGTAATCTTAGCCTTCTCAACTAGGGCAGCGAAGTCTCTTTCTCTCTGCGGAGTTATCAGTACCCGCAACTCATCCTAGAGACCATCCTCGAACCGCATACAGTGCTTATACTCAGTTCCGACGATGCCCCGAGCATACCGGCTCAATTACAGGAACTTTGCCTCATACTCTGTTACAGACTTATTTTCCTGAACCAGATTCAAAAATTCCTTTCTCCGGGCGTCCACATAACTTGCCCTGACATACTTTCCTTGGAAGGCCACCTTAAAGAAGTCCCAAGTCACACGGTCGGCCTGCATGCCTTCCCTCATGGTAAGCCACCATTGGTATGCCCCATCTCGCAGTAAGGACACTGCTCCATTCAGTTTTTGCTCTACCGTGCAGTCAAGATCATGCATTATTCGCTCAACCGCCTCCAACCAGTATTCTACTACATTCAGGGCCACACCAGATATGCCTTTGAAGATTTTCGCCCGGTTAGATCGGAGTCGCTCAGAAATTGATCCTCGGGCCACTGACCCAGTACTCACTCCAGCAACCCTTTCCAGAACTCGTAGCATCGCTTGGGACAAGGCATCATCCCCACCTGCTCGGTCATGAGACCCCGCTTCAGTCACTGGTGATTTCAGCGCTTCCCTTTCAGGCATATGTCCTGATGCTGAGGATCCAGCCCTAGCACCTCAGCCTCTACCACGGCCACGTGTACCCCTTCCGCGACCTCTTGTGCTCATATCGATGTAGCATATTTTCTAATTAAAAAGTTTTATGAATCAGCTTATAGTTCATGTAATTATTAACAGATATCTTATGAAAAAGCAGTAGTTAGGGTTGTTGTCGCAGATCACATTTACTATAGTTTCAGTCTCCTACAGTCTCGTTTTCTACAGCTAAGGAGTTTCAATATACTACTATCCCTAGTATTTTCGTAGTACAGTCATATAAGCATATAATTAAGTATAGAGTAAAGAAACTTACGGATTTGGTGCCGAAGACTCGATGTGCCACACGTTCAGTGATATTTTTGCTTTTCTAAACTGGAATTTAAACAGATTTGGAAAAATTTCAAAACCCATTCCACAGTCGAGTTTTGCAACCTGGCTCTGGTACCACTAAATGTAACACCCCACACCCGGCCTAGACATTATGACCGGATCTAGAGTGCCACATCAGGTGTGGGTTGCAAACTTTGTGTATGTTGGGAAACTCTTCTACAGATTAAAAATTTTTAATCGTTCAAAAATCTCGAATTTCCGTTGCTTGTTAACAAAACTAGTTTTACTCGAAATCATTTCTTTTCATAGTATTACCATGCATCTATTATTTTATTTTTAAAACCTTTTTAGTTACAGAAGTTTGATTTAAATAGTTGCAACGTGATATTTTAAAAGTATTAGCTATTGTTTAAAAACTCGTGTGTAATAAGTCAGCAATTTGTAACGAAATACCAAATAAAAGTTAAAACAAATCCAATGGCCTTATTACAAAAATTATTAACCCAAAAATTTAAGTAAAGTAAATTAAAATTAAGAAACTAGATTAACCCAATAACATACGGGACGTGTGGCTACCTCCGAGTTCCTCATAGCTCCAAATCCTCTAAAGATGGGGATTACCTGCACAGTTAGAGAAAAGGGTAAGTTACAAGAACTTAGTGTGTAATCCCCTTATTCCAACCACAGTTTGGGCCCGAGCCCATACAGTGTCAATCTGGGCCCAAGTCTTACTTAGTAACGGTCTGGGCCGAAGTTCTATTCAATAACAGTCTGGGCCGAAGCCTAATCAGTAACAGTCTAGGCCGAAGCCCTATGATATGCAGAACAAATATGTACCCAACTCAGTCCAACCAACACACCACCCGTACTGTAACATCCTTAAATCGGGGTCTCTGCTTTTTGTATGATTGCATGTGATAATATGTTGGTTGCGCTAGCTTAGGGTGTTTTGGGGGTCTAGGCATGACCTCGGGTTGGGCTTGAGTCATGGAAAAAATTTTGGTTTTAGGTAATTGGAAGGGAGAGCTAAGAAAGGTAGGGGCTAAGAGATATTCTTGGAGTGTTGTGACACAGATAACGTAGTGGTAAAGTGGCAAGGGAGGCGCCACTATGGTACAAGGAGGGTGGCACCACAGGGAGCTAGGAGGGCCTTGGTTCGAGCTGCAGAAATCTCCCCTTGTGTGTTTATTTTTTACGCCAGAAGCAGGGAGGAGATGGACTCAGGAAGGACTCTCTTGGATGGATGTGGATTGGGTCAACAGATTTGGATGGATGGACAAGAGAAAAATAAGGATTTTGACTCATTCAAATTTGTTTGAATGAGTGGCCGGGAGGAAATTTAGGAGTTGGGCGTGGGGAGCTTAGTGTTGGCCGAATGTCAAACACTAAGGGTGTAGGGAGCATTCGGTTATGGGTGCTTAAGGGTGTGCCAAATTTTGGGTGAGGGTTCTTTACATTTTCGATTTTTGAGGTGCTAGATAGAGGGGTTGCCGAATATGGTATAGGCTTTGGTGGGGAGTGGCATTCGGCTGGTTGGAACACTTGGTGCTTTGCTCTTTTATTTTCTTTTGGTGCCGAAATTGAACCACTTCCACAACTCCCTCTTAGCAGTTGTTGCTTCTCTTCTTTTCTCTCCAAAGTCTAAGCCGAATTCTCTTATTCTCTTTTCTCCATCTTTGTTACAAAGCCGAAATCAACACTTCTTCCCTCTCTCTTTCGACTTCCTTTCTTCTCCTAAACCCTCTTGTTCCGAAAACATCTAAGCAACACTTTTCTTTTCTCATCCCTTGACTATAGCCGAAACTAGTGGACCTTTTGGAGCCTAAATCTTTTCTCTTCTCTTTCATCTATGAACCGAAAACCCCTAACTCCATTATCGTCTTTTATCTCTTTGTCTTAGCTGAATATTCTCCAATCAAGGATCTCATATTTGTTTTCTTTTTCAAACCGTACCCTAGTGGTCTGTTCATCTTCATTCCTTTCGATGCAAGATCTAAGCATCATCAACATTCGTTTTGGCCCTCATCTACTCTGATGTTGCCGATTTTTGTCAGGGGTTGGCCGAATCTGTTGAGTGTTGTGGTAAGGGTTCCTGTCGATTCAATCTTTTCCCTATTATGTTAAAAAGCCGAATGACTATTTGCTCAATAGTGATGTGCTTGGCCGAAACCAGGGGAGTGTAGTGACGCCATCTGGTGTGAACTTTCGGGATTAATTGATTGTGAGTTACGCTTAGAGCCTCGGGGTTTCGTCGACTTAGGTAAGGGATCTATTCATTTGGGTTTAATTTCTATTCAAGGTTAATCTCTGTGTTAATCCAATTTAGTGACCAAAGGTGTTATGGACCGTGTTGTCAGCCGAATGTTAGGAGGGGTTGGATCTGAGACCCCAGCCCCTAAGTTCAAGAAGAGGGCAGTGTCGGCTATTCGTGATTGGCCACCGGGGTGTGGGCCGGCATCTGAGCAGAACAATAGGCAGATAGCGGTAGTGTCGATTAACGACAGTACCGACGTAGAAAGCGTAGTCTTACGAGTAATCAGGTGTGTAACTCTTGCACACTTCATTAGTAATATATGTTAATTATGTTTACCGTTAAAAGCCGAAATAGCCATTGAAACCAGTGTTTTGCTTTGTGGGTATGTGCGTGGACTCTGGGTAAGTCCCTTGTCGATTGACTATCGTGATGTGTTGCGATTCCATTGGATCATGCTATGCTATGTGATATTTGCATTTTAAATATGATATTTATGTCATGACAAGTATGTTCACTGCTGTGGGTATGATGAGAGGAGGGGGAAGGATGATTTAGACTGTCACCAGTGGTTTTGACCACACAGCGGGTTGGCCCCGCTTTTCTTATTATTTGTGACTAGTCTCAGTGGTTTTGACCACCAATGGTTTTGACCACACGGATATTATTTGTGACTACGGTTACCAGTGGTTTTGACCACACATGGATTATTGTGACTCGTCCCAGTGGTTTGGTACCACAGTGGGTTGGCCGCACATGTTGATTACGGGATTGTCATCAGTGGTTTTGACCACACGGTGGGTTGGCCCCATCATATGATTTGTGACTGCGGTCACCAGTGGTTTTGACCACACTTATATGATTTGTGACTACGGTCACTAGTGGTTTTGACCACCAGTGGTTTTGACCACACGGGGTAGACACAGGAGTTCGGATGGTTAGGCTGGGTTTGCATGATTTGCATATTTACTATTGAATTGTATAAGTGCTTGTTAATATCGGGATGGGAATTTATGCACTGAGTCCCGGCGACTCACCCCTTCCCTTACATTTTGCAGATGAGGCATAGATCACGGATATGGAGCCGGGGAGGACTCGAGGTGGCCATGCATGTTGCTTTTGGGCTGTGGTTTAAACTTTTATTTCGGGTCTATGATTTCTTTAAATTTGGTTTTGGATTTGTAATAAGGCCGCTAAAATTATTATTTTGGGTTTTATTTGCTTTTAAGTTTTATCACATTATATTCAAGTTAAATGACATTGCATGCTCAAATAACTGGTAAAATCAACGCTTTGAAAATCATGCTTAATATCGGGTATTTACAACTTTACATCTGGTAATAACGAATGGTGATAACGACAAGTTAACTCAACTGTTTTTCAAACTAAGTTTTTCCTTCAAGCTCAAAAACGAAACGGTTTTAACTTAATTATTTTAAACTCACTCGAGCTTTCGTGGAACCAACCGACTTTCAAAAAAATAGAAACGATAAATGATTTTCCCAGAAGTGTTTTCTTTCAAACCCAAATCGATAAAATGTTCTTCGATAAACATTTTTCACAAAATTAAACCAATGATTTGTTTCTTCAAAATATTTTCACTCTGTAACATACTGAATTCGGTCGTGGTATGTTGACCGGGTTTGGGGTGTTACAATTTTGGTATCAAAGCCAGGTTCAAAAGCTTGGCTGTGGGCCCGAGGCCCAAAATGTTTTAAAATGGGTTATGAAAGGTATTAATGGGAAAAGTATGGTTGGGAAAGCATGGCACCGAGTCTCCGGCACCGATCCGCTCAGGTAAGTACCCCTAATTATTGTGTATTACTTACATGGTTGTAATGATGATGCTAAGGCTAAATAAGTAGAAGGGAAATACTTTAGAGACTGGGACCTTAGGATTGTGTGAACCTATGAAAACGATCCCCGTATTAAGCTATTCATAAGATTGTGCCCTAATAACAGTGGAATAAGTCTAACGCATAAAACTTTTAAATCAGATCAATTCGTGAACAATAGTCATGAGTGCACGAGGACGTGGGCGTAATATACGTGGACGAGGTAGAGGTAGGATGGCTATATCTGAGCCAGCTGGGTCTGGCCATGGGTCAGGAAATGATGCACCGCCGCCGCCAGCTGTGGGCGTTGAGTTTCAGGAGCAGACGGGTGGTGATGACGCGGTATCACAGGCGATACTGTGGGTTCTGGAGAGAGTAGCTGGAGTAGGTGGAGGTATGGGGGCTCGGAAATCTGTGTCCGAACGACTCCGGGCTAATGGCGCGGAGGTATTCAGAGGTGTATCTGGTGTGGCTCCCAATACGGCAGAGTATTGGCTGGAGGCGACAGAACGTATCATGGACGACCTGGATTTTACGGCTGAGGAGAAGCTGAAGGGTATAGTATCTCTTCTCCGGGATGAGTCATATCAGTGGTGGCTCACAGTTAGAAATGGAGCAATGGCTGACGACATCACATGGGATTTCTTTAGGGCAGCTTATCAGAGGAAATACATCGGGGCTAGCTACATCGATACGCAGCGTAAAGCGTTCCTGAATTTGGTTTAAGGAAATAAGTTAGTATCAGAATATGAGGCAGAATTTCTTCGGTTAAGTCGGTATGCACGTGGTATTGTGGGCACGGAGCATGAGCGTTGTGTCAGATTCGAGGATGGGCTGAGAGATGAGCTGCGAATGGTGATTGCTCCACAACAGGAGAGAGAATTTACAGTTCTGGTAGAGAAGGCCAAGGTTGCGGAGGAAATGAAACAGTCAGTGAGACGGAACCAGGATAGGAGTTGGAATAAGAGGAGTTCTGGGTCGTCAGGGTCTGCCAAGAATCAGCTAAAAAGGGCTAGATATGGTGGGCCGAATCAAGCTGCAAGGCCTGCTGCCGCTAATACTCAGTGGCCGCCATGGTGTGCTCGATATGGGAAGTCTCACACGGGAGAATGTTGGACTGGAAACAGAGGGTGCTTCGAATGTGGGTCAATGGGGCACCGAGTGAGAGATTGTCTGCAGAGGTCAGCTAGGCTTCAGTCTGGGGATCAGAATCGTACACAGTTCAGGAGGGATGATCAGTAACCACAGAGGGGTCGTGGTTCGGCCAGGGGAGGTAATGGTTCTGGTAGAGGCCGCGGAGCACCGGGCAGAGGTACAGGTAGTACAGAGGCGAGACAGCCTGGGTTGGTCTACGCAGTGAGGCGTCGAGAGGAGGGTGACGCACCGGACATCATAACCGGTATGTTCTTAATCTTTTGACTACCTTATACTGCTTTGATAGATGTTGGTTCGACGCACTCGTATGTGGCCAGTAGTATAGGGGAAACTATGAACTTAGACTTTGAGATTACTTCTAGGGAGATGATAGTAATAAGCCCTCTAGGTCACTCTGTAGAAGTAAATAAATTGTATAGGGATGTACCCCTAGAACTTTAAGGGGTAGTGTTTTTGGCTGACTTGATGGAACTACCGTTTGGGGAGTTCGATCTGATTCTTGGGATGGATTGGCTAGTGAAGTACCAGGCCAGTTTGGATTGCGCTTAGCTGAGAAAATGGTGAGGAAAGGTTGTGAGGCGTTTATGGTGCATGTCTGTGCTTTGGACGCTAAGGATTCAGCTGTAGGGAGTGTTCGAACGGTGGGAGAATTTGCCGACGTATTCCCAGAGGAACTTTCGGGTCTGCCTCCGGACCGGGAAGTTGAGTTTCGTATAGACTTGTTACCCGAAACCGCGCCAGTGTCTATTGCCCCATATAGGATGGCGCCGAAGGAATTAGTGGAGTTAAAGGCGCAGATTCAGGAATTGTTGGATAGAGGTTTCATCCGGCTGAGTGTATCACCGTGGGGAGCACATGTGCTCTTTGTTAAGAAGAAAGACGGTACAATGCGGATGTGTATAGACTACCGCCAGCTGAATAAGTTGACGATCAAGAACAAGTATCCGTTGCCTAGGATAGACGACTTGTTTGATCAGCTTAAGGGTGCATTGGTTTTCTCTTAGATATTAGGTCGGGGTATCATCAACTCAAGGTGAAAGAGGCTGATATTCATAAGACGGCGTTTCGTACTCGATATAGGCACTACGAGTTTTTGGTAATGCCGTTCGGGTTGACCAATGCGCCGGCAGCATTCATGGACATGATGAATCGGGTGTTTCAACCGTACTTGGATCGATTTGTCGTAGTGTTTATAGACGACATCTTGGTGTACTTGAAATCGGAGGAGGAACATGACGAGCATCTACAGGTGGTTCTACAGATTCTGAGGGAGAAATAACTATTCGCCAAGTTTAGTAAGTGCGAGTTCTGGCTTAAGAAGGTAACTTTCTTGGGTCATGTAGTATCAGCTGAGGGGATTAGGGTGGATCCTCGGAAGATTGAGGCGGTGTTGGATTGGAAACCGCCTAAGTCGGTAGCAGAGATTCAGTGTTTTTTGGGTTTGGCAGGATATTACAGAAGATTCGTGGAAGGGTTTTCTTTGATTGCAGTGCCGTTGACCAAGTTGTTGAGAAAAGGGTTCCATTTGTGTGGTCTGAGAACCAGCAGGAAAGTTTTGACAAGTTAAAGAAGATTCTGACAGAAGCTCTGGTTTTGATTCAGCCGGAAGCCGGGAAGGAATTTACGGTTTATTGTGATGCATCACATACTGGCTTAGGGTGTGTGCTGATGCAAGAGGGGAAGGTGGTGGCATATGCGTCGCGGCAGTTGAGACCTCATGAAGGTAATTACCCGACACATGATCTGGAATTGGCCGCAGTGGTTTTCGCACTGAAGATTTGGAGGCATTATTTGTACAGGGAGAAGTTGATAGTCTACACGGATCACAAGAGTTTGAAATACCTCTTGACTTAGAAAGATTTGAATTTGAGGCAGCAGAGGTGGATCGAGTTGTTAAAGGACTACGACTGCTCGATTGAATACCACCCGGGTAAGGCTAACGTAGTGGCTGACGCATTGAGTCGCAAGGTGGTAGCAGACCTGAGGGTAATGTTCGCTCACCTTAGTCTTTATGACGACGGGAGTCTATTGGCAGAATTACAAGTAAAGCCGACTTGGATAGATCAGGTTAAAAAGAAGCAGTTGGTGGACGGGGTTTTGAGTGCTCGGAGGTTGCAAATGCAGAATGGTGAATTGGAAGGTTACAGCTTGGGCAGTGATGGAGTACTGTGTTTTCAAGGGAAGGTGTGTATGCCGAAGGACGTGGAGTTGAGACAGCGGATTCTTCATGAAGCTCATAGCAGCCCATACGCTATGCATCCCGGAGGTAGCAAGATGTATCAAGATTTGAGGGAACAGTTCTGGTGGCCGGGTCTTAAACTGGAAGTAACTGAGTTCGTGGGTAGGTGTCTGACGTGCCAGCAAGTCAAAGCTGAGCACCAGTTACCGTCAGGTCTGTTGCAGCCAATAAAGATTCCGCAGTGGAAGTGGGAAAGGATTACGATGGATTTCATCAGTGGGCTACCCCTTACGCCTAGCAAGAAGGATTCAGTTTGGGTAATTGTGGATCGTCTGACTAAATCAGCTCATTTCATACCAGTTCGGGTTGATTACTCGCTCCAAAAGTTAGCCAAGTTGTATGTGGCAGAGATAGTAAGGTTGCATGGAGTGCCAGTGTCAATTATCTCAGATAGGGATCCCAGGTTCACGTCAAGGTTCTGGAAAGCTTTGCATCAGGCTTTGGGTACGAGGTTGGATTTCAGCACGGCTTTTCATCCGCAGTCTGATGGACAGTCAGAAAGGGTAATCCAGATTCTAGAAGATATGTTAAGGGGTTGTGTGCTGGATTTCAGCGATAGTTGGGAGGAGTATCTACCATTGGCAGAGTTCGCTTATAACAAGAGTTATCAAGCAAGTATTCAGATGGCACCATATGAGGCATTATATGGACGGAAATGTCGTACTCCAACGTGTTGGACAGAACTGGGTGAACGACAGATGTTAGGTCCGGAATTGGTTGCGGAAACAGTGGACAAGGTTAAGGTGATTCGGGATCGTCTGAAGGAAGCGTCGGACAGGCAAAAGTCTTATGCCGATCTTAAGCGTAGGGATATAGAGTACGTAGTGGGGGACAAAGTCTTTCTGAAGGTATCGCCGTGGAAAAAAGTGTTGAGATTTGGGCGGAAGGGCAAGCTAAGCCCTAAGTTTATCGGGCCATATGCGGTGTTGAAGCGAGTGGGACCAGTAACCTATCAGCTCGAGTTGCCAGCAGAGTTAAGTCAGATTCATGACGTGTTTCATGTTTCAATGCTTAGGCGCTATCGATCAGATCCATCGCATGTCGTGCCAATTGAGGAAATAGAGGTGAGCTCAGACTTGTCTTTCGAGGAGGAACCAGTGTGGATTTTGGATCGGGATGTCACAGTCTTGCGTAAGAAGTCAATTCCTTTGGTAAAAGTATTATGGCGGAACCATGGTACTGAGGAGGCCACGTGGGAACCAGAGGATGTGATGCGGCAGCAATACCCTCAACTCTTCTGACTAGGTAATTTCGAGGCCGAAATTATTTTAAGGGGGTAGAACTGTAACATCCTTAAATCGGGGTTTCTGCTTTTTGTATGATTGCATGTGATAATATGTTGGTTGCGCTAGCTTAGGGTGTTTTGGGGGTCTAGGCATGACCTCGGGTTGGGCTTGAGTCATGGCAAAAATTTTGGTTTTAGGTAATTGGAAGGGAGAGCTAAGAAAGGTAGGGGTTAAGAGATATTCTTGGAGTGTTGTGACACAGATAACCTAGTAGTAAAGTGGCAAGGGAGGCGCCACTATGGTACAAGGAGGGTGGCACCACAGGGAGCTAGGAGGGCCTTGGTTCGAGCTGCAGAAATCTCCCCTTGTGTGTTTATTTTTTACGCCAGAAGCAGGGAGGAGATGGACTCAGGAAGGACTCTCTTGGATGGATGTGGATTGGGTCAACAGATTTGGATGGATGGACAAGAGAAAAATAAGGATTTTGACTCATTCAAATTTGTTTGAATGAGTGGCCATGAGGAAATTTAGGAGTTGGGCGTGGGGAGCTTAGTGTTGGCCGAATGTCAAACACTAAGGGTGTAGGGAGCATTCGGTATGGGTGTTTAAGGGTGTGCCAAATTTTGGGTGAGGGTTCTTTACATTTTCAATTTTTGAGGTGCTAGATAGAGGGGTGGCCGAATATGGTATAGGCTTTGGTGGGGAGTGGCATTCGGCTGGTTGGAACACTTGGTGCTTTGCTCTTTTATTTTCTTTTGGTGCCGAAATTGAACCACTTCCACAACTCCCTCTTAGCATTTGTTGCTTCTCTTCTTTTCTCTCTAAAGTCTAAGTCGAATTCTCCTATTCTCTTTTCTCCATCTTTGTTACAAAGCCGAAATCAACACTTCTTCCCTCTCTCTTTCGACTTCCTTTCTTCTCCTAAACCCTCTTGTGCCGAAAACATCTAACACTTTTCTTTTCTCATCCCTTGACCATAGCCGAAACTAGTGGACCTTTTGGAGCCTAAATCTTTTCTCTTCTCTTTCATCTATGAACCGAAAACCCCTAACTCCATTATCATCTTTTATCTCTTTGTCTTAGCCGAATATTCTCCAATCAGGGATCTCATCTTTGTTTTCTTTTTCAAACCGTACCCTAGTGGTATGTTCATCTTCATTTCTTTCGGTGCAAGATCTAAGCATCATCAACATTCGTTTTGGCCCTCATCTACTCTGGTGTTGCCGATTTTTGTCAGGGGTTGGCC
Source organism: Gossypium australe (assembly GCA_005393395.2). NCBI lineage: Eukaryota > Viridiplantae > Streptophyta > Magnoliopsida > Malvales > Malvaceae > Gossypium > Gossypium australe. The sequence goes on from CM016617.1 coordinate 99,459,205, forward strand.
GAATCTGTTGAGTGTTATGGTAAGGGTTCCTGTCGATTCACTCTTTTCCCTATTATGTTAAAAAGCCGAATGGCTATTTGCTTAATAGTAATGTGCTTGGCCGAAAGCAGGGGAGTGTAGTGACGCCATCTGGTGTGAACTTTCGGGATTAATTGGTTGTGAGTTACGCTTAGAGCCTCGGGGTTTCGTCGACTTAGGTAAGGGATCTATTCATTTGGGTTTAATTTCTATTCAAGGTTAATCTCTGTGTTAATCCAATTTAGTGACCAAAGGTGTTATGGACCCTGTTGTCAGCCGAACGTTAGGAGGGGTTGGATCTGAGACCCCAGCCCCTAAGTTCAAGAAGAGGGCAGTGTCGGCTGTTCGCGATTGGCCACCGGGGTGTGGGCCGGCATCTGAGCAGAACAATAGGCAGATAGCGGTAGTGTCGATTAACGACAGTACCGACGTAGAAAGCGTAGTCTTACGAGTAATCAGGTGTGTAACTCTTGCACACTTCATTAGTAATATATGTTAATTATGTTTACCGTTAAAAGCCGAAATAGCCATTAAAACCAGTGTTTTGCTTTGTGGGTATGTGCGTGGACTCCGGGTAAGTCCCTTGTCGATTGACTATCGTGATGTGTTGCGATTCCATTGGATCATGCTATGCTATGTGATATTTGCATTTTAAATATGATATTTATGTCATGACAAGTATGTTCACAGCTGTGGGTATGATGAGAGGAGGGGGAAGGATGATTTAGATTGTCACCAGTGGTTTTGACCACACAGTGGGTTGGCCCTGCTTTTCTTATTATTTGTGACTAGTCTCAGTGGTTTTGACCACCAGTGGTTTTGACCACACGGATATTATTTGTGACTACGGTCACCAGTGGTTTTGACTACACATGGATTATTGTGACTCGTCCCAGTGGTTTGGTACCACAGTGGGTTGGCCCCACATGTTGATTACGGGATTGTCATCAGTGGTTTTGACCACACGGTGGGTTGGCCCCATCATATGATTTGGGACTGCGGTCACCAGTGGTTTTGACCACACGAGGTAGACACAGGAGTTCGGATGGTTAGGCTGGGTTTGCATGATTTGCATATTTACTATTGAATTGTGTAAGTGCTTGTTAATATCGGGATGGGGATTTATGCACTGAGTCCCGGCGACTCACCCCTTCCCTTACATTTTGCAGATGAGGCATAGATCGCGGATATGGAGCCGGGGAGGACTCGAGGTGGCCATGCATGTTGCTTTTGGGCTGTGGTTTAAACTTTTATTTCGGGTCTATGATTTCTTTAAATTTGGTTTTGGATTTGTAATAAGGCCGCTAAGATTATTATTTTGGGTTTTATTTGCTTTTAAGTTTTATCACATTATATTCAAGTTAAATGACATTGCATGCTCAAATAACCGGTAAAATCAACGTTTTGAAAATCATGCTTAATATCGGGTATTTACAACTTTACATCGGGTAATAACGAATGGTGATAACGACAAGTTAACTCAACTATTTTTCAAACTAAGTTTTTCCTTCAAGCTCAAAAACGAAACGGTTTTAACTTAATTATTTTAAACTCACTCGAGCTTTCGTGGAACCAACCGACTTTCAGAAAAATAGAAACGATAAATGATTTTCCCAGAAGTGTTTTCTTTCAAACCCAAATCGATAAAATGTTTTTCGATAAACATTTTTCACAAAATTAAACCAATGATTTGTTTCTTCAAAATATTTTCACTCTGTAACATACTGAATTCGGTCGTGGTATGTTGACCGGGTTTGGGGTGTTACACGTACCAACCAACACACCTGTAGGGACCAAGTCAACCCAACCAACCAGTACACCAATAACGCAGACCAGCTGCTAATAACAGTATACGTGGCTGAGCCACTAAATCGGTATAACGTGGCAAAAGCCACTAAATCAGTATAACGTGGTAGAGCCACCAGTACAGTGCTACCTCCAAATCCATAACCCAACCCATGCAATATGCCATGTCATAATTAAATCATGTAAACAGTGCATCATCATATACATCAATCAACTAGTTACTACTCATATATCGATGATCCTACCACTAAGGGTAAAACGATCATTTGGAGGTAAAACGGTAATTTCACCCCTCGGGGGTATTTCGGTAATTTACCCATCAAGGGTATTTCAGTAATTCACCCACTAAGGGTATTTCGATAATTTATGTATTTCAGTAATTTACCCACTAAGGGTATTTCGATAATTTACCCATCAAGGGAATTTCAGTAAATTTACACCTATTATGGCCTTTCCAAGGGCCTACTGTCGCCTCGAGCGACTCGGTTTCCATTTCCGGTCAAAACAGTGTTATTGGGCCTAAACCCAATTTCGGCCCATACGAGCCCACAAGCTCGTGTGGCCTATTCTGTTCGCTTTCAGTCTCAGATCTGCGGACTTCGCAGTCGTATCAATCAACTGACACTTTTCACCGTTTTCGCTTATATGGGCCCGTTAACCCGTTGGGCCCACTTAGCCCGCTTCGGCTCAACAAGGCCCATTATGGACTCAGGTCCACGAGAACGTTCATGACACTCCCAATGGTCTATCACCATCACTGGTGGCTCGGTTTATCCCTACGAGTGCACGCACGCTCGAGTGATCTCAGTTGCCGGTATTCCGGCTTTTCAGTATTTCGACTTTTAGCCGATTCCTGGATCACAGCAATAGCAGATTAAACAGAGGTGTGAGATTACACACCTTGATTACGAGTGTGATTTGAAAACTTCCAAGGCACCTATGAAACAATTGGTTAATAGCTAGTCTCTACCTCAGGTAAATCAAAATACTGATGTACTTAACCAAACAAGCCTTTCTTACCACGTGATATGATCTTCCGCAACACCAAGGTAATCGGCCCTATTCCGAGGTTAGAGAAATTGAGTCCCTAACATTGATCGATGAAAAGAGCACATTAGAAATGCTATTCTACAGAAACTAAAGAACCAACCCTTCGGCTTAGAGAACCCAAACTGAGAATGAGAGAAGAAATAGCGAACCTATATTCGGTTGTAGCCACAACTTACCGACGAATAGAAGAAACTCAGAACCGCTTAGAACAAAAAGAAAGGAATGTTCGGCCCTCAAAGATTCAGCCTAGGGAGAAATTAGAAAGGTGGAAGTGTGGTTACGGCTCTGGGGTAAAGAAGGGAAACGAATGATACGAAGAAGAGAGATGAGTAGAAAGAAGGAAACGAGATGAAAGTAAAGCTTACCAATTCAGCACCTAACAGGAAAATGGAGGAGAAAGAAGGGAGATTGAATTCGGCCAACAACAAAAGAATCTTGCTCTCAGAAAAGAAATGAGATTTTGGCAATGGGACAAATGAGAAAAGAAAAGAAGTTCTCTTAGAGATTTCGACACCAAAACTTGCTCTCACTTGATCCCGAAAGTACCAAAAGACCACTTGTACAGACACTCAGGAAGAAAAGAATACGAAAATGCCAAATAGAATCAAAACCCAAAAATGCTCTCTAAAGATCCCCTAAGCCAAATTTGCATCATCCCACCTCTTAGTCGAAATTCTCATCCCCTCAACAGTCCTAATTTCAGCCAACACTTGCACACCCCTCTATCCATTGATTCCCTCCACTCTTTCCTCCTAATTTTACTCTGCTTCATCCGTTTGAAACATTTGACCCAGTCTCCAACTCCCCATGAAGAGTTCGATCTGAACTTTGCTTCCTCCCCTCTCAATTCATAAAATAAAATCTTCCATTTACAGCCTATGTGATTTGAACCCCACTCTGCAAGCCTTTCCAGAGACGCCACTGCCACTGAACTACAAGCTCATCTTGTGCTACATAAACACACACAAATATACTTGAGCCCTACTGCTAACAGCCCTCTCCACTTTAAGGTCAAAAACCAAAATTTTTCCAAGGCTCAAACTCGAACCCAAGCCTCTTTAGGACCCCTAAACACACTCAAATAGCTAGCCAAATAAGCACAACAAGAATTTAAGAAAAACTACAAACCCCTAACTTTTGGGGCGTTACATTACCGAATTTCCACGAAAAAGTCGGCAATTCAACATCGAAACTTAACGATTCAGAAAACACCATAACTACTGAATTACGCATATCCAATTCATAATTACATTAATGAAAAGAGAAAGGTTTAAATCCCACACCTTAATTTGTGATAAAACACCCCAACAATTAGTGAACCACAAAAGCTTCACTCGTTTCGTAACCATATCTCCCTCAAGAACCTGAAACCAAATCAAAACGTCGAAACCGCAATGGCGAAAGAGAAAGAATTGCGTGAGAAGAGAAAAGAGTGACCGTATCGAGAAACAACAGGAAACCTCCAAAACAAAATGTGAAAAGAAAATCTTCTCTTTTCATCTCACAACAATAAAAACAATAAAAAATAAAAGCAAAACAAATAAATAAAATAAAATAAAATAAAATAAAATCTAATATAATATTTTAAAAAACCAGAACAAAGCTCAATCAAAATAATTTCCTCAAAGCACACCTGAGGACTTGAACCAGGGACCCAGAGACAAACTAACACACAACCAACCACCAAACCAGCAGGCCCATTCTGACACTAGAGCACGGAAGCAGATACAATTGTTCGATCTTGCCACTGATCCTACCTACAAAACATAGAACTTCTAATCCGAAAACCTGGGGTGTCAAAACTTACCCCTCCTACAAGAAATTTCATCCCCAAAATTTCCAACTAACAGAACAGTCGCTTAATCCAGGGTTGACCACTACGCTCCCACTGCGTACTCTAAACTCGGGCAGTACCATACCAATGTTATGACCTTATACAAAAACTCAGAACATTTAACCATTGAAGCAGATAAACATTTGTGTTCCACACACAAAAACATTACAATTCTAAAAGTACAAAACTAATCTTTCTTTTCCTCAAGTTCGCATGAACTGGCATCGGAGTCTTAGACATCTCATTTTTGCAAAATCTTATTTTAAAAATACAAAATATTTTCAAGTTACTGCGGTAAAGTTTCTCACTTTCTATTTTTTTTTAAAAAAAAACCAACGACCACGTGCGCACATGAACACGAAAAAACACAGGCCGAGTTTCTACAAACCTGGCACCACTAAATGTAACGCCCCAATACCCAGCCTAGAAGTTTAGACCTAATTTTGAAAGTCACATTGATCACCAAAGTGATCGCGGGAAATTTTAGTTTAACAACCCGAAAAAAACCTTGCAGTATCAATAACGGAACTTACAGTCCAAAATTGTTCACAAAAAATCTGATTTACAGAAAACACTTTTTAACCAGTTTTAAAAACAATGTGACGCTTTTGAGACCTTCACAAACCGAGTCCAACTTCAAAACACGTAAATATACCTGAAAGGGGAAAACATTAAAGGGGGTGAGCGGCACGAGCTTAGTGTGAGTTCGACAAGTGACTAATAATAGATTTATAGAACTCAATTCAATAGTGAAACAGACTTACAGATATACACAGAGTCAAAAAGTAAACTTGGAACCAACGTTCCAATAGAATGTAACAACTCAAGCACACCAAGTCACACACAGACACTCAGTCACAAGTGTTATTTAGTCAGATAATCTTACACCCAGTACACACAAACAGATGTGTATGAATGTAGTCAAAGTAATAAAAACTCAACCCTCTAGCCAAAACACCTCTTCATCCCCCGATCACACCCCAAAAGAGCTATTTAAGCTCATCCAACCAAACACACCACATAGGACCTCGAAAGGCCCATCCAACCCTACACACCATGTATGTGGACTAAACCGCTTAGATATTAATGCGTAGCAGGGCTGGCGTATGTGCAGTACAGTGTAATATGGTAATCCGCTGTACAGACATGTTATAATTTAAAATGCCAAATCAGATAATGGTACGCAACAAAGCTGACGTACGTGTGGTATAGTGCGGTAAACCGTTGTACAAATAAGTTGCAGTAAACTGCCAGATCAGATCAAAATTTTTCTTCCTTCTCTTTACAACCAAAACCCCAACAGTTTTATGCAAATGCATGTATGCAGACAGACGTACAAGATCAAAATACAAATTTTCCAAACAGTCATTCGGACACAGAAACTCACATCCATACAAACAATTACAGAATTCCCATGCAGTCACAGAATGTGCCCCACACACAACCACTCACACACCAATCACTCAGAACCAGAATTGCGTACATTCTGCTACATAGATTCAGAATCAATATCATAGTAACCTCAAGTAACAATCAAACAATCTTCTTAAAAAAAGGTATATCTAGAGAACCCACTCCAATCTAGTTGACCAGTAGGCCCATTCTGACACTAGAACGCGGAACCAAATACAATTTTTTGATCTAGCCACTGACCCTACCTACAAAACCCAGAATTTCTAACCCTAAAATCTGGGGTGTTACAATGTATGCATGACTCGTATGCTTTGATGTAAGTAAAAGCCTGAGTTCAAATATATAAGGAACTAAAAGTTCATGTGTTAGGTATACGATTTCAATTCAACAAGGGTTTTACTTCTTCTCCCTATAAATAGATGGCATCGGTAGGGCTAAATATACAACTTTAAGATATTATTACCCTACCCAAAAATAGAGAGAGTTTATTCTCTAAGTATGCATTTTTAGGGTAATTTATGCGAATGAATGTATAATATTATTTTATTATTATGTATGATAATGTAATTTTGCCAAAGTTTTTATTCTTATAATAATTAAATGTATTAAATGTAATTTGTTAATTTATCGTGCATGTGTATACTAAATCATGGACTATCATCTCCACATAGGAATTATCCTAAAATTAAATATGCGAGTCGAGAATGGAAATAGGATTTTTGTAACCTACATTTTTCGATGAAACCGTAAAACTAAGACGCAACCAAGTCGTTCGAGATGATACAAATCTGATCCAACCAACCAGTAAGAGACCGATAGTTTTCTGACAATAGGAGGCTACTAGGGATGATTGACAGCAAGAGCTGATGGTAGAGCCCGGCGACTATGCTTAGTGGTGGCTGGTAGTGGTCCGATGATGACTTTAGATGTGTCAGCGATGGCTGTTGGCAGTGGCGACATGAAAATGGTAGCTAAAAGACGATGACGAAAATGTGAGCCGGTACCACAACCGAAGTCTATGTTGAAAAAATAGAAGACCCAAAGTATGCTTTAGGGTGAATTTTGTAATTTTTTTTATTTTTCTAGGATGGAATCATGAAAATTTTGGATGGTCAGAGTCATTTAAATTTTATACTACTATATATGTGATAAGCATAATGGCATTTATTTGACTAAGAATGTATGTTCATGCATATGTATGATAAGCATGCTATATAGTTTAGGAAAAAAATGCCACATGCGCTTATCATGTAACAGCTCGTTTTCAGAGGTGTCAAAAATAGTAGTTTTGGGGCCATAATTCTGATGAGCGAGTAATTATTTTATTATTATTTTAATTTCTACATGATTATATTTATGTCGTATTAAAATTTCGTTATGAAATTTTGATTTTTAAGTAGTTAATTTAGTAAAAATGACTAAATCGTAAAAGGTGAAAAAGTTGAGTTCTATTAGTTTAAAGGTTCAAATGGCTATGAAACTTTAAAGTAAATGGACTTAAATGGCCATTATACCATTCTTAAGGTTGTTGGACAACTATGGACATAGACTTGATGTTTTGCTTAGTTATTAACTAAGGTTAAAAGAGTAAATTGATAAATTAGCCTTAATTAAATAAAAGAAAATTTGAATCATCTTCCTCACTTGATTTTTTTCCACTGAAATTTGAAGAAAGAAAAACCATACTTAGGGTTTTAAGGTTCTGTAACTTAGAAACTTGTATGGTAAGTGATTTTTTTCCCGTTTTTAATGATTTTTATGTTTTTATATCGCTTTAGCTTAATCTAGCTAGCCCAAGGATTATTTTGTAAAAATTTTAATGGTTTAGGGAATTTCCATGAATTTTTTTGGTTAGTTTTTTTATGTTAATTTATGAATTATGAATCTTTGTTGAAAAATAAACAAGTTTTGTTAAGTGATTTTTGATGAATTTTGGAATTAGGGACTAATTTGTTAAAGGTGTAAATTCTATGGGTTTTACTGTGAAATGATGGTAAATATGGATTTTTTTTAAGGTCTTTAGCATCTATGGTTAATATGGATTTAGATTGAATTGGTTAGATTTTAAGTTATAAGCTTTAGGACTAAATTATGAAAAGTTAAAATGTTAGGGGCAAATTGGTAATTTTGCATAAATATAAAATGTGGATTAAATTGAATACTATAAGTATTTAATTTATTTAAATTATCTAATTAGATCAAGATAAACCACGTTCGAACTTAGATCGAGGAAAAGCTAAAGTTTCGGATTAGTTGGCCTAACTTCTACACCCTAATTATGGAGGTAAGTTTATATAAACTATAATCACTTAAATGTTGTTTAAATTGAATGTTTTTTATGTTGTTTTGATGTAAATGAATCAAAATATAAATGTATCAAAGCTATGATGAATTGACGAATATTGAGTCTCAGTTGAACCTTAGGAATTCTTAAGATACAAATGACATGTTATTAGGGATTTCATGTTTCAGATGCTGGTCTTGAATGTCCTACTGATGGCTGAGGTCCTGCATTTGTTGTAGATTCTCCACAACTCGTGTGAGTAGCATCGTGTAGCTTACATTCCGACTCACAGCTCATGTGAGCAGGCCCATTCAATAGCTCTTATGAGCAATGATGTAAAGTAAAGGTTACAGTTATATGTAAAGGCACACTTTGTGTGACCTTTCCTGTGTATCTAATGTAATTTTAGATGGCTCAATGGGTAAGAAAAGGAAAAGGAAATGGTAAGTATGCTTATGCTATAAAACATGACATTATAGTTACGTTGATGATATAAAATGTTATGCTTATACATGGTTGATTTCATGTATGTATGAACAAGTATGCTAAATTGTGAGTAGTGATGATGTTGTATAGCCTTATGCCAAGCTCATGGTTTAATTTGATATTACACTATGCTATATACATTATGCAAATGAAATGGTAAGTTGTGTTTAAGTTTATATGAGCTTACTAAGAACTCGTTGCTTATGTAGTTTTTTTCCTTTGTTTTATAGATTATCGGAAGCTCGATTTGGTTGGAAGCTCGTCGGAGACCTATCACACTATTCAACAAGCTTTTTGGTATTATTTAAGTATTTTGTCCAAGGTCTATAATGGCATGTATAGGGTAGTTTACAATGGTGTTTTGATGATTATGTAAATGGTAAATTTGGTATGTTTTGTGCCTTGATGTTTATGTTTGTTTGATAAATTTGTAATGCTTGTTAAGCTATGTCATTTTGGTCACTTGTTAAGGCTCTTTATGGTATGTTTAGAAAGTTTTGATAATGATCACTTTGTGGTATGTTTTGGTAAGAAATTGAACTAAATTATGATGCTTGAGATAAGGAATTCTTAATTTGCTTTGGCATATTATGTTTGGATGTTAATTGTGGTGCCTTTGAATGGCATATCGGTTAGTTGAATTAGGATCTTGAAATGACATTTTGATGATGTTTGGGTGATGCTTAGGTCCCTTTAAAGTGTGCTTAAATAGGTTGAAAGGTTATGCATGAAATGGTTGGAAATGGCTTGATTTTAGGTAAATTTTTCGGTCGTGTGACTCAGTCGTGTCAGGCACACGGCCTGGCGACACGGCCGTGTATCATCGAATGATTTCCTTACGGTACAAGTCAGTGAGTTACACGGCCTAGCATACGGGAGTGTGATACGGCCGTGTGACCCTACTTAGTGAGTTACACAAGTAAGGACACGAGCTGGGACACGACCGTGTGTCCTTAGTTTGAGAGTTACACGGCATGGGACACAAGTGTGTGACTCAATCATGTGAGGCACCCGACCTGGCCACACGGCCATGTGACCACTGTTTTGAATTTTTTGCATGTTTTTCTAAACTTCCTATTTTATTTCAAATTAGTCCCGAATTGCTCCAAAAATATTTTTAGGGCCCCAAGGGCTTGATTTAGGGATAGTATGCATGTGAATGAATGATTTATGCTATTATTAACATGTTTAATGATATGATGCTTAATTGTTCTGATTGCACGGTAATGCTCTGTAACCGTAATTTGGCGATGAAGACGAGTTAGGGGTGTTACATGTCATGTATATATCAATCATTCATGATTGAAACTGGACATTGAAAACCTAGCATGTTTTTAAAATATTGAGTGGGTGAAGGTCCCTAAACAAGACCAACGACCTCCATCAATGGTCTTCTCTGATGGCATGACAATTTAACTACCCCATAGTAGGATTGTCATGTGGATCTCATTGAAGAGATTTCTTGAAAGTAAGTAGAACTATTTTATGATCGTATAATATTTGGATAGGCCTTCGCAGTGGGTATTATCATGCAATATTTCAAGAAGTTCCGTCTTCAAAGAGGTCAACTAGTCATAACATGCTACTTGGTGCATGATGTGATATTATCATATCATGCAATGTTTGTTTGGATAGGCCGTCTTCAAAGTTCCGTCTTCGCAGTGAGATTATCCCACGATGACCCATTTTTGGTGCATGATGTGATATGTAACAGCCTGCCCGACATATATCATATCAATATGTTTTTTGGCATATAATTAAGCCAGGGTAGAAAAAGGATGAGATTGGTGAATTATCCGTTAAGTGTCTGGGTGACACCCACTTGCGAAACGCCTTGTTGGAATTCACCATTTGGCAGATTTTAGGGTTTGGGAGAACTTGTTAGTTCATATATAGATAGACTTGTTTTCCATGAAAAGGACACCACGGTGAGTATTGTTAGTGTAACACCCCTAACTTGTATCCGTCATCGGATTAGGGTTACGAGGTATCACCGAAACAAAACTCCACTTTCATACAATCACATAATCCCTTATGTCATATTCAAAATTATATACACTTCATTCAAAGCATTCAAAATACCAAAGTAATAAGATAATTCATTACATTATAAATACCATGCGCATACATTAAGGCATTCAAGCACATGTCTTATCATTTCATACACCAAATATATATATAATATATGTATCCATACGATTAATACATAGACTAAACATCAAACATTTTACTTCATACTTCTTTATAGGTATATGTTAACTAAACGATCCAAATAACATGGCTTATAATCAATTAACATATGCGGCATTATCATTTTCACAAAATCGTCAAATATAGATTTTAACCATTACACCATTATGCGCATATCACCATATTAAAATGAACCATTTGTTTAATACACTAAATACAAATTATAATATAATCAAATTGTACTTCAATAATCAAATCAACTTACCAAATTTGTAGGCTATAGAACAAGTTAAATTTCATATATTTACTCATATCAATAAACTCTATGTAACATCCTAAAAATATGAGTATCGATATGTTGCATGTTTTTGGTGCTTAGCTTGGGAATGAGTAAATTTGTGTGCTTAATATAGTCTTGAGAAGGCACGGGATTATTCAGAATTAGAATAAATTTTAGAAATGAGTACTTTATTGAAGTGGAACAAGTGACCCTGATGCTTAAGGTAATTAAGTGTAAAAAACTAGCATAAGATGAGCTAGTAGCAAGGTGGAGTTGGCGCCATGAGTGTTGCTTAAGGGGAGAGGTTCGAATCCCATGGATACCATTTTGGTGACTTTTATTTTTGCACCTATATAGCATGTGTCGGTCAAGCTTTACTTATGGTAAGGTTGGACTATTTCTTTTATGGCAAGGTGACTATTGGATAAGATAAGCTTGAACTTGGGGAAAGGAAATCCTATACTTATGGAATGTAGGGGAACACAAGGCATATCTTAAGGGCTATGTTTTGGAAACATTTGAATGGCCTATTTGTCCATGAACTTGGATGGCTTTGTGGACTAAAGGGGGGAGCCGAATTTTGGATGGTAAGTTTTGGGTAAAGTTTGGTAGCTTGATAGAATTTTCATTTGGTCATTTTGCTCTCCCAAAAACATTTTTTCTCTCATCTTTTCCTCTCTTGGCCGAATGTGCTTGTGTTAGGAGAAAACAATCTTTGCTTTGTTTCTTTTGGTTATTCTTTTTGACCATTTGGTTATTTTTTTCAAAACCCCTCAAGTGCTTCATCTTGTATTTCTCTCCTCGTGCCGAAATTATCAACACAAAAAGCCATTTCTTTTTCCTTCTTTTTCCCCATTGCCAAATGCATATTTGTTCCTAAACTCCTCTCTATTCTCTTCTCCCTATTCTTTTTTCCTCTCCATTTCTACTTATCATTCAAACAAATTCTTCCTTCATTTTCTTTCCATGGCCGAATGCTTGTTCCCCATAGCCGAAATTATTTTTCCTATCCATTAAATCATAGCCGAATCTCCCATTCCTCATAACATTTATTCTCAATCATTTTCTTCTATTCAAACTTTGAACCATCAGTAAGAATCATTTTCTTTGATTTCTTTTGTTATTTGGTCACCTTGGCCGAATCAATAGGATGGCCTAGGAAGAGCCTTTAAATCGATAATCGTCCATTCTATTAAACGTTCTTTCGTTATATTTTAGTGAAATAGTGGAGGGCCGAATCACCATCTCGTCAAAGTTATCTTGAAGTTATTCAAGTTCGGATCATATCTAGAAAGGTAAGAAGGAACTCTTCAAGGATTCTTGATCACCCTCGTTTTTATCAATGACTATCATTGAGATTGTTATAACCGAAAGTTTTTATAGGAATCCTTTGGAAATCACTGGGGATTTTAAGGTAAGCCGAGTTCGCTCTTTTAAGCCATTAATCTTAAAATTTCCGATAAATTGTTAAGACTAATAATCCTTTGTCTATGGAGGCAAACAAGATAGGGTCAAAAAGGGTTGTTAATAGCATTTGGAAGAGGGGTGGTTCCGCTATTCCCCCTAAATTTAAGCGAAGGGCTGTTTCAGCAATCCGAGACTTTCCACCGGGTTGTGGACCCTCATCCGGCGAAAATCAATTATTTGAAGTCATTCGTACTCCTAAGCCTTTGACTATTCGTGGTTCTTCATCGGGTTATGAACCATCAATCGTAGAGAAATCACAAATAGTTGTTGTTCGAGATTCCGAGGGTAAAGATTTAGATCGTTTATCATTAGAATAGTTTTATATTAAATATTAGTGTTCTAATCAAGCGTGATAAATATTTAGGTATCGACGAGCGGGAAAGTATAGTTCTCACCGTAATCAGGTGTGTAACTTCACACTTATCTCATGGGTTATACTATGCCGTAAGTATTAAAATAAAAATCGTAAAGTCGGTAAAATTGGAAAATACGGTATATTAGCACTTTTGGTGTGAATGCATGAAAATGGTATTAAAGTTGTGAAAAATTACGGATTTGCCCTTAATGGGCTATATTGTTAAAAAAGTGATATTTTGGGCCATATGAATTATTTTAATAAATTGGCCAAATTTAAATGGGCCAAATTTGCTAGATCGATAAATGGGCCAAATTTGCTAGATCGATAAATGGGCTGAATTTGCTAGATCGATAAATGGGCCAAATTTGCTAGATCGATAAATGGGCCAAATTTGCTAGATCGATAAATGGGCTAAATTTGCTAGATCGATAAATGGGCCAAATCTTGCTAGATCGAATAATGAGCCAAATTGCTAGATTGCTTAATGGGCCAACTTGTATTATGGGCCTTATGATGAAATTATTATATGAACATTATTATGCTTTGTATATGCATACATGGTTGCATGGGTTGGGATAAAATTGAAGAGAAGTGCTGGTGACTCTGTCACAATCTAGTTCGATGACTCTGTCACAATCCAGTTCGGTGGCTCTGCAACAATCTAGTTCAGTGACTCCGTCACAATCTAGTTCGGTGACTTTGTCACAATCTAGTTCGGTGGCTCTGCCACAAATATTTTAAATGGCTTAAAGCCTGTGATTGGTGTGTTGGCGGGGTGGGTTGACTTGATCCCCACAGGTGTGATGGTTGGTACGGGTGGTGTGTAGCGGATGGAAATTAGGCTTGGTTGGGAATTTCATATCACATGCATTTTTATATTTGATTTATATTTTGTACATTTGTAAATGGGCTCAAGCCCAATTAAATGCTTAAATGGTTTTGGCCCAGTGAACACGGTAAGTGGGTTACACACTGAGTTCTAAGTAACTCACCCTGTTTTCTTACCCTTCTCAGGTAATGATAATTGATGGAGGCTTGGGCCGGGGATGACTTCGTGTGGAGGCCATACAACGAATGATGAGTTATAAAAACTTTGAACTTCTTTTAAGTATTTTTATTTAAGTACTATTTCAATTGCGATGTAATAAGGCCTCTGGTATTATTTTTATGGATTTTATTTCGTGGTTGGATTTTAATATGTTTTAGTTACTTAAATGGGGCTGTTTAATTTTTATAAATGTTTTCTTAAACTTACGTGTAGAAAAAAAAAAGGTTTTTCTTAAATATCACTTACTCGTAAAATTTTTTGTGAAAATTCTTTTATAAATTTATTTTAACCAATTATTTAAGATTTTAACCAATTATTTCTCTGAAAATCAAATTATAAACTCTTATGTTTTAAAATCATGGTTTTCAAATACATCTCGATTTTTGATAAACTTCATCTTCGAAATCGGTTTTGAAGAATTGTTTTCATTTAAAACATTGATGACTAGATGTAAGTTCGATTTGTGTGGCATGCCAAGTCTGGTCTTAACGCATAGGCCGGGTTTGGGGTGTTACACTATATATTCGATCATCTAATCTAATTCCATACCAAATACATCAAATCCATTCTTCCTAACATTTATCATTTAATCAATAAATACTTTCTATCAATTCAACCAAGAGTATTCGGCAATTACATATACACCATAAACCATTTCGCATACTTAACAATATAAATTCAATGTCATAGCTGAATATGTTCATACACAACCATTCAAAAATTTTAAATTAGATACCCATGTAAGCTTACCATTTCAAAATGACACAAATAACCATTTTACAACTAAATATATATTTCCCTTATTTTATCTCATTACTAGGCCGAATCATAAGATCACTTACATAAGCAAATCTAACATATATCAAATACACCACACACACACACACACACACACACACACACACACACATATATATATATATATATATATATATATAACATGCCTATTACTTAACTAGCATATAATGTTCCTTAACTCAAATAACATCCATTACATACATATTGCCGAAACACATAACCAAACATCACATTATATATATATGATATTACTTACCAAACAAACTTAAACCATAATCAAACATAACTGAACTCAAACATAGAAATCAAACACATCAAGTATTTAACCAAGAACATATAAAACCAAGCTTAAATATAACGATCAAGCCATTTTCGCATGGCTTTATATATACAACTTCAAAACTAAATAATAATATAAGCTAGCCTATACATGCCATAGGTTCAAACTTCAACTTTTAACAAAATACTGAAATTGAAATGGATAGTGTGACGGATTTCTTTGACGATCCCTGAGCTCGTAACTAGCTTCCAAAATCTATAAAACAATGAACAAACACATACACAGTAAGCTTGAATAGCTTAGTAAGTCATAAGCAATTAATTTATTAAACGATCATTAGTATTAAAATCAACTAGGCCGCATCAAGAAATCATTAATCAAATACACATTTTCATGCTTGAAACTCATATACCATCACATGAACGTTATCAAAATATATTAACTTTACCGGAAACACAATAATTCATAAGCATATATAATTCTCACTTTCTTAATGCATATTTCATATATTCATCTCAATTATATACTTACCTTACTTTTCCAATCATTTAACTTAGCACATACCTGACCTATTAGCTCTATTTCACATTCGATCTTAACTCGATATTTCCCGTTGAACCAGTCAGAATTAATAAGGATACTCAGATAGGCAGAAAGCTCATACAATGCCAATGTCCCAGACGTGGTCTTATATGTAATCACATATCGATGCCACTGTCCCAAACAGGGTCTTACACGTAAATCACAAGTAGATGCCAACGTCCCAGACGTGGTCTTACACGAAAAACACACATCAAAATCCTATGTCATGACATAAGTATCCTAACTATTCCTAAGGTTCGTACGGGGCTTTCGGACATCGTAACTCGATCGATTCAAGCTTGTAAACAATGCTCCCATGCTTAATTCAATTCGAAAAGTATATTTATACATGTAATAATTCAATTCGGCACTATTAAAATATATACAATCGAATTTAGCGACATTTATTTACTTATGAACTTACCTCGGCAAAGACGGACGAACCGGGACGACTATTCGACAACTTTAGATTTCCCCCGATCCAAATCCGATTTCCTCTTTTCTTGATCTAATTCAATATAAATTTGACTTATTTAATCAAATACTCAATCAAATTCTTCCCAAAACACAACAATGGGCTAATTACACTTTTTCCCCTGACATTTCACATTTTTTTTTACAATTTAGTCCCTATTTCACAAAACACAAAATATTCAAAATTTCACCACACTCATGCTTGGCCGATTTTCACTAAGGTCCCTAGGAGCCCATTTCTTTCATTTATTTTACATTTTGACCCCTCAATTTACAAAATTCACAATTTAATCCTAAATAGGCTTTTTTACTAAATATCACTTAATTAAACTTAACAATCTAACAACATATATTTATTTTTCATCATTGTCGAAACCATTTTTTCGTCAAGTTTTGAAAAAACGAGAATCGACTTTAAAAATATGGACTCGCCACCAATCTTTTTTGATTAGGTGTGATCGGGTCACCTATAAAATAAATTTTGGTCTACGAATTCCAAAAAGAAAACATGTTCAGGGGTCGGTTAGGTGCGAGGAAGGATTAGCACCCTTGCAATGCCCAAAATTGGTACCAAATTGATTAAATGATGTCCTAATGTTGAAAAGTTTGAAATGATTTTGAAATTCTGTATTTTTTAATAATTTTAAATAAATTGATTGAATGTTGAGATTCCCTTGTTCCGAAGGAATAGAGTATCATTCCAGCACGATTGGACACGACAATCTGAGTCCTCGGATTCAAGATCATCCCCAAAATTCTCCAAGCACATGTGTTGAAATTTTGAAAGGGTATTTGGTTATTTGGACAAACAAAAAACCACACCCAGCACTATTGGGCACGATTTCTTTGAATTTCCAAACGCACAAATATTACCTTATTTTGAAAATGTGGACAAAATTTGAGAGGATATTTATTTATTTGGTCAAACAAAAAAAAATCACACCCAGCACGATTGGGCACGATTTCTTCGAATTTCCAAACACACGAATATCCCTTTATTTTAAAAAATTTAAGTAAAAATGATTTTAAAGTTCGAATAGTGTTTGAACATGACATTTTTGAGTGAATATAATGCTATGACATAATAACATATAATATGGAGCAATTATTTACAAATGAAATATAATGCTATTGAATCTCAAGCAACAAATAAATATAAAACGAGAATTAAAACATACATAATGGCAATAATTGTCAAACATTAGATCAATGATAAGCAAAATAATAAGAATAATAAAATACATACATCTACAATATGACGAAATCAATAAAATAATTTTAATACTAATCATGCAATTCTTTAAAACAAGAAACATAAAAATATTTGAAGTTAAACATTTATATAATAAAAAATATACAAATGATATATAAAAGTAATTGGAATAAATAAATACATAATTTTAAAATAAGATCTTTAAATGAGCAATTATATTTATATAAAATAAAATATATACATAGATGGATTTAAAAGAAAATACATGCATAAATAATATGAAATTAATGATAAATACAATTATAACAATAATATCACAATTGGTAGTAATAATAATAATAATAATAATAATAATAATAATAATAATAATAATAATAATAATAATAATAATAGTAAAAATCACAAAAGGGATTAAAAAGGACGAAATTTGAATTAAAACAGAATCAAAGGGTTAATTTACAAATAAACAAAATATTGAAATAGAAATAAGGACCAAAATATGACGCGCGCAAACCAAGGAGGATTAAAAATGAAAATATTCCAGATTGCGAAAACGTTGCGTTCGAATAGGACTAAATGGAAACAGAACAAAGATTAAAGGCTAAATTAAAATCAAATAAAACTTGATTAAAAAGAAATAAAATACGGAAGGACTAAATGTAAGAGTATGCCCAAAGATCAATCATGAGATGGTTGTAATAACATACTTAATTTACCCTGTTTATTAATATAAAGCGTTGTCATTATTATTTCAGTTTTTCTTTCTGTGTGTATAGATAAACTGTTTTATAATAATGTCCTGAGAATAATATGATTATTCTTAAAAGATCCTTAGTCAAGTATTATTGTTGACTAGGACAATAATAATGCATTAAGACTAACATGTAGTTGATTGATGATAAAGAGTTGTCATTGATATGGAGTGTCAAATCAATGCATGAATATGTGTGTTAGAGAACAACATATTGGATTGACCCGCTATGAGTATGTTTCTTGGATTATTATGTAATTGTCACAACATTACTCATAGTGATTAATATGTATATGATCCTCAGACTTGAGATCATTATTATCCCAGCATCGTGAGTTGTATATTTTGATACAGTCAAACGTACACCGTAACAGGTTTTTCTATAAAGGCTGATGTTGGATATACCACAATCTATGTAGAGGGATATGGTTGATCAATAAAGGATAAGTCCCTCCTACATAATAGGAGTAATATCTTAGGCCACTTGATTGAGTGAGACTAGAAATGCATGGCCATGCTCAAATAAGTTGATATGAGATGTCATACTAATTTGTATATCATAGTCTACTCAAGATATCAAGAAACATGGGATGGATTATGCAAGTGTGACTATTCCGTGACTTGTATTCGTTCCAGAGATAAAGGACTTAAGGATTAATGCATGAAAGGTTAATCACGAAAGGTTATGTCGAATCATGACTTCTTGTAACTTAGGTAGCAATGATGCATTGCTAGATGCCACTCATTGTCTGTGACAATAGAATCGTTCTAGTATTACTGCTAACGTTGCAAGAACCTACAGGGTCACACCCTATGGTTGAAATGAACGGAATAAAATATAGTTGGTATTGTGCTTGGTTGTCACATAAATTAAATTAATTAAAGAATTAATTTAATTGGGCAATCAAATATTGAACATATTATGTACAAGGATGTTGTACATAATGATAACATAATTTTATTAATATATGAATTGATTCATATATAAATTTAAATAAATATAGTTTACCGGAATCCTTATTATAATTAATGTAATTGTAATTTTCAGATATAATTAATGTAATTATAATTTTCGGTTAAAAACTTTATTGTATTTATTTAATCTTGTAATACATTCAAGACATACCAATTATAAAAGGCCCAATTAAGAGGATACCTATTATAAAAGGCCCAATGAGAAAGGCACCCATTATAAAAGGTATTAAAAGGAGACAAAACTAAAGATGAAAACCCTAAGTGATTGCTTGTTTGGTCTAGCAGCCGTCAAGCAAATAAGCCTCCAAAACAGTTTTGGAGATTTCTTCCGTTCATAGTCAAACCGGGTGGATTACGTAGAGGCCGACATCGGAAAAGGTTGAGGCTTGGTTCGACAGTAGATCAAAACTCTTGTTGCCAAGGCGTCGCTGTCTACTCAGATTGAAGTTTTGGTAATTTCAAAACCTTTATTTCACCCCGATTCGTTCCTCACACATGGATCCATGATTTGGATCGCCGGATCTAATTTTATTCTGCTGCGCCATGGGGTACCGGCGTTCCAACACTAAAAAGGAAATTAACCCAATTCTAGCAAACGCGCGGATCCTTCCACGGGTCGGGTCACTCTTGCGGGTTGAGGTTAAAACGGTGCCGTTTTGCTATGAATATTAATCTCCTAAAAGCAGCGCTAACCTATCTGCTAACCCCTTCCTGAATCGCAACCCTAGCCTCCTTTTTGTCTGTGTTCTCAGTCGCGCTTAAGGTTTTCTCTATTCAACCACTAAAAACGCCATCAAAATCGGCGCGTAGTGGTGCACGGGGATCAGATTTACAAACGTCTTCGTCTGAACCTGATGGTGACGGATAGAACGAAGGCGGACAAAGGTAATCTTTCTTTTCTTTTTATTTTTTATTTCTCCTATGCAAAGGAAAGAAACGAAACGAAAGCTCACAAAAATCAATTCGAAGTTTTTAAGAAATTGAAATCGAAAATACACCTTTGAGTTTCTATTTCTGCTTTGTATTTTCTCTGTTTTTGATTTGTATTTCTTGCGTAAGTAATACAAAAGAATCCTCCTCTTACAATGGTTTGCTTCCCGTTTTATAACCGAAAAGAAAAATCAATAGATAAAAATACAATTTTTTTCTTCGTGCTTTGCTGTTGTTTTTCTCGTCTTTTTCCCAGGTACAAGGTAGCGTACGGAGGCCGTGCGCTAGGACATGGTTGGCTGAATGCACGCGCGCGTGGGGTGCATGTCGGTTGGAGGCTTGCAGCGCTAAGGTTTTGCCTTAGGGTTTCTGAGAATGTCAATACTGTTGGGCCAATCGGGCCACAGTTTAAAATTGGGCCAATTGTATTTTAATTTTTGGATCTGTTTTGGGGGTTTGGCATTTGGGGCCTGCTGTTTAATTTTTGTTATTGGGTTTGTAAGACTGGACTGCTGAAGGACAGTTTGGATTTTATAATTTATTTTGGATTTGGTTTTAATGTTTGGGTTTTAATTTAATAAACCGGTTAATTGGGCCCGAGCATAAATTGGACCTTACAGCTACCCCTCTTTGCTCATTGTCATGTAATGAGAATAGAGCAAAGACTTTAAAAAGAGCCAATTTTGTTCGGTCATGCCTCATTCAGTGCTTTTCTTCTTCGAGTAGCTTCGTTCCATCCCACTACATCTTCAGGGGCCCAGGAACTGGTGCTTCGATCCACACAATGTAATTTCCTGGAGAAGAGATTTGAAGCGTCAATCTGCTCTGTCGGAACTTCGAGGTGATAAGAATTCAGACAGAAGAGGTTTGAAACTTCAATCTTTTTACTGAAACTTCTCGAAAATAAAGTTTAATCCTCGTTGTAAACTTAGGGAGACGAGATTTGTAATTTCAACCTACTCCGCTGGAACTTCGAGGTGATAAGAATTCAGAAAGAAGAGATTTGTAACTTCAATCTTCTTACTGAAACTTCTCGGAAATAAAGTTTGATCCTCGTTGTAAACTTAGGGAGACGAGATTTGTAATTTCAACCTACTCCACTAGAACTTTGAGGTGATAAGAATTCAGATAGAAGAGATTTGTAACTTCAATCTTCTTACTGAAACTTCTCGGGAATAAAGTTGGATCCTCGTTGTAAACTCAGGGAGACGGGATATGTAATTTCAACTTACTATGCTGGAACTTTGAGGTGATAGAAATTCAGGGAGAAGAGATTCATGACCTCAATCTTCTCTGCTGAAACTTCGAAGAAATACGGACTAATCCTCATTGTAAACTCAGGGAGGAGGGATTTGTAGCCTCAACCTACTCCACTGGAATTTCGAGGAGATAGAAATTCAGGGAGAAGAGATTCGTAGCCTCAATCTTCTCTGCTGAAACTTCAAAGAAATACGGACTGATCTTTATTGTAAGCTCAGGGAGGAGGGATTTGTAGCCTCAACCTACTCCACTGGAACTTTGAGGAAATAGAAATTCAGGGAGAAGAGATTCGTAACCTCAATCTTCTCTGCTGAAACTTTAAAGAAATACGGACTAATCCTCATTGTAAACTCAAGGAAACCAGATCTGATGTCTTCGATCTGCTCCTGCAACTTCAGGATTGCCAAATTTGCCATCTGCTCCACTGCAAACTCAGGGAGACAAGACCTGATATCTTCAATCTGCTCCTGCAACTTCAGGATTGCCAGATCTACTATCTTTAATCTGCTTCGTTCAGGAAGGCAAGATCTTCGAATTCACCGATGTTGCGACAACGTCCTCTAGGGGACCTGTCCTGTAAAATCAGTTTTGTGTTTATGCTCATGCAAAATAGTTAGGATGCAATGATTAGAATGAATCTAATGCTCCTAACTAAATGTATTATGGACGACATTTGTATGAATGCAGAATGTCATGATAATGGTCTTTTTACAAAGATTAGGATGCAATGATTGGAATGAATCAAATGCCCCTAAATAGATGTGCCTTATGGATGACATTTGTACGAATGCAGAATGTCATGAGAATGATTTCTTACAATGATTAGGATGAAATGATCGAAATGAATAAAATGCTCCTAACTAAATGTGTTTTGCATGAATGCAAAATTTCATGAGAATGATCCCTTTTTAAAAGTTTAAAGTGTCATTGTTCATTGTTCATCAGGGTGATATGTTGCCCTCTTGTTCGGCTGGTATTCTTGACAGAAAACCCGAGAAAACAAATATCTTGCTCAACAGACTTGCCCCATTGTAACTTCAGGGTTCATCTCCTTGTGACTTAGGGGTATAGGATCTGAATCTCTTCCCATCTGCCCCACTACGACTCGAGGATATAGGGCTTTTAGCTTGTTCCATCAACTGGTCACTCTTTGGATGACCCAACCAAATGTGTAGGCATGATATTTGCATGGATGCAGAATATCATTTTTCTTGCGAATAATTCCCCTTTTACACTTGGGTTAACATTGCCCGTTTTCTGTTAAGGTTGTATCACCAACCATTTTTGACAGAAAATCCAAGGATAGGCTCAACTTAGACTCTTCCTTAAACTTGGTGAGTTTTAAACAATAGTCATATTTCGAGTTCTTGTATTATTCAGAAGTTTCCAGAGTAATATGCGAAACTCATTTTATGAGAATATTATTAGTCCGCTAATCGTTATTTCAATGCAAAATGCCTGAAAAAGATCATAACCATGGACAAGAAGGAAATTAATTAGGAGAATAGCTCGAAACAAATAAGCTAAGCAAAGATAGTGTAACATCCCCAAACCCGGCCCATTCACTACGACCGAATCTGGTTATGTCACTGCGGAAAGACAGTGGAAAATCCTTTTTGACTTCGAGTAAAACAGTAAGATTTACTAACTTTTTGGTAAAACCCATGTACTTTTAAAACTATACTTTAGACTTTGATATTATAAAAATGTCCATATTAAAAACACTTTATTAACTTATAAATATATTGAATAAGTAGGTTGCTAAAAAAAAAAACAATTTTCACATGGTAAATCAAATTAATTAAACCATAATTGAATTAAAATAAAATAGTACCAAAAATAATAATAAAATAATTCTAAAAATAAATAAAGATCAAAAGGCCCTTATTACATCAATGTTTAAACCCAAGTACTTAATATAATTAAGCTTAAAATATTTAAACTCTTCTTTCTGCATGGGCCACCATGTGTCCTCTCCGATCCCTGTCCAATTCTACGCATCACCTGAAATGGTTAGGAAAAATAGAGTGAGTCCACTGACTCAGTGCATAATCACAACACATATTCCATACGTATGGGCTTGGCCCATACCCACACAGACCTCGAAACCAAATCATGCAAGGATGCATTTCAGCCCAACCTACTATCCAACCGTAACACCAACCTTAGCAGACTCCCTGCCTAAGGCCGTGGCTAACCCACCACTGATCACATCGTGATCCATAAATCTTACCTTGGCTAACTCGCTGCTCAATGCCGTGGCTGAGCCACCGATCAACCAAAGTGATCTCAACATCATAATCTGTCTACGGTGACGCACATAGCCATCAACCGCCGAGATGGGCACCGAGCCACACCTCCCTTGAGGTAGCACACAGCTAACCCTCAAGCGCTAATGTAGCCTGAGCTAACATTAGACCACGTACATCATGTGTACACTCCTTCCTTCGTCGATCCAATCCACCTCCCATGTATGTAGAAATGCAACATGTCAGATCATATTATAACATAAGAGTGGACATCACATGTTAATTATCATACCACATATATATCATAAACAACTCACCATTCAAGCTATTATAATCGGCCACCACCCATCACGCATATGTAAACACATTAGCAATCCAAAACCACAGAAATAGTGCGATGATTACGCACCTTATCACTTGTAGTTCTAAGCTTTCTACCCCTACGCTATCGCTCAACGAAACAACTGCTATCTGCCTATAGCTATCCCCTGCTGCTAGCCCACACCCCGGTGGCCAATCTCGAACCGCCGAGACATCTCTCTTCTTGAACTTCGGGATAGGTGCGTTCCCTTGCCCACTCTGACTGGTTGTTGCCTCCATCAGAACACTTAATCAGAACAACGGGTTAACCCTCCAAATCACAATCTAAGAAACAAATCTTAATAAATATTCTTACCAAAATCACCTACCAAGCTGACTGCTAACAAACGGAGGCTTAACTGACTACTTCAAATTCCAGAGTATCTTAACAACGGTTGCAAACGAAAACCCAACGAGGTCTATGCTAATATTCGGCCAAGGTGTTACCAAATAAAAGAAAAAGGAGCACGGCACAAGGATGGAGTGTAGATTCAGCTATCAATAAAAGATAATCAAGGAAAGGGAATAGGGGTTTCGGCCAGAGCTTTGAGAAGAGGGTAAGATAGGTGTGGGGGTGTACTTTTGTTTTAGCAAAACGGAAGAGAAGAGAGATGGTTTCGGCCAAGGGTTAAAAAGAATAGAAAGAAGGAAGACAGAAATAGAGGTTTCGGCTCAGGTGGAGTGGGGGAGAACAAATGGAGAAGCCTTTCGGTAAGCAAGCAAATGGGGAAAAACTAAAAAGATGAACACCTCCCCCCCTATTTATACTACTAAAATCGGCCAACAACTCATCTCCCACCCAATCCCAAAAATCCTCCTACTTTCACTCTCCACCAACCCTTCAAATAATTCAAAATAAAAACCATCACATCTCTCCTCCTAGCCATCCATTCAAAATGGTTTGAACAAGTCAAACCTTATTCCTTACCTACCTAGCCGAATTCAAAAAAAAAGAAGACCAAGTCTTCATCCATCTTTTAAGCCTCAAAAAACCGTCCAACACCTTACCAAGTTGACGCAAAAACAAAGCCCTCCTCTGCCCTTGCGAATCGAACATGAGACCCCTCCCTCCTTCAAGTGGCGTCACCTTCCAAGCTCTAGAGTGGCGCCTCCTTGCCACTCTGCCACACCAATCTTTGTGCCTTATTTCCACCAAAAATTCTCTTAAGACCCCCCTCTATCCAAGCTCCCCTTTTAACCCCCTAAAACTAAAAATTTTCCAAATCATTCCACCACTACCTAGGGTTCTCAGGACCCCTAAAACTCACCCAACCACATACTGAAGTGTGCCAACACCTGAGCTAAGCACCAAAAATCTAACCCCTAAAACCAGGGTGTTACAATTCTACCCTCCTTAAAATAATTTTGTCCTCGAAATTACTTGTCTAGACTAACCGTCCAATTCCTCCCACTACGCTATGGCTGCGCACTCTGATCTTAAAGAGCTAACATACTTCTAGGCACAGATTCCAACATACTCAAAGTTCCACATACATTACGAGCAACAAAACAGACAACCCCTCAAACGAGCAAAACAACAGAGAATATTCCAAACATAAGGTACTTACCAGCTGACACATCAGGCACATCATTATCCTCCCTCCGACGGACTGCATAAACCAAACCTGGCTGTCTTGCCTCAGTACCACCATTACCGCGACCTAAAGCTCCACGACCTCGGCCAGAACCATTCCCTCCATGGTTCGGACCACGACCTCTCGTCGCCTGCTGACCACCTCTGCCTGGCTGCACATAACCTTGGCCCTCTGTCTGAGTCCTATTCGGATCCTGGGGACAATCCTTAATCAGATGAGACTTGGACTTGCATCTAAAGCATTCTCGAACCCGATTCTAGCACTCGCCAACGTGATACCTTCCACACTGCGCACACGGACGATCTGGATTTTCGGCGGCTGGCTTAGCAATACGAACAGGAATCTCGACTCTCGATCTTTTCTGAAACCTCTCAAACGATTCTGACTATCCCACGCTCCTCTTATCACGATTTCTTTCTCTGTTCTGCCTCTCAGCCTTCTTGACCTCCTCAGCTATCCGAGCTTTCTCCACTAAAACGGCGAAGTCTCTTTCCCGTTGTGGAGCAATCAAAACTCGTAGCTCATCCCGTAGCCCATCTTCAAATCTGACGCATCTCTCATAATCTGTTGCCACGATGCCCCGAGCATACCGGCTCAAACGTAAAAACTCAGCTTCGTACTCCGCTATCGATTTGCCACCTTGCACCAGATTGAGGAACGCCTTCCTCTGAGCATCCACATAGCTCGCTCCGACATACATCCCTTCGAACTTGATCTTAAAGTAACCCCAATCTACTCGATCCGCAGGGGTACTTTCCTTAACAGTGAGCCACCACTGGTAGGCCTCATCTCGCAGCAACAAAACAACACCCTTAAGCTTCTCCTCAGCAGTTAAGTCGAGATCATCCATAATCCTTTCAACTGCCTCTAGCCAGTACTCTGCCACGTTCGAAGCTACCCCAGACACTCCTCTGAAGACCTCGGCTCCATTCGCCCTAAGCCTTTCAGGTACTGACTTCCGAGTCCCACTGCCCCCATTGGCTTCTGCCACTCGCTCAAGCACCCGCAGCATAGCCTGTGATACTGCGTCGTCTCCTCCAGTCTGATCCTGCTGTTCAACCTCAACAGCTGGTGGCGGCACATCGCTCTCTGACCCATGGCGAGCCCAACCGATTCCGATACTGACATCCTGCCTCTACCACGTCCACGAGTACTGCGACCACGCCCCCTAGAACTCATATCTAGCGCCTCGATTTAGTCTGTTTAAAAAGTTTTATGCATTAGAAATTCTTGTTTCACTGTTTTATCCACGAGCAATTTTATGCAATGAAGTTTCCGAGAGTAGTTCTTTCGAGCAATCAAGTTCCTTTTCCTACCCAGGGGTAATTCCGTCATTTTCCTATAGGGGTATATCGGTAATAACTCGGGGTCAATTTTGAAAATAGTTTTCCAACTTAAAGATATTTCAAAATTTACAAAATCTCGGGGTCATCTTGAAAATTTTGTTTCAAACAAAGTGTGTTGCAAAATTTCAGAAAGCAGGGTTATTTTTGTGTAATTTTGAAAATCATGGGCATCTTCGTAAATTCTCCATATCGGAATATCACAATATTTCACAAAATAAGATTTTCTGATCTTTGGTAAAATAGGAATATTTCATTAAAAGTCGAGAGAAATCTGAAAATTTAGAAATCAAGGGCATTTTGGTAATTTTATCAACCAGGGGTATTTTCGTAAATTTTCACAAACCAAGGTATCTTAATATTCCGAAACCTCAAGATTTTGATATTTTGTAAAGTAAAAATCATTTTATCAAATGTTGAGGGTAGTACGGTAATTTTACAACACAAGGGCATTTTTGTAATTTTGCCACTAGGGCATTTTGGGAAATTTGTAAATCGAGGAAACGTCTTTCAAAATCAGATTTATGGTTTATAGACCAAAGGGGTAAAGTTGAAAATTTTAAAATAGAAGGTTTAAAAACAGCAAGGCTAATTCCCTTTCGGGTTTTAATAACCGGTTTAGCCTATGAACAAGTCCTCTTGGTTAAGGTGAACCGTAGCTACGCACCAGGTAGGATTCGAGTAAAGAGGAGGTGAGTCGCTAGGACTGCTTAAATACCAAGCTCTTACTGAATACCATTCCTAGACATGCGTACCATGATTACCACACCTTAACTCGGCGACTTACTTCACAGGTTTGTTAATAGTCTTTAAGTTTTATGCATATGTTTGAGTAGACTAATCCTAGGGTCCAATAGTCCTAATTTCTAATCTACGAGCCCAAACTAAGCCCATAATAAATCACACAAACAAAACACTTCAAGAGCTAGAAGTACTTACCTGGTGGACTTCGGGCCGGAGATACAGGTGCCATGCCAGAATAACCTGAAAACCCTTTTTAAAAGCCCACATTCCAAAAACCTATTTTGAAAACTGTTTCGGGCCCAAAACCCTCAAAGCCGAGTTTTGAACCGGGCTCTGATACCAAACTGTAACATCCCCAAACCCGGCCCATTCACTACGACTGAATCTGGTTATGTCACTGCGGAAAGACAGTGGAAAATCCTTTTTGACTTCGAGTAAAACAGTAAGATTTACTAACTTTTTGGTAAAACCCATGTACTTTTAAAACTATACTTTAGACTTTGATATTATAAAAATGTCCATATTAAAAACACTTTATTAACTTATAAATATATTGAATAAGTAGATTGCTAAAAAAAAAACAATTTTCACATGGTAAATCAAATTAATTAAACCATAATTGAATTAAAATAAAATAGTACCAAAAATAATAATAAAATAATTCTAAAAATAAATAAAGATCAAAAGGCCCTTATTACATCAATGTTTAAACCCAAGTACTTAATATAATTAAGCTTAAAATATTTAAACTCTTCTTTCTGCATGGGCCACCATGTGTCCTCTCCGATCCCGGTCCAATTCTACGCATCACCTGAAATGGTTAGGAAAAATAGAGTGAGTCCACTGACTCAGTGCATAATCACAACACATATTCCATACGTATGGGCTTGGCCCATACCCACACAGACCTCGAAACCAAATCATGCAAGGATGCATTTCAGCCCAACCTACTATCCAACCGTAACACCAACCTTAGCAGACTCCCTGCCTAAGGTCGTGGCTAACCCACCACTGATTACATCATGATCCATAAATCTTACCTTGGCTAACTCGCTGCTCAAGGCCGTGGCTGAGCCACCGATCAACCAAAGTGATCTCAACATCATAATCTGTCTACGGTGACGCACATAGCCATCAACTACCGAGATGGGCACCGAGCCACACCTCCCTTGAGGTAGCACACAGCTAACCCTCAAGCGCTAATGTAGCCTGAGCTAACATTAGACCACGTACATCATGTGTACACTCCTTCCTTCGTCGATCCAATCCACCTCCCATGTATGTAGAAATGCAACATGTCAGATCATATTATAACATAAGAGTGGACATCACATGTTAATTATCATACCACATATATATCATAAACAACTCACCATTCAAGCTATTATAATCGGCCACCACCCATCACGCATATGTAAACACATTAGCAATCCAAAACCACAGAAATAGTGCGATGATTACGCACCTTATCACTTGTAGTTCTAAGCTTTCTACCCCTACGCTATCGCTCAACGAAACAACTGCTATCTGCCTATAGCTATCCCCTGCTGCTGGCCCACACCCCGGTGGCCAATCTCGAACCGCCGAGACAGCTCTCTTCTTGAACTTCGGGATAGGTGCCTTCCCTTGGCCACTCTGACTGGTTGTTGCCTCCATCAGAACACTTAATCAGAACAACGGGTTAACCCTCCAAATCACAATCTAAGAAACAAATCTTAATAAATATTCTTACCAAAATCACCTACCAAGCTGACTGCTAACAAACGGAGGCTTAACTGACTACTTCAAATTCCAGAGTATCTTAACAACGGTTGCAAACGAAAACCCAACGAGGTCTATGCTAATATTCGGCCAAGGTGTTACCAAATAAAAGAAAAAGGAGCACGGCACAAGGATGGAGTGTAGATTCGGCTATCAATAAAAGATAATCAAGGAAAGGGAATAGGGGTTTCGGCCAGAGCTTTGAGAAGAGGGTAAGATAGGTGTGGGGGTGTACTTTTGTTTTAGCAAAATGGAAGAGAAGAGAGATGGTTTCAGCCAAGGGTTAAAAAGAATAGAAAGAAGGAAGACAGAAATAGAGGTTTCGGCTCAGGTGGAGTGGGGGAGAACAAATGGAGAAGCCTTTCGGTAAGCAAGCAAATGGGGAAAAACTAAAAAAGATGAACACCTCCCCTCCTATTTATACTACTAAAATCGGCCAACAACTCATCCCCCACCCAATCCCAAAAATCCTCCTACTTTCACTCTCCACCAACCCTTCAAATAATTCAAAATAAAAACCATCACATCTCTCCTCCTAGCCATCCATTCAAAAATGGTTTGAACAAGTCAAACCTTATTCCTTACCTACCTAGCCGAATTCAAAAAAAAAGAAGACCAAGTCTTCATCCATCTTTTAAGCCTCCAAAAACAGTCCAACACCTTACCAACTTGACGCAAAAACAAAGCCCTCCTGCTGCCCTTGCGAATTGAACATGAGATCCCTTCCTCCTTCAAGTGGCGTCACCTTCCAAGCTCTAGAGTGGCACCTCCTTGCCACTCTGCCACACCAATCTTTGTGCCTTATTTCCACCAAAAATTCTCTTAAGACCCCCCTCTATCCAAGCTCCCCTTTTAACCCCCTAAAACTAAAAATTTTCCAAATCATTCCACCACTACCTAGGGTTCTCAGGACCCCTAAAACTTACCCAACCACACACTGAAGTGTACCAACACCTGAGCTAAGCACCAAAAATCTAACCCCTAAAACCAGGGTGTTACAGATAGCAATCCCAATTAAGAAGGAAATTTATTGTGAACATATTTTGAAAAGAATGATATAATCATAAATAACAAATTTAAAAATGGGTAAAATGGAAACTAGGTGCCTCAGATATCGCAGTTTGAGCTTCTCTATTCCAACTTCTTGAGGACCATTTTAAGTTCAATATGTGTTTAGGGGATCCGAAGTTCTTTGTCGATGCCCCAAGACATAGCATACTTCTTCATTGTTAATTCAGGCATAGCAGGACTGCTATATGCCCCACTCCTGATCAAAATTTGAGCCGCCCTTTTCGGGTTTTCAACTCAAATCCCCTTTAGTATCAAAGCGCCCTTTGCGAGTTTTCACCTTGGCCTCTCCTTCTTCTTTCTTTTGATTGAAGTTTTTTTTTTGGTTTCTTAATTCACCGGATTGGACAGGTCCTTGCCATCTATCTCAGACAATATCCATGCTTCTCCAGAACAGGCCTTCTTTGCTGTATAAGGTCCTTCCCAGTTTTGCATCCACTTTCTTCTGAAATCCCTTTTGCATGGGATAAGTCTTCTTCAAAACCCTATCATTAAATTTTCTAGGGCGAATCATTTTTGTTGTGAGCTCGCATCACCTGACCATGACAGATAGCTTTTAACATCAACTGATCATATTGAGATTGGATCTATTCTGCCTCATCCAATTTCACCTCTGACAGAATTTCGACTCCAATGTGCAAAACCAATGAGAAATGTGTTGCCCCCGTGACAGTCTTGGCTGACCTTTGATAAGCATAGAGGGTAAATAGTAACTTTTGTATGCCAATCCTTACAAGTCGTGGCCTTTTTATGATCTTTTGTTTTTTCTTTTTCTTTTTTTTTTCCTTTTTTTTTGGCTGCCTTTGCTGCACTGATGTGGCGCCTAATCTTTGAACGGACCGCAAACTTTTGACATTTTGCAGTTAAATGTGATCTTTTTGACATTTTTTTCTTTGTCAGTATTCTTTCTTTCTTTTTCTTTTCTTTGTTCTAATGACTATCGACTTTGTAATATTGGCATATGAAGCGTCTTTTACCATCCTAGTGAAGTAACCGAATTCTACGAAAATGAATCGATGTTGACTTGAAACTTTTGATGGGACTGGCTTGATAACATCCATGCCCAACATATTCTGCATTGAGCTAGGCTTTGATCTTTATCTCCTTCCTTGGCTCGTGACGTAGGATCTGTTTTCATCCAGTATTAACAAATCAGAAGATATGTTACATTTTCTGTCATTTTCAAAGTCCTGGGATCCCTTAGACCCATATTTCATTCAAAAAGGGAGTCAGTAATAGTGTCGCCCATGTCATTGATATCTAGGGACCCATTGTGGGTACAAAGGTAAATTTCAAGAATGATTATTTGTATGATATGATCATGAATAAAGAATGAAAGAATATCTAAATAGTAATCCAAAGTATGAAAGAATCTATAAATAGAAAGAATGGAAA
This sequence comes from Gossypium australe, assembly GCA_005393395.2. Lineage (NCBI taxonomy): Eukaryota > Viridiplantae > Streptophyta > Magnoliopsida > Malvales > Malvaceae > Gossypium > Gossypium australe. Next base: position 99,491,217 of record CM016617.1, read on the forward strand.
AATATTTACTCAAAAAGATGCATTTTATTGAAATAAGGATTCTGAACACAAGCCTATTTCATAAAATGACTCTCATTACTTCTAGGCTGTAACACCCTGAAAATTTGAGTAATTTATTTTCACTGTGTGCTTTGAGTAATTATTCTAGAAGGTGGAATTTCTTTATTTATTTTGTGCTTGGTATAGTCCTGAAGAAGAGTTAGAATTTATTAGGATGGAATAATATTAATTTTGATTTTGAGAATTTATGGAAATGGACTAAGTGGCATTGAGACATAAATTAATTTAAGTGTCAAAGTGAAGCATAAGATGAGTAGTTGGACAAGTGGTGATGGCGCATGGGTTTAGGCATGAGGGAGAAGGTTCGAATCCCATGTTTAGCATCTAGGTGAATTTTTATTTTGAATTTTTTTCTGCCCATATATAGCAAGTGTCGGCCAAGAGCTTTTATGGAAGGTGTTGACTTGTTATTTTTGGTTAAAATATCAATGGAATAAGGAAATTTTGAACTTAAGGAAGGGTATCAAAAGAATAAGGAAAATGTGAAGATATGAGGCAAGAATCAAGGAAATATTTTTGGAAACAATATCTTGGTCATTAGACCAAGCATATGGACGGCATTATGGCTATAGGGGGGAGCCGAATTTTGGTGATAGTTTTGGCTAGGAGTTTTAGTTTTTGTTTTGGTCATTTTTGTTTTGTGCAAGTTTTGAAAATTCTCTCAACCTTTTCTCCCTTTGGCCGAATTTGATCCTTGGTAAGCCTTGTTAATTTTTGACCATTTGGTTATTTTTGCACATCAATTGGTATTCTTTTGTGCCTTATTTCCTTTGAGTGCCAAAAATCACATACACCAAAAGCCATTCCTTTTCTCTTTTCTTGTTACCATTGCCGATTATTCATCTCTTTCTCAAGCTCATCTTTTTCTTTTCTTTTTCCTATTCACTTTGAAATCAAAGCAACATCATCACCATCTTTCTCCTATTCTATTCTTTTCAATCGAAATTCTCTCTACCTACACTCTCATGGCCGAATATTAAGGTGACTATAAGCCAAATTATTTTCTTCTCTCCTTAATCTCACATAGCCGAATCTTTCATCTATCAATACCATTCTCAAATCCTTTCTTTTCGACGTGGAAAATAGGTAAGAATTCTTTTCGTTTCGATTAGTTAATAGTGGTTATGGCCGAATACGGATGGTGGTTTGAAGGCTTTATTAGATCAAAATAAACGTTCCTTCTTTTAACGTTTATTTTGTTATATTTTAGTGCGATAACGGAAGTTTAGAATCAAGAAGTCGTGGGTGACAAAACGTTGGAATCAATTTTGTGGTAAGGAAATCATATCTTTAAAACCTTAGGATTATTTCGATATCATTGGATTAACCTTCCTTTGTCTTTGAAGACATTCAAAATAGAGAAGAAAAGGGCGGTGTTTAGCCTTCGGAAGAAGGGAGGTTCTGTTATTCCCCCTAAGTATAAGCAAAGGACTATTTCGGGAATCCGAGATTTTCCACCGGGTTGCGGACGTTCAACCGAGGAAAATCAATTGTTCGAAGTCGTTCGTACTCCCGAACCATTATTCGTTCGTGGATTCGATTCGGTTAGCGAACCATCAATCGGGGAGATACCGCAAGTAGAAGTCTTACGGAAATCTGAGGGTAAATTTCTAGATCGCTATATTTAGATCGGTTTTATTATAGATTATAGTGTTTTAATTAACACAATACGTATAGGTGTTGAAGAGCGGGAAAGTTTAGTTCTCTCCATAACCAGGTGTGTAATTTCACACTCATTTTCGGGTTAGATTTCTAATCATAAGTATTGCGATAAAAACGTGAAAATGGTAAATTCGGAAATTATATAGTAATTGATACTTTTGTGAAAATGCATGAAAACGGTTAAAACCGAGAAATATGCGAAAAACTGTTAAATCGATAAATGGGCCGATAATACTCTAGTTCGATAAATGGGCCGATAATACTCTAGTTCGATAAATGGGCCGATAATACTCTAGTTCGATAAATGGGCCGATAATACTCTAGTTCGATAAATGGGCCGATAATACTCTAGTTCGATAATTGGGCCAAAATACTCTAGTTCGATAAATTGGGCTAAAATGGGCCAAAGTTCACTAAACTACTAAATGGGCTAGTTGCTAAATTATTTATATGGGCCTAATGAAATGTTATTGATAAACCCACCGAGGTTATGGATAAATTGAAAATTTGTTATATGACTATAATTGATATACACGCATGATTGCATGGGGTGGGTTATATGAAGAGAAGAATGGCCAGTTGCCACAAATTCGGCTCAATGCCTCTAGTTCGGTGGCTCTGCCACAATATGGCTCAATGCCTCTAGTTCGGTGGCTCTGCCACAAATTCGGCTAAATGCCTCTAGTTCGGTGACAATGTCACAATCTAGTTCGGTAGTGCACTACAAAAATTAATTAAAGGCTTAAAGCCTATGATTGGTGTGTTTGGCGGGGTGGGTTGACTTGATCCCCATAGGTGTGTTGGTTGGTACGGGGGTGTTAGCGGATGGATACTAGGTTGGTTTGGGAAATTCATTTTACATGCATTCACTCATTTTTAAAATTATGTTATTATATGATATATGGTTGAAATCTGTTAATTGGCTCAAGCCCAGCTTGATGTCTTGACGATCTGGCCCAAAAATGGTGGTAAGTGAGTTGCACACTGAGTTCTTTGTAACTCACCCAATTTTATTATCCATTTCAGGTAATGGAAATTGACGTGGACTTGGGCCGGAGATGACTTGGTGGAGGCCATACTACAAACTTGGGTTTTATTTAAACTATGATTTTATTTAGATTATTATCTTAAATTTCTGTTATGGGTTTTATGTAATAAGGCCTCTTTTATGTTTTTATGGATTTTATTGTGTGGATGGTTTAAATTTTATTTCTAAACTTTGAATATGGTTTTATCTAAATATGTTAAGTTTTCTTAAGAACATTGGTTTTATAACAAAATTTCTGGACACTTTAATTATTTAAAAATTCTTTTAAAGTTCTTTTAAACTATCTTAAGATTTTGACGATAAGTTTTCAAACAAGTATTATTTTTAAGCTACAAATTTCAAATCCTTGTATTAACGTTTTATTAAACTCGATTTTCAAAAAGTTTTTGTAGCACTATTTTATCTTAACCATTTGAGAATAAACGAATGTATGATTGGTGTGACAAACCAAATCTCGTCTAAACGCATAGACCGGGTTTGGGGTGTTACAATTAGTGGTATCAGAGCCCAGTTCAAAAATCGGCTGTGGTTTGGGTTCGACAATGAAATCTGTTTGAAAAATAATTTAAATTTCTAGACTTTTGATTTAAAGGTAGTATGGCACCATGAGCATCTCGCGCCAAGTCAAGTAAGTATCTGTATACTGATTGTCTGTTACGATTATGATATGATTGTAAGAAACACTCTAGAACTTCTAGTTTTAGGTGCTAAAACCGTAGAGATTGAGACAATAGGATATTGTTGCGAAAACACTCTATCCCTTTCATATCATAAGACATCGTTAATAAACAACTGAAATATTATTCTGATTCATAAAACTCTTAATCAGATTAACTCGAATTAGTCGCTATGAGCACTAGAGGACGTGGTCGTGGCCGTGGTAGAGGACGAGGTGTTAGGGGCGCAACTGATGTGCCGGGTCATATGCCGGAAATGGATGCACCTGCGTCACTCGAGAGTGAGACGGGATCGCATGACCATATGGAAGAAGATAATGCTGTGACACGAGCAATGCTGCGAGTACTTGAAAGGGTCGCTGGATCCAGAACTGGACCAACAGCTCGTGGGTCGATATCGGAGCGACTGAAATCAAGTGGAGCTGAGGTTTTCAGAGGTGTCTCTGGAGTAGCTCCCAATGTCGCTGAATATTGGCTTGAGGCGGTAGAGCGAATTATGGATGATCTTGAGTGCACTGTGGAACAAAAGCTAAGAGGAGCGGTATCTTTGTTAAGGGACGAAGCATACCAATGGTGGCTTACTGTCCGAGAAGGCACTAATGCTGCATTAGTTAATTGGGAATTCTTCAAGGCTTCCTTTCAAGGGAAATATGTGGGAACAAGCTATGTGGATGCTCGAAGGAAGGAATTCTTGAATCTGGTGCAAGGAAATAAGACGGTGGCAGCATATGAAGCTGAGTTCTTACGTTTGAGTCGCTATGCTCGAACGATAGTGGCAACGGATCATGAGCGTTGTGTGCGCTTTGAGGATGGCTTGAAAGATGAGTTGCGGGTTCTGATAGCCCCACAGCAAGTTAGAACTTTTGCCACACTCGTGGAGAAGGCCAAGATAGCCGAAGAGGTTAAGAACTCGGAACGTCAAAATCGGGAGCAAATTCGAGGCAAGAGAGATCTGAAGAATTTGGGTTCTTCAAAAAGGTTTCCGAAGAGGTCTCGGAATGATGAGCCAGCTCAAGGTAGAACACCTGTAGCTGTTAATCAGAGTCGAGATTGTGCTGATTGTGGAAAAAGGCATTCCGGAGAATGTTGGAGGAAGACGGGTGCTTGTTATAAATGTGGATCGACGGATCATCAATATAGGAGTTGCCCTCGACGTATGGATACAACTCAAGAAGTTCGTGCTACTGATGCACCACCGACAAGAGGAGCTCAGCAACCATCGAGAGGTCGTGGACCGGGTCCTGGTGCTAATGGAGCTGGACGTGGTCAAGGTGCAGCGGGTCGAGGCAATGGTCCTAGAGGCAACGCGGACGCAAGACAACCAGGACTGGTGTATGCGGTCAGACGTCGTGAGGATGGCAATGCACCTGATGTGATAACTGGTACGTTCTTCATTTCTGATGTACCCGTTATTGCCTTGATAGATATTGGTTCTACTCATTCGTACGTTGCTAGCACCATAACTGGAAACTTGAAATTAGACTCTGAAATTTTCGATAATGAGATGAGGGTGATTAGTCCCTTAGGACAGTCGGTGTTGGTTAATAAACTGTTTAGAGACGTGCCCTTAGTAATTCAAGGAGAAACATTCCTGGCAAATTTGATGGAATTGCCTTTTGGCGAATTCGATATCATTTTGGGCATGGATTGGTTGGTTAAGCACCGGGCGCAATTGGACTGTGCTGAAAAGCGAATGACGATAAGAACTGTGGAGGACAAGGAGATAGTTATGAGAGGCGAGCGGAGAAATTACTTGGCAAACGTGATTTCTGCGTTAAAGGCGGAGAAGTTAGTGCGAAAAGGGTACGGAGCATTTTTAGCATTTATTTGTGCTTTAGATGCCAAAGAGCTGTCAGCGGAAGATGTGAGAACTGTGAAGGAGTTCCCTGATGTTTTTCCCGAAGAACTTCTTGGTGTACCTCCAGATCGGGAAGTGGAATTTGGTATTGAGCTTTTGCCCGGAACTGCTCCAGTGTCCATTGCTCCTTATAGAATGGCACCGAAGGAGTTGTCGGATCTTAAAGCCCAAATTCAAGAACTGCTAGATCGGGGTTTTATTCGACCGAGTGTGTCTCTGTGGGGAGCACCGGTTTTGTTTGTTAAGAAGAAGGATGGGTCGATGCGTATGTGTATCGATTACAGGCAATTGAATAAGCTGACGATCAAGAATCGGTACCCTCTGCCGAGAATTGACGACCTGTTTGATCAATTGAAGGGAGCTTCAGTTTTCTCCAAAATTGATTTAAGATCGGGTTACCACCAGCTTAAGGTGAAAGAAGCGGATATTCACAAGACGGCATTTCGAACCCGTTACGGACACTATGAGTTTTTGGTGATGCCGTTTGGGTTGACCAATGCACCAGCTGCATTTATGGATATGATGAACCGGGTCTTTCAACCATTCTTAGACCGGTTTGTGGTGGTATTCATAGATGACATTCTGGTTTATTCGAGAAGTGAAGAAGAACATGACTCGCATTTGCGGATTGTATTGCAAGTGCTTCGAGATAATCAGTTGTATGCCAAATTCAGTAAATGTGAATTTTGGTTAAGAGAAGTGACTTTCTTGGGTCATGTGGTATCAGCCGAACGATTAAGGGTGGATCCTCGGAAGATTGAGGCAGTATTGGATTGGAAACCACCAAAGTCGGTAGCTGAGATCCGGAGTTTCTTGGGTTTAGCTGGTTACTATAGACGCTTTGTTGAGGGGTTCTCGTTGATTGCTGCACCCCTAACTAAGCTTTTGCGGAAGGGAGTGCCGTTTGTTTGGACTGACAAATAGCAAGAAAGTTTCGAGAGCTTGAAGAAGGTTTTAATGGAAGCGCCGGTATTGATTCAACCTGAGGCTGGGAAGGAGTTTACAGTTTATTGTGATGCGTCACATACGGGTTTAGGTTGCGTATTGATGCAAAGTGGGAAAGTTGTAGCTTATGCTTCTCGTCAGTTGAGACCGCACGAAGTGAACTACCCTACTCATGATTTGGAGTTAGCAGCAGTGGTGTTTGCCTTAAAGATTTGGAGGCATTACCTATATGGTGAAAAGTCTATCATATGCACGGATCACAAGAGTCTTAAGTATCTTCTTACTCAGAAGGAGTTAAACTTGAGACAACGACGATGGGTGGAGCTGTTAAAGGACTATGATTTCTCAATTGAGTATCATCCTGGAAAGGTTAATGTGGTGGCGGACGCATTAAGTCGTAAGGTGGTATCTGATTTGAGAGCTATGTTTGCCCATTTGAGTTTGTATGAGGATGGTAGTTTGGTAGCGGAACTTCAAATGAAACCTCTGTGGTTGGATCAAATCAAGGAAAAACAGATGTTAGATGAGAAGTTGGGACTTTTATTTCAGCAAGTTAAAAATGGTGAAATAGAGGATTTTGGAATAAACCCGGAAGGTGTGTTGTGTTTTTGTGGAAGAGTCTGTATGCCTAAGGATTCAGATCTGAGGCAAATGATTTTGAGGGAGGCGCATAGTAGCCCTTATGCTATGCACCTCAGAGGAAATAAGATGTATCGAGATCTTCGTGAACAGTATTGGTGGCCTGGGTTGAAACGTGAGATTTCAGAATTGGTGGGAAAATGTTTAACTTGTCAGCAAGTGAAAGCGGAGCATCAACTGCCGTCAGGTCTTTTACAACCGGTAAAGATTCCTCTTTGGAAATGGGAGCGGATAACAATGGATTTTGTTAGTGGGTTACCTTTAACACCTACTAAGAAAAACTCTGTTTGGGTAATTGTTGATCGTTTGACGAAGACTGCTCATTTTCTACCAGTGCGTACGGACTACTCGTTGCAGAAGTTAGCGAAGTTGTATGTATCTGAAATCGTGAGGTTGCATGGGGTACCTGTATCGATTATATCGGATAAGGATCCTAGGTTTACATCTCGATTTTGGAAAGCTTTGCATGAAGCTCTGGGTACAAAGCTTAACTTCAGTACGGCTTTTCATCCTCAGTCAGATGGTCAGTCGGAGAGAGTGATTCAGATTCTAGAAAACATGTTAAGAGGATGTGTAATTGATTTCAAAGGTAGTTGGGAGGATTTTCTACCGTTGGCAGAATTTGCGTACAACAATAGCTACCAGTCTAGCATTCAGATGGCCCTACGAGGCATTGTATGGTCGTAGGTGTCGTTCTCCTATTTGTTGGACTGAGTTGGGCGATCGGCAGTTGTTAGGACCTGAGATGATTTCCGAAACGGAAGAAAAAGTGAAAGTTATTCGAGCACGGTTAAAGGAAGCTTCGGATAGACAGAAGTCGTATGCGGATCTGAAACGTAAGGATATCGAGTATGCCGTAGGAGATCAAGTTTTCCTGAAGGTCTCACCTTGGAAGAAGATTTTTAGATTTGGGAAGAAGGGCAAGTTGAGTCCTAGATACATTGGACCATATCGTGTGGTGAAATGAGTGGGTCCAGTGGCCTATCAGATCGAATTACCTCCAGAATTGAGCCAAATTCATGATGTTTTCCATGTGTCCATGTTGAGGCGCTATAGATCGGATCCTTCGCACATAGTACCGGTAGAAGAAGTGGAGTTGAATTCGGATTTGTCTTTTGAAGAGGAACCAGTGGAAATCTTAGTCCGAGATGTTAAGGTGCTAAGAAAGAAGACTGTGCCGTTGGTCAAAGTGTTATGGCGTAACCACGGAGTGGAGGAAGCTACGTGGGAGCCTGAGGATACAATTCGGCAACAATACCCTCACCTTTTTCAACCAGGTAAATTTCGAGGACGAAATTTTCTTTTAGGGGGGTAGAGTTGTAACACCCTGAAAATTTGAGTAATTTATTTTCACTGTGTGCTTTGAGTAATTATTCTAGAAGGTGGAATTTCTTTATTTATTTTGTGCTTGGTATAGTCCTGAAGAAGAGTTAGAATTTATTAGGATGGAATAATATTAATTTTGATTTTGAGAATTTATGGAAATGGACTAAGTGGCATTGAGACATAAATTAATTTAAGTGTCAAAGTGAAGCATAAGATGAGTAGTTGGACAAGTGGTGATGGCGCATGGGTTTAGGCATGAGGGAGAAGGTTCGAATCCCATGTTTAGCATCTAGGTGAATTTTTATTTTGAATTTTTTTCTGCCCATATATAGCAAGTGTCGGCCAAGAGCTTTTATGGAAGGTGTTGACTTGTTATTTTTGGTTAAAATATCAATGGAATAAGGAAATTTTGAACTTAAGGAAGGGTATCAAAAGAATAAAGAAAATGTGAAGATATGAGGCAAGAATCAAGGAAATATTTTTGGAAACAATATCTTGGTCATTAGACCAAGCATATGGATGGCATTATGGCTATAGGGGGGAGCCGAATTTTGGTGATAGTTTTGGCTAGGAGTTTTAGTTTTTATTTTGGTCATTTTTGTTTTGTGCAAGTTTTGAAAATTCTCTCAACCTTTTCTCCCTTTGTCCGAATTTGATCCTTGGTAAGCCTTGTTAATTTTTGACCATTTGGTCATTTTTGCACATCAATTGGTATTCTTTTGTGCCTTATTTCCTTTGAGTGCCAAAAATCACATACACCAAAAGCCATTCCTTTTCTCTTTTCTTGTTACCATTGCCGATTATTCATCTCTTTCTCAAGCTCATCTTTTTCTTTTCTTTTTCCTATTCACTTTGAAATCAAAGCAACATCATCACCATCTTTCTCCTATTCTATTCTTTTCAATCGAAATTCTCTCTACCTACACTCTCATGGCCGAATATTAAGGTGACTATAAGCCAAATTATTTTCTTCTCTCCTTAATCTCACATAGCCGAATCTTTCATCTATCAATACCATTCTCAAATCCTTTCTTTTCGGCGTGGAAAATAGGTAAGAATTCTTTTCGTTTCGATTAGTTAATAGTGGTTATGGCCGAATACGGATGGTGGTTTGAAGGCTTTATTAGATCAAAATAAACGTTCCTTCTTTTAACGTTTATTTTGTTATATTTTAGTGCGATAACGGAAGTTTGGAATCAAGAAGTCGTGGGTGACAAAACGTTGGAATCAATTTTGTGGTAAGGAAATCATATCTTTAAAACCTTAGGATTATTTCGATATCATTGGATTAACCTTCCTTTGTCTTTGAAGACATTCAAAATAGGGAAGAAAAGGGCGGTGTTTAGCCTTCGGAAGAAGGGAGGTTCTGTTATTCCCCCTAAGTATAAGCAAAGGACTATTTCGGGAATCCGAGATTTTCCACCGGGTTGCGGACGTTCAACTGAGGAAAATCAATTGTTCGAAGTCGTTCGTACTCCCGAACCATTATTCGTTCGTGGATTCGATTCGGTTAGCGAACCATCAATCGGGGAGATACCGCAAGTAGAAGTCTTACGGAAATCCGAGGGTAAATTTCTAGATCGCTATATTTAGATCGGTTTTATTATAGATTATAGTGTTTTAATTAACACAATACGTATAGGTGTTGAAGAGCGGGAAAGTTTAGTTCTCTCCATAACCAGGTGTGTAATTTCACACTCATTTTCGGGTTAGATTTCTAATCATAAGTATTGCGATAAAAACGTGAAAATGGTAAATTCGGAAATTATATAGTAATTGATACTTTTGTGAAAATGCATGAAAACGGTTAAAACCGAGAAATATGCGAAAAACTGTTAAATCGATAAATGGGCCGATAATACTCTAGTTCGATAAATGGGCCGATAATACTCTAGTTCGATAAATGGGCCGATAATACTCTAGTTCGATAAATGGGCCGATAATACTCTAGTTCGATAATTGGGCCAAAATACTCTAGTTCGATAAATTGGGCTAAAATGGGCCAATGTTCACTAAACTACTAAATGGGCTAGTTGCTAAATTATTTATATGGGCCTAATGAAATGTTATTGATAAACCCACCGAGGTTATGGATAAATTGAAAATTTGTTATATGACGATAATTGATATACACGCATGATTGCATGGGGTGGGTTATATGAAGAGAAGAATGGCCAGTTGCCACAAATTCGGCTCAATGCCTCTAGTTCGGTGGCTCTGCCACAATATGGCTCAATGCCTCTAGTTCGGTGGCTCTGCCACAAATTCGGCTAAATGCCTCTAGTTCGGTGACAATGTCACAATCTAGTTCGGTAGTGCACTACAAAATTAATTAAAGGCTTAAAGCCTATGATTGGTGTGTTTGGCGGGGTGGGTTGACTTGATCCCCACAGGTGTGTTGGTTGGTACGGGGGTGTTAGCGGATGGATACTAGGTTGGTTTGGGAAATTCATTTTACATGCATTCACTCATTTTTAAAATTATGTTATTATATGATATATGGTTGAAATCTGTTAATGGGCTCAAGCCCAGCTTGATGTCTTGACGATCTGGCCCAAAAATGGTGGTAAGTGAGTTGCACACTGAGTTCTTTGTAACTCACCCAATTTTATTATCCATTTCAGGTAATGGAAATTGACGTGGACTTGGGCCGGAGATGACTTGGTGGAGGCCATACTACAAACTTGGGTTTTATTTAAACTATGATTTTATTTAGATTATTATCTTAAATTTCTGTTATGGGTTTTATGTAATAAGGCCTCTTTTATGTTTTTATGGATTTTATTGTGTGGATGGTTTAAATTTTATTTCTAAACTTTGAATATGGTTTTATCTAAATATGTTAAGTTTTCTTAAGAACATTGGTTTTATAACAAAATTTCTGGACACTTTAATTATTTAAAAATTCTTTTAAAGTTCTTTTAAACTATCTTAAGATTTTGACGATAAGTTTTCAAACAAGTATTATTTTTAAGCTACAAATTTCAAATCCTTGTATTAATGTTTTATTAAACTCGATTTTCAAAAAGTTTTTGTAGCACTATTTTATCTTAACCATTTGAGAATAAACGAATGTATGATTGGTGTGACAAACCAAATCTCGTCTAAACGTATAGACCGGGTTTGGGGTGTTACATAGGCTGAAAGCAATAAACGTGTTTTGGATATTACTCTAGATTAACCTTAAAAATACATGTCTCTTCCACAATCCTATTGCTCAAAACACTCCCAGGCTCATATTTCTGCATTTGGCGTGTCATCTAATTTCACAATACCCATGCCGATGAATTTTTCCACCAGTTTCTTGAAAGCAAGGCAATTTTCTATTGAATGCCCTGTGACCCCTGCGTGGTACTCGCACTGGGCATTTGGGTCATACCATTTTGGATATGGAGGTTGCATCGGTTTCGGGTAGTGAGGTGCCACTTCATGGGCATCGAATATGGTTTGATATAACTCCTTGTACGTCATTGGGGTCGGTGTAAACTGGAGTTGCTTTGTACTAGATTCTTGTCTTGATGAGCCATGATGGCCAGTGGTCACAGCCCTCGGTTGACCTACAGTGACTAATTTGGGACGCTTGCTCAAGTTGTTCACTTCATTTTCCCTATTTCTTGGGGCTGATCTTTTGGCACTTTCTTCAACATCTATCCTTCCACTCTTTATGGAATTCTCAATCATTTCAGTCATTACGATGTCTGAGAAGCTCTTTGTAGCGCTCCCTATCATATGAGTGATAAACAGGTCCTTCAGGGTGTTGATGAAGAGCATAGTGGTTTCTGTCTCCAGAAGAGGTAGCTGAACCTGTATGACGACCTCTCTCCATCTTTGTGCATATTGCCGAAAACTCTCGCTTAGTTTCTTCTCCATATTTTGCAGGGCAATTCTTTCAGGGGTCATTTCTGTTACGTGACCGTACTGCTTCATAAATGCCTGTGCTAAATCCCTCCAAGAACCAATTTCGATACGACTCAGCTAATTGTACCATTTAGATGCTGCTCCCGCCAAACTATCTTGGAAGCAATGAATCAGCAGTTGGTCATTCTTAACGTACCCAGTCATTCTCCGGCAAAACATAGTTATGTGAGCCTCTGGGTAAGTAGTCCCATTGTATTTTTCAAATTCTGGCACCTTGAATTTGTGGGGAAGTATTAGATCTGGCACCAAACTTAGATCTTTAGCATCGATTCCATATAGACTATCAGCACTTTCCATGGCCCTAAATTTGTCTTCCAACCATTTGCATCGCTCCTCTAACTGTTTTGGCAATTTAGCCCTTGCCCTTTGTCTCTCTGCTGCCTCATCAAAGTCGGGAATATCAGCATTAATTGGATGATCCACTGAATTAGAACCCGATCCAGCTTGAAAATTTGGCGGCATCGAAACACCTTCTTGAAATTGCTGAGGTTTAATTATGACGGATGTCTTTCGTGGATGCACTTCAGGATGTGTCGGGGTAAGACCCGGGAGAGATAGTCGCTCCTCACTATCTTCAACAGTGTTAACCACGGGGGTTTTCCCTCTGTCTGCCAGTAATTGAGTTAATTGGGACATCATGGTTTTTTGTGATTCCATCATTTTGTCATCATATCCTGCTGGATCTTAGCAAGCTGCTCCTGCATTTGGAGCTGAAGTTTTTCCTGCATCTCCCTTTGGAGTTGTTCAAGCTTCTCTAATCTCTGATCCATATCCTTCGTCCTAGTTCGGGTACCGTAAGGATGTTTGGTTTTGTTGGTGTCCAGGATAATGCTGAAATAACTTCAACCAATCACGGTCTTCTCATGAAATCTAATGCATATGATGTAATGTCATGAAAACAGCATAATGCAAATGATGTAATGCACATGCATGCAATGCAAATGCATGGAATGAATGTAATGCAATCAAAAGGAAACACATTAGTGCAAGAGAAATAAACAACATAAAACACCTGAACGGGTGACCACTAGGGTTTGGCATGGCTCTATCTAGGGTAGGCGCTTAGGGCTGCTATATGCGGCTTGGTTCTAAAGAATGGATACCTAAACCAGCAGATTCCTCAATCCTCACCGGTTATAGGCTCATATGGATCGAGTTCAAAATTGGTACCAAATTGATTAAATGATGTCCTAATGTTGAAAAGTTTGAAATGATTTTGAAATTCTATTTTTTTAATAATTTTAAATAAATTGATTGAATGTTGAGATTCCCTTGTTCCGAAGGAATAGAGTATCACATCCAGCCCGATTGGACACGACAATCTGAGTCCTCGGATTCAAGATCATCCCCAAAATTCTCCAAGCACATGTGTTGAAATTTTGAAAGGGTATTTGGTTATTTGGACAAACAAAAAACCACACCCAGCACGATTGGGCACGATTTCTTCGAATTTCCAAACGCACAAATATTACCTTATTTTGAAAATGTTGACAAAATTTGAGAGGATATTCATTTATTTGGTCAAACAAAAAAAATCACACCCAGGACGATTGGGCACGATTTCTTCGAATTTCCAAACGCACGAATATCCCTTTATTTTAAAAAATTTAAGTAAAAATGATTTTAAAGTTCGAATAGTGTTTGAACATGACATTTTTGAGTGAATATAATGCTATGACATAATAACATATATTATGGAGCAATTATTTACAAATGAAATATAATGCTATTGAATCTCAAGCAACAAATAAATATAAAACGAGAATTAAAACATACATAATGGCAATAATTGTCAAACATTAGATTAGTGATAAGCAAAATAATAAGAATAATAAAATACATACATCAACAATATGACGAAATCAATAAAACAATTTTAATACTAATCATGCAATTCTTTAAAACAAGAAACATAAAAACTATTTGAAGGTAAACATTTATATAATAAAAAATATAAAAACGATATATAAAAGTAATTGGAATAAATAAATACATATTTTTAAAATAAGATCTTTAAATGAGCAATTATATTTATATAAAATAAAATATATACATAGATGGATTTAAAAGAAAATACATGCATAAATAATATGAAATTAATGATAAATACAATTATAACAATAATAATATCACAATTGGTAATAATAATAATAATAATAATAATAATAATAATAATAATAATAATAATAATAATAGTAAAAATCACAAAAGGAATTAAAAAGGACGAAATTTGAATTAAAACAGAATCAAAGGGCTAATTTACAAATAAACGAAATATTGAAATAGAAATAAGGACCAAAATATGACGCGCGCAAACCAAGGAGGATTAAAAATGAAAATATTCCAGATTGCGAAAACGTTGCGTTCGAATAGGACTAAATGGAAACAGAACAAAGATTAAAGGCTAAATTAAAATCAAATAAAACTTGATTAAAAAGAAATAAAATACGGATGGACTAAAAGAGAAATTAACCCAATTCCAGAAAATGCGCGGATCCTTCCCCGGGTCGGGTCACTCGCGCTGGTTGAGGTTAAAACGGTGTCGTTTTGCTATGAATATTAATCTCCAAAAAGCAGCGCTAACCTGTCTGCTAACCCCTTCCTAAATCGCAACCCTAGCCTTCTTTCTGTCTATGTTCTCAGCCGCGCTTAAGGTTTTCTCTGTTTAACCACTAAAAATGCCATCATAATCGGCGCGTAGTGGTGCACGGAGATCAGATTTACAAACATCTTCGTCTGAACCCAATGGTGACAGATAAAATGAAGACGCACAAAGGTAATCTTTCTTTTCTTTTTATTTTTTATTTCTCGTCTGCAAAGGAAAGAAACGAAACGAAAGCTCACAAAAATCAATTCGAAGTTTTTAAGAAATTGAAATGGAGAAAAAACCTTTGAGTTTCTATTTCTGCTTTGTATTTTCTCTATTTTTGATTTGTATTTCTTGCGTAAGTAATACAAAAGAATCCTCCTCTTACAATGGTTTGCTTCCCGTTTTATAACCGAAAAGAAAAAGCAATAGATAAAAATATAATTTTTTTCTTCGTGCTTTGCTGTTGTTTTTCTCGTCTTTTTTCGCAGGTACAAGGTCGCGTATGGAGGCTCGCTGGTACGGAGGTCGTGCGCTCGGACATGGTTGGCTGAATGCACGCGCGCGTGGGGTGCATGTCGGTTGGAGGCTTGCGGCACTAAGGTTTTGCCTTAGGGTTTCTGAGAATGTCAATACTGTTGGGCCAATCGGGCCACAGTTTAAAATTGGGCTAATTGTATTTTAATTTTTGGGTCTGTTTTGGGGGTTTGGCATTTGGGGCCTGCTGTTTAATTTTTGTTATTGGGTTTGTAAGACTGGACTGCTAAAGGACTGTTTGGATTTTATAATTTATTTTTGTTTTTTTATTTTGGATTTGGTTTTAATTTTTGGGTTTTAATTTAATAAACTGGTTAATTGGGCCCAGGCATAAATTGGGTCTTACAATCATCAAACACAAAAATCATCAAGATCTCAACAATGGAAATTCATGAATACATCATCAAATTCAAAAATTCAAGCATGGGCTAGCTAGTATTCAAAGCAACGTTCTCAAAAACTTAAAAATTATAAAAAATCGAGCTAAACACATACCTAATTTTGAAGAACACAAGGGCCGAACCTTTAAAACTAATTTCTTTCTCTTTTCTTTTCTATTTCTGGTCATGCAAAATATGAACAACATGTTTTATTTGTTTTATGTTTATTATAATAACATTAATACATTAATTACCATTTTAGCCTTTTTATTTTCATTTAAAATCCACTAACCATTGGTTTTTATGTCCATCCAATATTTCAATGGTATAATATCAACATAAGGACCCCACATTAAAAAGAACATAGAAATTCGGCAATTACACATTAATAGCCAACTTTTGCATTTTGCACGATTAAGTCCTTTTAATAAACGGACACTCAAACGATAAAATTAAATCATGAAAATTTCACAGATATGAATTCACACATTATAAACACAAAAAATAATATTTAAATATTTTTTTGACTCGGATTTGTGGTCCCAAAACCACTATTCCGATAGGATCTAAACCGGGTTGTTACAGTTAGAGTTTAGTTATGACCTAGTTGGAATTGAACTAGCATGCTGTAGATGATAGCTTGATGTGTTTAGGTAGTTGAATGATTTGTTTACTTGACTTGTTTTAGTGTGCAAGCAACTTTTTACTACACACGTAGTTGATTAGTGATAATAGTTATGTTTGGTAGATGATTAGGTTTCAAAATTTTAGGCAAGTCTTTCTCTGGTTTAAAGGGCTATATTGGGATTTTTTGACCCTCCCACTAACATTTGTCCCCATTGTTTGTTCTATATAAGTATGTCGATGGCTGACTTGTTTCACCTTTTTTTTTCTCTGGGTTCGTTTTTGAGTCATTGGAAAATTTTCAGGTATCTTTGTTAGAGAAGACGAAGGAGGTTCTAGTAGCTAGTCAAAATGCTCTTGTTAAGTACCAGATTAGTAGTAATTCCTGGAAAACCCTTAGGTTGTTGTCAAAGGGAAATACGTATCACGTTAGTGCATGCATCAAATTAGATAGATAGTCTAATGGTTATAACTATTTCTTATTTAGCTCAAGAAGCTAGTGAAGGTCTGAGCAATCGAGGAAAATGACCAATATAGATTATGTTCTGAAGCTTGTTGGTGAGTTCCTTCTTACTTCCTTTGAGTCATGATACTTCAATGATATGTGGGTTGTCTACGATAAGTTATCTCTACTGTAAATGATTCAATTTGTTGTGTCTGGACGCATGTGTAATAAACTAGTGTTGCATGTGTAAGTATGGCCATTGTTGATGTAAAAACACCCTCCTTGTAACAATCCATTTTTCAATGGTGGTGAAACAGTGGTTTTGAGACCACAAATTTCCGTCATATTGACTCGTAAATATTATTTATAGAATATTTATAGAGTCACTAGAGTCATATTAAAATTTGGTTATGAAATTTCATCATTTAGATAGTTAATTAAAGATAAAGGACTATATTGTAAAAGGTACAAAATTTAGTAATTATTGCATTTAAATGATTAAATAGCTTAATTACTAAATTAGGAGGGATCTCTGTAGCAATTAGTCCCTAGTAATTAACATTGGACGACATTAGTAAGGAAAAAGATAAAAATATTATGTAATTAATGGCAAAATCATAATTAAATTGAAATTAAGTAAAACAAATTGGAAGAAATAAGCCTTTCTTCTTCATTTCTCTTCTTCATAGCTAAAAATACCATGGATGTTTAGCTTGGAGAATCGGCTAGGTTAAACTCATTGCATGTAAGTGATTTTTGTACCTGTTTCTTGTAATTTTTATGTTTTTGAGATCGTTGCAACTAGGTCCAACTCGCCCGTACCTTCATTTTTGAATCTGTTAAAAATTTTGGAAGTTGCCATTGATGAATCTTGAATTTTTTTTTTATGATAACTATGCACTTGAATCTTTGATTGTGATATTTAGTGATTTTGTGAAGTGATTTTTGTTAGATTTTGATTTAAGGAATAAATTGTGAAAAAGTCAAAATTTTAGGGTTTGATAGTAAATTTGATGTTTAATAGGGACTTCTTAAGGGCCTAGTATATTCAGTTAAAATTTTGACTTGAGAAAAATAGTTAATTTGATGATTTTTGGGTTAATGGACTAAATTGCAAAAGTTAGGGTAATTATGTAAATTTAAAAATAAAAGGGTATAAAATGTAAATTAAATTAGAATGTGAAATGTAAGCTAATAAGTGAGAAATTTCACATTTTAGATCAAGACACTATTGATCTACGTGGAAAAGGAAAAATCACAGATTAGTCCCTGAACTTCTACAACTACTACAATTCAGTCCAAGTAACTTTTATGGTTTACAATTTAATATCTATATGAAATTTGTGATGATATAATATGTTATAATATTTATAATTGTTTTATCGTTGATGTAAAGTTGTTTGAGAAACATTGATGAATTTCAATAGTTGAATCTGATGAACGCGGTATAGAGTATAATCGAATTATGGCATGTTATAAGGGGATTGGAGTGGAGATTATTGCCAAGTGATATATATATTTTTCTCGAGTAGGCCTAGGTTCAGCATTTGTTGCGAACTCTCGTGTTATACTCATTGTTTTGATGTGTTTTCAATTGGACTAGCTCTTATGAGCTTCTAGTGTGTTTTTGGTTGGACTAGCTCTTATGACCATCAGGCGTGTTATCGAGTGGTTTAGCTCTTACAAGCGATTGGCATGTTTCAGGTGGAATATCTATGTACTCATCTCCATAAGTCATTAGTCATATCGTGAATCTTTGTATTTGTAACATCCTGAATTAATTGTAACAACCCAAACCCGGCCCAGACACTATGGCCGAATCTAGTCTGTCACAAGGAAAATATTTTTGGAAACACTTTTGCTAAGTAGAAATTTTTAGTTGCCGAAAACCTTTTATTTAGTGGTATTGCAAAAAGGCATACTTAGATTTAATCGAAAATTTAATTAAGCCAAGTTATTATAAAATTACAAGTGTGCCCGATGGCATGATGAAAACATTTTCGTGTTAATTTGGAAAAACATGTGACTTTAATTTAATAATAATAATATAGTTTAAAACAAATATTCAACATATGAAAAATAACAAAAATAAAATATCAGGAGGCCTTATTACATCCAAATAAACTAAAACCGGAAATAAAATTTATCATAACTAAAATTAAAGTTCATTTAATTTAAATCCACCGCATGGCCACCTCGAGTCAACCCGGCTCCACATCCGCGATCTACTTGTCACCTGAAAAAAATGTAAAGGAGAAGGTGAGTCACCAAGACTCAGTATGTAACCCTTTCCCCGTTTTAAAAACATTTTCATACACAACACATAACAATTAATATGCAGAATATTAAATACCCAACCTAGCCATCCAAACGCCACTGTCTACCCCGGTGTGGTACCAAACCACTGGTGGTGCCAAACCACTGGTGACATATAGCCACAATGTGTTACCAAAACACTGGTGTCCGTAGACACGGATCAATTGATGGGGCCAACCCATCGTGTGATACCAAATCACTGGCAGACGATCCCATATCTCAAGTGGGGCCAACCCACGGTGGTGTTAACCACAGGGATAAGTCGCTATGAGGTGCCAAACCTCTGGAGGTACCAAACCTCTGGTGACCGTAGTCACAGTGTGTTACCAAAACACTGGTGCCCGTCGGCACGATTAATACTGCCCCCTCCACTCATCAATCCCACATCAATCACATATGTATATGTTTCATGTCATCACATACTTAAATCTCATGTATCAATGCATCATGCTTCCCAAAAGCATCAAATAACAAATTCATTTTAACAGGTACTTACCTGAATCACCATCTATACCGATATGGTATATTATCCAATGCTACATAAAATCAAGATAGCATTCACAACAATCAGCATATATAACAAGTTATATGTGTGTATGTACACACCTGTCACCAACGAGGAGTCTAAATCCCGTAAAGAAACCAATCGGCCACCCTAGATCTACTTGTCCCTATTATTCGGCCATAATAGTGTTAGTGATATGGGCCATTCGGCCAAACCAAATGATTTGAGAAGGGTTCCTTGTGAACCCGAACCTTACCTTTATCCTTTCGGTTCCTAATCACAGCACTCAATTCCCGGTTCTGCTCTGCCAACCATCATCGATTAGTAAATAATACTGATAGCCTTCGGCTTTTAATTATTAACTGACTTACTAGAATAGCACTCTATTTACCATAAATCCTTACCACCTACTTACCAATCGATTGACTAAGGAATGGAAGATCTGCCTTTCTGCTTTGAGATCCCGAAGTTTCCTAGAAAGAAATCGGTTTCACAAGGGTGTTAATACACTATTGAAATCGGCACTTACCCCCCCTTATGGATGTCGACAGAGATACAGAAGAGAAGGAAACAAAATAGTATTCGGCTAATACTTCTTACCTCTGCTTCAATATTCGGCCAAGTCTATAGAGTAGAGGAAGGGAATTTTCGGCAAACCAATAGGTGAATTCGGCTATTGGGAGAAACAATGGGAGAAAAGAGTGTTGAATGGGAGTGAATGTTCGGCTAAATAAGGAAAAAGAAGAAAGGAATTTGAAGATGGGAATTCGGCAAGGAGAAATAGAGAAGGTTTCGGCCAAAGTCTTGAGAGAATAAAAAAAATAAAAGAAAGCAGAGAAGGAAGGGCTAGGGATTTTCGGCTAAGCAAAGATGGAAAAGAAAATCAAGGTGGTAGGGTGAGGTTTTTATAAGCATTCGGCCCCCCTCCTTAAGCTTGCCGTCCACCCTTGGCAACAAGGAGTTCAAACTCCTAGCCAACTCCTAGTTTTTCTCTTGGCCATTCATTTGATTTAATTCAAATCATTTGAGAAATAATCCAATAATAATTCATAATATCCTTGATTATCACTAATTATCCTTAGATAAAAATCTATTCATTCCCAAATAATCAAATAATCTCTTAATAATCCAAATAATTTCCTTATTATCACCTATTATCTTGTTTATCTAAATAAACTAATATTATCCTAATTATCCTTAGAATTAAACAATTAAAAAAACAAATAAAAAAATGCTCATATTATCCTTTAATATTAAAACAAATTTGAGCATTTTCTCTCTCTTATTGCCGTCCAAACAAGGTGCCAAAAAGGAGATTTCCGTGACTCGAACCAAGGCTCTCCCTTGCTCCTTGGTGGCGTCACACTAGCTCTTAAGTGGCCTCACTTTTGCCACTTTGCCAAGGCCTCATTTGGTGTCAAATTATCCACATTTATTCTTATAACCCCCTCCTGCTAAGGCTCCCTGCCTTTAAAGTTAACAACAGAAATTTTCTACCAAACCATGCCAACTCATAGCCTTAATTAAGCTCTATTATTCCATAAATAATATCACCACAGTTCATACATAAGAAAAATAATTAAATTCCAAATAGCCCCATTTTTGGGATGTTACAGTTCTACCCCCCTTAAAATAAATTTCGTCTCGAAATTACCTAGCTAAAACAGATGAGGGTATTGCTGCCGTATCACATCCTCAGGTTCCCACGTAGCTTCTTCCACACCATGGTTCTGCCACAGCACTTTCACTAAGGGCACTGACTTTCTACGCAGAACCTTCACATCTCGATCTAAGATCTGAACCGGTTCTTCTTCAAAAGATAGATCCGAATTCACCTCAATCTCTGCTACTGGCACAACGTACGAAGGATCTGACCGATACCGTCTCAGCATCGATACATGAAATACGTCATGGATCTGATTCAGTTCTGCCGGCAACTCTAGCTAATAAGCTACCGGTCCTACTCGCTTTACCACTGTATATGGCCCGATGAACCTTGGGCTCAGCTTCCCCTTTCGTCCAAATCTCAACACCTTTTTCCAAGGCGACACCTTCAGAAAGACCTTGTCTCCCACAGCATACTCCATTTCCTTGCGTTTGAGATCGGTATAAGACTTCTGCCTATCTGATGCTTCCTTGAGATGAGACCGAATCACCTTGACTTTGTCTTCAGTCTCTGTTACCAATTCTGGACCCAGAACTTGTCGTTCCCCCAACTCCGTCCAACATGTAGGAGTACGGCATTTTCATCCATATAGGGCTTCATATGGAGCCATCTGAATACTTGCTTGATAACTATTGTTATAAGCGAATTCCGCTAATGGTAGGTACTCCTCCCAACTACCACTGAAATCCAAAACACATCCTCTTAACATGTCCTCCAAAATCTGTATCACCCTTTCCGATTGTCCGTCAGACTGTGGATGGAAAGCTGTACTGAAATCCAACCGTGTACCCAAAGCTTGATGCAACGCTTTCCAGAACCTTGACGTGAATCTGGGATCCCTATCCGAGATAATCGATACTGGAACACCATGCAATCTTACTATCTCCGCCACATATAGCTTAGCTAGCTTCTGAAGAGAAAAATCCACCCTCACCGGTATGAAGTGCGCTGACTTAGTCAGACGGTCCACAATCACCCAAACTGCGTCCTTCTTGCTAGGCGTCAGGGGTAGCCTACTGACGAAATCCATAGTGATCCGCTCCCACTTCCATTGAGGGATCTTTACTGGTTGAAGTAGCCCTGATGGCAACTGGTGTTCAGCCTTAACCTGCTGACACGTCAAACACTTCCCTACAAATTCCGTTACCTCACGCTTCAACCCGGGCCACCAGAACTATTTTCGTAGATCTCCATACATCTTGCTTCCTCCCGGATGCATAGCGTATGGGCTGCTATGTGCATCATGGAGAATTTTCCGCCTCAACTCCATATCCTTTGGCATACAAGCTCGCCCTTGAAAGCATAGCACCCCATCACTAGACAGACTGTACCCTTCCAAACCACCATCCTGAACTTGTTCCCTCTTAGCGTCCAAGCCTTCATCCACCAACTGCTTTTCCTTAATCTCCTCGATCCATGTTGGCTTAACTTGAAGTTCTGCCAAAAGACTCCCATCATCATATAGACTCAACCGAGCAAACATCACTCTTAAATCTGTCACAACCTTTCGACTCAACGCGTCAGCTACCACGTTAGCCTTACCCGAATGATACTCGATTGAACAATCGTAGTCTTTTAATAGTTCAATCCATCGCCGTTGTCTCAGATTCAGATCCTTCTGAGTCAAAAGATACCTCAAGCTTTTGTGATCCGTGTAGACTATTGACTTTTCCCCGTACAGATAGTGTCTCCATATCTTTAGAGCGAAGACAACTGCTGCTAACTCCAGGTCGTGGGTTGGGTAGTTAACCTCATGCAGTCTTAACTGACGGGATACATAGGCTACTACCTTCCCTTCTTGCATCAGCACACATCCCAAACCAGTATGGGATGCATCACAATAGACGGTGAACAACTTTCCTGCCTCAGGCTGTACCAAAACCGGAGCTTCCGTCAAAATTTTCCTTAACTTATCAAAGCTTTCTTGCTGCTTCTCCGTCCATACAAATGGAACACCTTTCCTTAGTAACTTAGTTAAGGGCGCTGCTATTAGAGAGAATCCTTCCACGAATCTCCGATAGTACCCTGCTAAACCCAGAAAACTTCGTATTTCAGCCACCGACCTAGGTGGTTTCCAATCCAATACTGCTTCAATCTTGCGAGGGTCTACTCTAATTCCTTCGGCTGATACTACATGTCCTAAGAAAGCCACTTCCCTCAGCCAGAATTCGCACTTGCTAAATTTGGCATATAACTGCTTTTCCCTCAACACTTGCAGAACTATCCGTAAATGCTTGTCATGCTCCTCCTCCGTCCTTGAGTAAACCAATATGTCGTCGATGAACACCACGACGAATTGGTCTAAGTACTGTTGAAATACCCTATTCATTAGGTCCATAAATGCCGCCGGTGCATTGGTCAACCCGAATGGCATCACTAAGAACTCGTAATGCCCATACCGAGTTCGGAATGCCGTCTTGTGAACATCAGCCTCCTTCACCCTTAATTGATGATAACCTGACCTAAGATCAATCTTTGAGAATACCGACGCACCCTTCAGTTGGTCAAACAAGTCATCGATCCGAGGCAACGGGTACTTGTTCTTGATCGTTAACTTGTTCAGTTGGCGGTAGTCAATACACATTCGCATGGACCCGTCCTTCTTCTTGACAAATAACACTGGTGCTCCCCATGGAGATATGCTTGGTCGGATAAATCCTCTGTCCAAGAGCTCCTGAATTTGAGCCTTCAGCTCCACCAATTCCTTTGGTGCCATTCGGTAAGGTGCTATAGACACAGGTGCCATTCCGGGTAGTAAGTCTATACCGAATTCGACTTCCCGATCTGGAGGCAGACCCGGAAGTTCTTCTGGAAACACATCAGCAAATTCCCCAACCGTTCGGACCTTTCCAACTACTGACTCCTTAGCTTCCAAAGCACAGATTTGAACCAAAAACGCCTTACAACCCTTCTTGACCATCTTCTCAACCTTCAAGGCAGACACCACGTTGGATAGGTAATTCCTTCTATCACCTATCGTAACCACTTCATCATTTTCAGCCGTCTTAAGAACCATGCGCTTAGCCGCGCAATCCAAATTCGCCTGATACTTAACCAGCCAATCCATTCCAAGGATCAAATTGAACTCTCCAAACGGTAGTTCCATCAGATCAGCCACAAATACTACCCCTTGGAGTTCTAGGGGTACGTCTCTATAAAGTTTGTCTACCACTACAGAGTGACCTAAAGGACTAACTACAGTCATCTCCCTAGAAGCAGTTTCAGAGTTTAGGTCCATAGTTCCTACCACACTACTAGCAATGTAAGAGTGCGTCGAGCCCATATCAATCAATGCAACATAAGGAAAACCAAAAATTAGAAACGTACCGGTTATGACATCCGGTGCGTCACCCTCCTCGCGACGCCTCGCTGCGTAAACTAAGCCAGGCTGCCTAGCCTCTGTGTTGCCTGAACCTCTGCCCTTAATTCCACGACCTCGGTTAGGACCGTTGCTTCCTCTGCCATTACCACGACCCTTTTGTGGTCCCACATTTCTATCCTGAGCACGGTTCTGTCCCTCTGGCTGGTTTTTAGCTAGTTTTCGAGGACAATCTCTGACCCGATGCTCCAAAGACCCATACTCAAAACATCCTCTATCGCCGGTCGAACAACTTCCCCAATGGGTCTTTCCACAGCGGTTACACTGAGTCGGCCTCTGATTAGCAGTCATGGGCCTTGCCACCTGATTTGGCCCACTTGGCCTAGCCTTTTCTGGACACTACCACTGGATCCAGCTGACCCAAATCCTCTCTTTTGATTATTCCTACCATAATTTTGCCTCACAGCCTCCTTGATCCCTTCGGCTACCTTAGCCTTTTCCACTAGAGATGAAAACTCATGAACTTGCTGCGGGGCAATCAGTAACCTCAAATCATCTCGGAGTCTGTCCTCAAAGCGGACACAACGCTCGTGTTCAGTAGCCACGATGCCTCTAGCATACCTACTCAGTCTTAAAAACTCCGCCTCATATTCCGTTACTGACTTGGTTCCTTGCACTAACCCTAGAAAGGCTTTCCTCTGAGCATCTGTATAACTGGTGCCCACATACTTCTTCTGATAGGTGGTTTTGAAATAATCCCAAGTCAGATCATCTGCCGTAGCGCCATCTCGAACTGTCAGCCACCACTGATACGCTTCATCCTTTAGAAGCGATACGGCCCCTTTCAGTTTTTCTTCCTCAGTCAGGTCAAGATCATCCATGATCCTTTCAGTTGACTCTAGCCAGTATTCCGCTGCACTGGGTGCCACTCCTGACACACCCCGAAACACTTCCGCCCCGTTGGACCGAATTCGCTCGGGAACAGATTTCTGAGCTCCCAAATTTCCACCAGCCCCAGCCACCATTTCCAAGACTCGCAAAACAGCTTGCGATACCGCCTCACCACCGGTCTGATCCTGCTCCTCAGCTCTAAAAGCTGGAGGTGGTGGTGGCGGTGGTACTTCGTTTTCAGAACCTTGTCCCGACCTGACGGGTTCAGACACCGTCATCCTACCCCTACCGCGTCCACGGTGTCCTCGTCCTCTGGAACTCATTCTATCTACCGCGCTTTTAATCTGATTAAGAAAAAATTTTATGCGTTAGCATTTGTTCCACTTTCTTATTCGCGAAGAAATTTTATGGATAGAGTTTTAATCAGAGATTCTTTCGAGCAAACAAGGTTTCAGTTTCCTAACCTAGTTCACACAAAGAAGTTCTTGCATCCATTCCTTAATACTTTCCATACCTATTCGCTCTTCGGACATTTCTGCCCATTTCTAACCCAGGGGTATTTTCGTCTTTTTCCTACAGGGGTATTTTCGTAATAAAAGAAATTTTTAAAACTTTAGTAAAGTAGGTTGTTTTGCAATTCCCAACACTGGAGGGTTTTTCTGAAAACTCTGTAAAATTTAGAGATACGGCATCGTTTTGAAACCAGGGTATTTTGGTAATTTTGTCATTCAGGGGCAATTTCGAAATTTTAATAAGTCAGGGATATTTTTAACAGTTGTAAAACTCCGAGGGTTCTTTTTTTTTTAAAAAAAAACTGTTCCTTTTCAAATAGTGATGTTTGTAAAGATTTCCAAACCAGGGTCATTTCAGTAATTTTGTGACTTGAGGGCGTTTTCGTAATTTTCCAAAACCAAAATATTTTGCTGATGATTTTCAAAGCTAAGTTGCTGAATATTTATAAAATAGTTGAAATCTTGAGCAAAACCATTGAACTGATATTTATGAATCGAGGGCATTTTAGTAATTTTACCCCTAAGGGCATTTTTGTAATTTTCCACAAATCAAGTTTTTCGAGGAAAACGTTGTAAAAATAATGTTCTTCGATTTGAAAAAGTTATTGCACAAGTTTTGAAAACATTAGGGTTTGTTGTTTCATTCTTTTTCGAAAACATGGCTAATTCCCTTTTCGGGTTTTAATCATTGTGTTTAGCCTATGACCGAGCCCTCCTGGTCAGGGTGAACCAAAGCAACGCACCAGGCAGGATTCGAGTGAAGAGGAGGTGGGTCACGCGGACCGCTTAAATACCAAGCTCCCACTGAACCTGTCTAGACATGCGCACAGAGGTTGCCACACCACTGAGCCCTCTGAGTTAGGGTGAACCGAAGCTACGCACCAGGTAGGATCTACGTGGAAAAGGAAAAATCACAGATTAGTCCCTGAACTTCTACAACTACTACAATTCAGTCCAAGTAACTTTTATGGTTTACAATTTAATATCTATATGAAATTTGTGATGATATAATATGTTATAATATTTATAATTGTTTTATCGTTGATGTAAAGTTGTTTGAGAAACATTGATGAATTCCAATAGTTGAATCTGATGAACGCGATATAGAGTATAATCGAATTATGGCGTGTTATAAGGGGATTGAAGTGGAGATTATTGCCAAGTGATATATATATTTTTCTCGAGTAGGCCTAGGTTCAGCATTTGTTGCGAACTCTCGTGTTATACTCATTGTTATGATGTGTTTTCAATTGGACTAGCTCTTATGAGCTTCTAGTGTGTTTTTGGTTGGACTAGCTCTTATGACCATCAGGCGTGTTATCGAGTGGTTTAGCTCTTACAAGCGATTGGCATGTTTCAGGTGGAATATCTATGTACTCATCTCCATAAGTCATTAGTCATATCGTGAATCTTTGTATTTGTAACATCCTGAATTAATTGTAACAACCCAAACCCGGCCCAAACACTATGGCCGAATCTAGTCTGTCACAAGGAAAATATTTTTGGAAACACTTTTGCTAAGTAGAAATTTTTAGTTGCCGAAAACCTTTTATTTAGTGGTATTGCAAAAAGGCATACTTAGATTTAATCGAAAATTTAATTAAGCCAAGTTATTATAAAATTACAAGTGTGCCCGATGGCATGATGAAAACATTTTCGTGTTAATTTGGAAAAACATGTGACTTTAATTTAATAATAATAATATAGTTTAAAACAAATATTCAACATATGAAAAATAACAAAAATAAAATATCAGGAGGCCTTATTACATCCAAATAAACTAAAACCGGAAATAAAATTTATCATAACTAAAATTAAAGTTCATTTAATTTAAATCCACCGCATGGCCACCTCGAGTCAACCCGGCTCCACATCCGCGATCTACTTGTCACCTGAAAAAAATGTAAAGGAGAAGGTGAGTCACCAAGACTCAGTATGTAACCCTTTCCCCGTTTTAAAAACATTTTCATACACAACACATAACAATTAATATGCAGAATATTAAATACCCAACCTAGCCATCCAAACGCCACTGTCTACCCCGGTGTGGTACCAAACCACTGGTGGTGCCAAACCACTGGTGACATATAGTCACAATGTGTTACCAAAACACTGGTGTCCGTAGACACGGATCAATTGATGGGGCCAACCCATCGTGTGATACCAAATCACTGGCAGACGATCCCATATCTCAAGTGGGGCCAACCCACGGTGGTGTTAACCACAGGGATAAGTCGCTATGAGGTGCCAAACCTCTGGAGGTACCAAACCTCTGGTGACCGTAGTCACGGTGTGTTACCAAAACACTGGTGCCCGTCGGCACGATTAATACCGCCCCCTCCACTCATCAATCCCACATCAATCACATATGTATATGTTTCATGTCATCACATACTTAAATCTCATGTATCAATGCATCATGCTTCCCAAAAGCATCAAATAACAAATTCATTTTAACAGGTACTTACCTGAATCACCATCTATACCGATATGGTATATTATCCAATGCTACATAAAATCAAGATAGCATTCACAACAATCAGCATATATAACAAGTTATATGTGTGTATGTACACACCTGTCACCAACGAGGAGTCTAAATCCCGTAAAGAAACCAATCGGCCACCCTAGATCTACTTGTCCCTATTATTCGGCCATAATAGTGTTAGTGATATGGGCCATTCGGCCAAACCAAATGATTTGAGAAGGGTTCCTTGTGAACCCGAACCTTACCTTTATCCTTTCGGTTCCTAATCACAGCACTCAATTCCCGGTTCTGCTCTGCCAACCATCATCGATTAGTAAATAATACTGATAGCCTTCGGCTTTTAATTATTAACTGACTTACTAGAATAGCACTCTATTTACCATAAATCCTTACCACCTACTTACCAATCGATTGACTAAGGAATGGAAGATCCGCCTTTCTGCTTTGAGATCCCGGAGTTTCCTAGAAAGAAATTGGTTTCACAAGGGTGTTAATACACTATTGAAATCGGCACTTACCCCCCCTTATGGATGTCGACAGAGATACAGAAGAGAAGCAAAAAAATAGTATTCGGCTAATACTTCTTACCTCTGCTTCAATATTCGGCCAAGTCTATAGAGTAGAGGAAGGGAATTTTCGGCAAACCAATAGGTGAATTCGGCTATTGGGAGAAACAATGGGAGAAAAGAGTGTTGAATGGGAGTGAATGTTCGGCTAAATAAGGAAAAAGAAGAAAGGAATTTGAAGATAGGAATTCGGCAAGGAGAAATAGAGAAGGTTTCGGCCAAAGTCTTGAGAGAATAAAAAAAATAAAAGAAAGCAGAGAAGGAAGGGCTAGGGATTTTCAGCTAAGCAAAGATGGAAAAGAAAATCAAGGTGGTAGGGTGAGGTTTTTATAAGCATTCGGCCCCCCTCCTTAAGCTTGCCGTCCACCCTTGGCAACAAGGAGTTCAAACTCCTAGCCAACTCCTAGTTTTTCTCTTGGCCATTCATTTGATTTAATTCAAATCATTTGAGAAATAATCCAATAATAATTCATAATATCCTTGATTATCACTAATTATCCTTAGATAAAAATCTATTCATTCCCAAATAATCAAATAATCTCTTAATAATCCAAATAATTTCCTTATTATCACCTATTATCTTGTTTATCTAAATAAACTAATATTATCCTAATTATCCTTAGAATTAAACAATTAAAAAAAACAAATAAAAAAATGCTCATATTATCCTTTAATATTAAAACAAATTTGAGCATTTTCTCTCTCTTATTACCGTCCAAACAAGGTGCCAAAAAGGAGATTTCCGTGACTCGAACCAAGGCTCTCCCTTGCTCCTTGGTGGCGTCACACTAGCTCTTAAGTGGCCTCACTTTTGCCACTTTGCCAAGGCCTCATTTGGTGTCAAATTATCCACATTTATTCTTATAACCCCCTCCTGCTAAGGCTTCCTGCCTTTAAAGTTAACAACAGAAATTTTCTACCAAACCATGCCAACTCAAAGCCTTAATTAAGCTCTATTATTCCATAAATAATATCACCGCAGTTCATACATAAGAAAAATAATTAAATTCCAAATAGCCCCATTTTTGGGATGTTACATTAATGGTTCTATGCGTCTAGTATAATGATATGTTTAATATGTCAATTTAAGTAATAGGGGTCCAAATTGGGCTCAGAATTAGGCAAAGGCCTTGTTAAATTATCTGATTGGGAATTATAGAGTTAAAAGGTGGTAATTCTGTTTAAAATACCAACGTGGGCTTGTGGCCCAACAAAAGGTGGCACTGCAAGGGAATTAGAAGGTGGCGCCATTAACAATTAGAGGGGCCCAAGTTTTGGCCGCAAGGAGCCCATGTTTTTGGGCCATTTTCGGCACTTAAAATGGAGCAAGGGGTGATGCCACACACAAGGAGTTAGGGGCCCAAAATTTAAGTTTTATGGAGCCCAAATCTTTTAATTCAAGTTAGCTAAAATCGGCATTAGGGTTAGGTGAGGTGGACGGCTACAAGGCTCAAAAATAGGAGGATTTATATGGATTTTATAATTGATAATATAGAAGATAAAAAGGAGAAAAGATAGGAGCTATCTGCAAGGCAAGGTGATGGCCGAAAATCCACCACCTAGAGGAGTAAAGAATTCAGCTACTTCATGGATAAGGGGTCCGAATTTTCCCTTTTTATTAGCTTGACTTTTAGTTATCAAGAAGGGCGTTTTCGGTTTTTAACAATAGGTGCCGAAATTTCTATAAATAGGGGAGGGATATCTCATTGATCCTGGCATTTAAACCCTAATTTCCTCTTCATTCTTGTGCTGAAATTCTTAGTCTCTCCCTCTCCAATTTCTTTTCTTCAATTTCTTCAAAAGCCGAAACCTCTTCTCCATTCTTTTTCCCCTTGAGCCGATTTCTCTAAAAAGCCAAAATCTCCATAGTTTTTCTTTATTCATCCTATTTGGGAATTAGTTCTATTCTTCCGCCTTTTAAATCTTTTCTTTGACATTGCCGAATCTTCTCTCCAAGTGCTAGCCGAATTCCCTGTACTAAGGTAAGTGTCGACTTCTGTTAGATCTCATGTTCTATTTCGGTTCTTGAAAGGCAAAAGCCGAAAAGCTAATAGTTTAATGGTTCTATGTTGGGCGGCATTCCGGGATTTGAAGGAAACTTGGTCATCTAGATCTAAAAGTCGAAAATCACTAGTCTCCAATTTCAGGATTTTAAGGTAAGAAGATTTCCCTAGATTTCTACTAGATTTGTTCATTGTATACAAGATCTTAACTTTATGATGAGGATTAACGATCAAATATTATGATAGTAGTTCTGATAAGGACTTGTGATGGAATTAAATATGGATCAGGCAAAGGAGAGAATCCTTAAGTTTAAGAAACGAGCAGTATCTGCCGTTCGAGATTGGCCACTTGGTTGTGGACCGGCTTCTAAACAACACCTTAGGCAGATAGCAGTTGTGTCGACTACGGATAGCGTCGACATAAAAAGCATCGTTTTATCGGTAATCATGTGTGTAGATCTCTAACACACTATTAATCATGTATGTATGTCTATATATATGTTATGGGTTAAAAAGCCGGAAAGTGGCTGTATAGACAGTCGAGTGGAACCCTAAAAGGGGTAGGCAAGGATGCCAGGTACGTAAATCATAGAATTCTCTATGTGTATCGAAGTATATATAAGCCTGTCTGATGTTTTCTTTATGTGTATGCATGGGGTGGGAATATGATATTGAAGGGGAAGTGCATGACAGGTCACTCGATGATCGGTGGTAGAAATCCCACACATATAAATGTTAGGTCACATAGTGATCAGTGGCTATGCCACATTTAATAATTCCTGAATAACAGGAACAGGCAGTACGGCTGTCGTTTTGGTGTGTAGCGGATGGAGGGTTGATTGTAGAAATCCCCAAGGTGTGATGGTTGGTACAGGCTGGTGTGTAGAGGATGGAAACCTAGGATGGGTTGGGCTATTCATCATTTATTATTTGATATATGATTATGATTGATACCTTCATGTATGGGCCAGGGCCCATAATGTGTTTGTGGGCTCAGGTCGTTGTGTGTTTCGAGATTTATACACTGAGTCTTGGTGACTCACGCTTTCCTTTTTCTCTATTCTTTCAGATGAGCAGTAGAACGTGGACATGGGAGCCGAGACGGACTCGAGGGGCCATCAAGTTGTTAATTCTACAAATTATTTTGATTTTCATTAGGTTTTATTTTATTCTTATTTTGGGAATATTTATGTAATAAGGCCCCATAGTTTTTATTCAACTAAGTAGTTTTCAATGTTCCGTAACCTATGAATTTGTGTCAAAGATTTTATTATACTTAATAATAATAATACAAAGGTTCTATTTATTTTATGATGTCAATTATTTATTCAGATAAAGTCTAATTAACTTATGACTTCCAAAACCAACAAAGCAAAAGTTTTCAATGTACAACTCGTAGCATACCAGATCTGGTCGAAACGCATGGGCTGGGTTTGGGGGTGTTACAGTATTGTAACTTTTTTTGTGAATTTTGATAGTTATAACATGTATTTGAGCTTTGAATTGAACTATGCAATTCACTGGGTTGAGATCTTGGATGACAAGGAATACATGTAGTTGAGTTATTATTGAATGCTTTATTGTATTACTTTGGTAAGGTTTATTGTTTTTGTACGTCAACTTACTAAGCTTCAATGAGCTTACTTGTGTTATTTTCTGTTCTTGAAGATACTTTGAAGGTTAGACGGTCGGATTGACACTGAAGTCACACTATCCATTTGTTTTTGGTAGTTTTTGAATACTTTGAAGCTTACTTGAGAATTGTTATGTATGGCATTTTGGTACAAGATGTTGGCTTGGGAATAGTAAATTATGATGTGTTTTGGGCACTTATAGAATGAAATTTTTGTGCACGGAAATAGGTAATGTTCACATGTTTTGGTAAATGTTAGGTTATTATAATTATGAACCTTTGAATGGCATATCGGTTAGTTGATTTAGGATATTTAAATGGCATTTTGGTGTGTGTTGGGATGTTGTTTAGGTCCCTTTTATAGTGTGCTTAAATAGGTTGAATGTTTATGCATGACATGGTTTTGGAATGGCTTGATTATAGGTAATTTTTGGGTCCACATGGCCTGAGACACGAGCGTGTGACTCAGTTGTGTGAGACACATGGCCATGTGTCATCTGATGATCTCTTTAGGGTGCAAGTCAATGAGTTACACGGCCTAACACACGGCTGGCACACGGGCATGTGGGGCAACTCAGAGAGTTAGACGGCCTAACACATGGGCATGTGACACGATCGTGTGACCCTACTCAAAGAGTTACACGGGTGAGGACATGGGCTGGGACACGCCCATGTGTCCCTATTTCGATTGTTACACAGCCTGAGATACAAGTGTGTCTCTCAATCATGTGAGGCACACAACTTGGACACACAGCTCTGTGACCCTTGGTTTGTAAATTTTGCATCTTTTTCCTTAACTTTCCAAACTGTTTAAAATTGGTCCCAAATAGTTTCTAGATTATTTTTAGAGCCTCGAGGGCTCGATTTATGGACATTATGCATGTGTATGAATGGTTTATGATGTGATTATAATATTGAATAGTATAATGTGCAAATGTTTTTTATTGTTTAGTAACACTCTGTAACCCTAATCCGACGACGGAAACAAGTTAAAGGTGTTACACTCCTTGTTTTAGAAGCCCAATACCAAATAAATTGTCATATGTGAAAATATGGAAAGGAAATCTATTTGTGATGCCTCTGGTACGATAGCTATATCGTGTAACACCCCAAACCCGGTCAATACGCCACGACCGAATCTGGCATGCCACAGAGGAAAACGTTTTGAAGAGAATTGTGTTACCGATTAAATTATAGTGAAAAACTCTTTGTTGCTTTATGTTTGAAGAAATCAGGTGTATAATAAGTTAAAAACTGATAATTTACTTTGAAATTCCATAATTAAAGCTTTAAAACTTAGTTTTCAATCCATAGGTTAGAAAACATTTATGCCATTTTAAGAAAAACCCGAATTATTACTTTGAAAACCGTTTGCATTTTAGTGTAGAAACTTCAATTTGGAAATCATTTAAGTTGTCGAAAACACTTAAGTTGTAAATTTTACTATCAAATGATTTATATTACCTGATGGTAAGATTTTGAAAACTGTTGCGTTTTTATAGTTTAGAAAACTTTGGGCTCAATTAATAAATCAACCATGATATTTATTTAGCCATGTTTAAAACAAGTCCAAAGCATATAAATAATCCAAAAACATAATTAAAGAGGCCTTATTACAAATTCAAATAAATACGAAAACCAAATTAAAATAAAATAAAGTACCCAAATCGAAGTTCATGTAAAACCAAATTTTATTGCATGGCCTCCTCGAGTTCATCCGGCTCTTCATCCGCGATCTATGAATCACCTGAAAAGATAAGGGAGAAGGTGAGTCACCAAGACTCAGTGCATAATCCTTCCCTCGATTAATACAACATACTTACACAATTCATAACCGAGTAATGTAAATAATGCACCCGACCTAGCCATCCATAACTCCTTTTCTACCCCGTGTGGTACCAAACCACTGGTGGTGCCAAACCACTGGTGACCCAAAGTCACGATATCCAATAATAGTGTGGTGCCAAACCACTGGTGACCCAAAGTCACGAATAATCCATCTGTGGGGCCAACCCACGTTGTGTTACCAAATCACTGGCGACAATCCCATCATAACAAATGTGGGGCCAACCCACTGTGGTACTAAGCCACTGGGACGAGTCGCTATGAGGTGCCAAACCTCTGGTGACCCAAAGTTACGAAATAACAATAATCCAAGTGTGGGGCCAACCCACATGTGATACCAAATCACTGGCGACGATCCCGATATGTCAACTGTGGGGCCAACCCACTGTGGTACTAAGCCACTGGGACGAGTCGCTATGAGGTGCCAAACCTCTGGTGTCCCAAAGAAACGAAATAATCTGTGGTACCAAACCACTGGAGGTGCCAAACCTCTGGTGTCCCAAAGGCACGGATATCAAATCTTCCCCCTCCTCTCATATCACCCATAACCGTGCAAATATTATGCAAATCATGCCATCATGCTCAAATATGAACATACAGTAAGTATATCATAGATCATGGTATTAAACAACATATAGCAAAATCATATCGAAACAGACTTACCCGAATCCTTGCTCATACCCAATAGGTAACATATCAAGATCTACACAGTTTTCGGCTTTTAACACATTTAGATTATTAACATATTTACTTAATTATAAAGTGTGTAAGTTACACACCTGTTACTAGTGAAATCACTAAATCTCGAAGACCCGATCTACCGCACTAGATCTCCCTGTCCTACATTCGGCCAAACCACAAAACCATTAACAAGGCCATTCGGCCATACCAATAAATCTTAGTATCAATAGCCTTCGGCTTTTCAACAACTTAAAGAATGATGAACCAACATAGATATCCTTACTACTTGACTTACCAAAATCGATTGTCAGAGAATAGAGGCTTAGATCGACTGCTTCTAAAGTCTCGAAGAACCTAAGAGAAATCGATTCCTATGAATGGTTAGAATCTTACTAACAATTGCCCAAAATTCGGCTTTTGCTCACAAGAAAATCGATAGAGAGAAGAGAAAGTAAGAATGGAGTTTCGGCCAAGAACACTTACCCTTCTCCAAAACCGAATAGAGAAGAACCCAAAAAAGATTTACCCTTGTTGATATTCGGCCAAGACAAATCAAAAAGGGAATGGGAAATTTTGGCAAAATGGTTGAGTGATGGAGGGAGTTTTGGCTATGGTTGATTAAAGACAACAAATAAAATTCGGCTAGAATGGAAAAGAGGAAGAAAAAGAAAGTAAAATGGAAGAGAGGGAATTCGGCAAAGGAAGGTGGAGAGGATTTCGGCACAAGAGTTTAAGAAAGAAAAAGATGAAAGGGAAGAGATGGTACTTTCGGCTTTGAGCAAAAGAAAATGGAAAAGACAAGGAGAGAGGTGGGAGTGTAGTAGGTTCGGCCTTAGCAAGGTAAAAGAGAAGAAGATGCACAAATGGTTTCGGCTTAAGGTCAAGAAAGAAAATAGTGCACAAGTGATCTCCTATTTCGGTTTCCAAAAGAAAAACACACAAGCTTTCTAGACAACAAAATAGCACAAAAAGAATGCCCAAACCTCACTATGCATATTCGGCCAAGAGGAAAAGATGAGAGAAACACTATTGCTTTTGGGTGAGCAAAAAGACCAAAAAATGAAATTTCTCCCAAGCTACCAACTTTTCCAAAAACCCACCACAAAATCGGCTCCTCCCTTAGTCCACAAAACCGTCCATGTTCATGGACAAAATGCCATTAAAAAGTTTCCAAACCTCATCCCTTAATCCATGCCTTATGTCCCCTTATCATACCAAAAGCTTAGGATTTCATTACTTAAATAAACACTTGCCTTTTTCCTTAGTCTACTATCCATAAGTGAAAAAGTCCATCCTTACCATAAATAAAATTTGACCAACACATGCCATACAAAAGCAAAAATAAAAATCACCTTATTGCCATCCATGGGACTCGAACCTAAGCCCCCTCACACTACTTGTGGCGTCACCTTCAAGGCTCTAAGTGGTGCCTCCTTGCCACTTTACCAAGCCAATTCTTGTGCTAAAATTCCCCACGAATTACTCTTAACCCCTAGCTCCTTCAACTCCCTTTAACTAAAGCTTAAAAATAAAAATTTTCCTACAGCTCGAGCCTACCCTTGGCTTATTCCTAAGCCCTAGAACATCTCACTTAACAACACGACAATCCGAACTCATGCAAAACAATACAATCACAAATAACCCCTAATTCAGGATATTACATATCGCAAATCAGACTGGAAGATCACAGCTCGACCTTGCGAGAGAACACATGTTCAACTTAACAAGGATGATATGAATATGAATATAACTAATTTGTGATTTTGAATTCTGAATTATAGGTCTGAGGCTAGCACAAGAAAGGGTCGTTTGTAAACATGCATGATTGTGAGAGATATGCATGAGTTAGCGGACAGTAAATGCCTGTGTACTGAGTGTGCTATATTTAAATTTGAAAAGTGTTTCCACAAGTGAACTATAGATGGCATTATTGATGTTTTGTGTCTATACGACAGAGTCTCACAAATAAGTCTATTTTTCTTATAGGTATCGATGCTTGTTGATTAGCAATATTTCTGTAAACTATTTGCATCCATTTTTGGAACTCACAAGTTCAAATGAATTTGCTCTGTTACTTTTCATTCCTAGGTATTTGATAATAGAAGAAGAATCGGTTGAAGGGGACTACGCCAAAGTTATGCTTGCGAGTGAGCCACTTGTTTATTTTTGTATCATGCATGGCTATTTTGGTGGGTTGCGTAGAGATTTGTTTTGTACTCAACTTACGTACGCCAAATTTCCTTGATTTATTGTTCTTGAACTTAAAATTTATATGTATACGCCAAAATTGGGTAATGTTGGAATATAGATGTAACATCCCAAATTTAGCTCCATAAAATTTAGAAATATATCAAAAATAGGGAATTGACCCAATGGCTAGTTAATTAATGTGAAAGCATGAAAGTTAGTTGGAGGTCCCAAGTTCAAGTCTCAACTCTTACAAAATAAATTGATTTTTGCAAATTCCCTTGTTTTTTTTTTATGTGTTGCCATCCAAGCCTAGTAAACCTAGGTATAAATATAATTTTTTTATCAAAATAATCAGCCTTTGAATCCTTTTTTCTTCCACCTTAGCCGTCCCTAATCCCCTCCCCCTCTCTTCATCTTTATTTTTTTCTTTTCCCTTTTTTCTCTATTGTTGTTGTTGCCTACACCTCCCATTTTACCATATTCTTCTTCTTCTTCTTCTTCTTTTTTTGCATCAAGATTGTGCACCATCTCCTTTACTGTATTGCTACAAATTTTCCTCAATTAAATCAGCTGCAAATCTGAAATTTTGAACTCCAAGATCGACCCCAAACATCTCCTAGGAGGTGCCATTGCTGTTTCTCTTAACTAGCTTGTGTAAGGTCTCTTTTCTCTTCAATTTCTTAATTAATATTGCCCATTAAAAACCTAAATTTCCAGATTTGGAATTTAGGGGATTATAAATATTTTTAAAGGTATTTTTCCATATTTTAATGAGGTCTCAAACCATTTTAAAATTCAGTCCCAATTTCGGCCACCATGGGTGGTGGTGCATGCGTATATGTGTAGAATGGGGGGCTGTTTTGTTTCTTGAATCTTGCCCAATTAATTTCAGCCTTAATTTTAGTTCTTGAACCCTCCTAATCAGCTATTAAACCCATGTCAGTTAAGCGTAAAATTAATTGTTGTTTCAACATAGTTGTAGGGTAAATATTATGGATTGATTAAATGAAAGGATTTAATAATTATTAGCTACTGATTTTCTAGTATATTATGGAATTAGGTGCTGACCGAAACACCCCGAATCAACCGTAAAGCCGAAGAACGATCGTACATACGATTCGTATTAATACAAGGTAAGGAATCGAACTAGTTGAATTCATAAAATAGTTATTAATTTGACAATTGGTTTGAACCCATAAGTGAGTAATTGGGATTTGTTTAAGTGGTAAACTGATTGAATTTATACTGAATTTTGATTTAGGCTCATATAAAGGTTTATTAAGGAAAATTGGAAGATTCACTACGGTGCTGCGAGAAAGCGAAAAATAAGGTGTGGGTCTTCAACTTGTAAAATTTGTTTGATAATAATAAATGTCATGTTATCTTTGATAAATTAGCTTTCTGATTGGTTTGGCATAGTATCCAAAATATTAGTTTTGCAAGTGGCCAAACCAGGTACATTTCAAGCCTTAAAATATTGATGTGTTGGCAAAATTGCTAGTTTGACTGTATGAATGTGTAATTGAGATTGTTATACATAATTATGTTATGTGATATGAGAATGTTTGATTGAATGGTATGAAATGTTAAGATATTAGATTTATGCATGATTTAAATGCATGAAATATTTACTATGATATATATACGTAAGGTTGCTATTGATGCACAATGAGATTCGTAAAGTATGTGAATTGAACGATATTGATGGATACCATCTTAATGGTAATTTGAAAATTGGAACACTGCTTCCTTTTTCTGAAAGTATGTGATTATTGAGGACATGTTGAACATGTCGAATAAATGTGAAAGGTATTGAAATATGATTATGTATGAATTTGTATGACATATTGAATGTGCATTGGGATGGGATTTTGTGGTTGACAGAGGAGTTTCGTGGAGTACCAACGGCATATTAAGTCTGCATGTAACATCCCGAAGTTGGGCCTAGTAGGATTGGGCCCAATGGGCCTTAGGAGTAGTAGCGTTTAAAATTTTTGGGAGAACAGGAGATCGGCTTTAGTACAAGTTGAACTTATTAGATAAGTGATTTTGGAAGGTTAGAGGGCTTTTATGAAGTCCCAGGATCAAACTTTGGCTTTGGGTAAATTTTGGTTTTAAGTGCAAAAAACCCTACAAGTTGGCAGGTAGGCCTTAAGAATAAAATGTGGAGGAAAATGACACAAGTGGAGTGTGTGGTGTAGTGGCAAAGTGACACCACATAAGAGACAAGGGGGTGACCCCACAAGGAAGGAAGGAGGTCCAAGGTTCAAGTCTTGGCTTTTGCATTTTAGTTTCTTTTACTTGGATCTTAGAATTTGGGCCATAGTTTATATTTAGTTGCGCATGGTTTAAGGCACAAGAGGAGCTTGTGGCCAAGTGGTTAGCGGCGTGGATTATGTTGCAAGGGAGCCTCGGTTCGAATCTCATGAGAAGCAAGGGAGTATTTATTTTGCGGATTGGACGGCAAGAGTTTCAGTTGAATTTAAACTCTAGTGACGAAAGAATCCCACATCGGAAAGATACAAAGAAGGAAGGTGAAGAGCTAGCTATATAAAGAAGCATTCCAGGAGGAGAGTTATCATACCTGGTTGGCGTTAGGCAAAGGAGTGCTCGGAGCGCGGTTTAGGAGCTTCAGATTCCTATCAGGTGCGTAACTCTCTCTACTCTAGTTGTAGAGCGGCAAATGCCGAAGTGCCGGTCACGGCAATAGTAGCCACACGAGCGTGCGAGCGTACGTGTGGGGGCTTCGATGCGATAGTTGAGGCCATCAGTAGTATTCTTGTGGGTTGGGGCTGCTTGGGCCGCGATGGGCGAAGTGGGCCCACTGGGCCCGTGGGCCCAATTGAGCAAAATGTATGATGGTATAGTATATAGTGAACTAGACTAGGTGGAACTTATATACGTGGCTAGATTTATGTTAGGTGGGCCACACGAGCGTGTGGGCCCGAATTGGCCGGAATCTGGTTTTAGGCGCAATAGTCCGGTAAAGACAGAATTGGTAGTCGAGTCTCTCGGGGCGACATTGGGCCTTCAGAAAGGCCATTCCAGGTACGAAATTACTGAAATACCCTTAGTGGGTAAATTACCAAAATACCCCTAGAAGGTAAATTACAAAAATACCCCTAGAAGGTAAATTGGCTTGATTATGTCGTATTTGTTATTCTGATTATGATGGTAATTCATTTCATACGTTATCTGTGATATATGATTTGCATACATGTCATACTGCATACGAATTATTATGTCATATTGTATGGGTATGATGAGAGGAGGGGGAAAATATGATTCTAGACTGTCACTAGTGGTTTTGACCACACAGTGGGTTGGACCCGCTTTCTATATTATTTTTGTGACTAAGTCTCAGTGGTTTTGACCCTTAATAACCGTTTTCCAAAATGTTAACAAAAGGATATCAAGAGAATAAATATTTAAACTCGAAATTTTTAACAAACGCGTAATTTTTAAACAACCCTTTTATGTGACATGCCAGATCCGGTCGTCATGTTTAGGCCGGGTTTGGGGTGTTACAATTATGGTATCAGAGCCTAGGTTCAAAAACTTGGCTGTGGGTCTGGGTTCAAAAATGTTTTCAAAGGATGGTTTAGAAA
Source organism: Gossypium australe (assembly GCA_005393395.2). NCBI lineage: Eukaryota > Viridiplantae > Streptophyta > Magnoliopsida > Malvales > Malvaceae > Gossypium > Gossypium australe. The sequence goes on from CM016617.1 coordinate 99,532,146, forward strand.
AATATATATCTTTTTTCTGGAAGTATGGCACCCGAGTCTCCGACACCGAATCCGTAAGTTTCCTTTTTACTATATTTTAGTGTATGCTGAATGATTGTATTTATTCTGCGATGTGTGGATGTGATGCTTGAATATAGGAATTGCATGTATGTGTGAAAAATATTTGTTTTCTTCGGTGTTATGTGAAGGGGTTCCAAGATTTAGTTACAAAGTATATTAGTTTTATTAAGATTAGAGTGCGCAGCAAGAGCATAGTGTGGTGGGTTAGGAGGTGTAACTGTTAGTTAGTTGGAAATTTCGAGGACGAAATTTCTTTAAGGAGGGTAGATTTGTAACATCCCGAAGTTGGGCCTAGTAGGATTGGGCCTAATGGGCCTTAGGAGTAGTAGCGTTTAAAATTTTTGGGAGAACAGGAGATCGGCTTTAGTACAAGTTGAACTTATTAGATAAGTGATTTTGGAAGGTTAGAGGGCTTTTATGAAGTCCCGGGATCAAACTTTGGCTTTGGGTAAATTTTGGTTTTAAGTGCAAAAAACCCTAGAAGTTGGCAGGTAGGCCTTAAGAATAAAATGTGGAGGAAAATGACACAAGTGGAGTGTGTGGTGTAGTGGCAAAGTGACGCCACATAAGAGACAAGGGGGTGACGCCACAAGGAAAGAAGGAGGTCCAAGGTTCAAGTCTTGGCTTTTGCATTTTAGTTTTTTTTACTTGGATCTTAGAATTTGGGCCATAGTTTATATTTAGTTGCGCATGGTTTAAGGCACAAGAGGAGCTTGTGGCCAACTGGTTAGCGTCATGGATTATGTTGCAAGGGAGCCTGGGTTCGAATCTCATGAGAAGCAAGGGAGTATTTATTTTGCGGATTGGACGGTAAGAGTTTCAGTTGAATTTAAACTCTACTGACGAAGGAATCCCACATCGGAAAGATACAAAGAAGGAAGGTGAAGAGCTAGCTATATAAAGAAGCATTCCAGGAGGAGAGTTATCATACTTGGTTGGCGTTGGGCAATGGAGTGCTCGGAGCGCAGTTTAGCAGCTTCAGATTCCTATCAGGTGTGTAACTCTCTCTACTCTAATTGTAGAGCGGCAAATGCCGAAGTGCCGGTCACGGCAATAGTAGCCACACGAGCGTGCGTGCGTACGTGTGGGGGCTTCGATGCGATAGTTGAGGCCATCAGTAGTATTCTTGTGGGTTGGGGCTGCTTGGGCCGCGATGGGCGAAGTGGGCCCACTGGGCCCGTGGGCCCAATTGAGCAAAATGTATGATGGTATAGTATATAGTGAACTAGACTAGGTGGAACTTATATACGTGGCTAGATTTATGTTAGGTGGGCCACACGAGCGTGTGGGCCCGAATTGGCCGGAATCTGGTTTTAGGCGCAATAGTCCGGTAAAGACAGAATTGGTAGTCGAGTCTCTCGGGGCGACATTGGGCCTTCAGAAAGGCCATTCCAGGTACGAAATTACTGAAATACCCTTAGTGGGTAAATTACCAAAATACCCCTAGAAGGTAAATTACAAAAATACCCCTAGAAGGTAAATTGGCTTGATTATGTCGTATTTGTTATTCTGATTATGATGGTAATTCATTTCATACGTTATCTGTGATATATGATTTGCATACATGTCATACTGCATACGAATTATTATGTCATATTGTATGGGTATGATGAGAGGAGGGGGAAAATATGATTCTAGACTGTCACTAGTGGTTTTGACCACACAGTGGGTTGGACCCGCTTTCTATATTATTTTTGTGACTAAGTCTCAGTGGTTTTGACCCTTAATAACCGTTTTCCAAAATGTTAACAAAAGGATATCAAGAGAATAAATATTTAAACTCGAAATTTTTAACAAACGCGTAATTTTTAAACAACCCTTTTATGTGACATGCCAGATCCGGTCGTCATGTTTAGGCCGGGTTTGGGGTGTTACAATTATGGTATCAGAGCCTAGGTTCAAAAACTTGGCTGTGGGTCTGGGTTCAAAAATGTTTTCAAAGGATGGTTTAGAAAAATATATATCTTTTTTCTGGAAGTATGGCACCCGAGTCTCCGACACCGAATCCGTAAGTTTCCTTTTTACTATATTTTAGTGTATGCTGAATGATTGTATTTATTCTGCGATGTGTGGATGTGATGCTTGAATATAGGAATTGCATGTATGTGTGAAAAATATTTGTTTTCTTCGGTGTTATGTGAAGGGGTTCCAAGATTTAGTTACAAAGTATATTAGTTTTATTAAGATTAGAGTGCGCAGCAAGAGCATAGTGTGGTGGGTTAGGAGGTGTGACTGTTAGTTAGTTGGAAATTTCGAGGACGAAATTTCTTTAAGGAGGGTAGATTTGTAACATCCCGAAGTTGGGCCTAGTAGGATTGGGCCTAATGGGCCTTAGGAGTAGTAGCGTTTAAAATTTTTGGGAGAACAGGAGATCGGCTTTAGTACAAGTTGAACTTATTAGATAAGTGATTTTGGAAGGTTAGAGGGCTTTTATGAAGTCCCGGGATCAAACTTTGGCTTTGGGTAAATTTTGGTTTTAAGTGCAAAAAACCCTAGAAGTTGGCAGGTAGGCCTTAAGAATAAAATGTGGAGGAAAATGACACAAGTGGAGTGTGTGGTGTAGTGGCAAAGTGACGCCACATAAGAGACAAGGGGGTGACGCCACAAGGAAAGAAGGAGGTCCAAGGTTCAAGTCTTGGCTTTTGCATTTTAGTTTTTTTTACTTGGATCTTAGAATTTGGGCCATAGTTTATATTTAGTTGCGCATGGTTTAAGGCACAAGAGGAGCTTGTGGCCAACTGGTTAGCGTCATGGATTATGTTGCAAGGGAGCCTGGGTTCGAATCTCATGAGAAGCAAGGGAGTATTTATTTTGCGGATTGGACGGTAAGAGTTTCAGTTGAATTTAAACTCTACTGACGAAGGAATCCCACATCGGAAAGATACAAAGAAGGAAGGTGAAGAGCTAGCTATATAAAGAAGCATTCCAGGAGGAGAGTTATCATACCTGGTTGGTGTTGGGCAATGGAGTGCTCGGAGCGCAGTTTAGCAGCTTCAGATTCCTATCAGGTGTGTAACTCTCTCTACTCTAATTGTAGAGCGGCAAATGCCGAAGTGCCGGTCACGGCAATAGTAGCCACACGAGCGTGCGTGCGTACGTGTGGGGGCTTCGATGCGATAGTTGAGGCCATCAGTTGTATTCTTGTGGGTTGGGGCTGCTTCGGCCGCGATGGGCGAAGTGGGCCCACTGGGCCCGTGGGCCCAATTGAGCAAAATGTATGATGGTATAGTATATAGTGAATTAGACTAGGTGGAACTTATATACGTGGCTAGATTTATGTTAGGTGGGCCACACGAGCGTGTGGGCCCGAATGGGCCGGAATCTGGTTTTAGGCGCAATAGTCCGGTAAAGACAGAATTTGTAGTCGAGTCGCTCGGGGCGACATTGGGCCTTCAGAAAGGCCATTCCAGGTACGAAATTACTGAAATACCCTTAGTGGGTAAATTACCAAAATACCCCTAGAAGGTAAATTACCAAAATACCCCTAGAAGGTAAATTAGCTTGATTATGTCGTATTTGTTATTCTGATTATGATGGTAATTCATTTCTTACGTTATCTGTGATATATGATTTGCATACATGTCATACTGCATACGAATTATTATGTCATATTGTATCGGTATGATGAGAGGAGGGGGAAGATATGATTCTAGACTGTCACCAGTGGTTTTGACCACACAGTGGGTTGGACCCGCTTTCTATATTATTTTTGTGACTAAGTCTCAGTGGTTTTGACCACCAGTGGTTTTGACCACACCGATATTATTTGTGACTACGGTCACCAGTGGTTTTGACCACATATTGCTATCTTTGTGACTCGTCCCAGTGGTTTGGTACCACAGTGGGTTGGCCCCACATATCGACGGGATTGTCATCAGTGGTTTTGACCATATTGTGGGTTGGCCCCACACATATTATTGTGACTACGGTCACCAGTGGTTTTGACCGCACCGATATTATTTGTGACTACGGTCACCAGTGGTTTTGACCACACGGGGTAGATTTGGGAGTTTCGGATGGATGGGTTGCATGACATGCATATTTGCACATGGATCTGTGTATGAGCTTAACATACTTTGGATGGGGATTTACACATTGAGTCTCGATGACTCACCCCTTAGTTAATTTTGCAGGTAATCGTTAGATCGTGGATTTGGGAGATGAGGCGGACTCGTGAAGGCCATACATTATTTTCTCGTAAACTTGTTCTCTTATTTCAACTTATTTTTAATTCAGGATTTTAAGTTGTAATAAGGCCGCTTTAACTGTATTTTTGGTATTTTATCTGGTTTAGCTTTTAATATGATTGCTGCCTATTGTTATCAAATGTTCAATACGGGAATGTCCTAAACCCTTAATAACCGTTTTCCAAAATGTTAACAAAAGGATACCAAGCGAATAAATATTTAAAGTCAAAAATTTTAACAAACGCGCAGTTTTTAAACAACCCTTTTATGTGACATGCCAGATCCGGTCGTCATGTTTAGGCCGGGTTTGGGGTGTTACAATTATGGTATCAGAGCCTAGGTTCAAAAACTTGGCTGTGGGTTTGGGTTCAAAAATGTTTTCAAAGGATGGTTTAGAAAAATATATATCTCTTTTCTAGAAATATGGCACCCGAGTCTCCGGCACCAAATCCGTAAGTTTCCTTTTTACTATATTTTAGTGTATGCTGAATGATTGTATTTATTCTGCGATGTGTGGATGTGATGCTTGAATATAGGAATTGTATGTATGTGTGAAAAATATTTGTTTTCTTCAGAGTTATGTGAAGGGGTTCCAAGATTTAGTTAGAAAGTATATTAGTTTTATTAAGATCAGAGTGCGCAGCAAGAGCATAGTGTGGTGGGTTAGGAGGTGTGACTGTTAGTTAGTTGGAAATTTCGAGGACGAAATTTCTTTAAGGAGGGTAGATTTGTAACATCCCGAAGTTGGGCCTAGTAGGATTGCGCCCAATGGGCCTTAGGAGTAGTAGCGTTTAAAATTTTTGGGAGAACAGGAGATCGGCTTTAGTACAAGTTGAACTTATTAGATAAGTGATTTTGGAAGGTTAGAGGGCTTTTATGAAGTCCCGGGATCAAACTTTGGCTTTGGGTAAATTTTGATTTTAAGTGCAAAAAACCCTAGAAGTTGGCAGGTAGGGCTTAAGAATAAAATGTGGAGGAAAATGACACAAGTGGAGTGTGTGGTGTAGTGGCAAAGTGACGCCACATAAGAAACAAGGGGGTGACGCCACAAAGAAGGAAGGAGGTCCAAGGTTCAAGTCTTGGCTTTTGCATTTTAGTTTCTTTTACTTGGATCTTAGAATTTGGGCCATAGTTTATATTTAGTTGCGCATGGTTTAAGGCACAAGAGGAGCTTGTGGCCAAGTGGTTAGCGGCGTGGATTATGTTGCAAGGGAGCCTGGGTTCGAATCTCATGAGAAGCAAGGGAGTATTTATTTTGCAGATTGGACGGCAAGAGTTTCAGTTGAATTTAAACTCTACTGATGAAGGAATCCCACATCGGAAAGATATAAAGAAGGAAGGTGAAGAGCTAGCTATATAAAGAAGCATTCCAGGAGGAGAGTTATCATACCTGGTTGGCGTTGGGCAAAGGAGTGCTCGGAGCGCGGTTTAGCAGCTTCAGATTCCTATCAGGTGTGTAACTCTCTCTACTCTAGTTGTAGAGCGGCAAATGCCGAAGTGTCGGTCACGGCAATAGTAGCCAACCGAGCGTGCGAGCGTACGCGTGGGGGCTTCGATGCGATAGTTGAGGCCATCAGTAGTATTCTTGTGGGTTGGGACTATTTGGGCCGCGATGGGCGAAGTGGGCCCACTGGGCCCGTGGGCCCAATTGAGCAAAATGTATGATGGTATAGTATATAGTGAAGTAAACTAGGTAGAACTTATATACGTGGCTAGATTTATGTTAGGTGGGCCACACAAGCGTGTGGGCTCGAATGGGCCGGAATCTGGTTTTAGGCGCAATAGTCCGGTAAAGATAGAATTGGTAGTCGAGTCTCTCGGGGCGACATTGGGCCTTCAGAAAGGCCATTCCAGGTACGAAATTACTGAAATACCCTTAGTGGGTAAATTACCAAAATACCCCTAGAAGGTAAATTACCAAAATACCCCTATAAGGTAAATTTGCTTGATTATGTCGTATTTGTTATTCTGATTATGATGGTAATTCGTTTCATACGTTATCTATGATATATGATTTGCATACATGTCATACTACATACGAATTATTATGTCATATTGTATCGGTATGATGAGAGGAGGGGGAAGATATGATTCTAGACTGTCACCAGTGGTTTTGACCACACAGTGGGTTGGACCCGCTTTCTATATTATTTTTGTGACTAAGTCTCAGTGGTTTTGACCACCAGTGGTTTTGACCACACCGATATTATTTGTGACTACGGTCACCAGTAGTTTTGACCACATATTGCTATCTTTGTGACTCGTCCCAGTGGGTTGGCCCCACATATCGATGGGATTGTCATCAGTGGTTTTGACCACATTGTGGGTTGGCCCCACACATATTATTGTGACTACGGTCACCAGTGGTTTTGACCACACCGATATTATTTGTGACTACGGTCACCAGTGGTTTTGACCACACGGGGTAGATTTGGGAGTTTTGGATGGATAGGATGGATGGGTTGCATGACATGCATATTTGCACATGGATCTGTGTATGAGCTTAACATACTTTGCATGGGGATTTACACACTGAGTCTCGATGACTCACCCCTTAGTTAATTTTGCAGGTAATCGTTAGATCGTGGATTTGGGAGCTGAGGCGGACTCGTGAAGGCCATACATTATTTTCTCGTAAACTTGTTCTCTTATTTCAATTTATTTTTAATTCGGGATTTTAAGTTGTAATAAGTCCGCTTTAACTGTATTTTTGGTATTTTATCTGGTTTAGCTTTTAATATGATTGCTGCATATTGTTATCAAATGTTCAATACAGGAATGTCCTAAACCCTTAATAACCGTTTTCCAAAATGTTAACAAAAGGATATCAAGCGAATAAATATTTAAACTCGAAATTTTTAACAAACGCGCAGTTTTTAAACAACCCTTTTATGTGACATGCCAGATCCGGTCGTCATGTTTAGGCCGGGTTTGGGGTGCTACACTGCATATATTTTTATTCAATACACTGCATTTGGAGTACATAGGGAATTGGCAGTTATATCGCAATATTTATTTGGTAGTTTCACCACAATATTAATTATTGGTGGTTTTAACACATCGAGCTTTGTTCACATCTGTTGGAGTTTGGCAGACAGGTTCTGGGGAACTTGTGGTGTGTAGTGGATGGTATGGGTAGGATCTCACATGTGCATTTTTCACGATCATGTGTATTTTAAATTATTGTTGATAATGTTTGATTGTGCTACTGGTACCTCTATGAAATTGCCTGCATGAATGCTTAATACTTGTTTAGCCTCACACTGAACTTGTTAAGCTCACCCCATTACCTCAACTTTGTTGGTAATGATCGAAATTAGGATCGGAATTGACATGAGGACATACGACGGACTTCGGACTTTACATTGTCATATTATTTTAATTTAATTATATTCTTAGGTTATTTTTTTATTATTATTCAGTTTTGGATTGTAAAGTTTCTTTAAACTGTGGTTTGGGACTGTTCGAGATTTTAGGGTTTTTCGCGCATGCATGACACACATATTTGGTATAGATACATTGTTTTTATAAACATGTTGAAATGGACTATGCATGATATATGGCTAAATTAATAATTTGACTAGTAATGGTACATTTCCGCTACTAAGAAAACAAAATGATTTTTCAAAGGAAACTTCGTTAGTAAGGTTTTGTAAAAACTCACCTAATTCGCTAATTTGACTTAAGCATGGTTGGACTAAGTAAATGGATGTTTTCCAAAGCTAACAATAGAAACCATAGTTTTATAAAAGGGAGTACTTGAAGGTTTTAACTATCGTTAAGGTAGGTTTGACACTAAGGTGTCCAATATGGCTGATAAACTGTAATAGTAACATATTTTAATCCCACATTTAGTATGCTTTTGGATGATTTAAGCCTCGGTTTATATAAAAAGGTGCTCTTAATCCTTTCTTTTCATGTCTTATACCCAGGAAAGCACCCGAGGATGAAAAAAACATAAAACGGGCCCAAAATGGAGTAAATTGGGCCAAGGTGGAAATCGACACGGCCTAGACTTAAGCTCACACGGCCGCGCCTTGTTGATCATCTAGAACACGGCCTGACCCCCGATTCACACGACCGTGCCTCATTAAAGAAATCCGAACACGGCTTGAAGACTTGACACGCGGGCGTGTGACATGGCCGTGTCCCTGTCGTGGCAATGAACAATTTCATTCGGATTTGGATACTTTGGGGCAAAGAAACACAGTCCAAGAGCCTATATATACCCCTTAAGTTTATCCTTGAAGGGGGCGGTTAGCTAGGCCAAGGAGCCAAGCCGAGAAGGTCAGATTCGTGGGAATCACTCGAAGATAGCCAGTTGATAATGTTAGATTTGTGGGAATCACTCGAAGATAGCCAGTTGATCCATCCCAAGAAGCCGGAATTCTACTCAAGACGGCGGATTTCTCCTTCAATTCCTTCAGAGAGTTTTAGGGATTTCTTATGTTTTGTTTTATCTTTTCTCTTGAGATGTTTTCTTTATTTGTTATGAACTAAATCCTTCAGATACCTGAAGGGGATGAAACCTAGATGAATCTTGTTATTAATTTCTGAATTATATGATAAATACTCAGTTTGTTCTTAATTATGCAAGCTTAATCCAAATTTGATGTGCTTAGGTGGAGGAGGAATAGACCCTACTTAAGAGTAGATCTAGCATAATTAAGTGGAGTTGATCACACGCCTAGAGATAGGGTGACGAGATTTTGCTGAATTAGGGTGAAACCTAATATGGGAGTCCATAGATCGATTTACTGCTATTCTAGGGGGTTATTATTCAAGAAAGAGATTTTCGTTAATTAACCTAGGGTTAGACCTTATTCGCCTCAAGAGAGGGTTTAATATACGTTAGGGAGTCTTACGGATCAAATTAAGTAAATAAATCGTATGGTTCAGGATTAAATAACAAGTGAAGTCTAGGTGGATTCTTTCTGAGGGTATCATCTTAATCAACTGAGTTTTTCCTAAAGTTATTTTCCCAATTCATCTTTTATATCTTTGTGTCTTTGGCTTAGTAAATAGTTTAGATTATATTAAAGCAACTTCACTTATTTTAGGCTAAATAATGAAAAGAAGGTTAGTATTAGTACTTTTAGTTCCTTTGGGTTCGATAATCCGGTCTTGCCTAAGCTATACTACTGTTCGATAGGTACACTTGCCTTCAATCGTTGTCAGAGTTAGTTTCCAGGTTTGATCATTCTCTTTATAAATTTTAAAACTCGACAGACACACGATCAAGTTTTTGGCGCCGTTGCCGGGGAACTAAAATATTAAGAAAACTTTATTTTTATTACTTTAGCCATTATTTTTAATTTTTGCAATTTACTTTTATTTTTTAGAATAATCTAGATTTTGCTAAATTTTCTTTTTTTTTTTCACAGGTACCTCTAGTTTATGACTAGAAGGAACCCGACAGGTCCTCTAATATACCACAGTGATATTGAAGCTACTGCTCGTAGGAATCGCAGAGAAATCAGGCGAGCCCTAAATTACATAGAAGAAAATCAAGAAGACAGATCCAATCCTACTGAAGGGATGGACTAGACTAATCCACAACCACATGATGTGGGAGAAAATAATGCTCCACGTACAATGTTTGACTATGCTAAACCGCATTTAAGAGGAGCAGAATTGAATATTGTTAGGCCTGCTATAGTTGCTAATAATTTTGAATTAAAGCCTAACATAATACAAATGATTCAACAATTTGTTCAATTTGATGGTTTGCAGGACGAAGACCCAAACACTCATATAGCTAATTTCTTAGAGTTCTGTGATACCTTCAAAATAAATGGCATTTCTGATGATTCCATACGTCTTCGATTATTTCCCTTTTCATTAAGGATAAAGCCAAACAGTGGTTGAACTCGTTACCACGAGAGTCAATCACCACATGGGAGCAAATGACTAAAAAGTTTTTATTGAAATATTTCCCATCGGCCAAAACGGCAAAATTACGGAATGATATCTCTTCTTTTGTGCAGATGGATTTAGAGACATTATACGACGCATGGGAGAGATATAAGGATCTCTTGAGAAGGTGTCCACACCATGGTCTACCCTTGTGGCTACAAGTCCAAACATTCTATAAAGGTATAAACCCCTCAACGAGACAACTAATCGATTCAGCTGCCGGTGGAACCCTGAATAATAGAACTCCTGAAGCAGCCTACGAGTTCATTGAAGAGATGTCACTGAATAATTATCAGTGGCAAGTTACAAGGACGAAACCGACAAAATCAGCCGGAGTTTACAACATCGATGCAGTAACCATGCTATCAACGCAGGTAGAGATGATGAATAAAAAGCTTGATAGTTTGTGTTCTTTGCAGGCACACCCAGTAATGCAGTATGACGCAAGTGGAAGTGTGGCAAATCCTGAGTACCCACCCTACCAACCAGGCGCAGAGAGCGAACAGATGAACTATATAGGTAATAATTTCAGATCCAATAATAATCCTGATTGTAATACTTACAATCCAGGTTGGAGGAACCACCCAAATTTTTCATGGGGAGGTCAAGGAAATCAAGGAAATTAAAGGCAACAACCTCCTCAAAATTTTCAAAATCAGCCATATCCGCAAGAGAAAAAGCCAAACCTCGAAGAGATACTGACGAAGTTCATGGCAAGCACAGAAAATCGTCTCCAAGATACAGAGAAAACACTCAAAAATCAATAAACATTGGTTGACGAGACCAAGAACCGAATCGTGGAACTTACTAAGTCAGTAGGGGAAGTCACTAAGGCAGTCAGACAACTTGCAAAGTTAATGTCCGAACGACCGCAAGGACGTCTACCAAGTAACACGGAGATTAATCCAAAGGAGCAAATTCAAGCCATCACAACTCATGATAGTAAAGTGGTAGACAAACCAAATGAGGTGGACGAAGGTAAAATAAAGGTAACACAAGAAAAGCCAAAACCGGCAATCAAGGAATACCAACCTCGCATACCTTACCCTGAAGCCATAAAAAGTGATGATACAGAGGAACAGTTCGATAAGTTTCTTAAACTTTTAAAGAAATTTCATATTAACTTACCTCTTCTTGAAGCTCTTTTTCAAATGCTAGACTCAAGAAAATTTTTAAAACACCTCTTGACGAACAAACGCAAATTAGACGAAGAACTACATGTGGAATTAAACGTAGTATGCTCAGTAATGTTACAGAATAGACTACCGTAGAAGCAAAAAGATCCAGGGAGTTTTACTATTCCTTGTTTAATAGGTAGACTAAATGTCATGCCTTATACATTGTTTAAATGACTAGGCCTAGGGAAGCCCAAACAAACTAGGATGAGTATTCAATTAGTTGATAAAACTGTTAGAATTCCTAGAGGCATTATTGAAGATGTTCTTGTCAAAATCGATAAATTCGTTTTCCCAGTAGATTTTATTGTTTTAAACATGGATGAGGATAATTCAATCCCCTTAATTTTAGGAAGACCATTCCTAGCAACTGCCAAGACTAAAATTGATGTTGCCATAGGAGAACTCATACTTTGTGTAGGTAATGAATCAATCAGTCTTCAAGCTCTTGACTCAGCCAGGACAACAATCGATGAAGGTAAGAAAATCAATACAAATGATAATCAATTTATTCAACCTTCACCGCAAGAAACACCACAAGGACACAAACCTGAGCCAAATCATAGACCCTAATTCGACAAAGAGGAATTACAAAAGGAACAAAGCCTTAAGGTCGACAAATCAGAAGAGCAGAAGACACACGTCAAAGAAGAACTGAAACCACACGAAGTAAAACCAGAGGAACCACCAGAAGAGCTCGTAGGAACATCCAACCACTTCAAAATAGGAGACCAGGTATTGTTAGACAAATCAGATTCGCACATTATCACAACAGACCTGAAGGCAAAGGAAAAAATCCTTCTTAAGGTACACAATATCTTCCCACATGGAACAGTCGAGGTAAGCAACCCAATATTCGACACTTTTTAAGGTAAACGCTTCTCGACTTAAACTTTGTCAAGAAAATAGAACTGTAAGCATGAGGGAAGATATTCAAACCTTTAAACCTCCCTGATTCAAGTACAAGGAAAGTCTAGCTTAAGACTATAAACAAGTGCTTTTCGAGAGGCAACCCTTGCACTAACCCTACTTTTTTTTTGCATTTTTTTCATTATTTTTCTTTTTCTTTTCTTTTAAACTAACCAGAAGTACAGATTTCCAGGTCACACGGCCTTACACACAGCAGTGGCCGTGGCCGTGTGGACCACAAGAAACCCCGTACTGACATAACAGAGGCTGTGTGTGAATCAGTCCCAACCACTTTTCGATGTCACGGATCCAACCACTACCCCACGGGCACCGAAAAAGTGGCATGACTGTGCCCCACAACCGTGTGAAGCTACTGACTTGCCAACCACAGGCAAGACACGCCCGTGCCTCCTAACCGTGCCAACATACTGATTATTCAGACACGAGCGTGGTCGGCCGAAAAATGGGCATGGTGAATCAACACGCACAGACACACGGCCGTGCGAGGCGGCCGTGTGATTCAACACGCCCTTGGACCACGGGCGTGGGAACGTGCCAGATTTGAGCTCTTATTTAAACCCTACAACCCTTCCCCTTCTCCCCATCTTCTGTCTCCCTTCTTTTTCTTTAAAAAATTCTCTTCTTTCCTTAGAAAAGGTGTCCAGACTCTTGAGCTACACTAGAATCATGCCAAAGAAGCGTAAGAAGGCAGGCGTAGTCTCCATAGAGGAGACCCTACACATAAGTTCATGTAGGCTGCTTCATCCAAACACCAAGCCAAGGGTCTTTGAGACCATTTAGTTTCTATTTTTCTTTTCTCTTTTGAATCAATTCCCTTATCTTTACTTCTCTTCTATTCTATTTAGTTTAATTTTTTTTTAGTTTTTTAGTGTCAGGTTCGCCAGGCTGCTTGGGAATCATGCCACTTCCGCCACCGCCAGCACCTCCGCAGCCCTAGAGGTCACACCCACCTCGCAAACCATCCTACAATAAGGACTCTTCAGTCCATTCTTCTTTTCTTTTATTTTTATTTTCCTTCTTAGTCTCCTTTACTTTAGCTTGCTTTTCTTTAATTACATATTTGTTTTATTTTAATTATGTCTTAATAAAGCCTGGCTAATCCTTCACAAGCTCCCCAATTTCTTCATCTAGCACAGGATCGTCATCCAGACCGACCCCTCCAAACATACACACCACGACCTCTACCATCCTCCGGGGACAACATCCAAAATTCAGGGAGTATTCTTTCCCCTTCTCTTTTGATTTATCCCTTAAATTTTATATCTATCTTTGTACATTGAGGGCAATGTACATCTTAAGTGTGGGGGGTGAATATTTATTTAAAGAAAGGGCCTAACTTTCTGCATTATTCTCAAATCCCTAAATTTAGTCTTGTCTTTAAGAAAATTTTTCATATTACTAATTAAGATGAAATTTCTAATGATTTATGATTTTTATTAATATGTTTTGAATTAAGTCATAGTTAATTGTGCATTCATGATTAAATTAGAAGAATACTAGAGAATCAAGCATGATAAGTCTATTTTTCAGAATTAAAATCTTTGCTAGGTTGTTGAACCGAATCTGAATATTATCTTAAAGTTTGAAGTTTACAAGGTTGATGTCAAAACACCCATAATTTTTGTGAGATTTTGAGCCTATTAGAGCATATATTTTTTTCATGCTCACTTTATTGATTATGAGTGTGTCAACTATGAACTGTTATTCTAGAACTTGCCTCAATTATACATGTTGAGACCACACCTATGATTTGATATACTGAGATGATAAAGGCACCTAGGTTTTAACCCACTCACTCCACTAAAAAGCCTACCTTCACAACTAACCCCTAGCGAACCCCGTTGATCCTAACAACCCTTTTTATTGACTCACCAGCTAATATTAACCCAAAACCTCTTTGTATTTGTTATCACCATTCCTTTTGACTACCCTTATATCGAGAGTTGATTTGATGTGTTGTCTAGTTGTTATCTTTATTTTAAAGTAATAGATTCATTTCTTGTAATACTTAGTTTGTTCTTAAAAAAAGGTATATTCATTATTAGTTCCATAATTAAATGAGCTTACATGTTAAAACTCCACATCTTGAGGAAAAGCTCGTATTATTAGTTGATGTAATTATTTAGGATTAGTTCAATTTTTGTTAGTTAGGCAATTTGTCAGGTCAGTCTCGATTTTAACCTTCTAATTCAGCCTTTATCCACACCTTTAACCCTAGCCTTGTTACAACCCTGTTAAAAACCTTTTGATTTGTGTATCATCTCATATTACAGTGGTGGAGATTTGATTTTCAGGCAAGCCTATGGGATTAACTTTTCAGGTTCGACTTCTGAGAGCTTAATTTTGAACCTTAAACACCTCGAGTGATTTGAGTGAATCTTTTGTGAGGATGTCAATCCTTGTCGATTTTGAACCAAAGCTAATTATTTAGATAAGGGGAGACACATACGTTTTTTTGCTACAAATATATGACTTTGATTGTTTGAATCTTTAGGACTCTTCGAGTTAGATCATCCATGTATAAATTATCTATGAATTATGATGAGACATTATTAATAGGAATTATGAATCATGGAAAGTTCGTTTTAATTATAAGTTGAGAATTTTGCTTGAGGACAAGCAAAAGCTTAAGTGTGGGGGTATTTGACAAACTGTAATAGTAACATATTTTAATCCCACATTTAGTATGCTTTTGGATTATTTAAGCCTCGATTTATATAAAAAGGTGCTCTTAATCCTTTCTTTTCATGTCTTATACCCAGGAAAGCACCCGAGGATGAAAAGAACATAAAACGGGCCCAAAACGGAGTGAATTGGGCCAAGGTGGAAATCGACACGGCTTGGACTTAAGCTCACACGGCCGTGCCTTGTTGATCATCTAGAACACAGCTTGACTCTCGATTCACACGGTCGTGCCTCATTAAAGAAATCCGAACACGGCTTGAAGACTTGTCACACGGGCGTGTGACATGGCCGTGTCCCTATCGTGGCAATGAACAATTTCATCCGGATTTGGATACTTTGGGGCAAAGAAACACATTCCAAGAGCCTATATATACCCCCTAAGTCCATCCTTGAAGGAGGCGGTTAGTTAGGCCAAAGAGCCAAACCGAGAAGGTTAGATTTGTGGGAATCACTCGAAGATAGCTAGTTGATCCATCTCAAGAAGCCGAAATTCTACTCAAGACGGTGGATTTCTCCTTCAATTCCTTCAGGGAGTTTTAGGGATTTCTTATGTTTTGTTTTATCTTTTCTCTTGAGATGTTTTATTTATTTGTTATGAACTAAATCCTTTAGATACTTGAAGGGGATGAAACCTAGATGAATCTTGTTATTTATTTCTGAATTATATAATAAATACTTAGTTTGTTCTTAATTATGCAAGCTTAATCCAAATTTGATGTGCTTAGGTGGAGGAGAAATAGACCCTACTTAAGAGTAGATCTAGCATAATTAAGCGGAGTTGATCGCACGCCTAGAGATAGGGTGAAGAGATTTTGCTGGATTAGGGTGAAACCTAATATGGAAGTCCATAGATCGATTTACTGCTATTCTAGGGGGCTATTATTCGAGAAAGAGATTTCTGTTAATTAACCTAGGGTTAGACATTATTCGCCTCGAGAGAGGGTTTAATATACGTTAAGGAGTCTTACGGATCAAATTAAGTAAATAAATCGTATGGTTCAGGATTAAATAACAAGCGAAATCTAGGTGGATTCTTTCTGAGGGTATCATCTTAATCAACTGAGTTTTTCCTAAAGTTATTTTCCCAATTCATCTTTTTTGTCTTTGTGTCTTTGGCTTACTAAATAGTTTAGATTATATTAAAGCAACTTCACTTATTTTAGGCTAAATAATAAAAAGAAGGTTAGTATTAGTACTTTTAGTTCCTTTGGGTTTGATAATCCGGTCTTGCCTAAGCTATACTACTGTTCGATAGGTACACTTGCCTTCAATCGTTGTCAGAGTTAGTTTCCAAGTTTGATCATTCTCTTTATAAATTTTAAAACTCGACAGACACACGATCAATGGCCTTCCCAATTCAACCATAACGTTTAGGCTAGGTTTGGGAGGTTACATTAGATCTTTCTCTTACAATTCTTATTATTTTCTTTAAATATGTATTACAAAATGAAAGAAAAATAATGAATTTTAACTAAAAAGGAAACCTTCGTAACAATTTTCTCAAGATTTAAGTTAACGTGTAGGATTTGAATAGGTCAATAATGCCCCATTCTGTTTGGCAGAATGATACACACCATGTCTTCCTGATGGGCTAAGGGGTGTTACACGATATATGTTGAGCTGATGGTTATACATTTAAGATCTTTTAGTTAAGTAACTTCCCATGAAGCTCTACTTAAGTTAAGAGGATGGCGAAATGTTAGACGATTGTTAGTACGTTTGAATGCGTAAGGTATTAGGTTCATGTACTAATTTGATGGAAATTATGATCACCCTACAGTGGTTTGACTCAATAGGTGTAGGAATTATCGTTGGAACGATTTACAAATATTTTTAAGGTTTAATGTAAGAAACATGCATCATCTTAATGCATATCGTACTATTACAAAACATTTCCAAATATTTTCCTACTACAAATATATTAGTGAATGAATGTTTCATTTTCAATTTGAAAATGGAACCAACTCCCTTATTAGATATACTCGCTAAAAAAAACTACATGGAAATAACTATAAAAAATGAAAAAGGTACCTGATAATTGTCTTGAGCTATGACAAACTTAAAACAATTCTTGATAATAAGTGTCTTCCAAGCACTCAAGTTGAAGCTAGATAACATTGGGAGGAGTTTCATGAGATATCTCGTTGCTATATGCTAGAATGCGTGAATAGCACCCTTATAAGCAATTGGAAAGCTGTAAGAGTGCCAATGTGATTCTAGAAAAACAAGAAGACATGTTCAGAGGTTGAGCTACCTTGGCTCGACAGTTAGCTATTACTGGTTTGACAAATGCCCAACAAAAGCCCGATACTTCGGTCAAAGATCATATGATTACTCTTATGGGATACTTTATCGAGGCCACAAATAATGAGGCCAATTTGGACCAGAACATTCAGATTGAGATGGTGTTCAAGAGCTTGTCCAAGGATTTTGCCAACTTTCGAGCCTCATATAACCTTGGCAATAAGACCCTGACACTTACACAATTCATGAAACAGTTATAATCCTATGACTTGATGTTGAATGATGGTCAATCGGTCCAAATAGTAAAAGCAAATAGAACTTTCACTTCTTCCTCATAAAGGAAGGGAAAGCGCGCTAAGAAAGGTAAGACTAAGTTTTATATGCCACTATAAGTGGAAGGGAAGAGAACCAGAAAGCCTAAAGACTTATCTAAGTCTAAAGGCTTCTTCTACAGTAAGAAATGACACTTCAAGTCAAATTGTAAAGAGTGGAAGGAATAATTGGCTACGAATTGTAAAGGTATGGAACTCTTTATTTAGAAGCTTGCTTAGTGGAGGATTCAATATACTATTGTGACATTGATTCAAGAGCCACTAATCACGTATGTGTTTCTCTACAAGGGTTCGAGGAGATGAAAAATCTTAGAGATAAGATTCTATCACTGCAGACCAAAAATGAGACAATTGTGGCAACTGGAGTAGTGGAAAATTAATTTGAAAGATGTTTTCTATTCACTAAGTTTCAAAGGAAACTTGATTTCTGTTGCATGTTTATATAAAAATGGTTTGACCCTGACTTTTAATAATAGTATTGCAATATTTAGAAATAGCAAACTTATCTATAATGGATGGATGTCAAACAATTTCTATTTTATCAAACCAAAGATGTACGCACTGCTTGAGACTGAAATATCGAATTAAATACTTAAAATTTCTCACTCTAATGAGGCGTACCTTTGACATATGAGACTTAGTCATATTAACCAATAAAGAATCACTAGACTTGTGACAGATGACACCTTAAGTTCACTTAAAAAAGTTGATCTTCTACAATGTGAATCTTGCTTAAAAGGTAAGATGACTAAATGATCTTTTAATTCAAAAGGAACGAGGGTTGTGAAACCCTTCAAACTTGTGCACATATACGTATGTAGCCTCATGAGCGTTAGTGCAAGAGGTGATTATGAGTATTTTCTAACTTTTATTGATGATTATTCCAGAAACAACTAGGTTTACCTATTAAGACACTTCTGTCTGATTGAGGTGGAGAATATTTATCATATGAGTTCATAAGGTACCTCATAAAGAATGGGATTCTATCTTAGTAAATCACATCGGGCACTCTATAACAAAACGATGTGGTAGAGAGAAGGAATTGAACATTGTTAGACATGGTTCATTCGATGTTAAGTTATTTGAAGCTGTCAATCTCCTTTTGGGGATATGCAGTACAAACAACTTGCTATATTCTAAATGATGTGTCAATGAAGGCAACATCAAAAACTCTATACAAATTGTGGCGTCGCAAGAAACCAAATCTAAACTATTTAAGGATTTGGGGACACCCGACCCGCGTATTGGATAAAGATGTGAGGAAGTTGGACTCGTGGAAAAAATTGTGCATGTTTGTAAGTTATCCAAATGGAATAAAGGGTAGTTTGTTTTAGAACCCGAAAAAGAAAACTATGATAGTGTCAACTTATGCTAATTTCCTTGAAGAAAGTTACATGAATGACTTGAAACCTTGGAGTAAAGAATTACTTGAGAAACTTTCAGAAAATACAAAAAATCTTACAAAAATAGTTCCAGAACCAAGTCCTAATAGTAGAATTACAAACAGTCAGCAGCATAAGGTGCTTCGTCGCAATGGGAGGGTTTCTTCTATGCTTGAGTTCTTCTAATCTGGCAGAAATGTTTTTAACATCGAGTCCACCAAACAAGAAGATGATAACCCACTCATGTATGACGAAGTAGTGCAAAGTGTTGATTCCAAGCTCCGGGAAATAACTATGAAAGTTGAGATGGATTCCAACTCAGTGTGGGAACTAATAGACTTACCAAAAGGGATAAAACCCATAGGGAGTAAGTCAATCTACAACAAGAAAAGAAATGCATATGGAAAAGTGGAAACTTATAAGGTTAGACTTGTAGCAAAATGTTATACTTAGAAAAAAAGTATTAATTACGAAGAAACCTTCTCCCCGGTTGCAATGCTCAAGTCAATTCACATATTTTTATCCACTGCAGCAGCTCTCGATTATAATATCTAACAAATGAATGTTAAGATAGTGTTTTTGAACGGTTATCTTAAATAACATCTATATATGGACTTAAGCATAAAGTTTGTAAACTGCTTAGATCCATATATGGACTTAAGCAAGCATCCTTCTCATAGAATCAAATATTTGATTAAGCGATCAAGACTATTGAATTTGAGAAAAATGTAGATGAACTTTGTGTTTATAAACGAATTGGGGATGGAAAGGTGGTCTTTCTCGTTCTATATGATGATAACATTCTACTCATTGAGAATGATGTAGGGACATTATCGTCGATTAAACTGTGGTTAACCCAAAAGTTTAGCACGAAAGACTTGGGAGAATTTAATTTTTTTCTAGGCATTCGAATCCTAAGGGGTCGAAAGAACAAAGTAATAGAATTATCAGAAGCTTTATACATAGACAAGATATTAGAGCATTATGCAATGATTGATTTGAAGAAGAGAAATCAACATTTTGTATCATGATTTCATCTCTCTTTGGAGGACTATCCTAAAAGATAGTAGAAGAAAGAGACATCATTAGATAGGGTCGTTATGATTTAGTAGGAGGTAGTCTCATGTACACTATGTTGTTCACACGCCCAGATATATGTTTCACAGTAGGGTTGGTGAGTTGATATCAAACGAATCCTTGACCAAGACATTGGCAAACAGTTAAGCATATACTCAAGTATTTACAAAGTACGAGGGATTATATTCTTGTGTATTCTAGGGGTGATCTTACTCCTGTCAAATATACTGATTTTGAATTACATTAATGCTTTGTATGTTGTCCTTAACTAGTTTTTGCATTTAAAGAAAAATAGAAGCAAATATTAGCTCATTTGTTGTCTAATGTTTAACAAATACTAAGCAATATTACATGGTCGGATCGTAATATCGAAAGACAACTTATATTAGTAGACGAACCTAAACATGTGCTTAGTTTAATCGAAAATGAGTAAACCGATTGAAAAAAAAATGTTGTCTATCAAGTCTAATTAGGGAGATGCCTTGCCTTAGGCATCAAAGCAGATGACTTCTAAAAGATAGAGACATAGATGTGACTAACTGGACTAATAGTACATCGGATTGGAAACAAGAAGAATAGGTCTTAATCCGTTGATGGATTTATTTACTTGTGACGTTAGTATGAAATACCTAAATCCCGAGTGGATGACAAACTATGTATGTGTGACTCGTATTCTTTTATGTAAGTAAATGCTTGAGTTCGAATAGATAGGGAACCGAAAGCTAGTGCGTTGGGTATACAACTTCTGCGATTTGTAGAATCATTCACAATAGTGAAATTCATAGCCCAAGACATGGGTAAATAATATCCTCTCATTGGCATTACATATTGGATGAAAAGTAAACGTGGTCACGAGTCGTTCATCTTTGTGATAAATAACTTGATCACTATTTGATAATAATTGACTTTTCATGAAAGAAGATGTAACGGTTACCATGAGATAAAATACATTCATATTGGGAGAACGAATATTATCCCAAAGAAATTAAGGATATCCTATGAGGGTAACACACTTATAACAAGGTCATTGGACGAGCACGGGTCAAGTTGCTTTCTTATTGGTATGACGTTAAGGAGAGCTCAATCACAATACTATAGTGGAATGACTTCGTGACTAAATGATTTTATAATTAATTTTATAATTAATAGGCAAAAATCTTGAACTTAATTATAAATCATTTAAGCCCTAATCGCATATGTCCAATCGATCCCTCCACTAGCTTGTTGATACCAGAAATGAATTGTATGATGAATGAAATGGAAAAAAAATGAATAGAAATAGTGAAAATGGAGAAAAAGGTAGCATTTGGAGATGATTATGGATTTCTCCAAAATGAAAATAAAAATGGAGAAATGTAATAATGTGGAAATGAATGTGGTTTTCTCCAAAATTAAAATGACTTGCAAATGAATTTATAATTTTTGAATATAATGAAGTTCGGAAATGAAAATAAATCATTTGGTCATAGTGAAATCATTGAATATAGAAATATTAAATACATTTTCTTATAGATTCTTTTATACGTCATGATTCAGAATAAGAATTGGGTTGAGAATATTATTTAATTAGAGATTAATTGAGATGTTTATTTTGGGAAATAGAAAAAAATATTGGGTTGGATCAAATTATAAAGTAGTGGGTTAAAAGCCCAGGAAGTACTTGTAATTGGACCCGATATGAGAGAGACCCAAAAGCCCATCATGTTAATAAGAGGGGCGACAAACCCTAATTTTATTAACTAGGGTTGTCACCCCTTATACTTCTAGTTAGACTAGGAGTTGTTTTTTTTTATTTGAAATAAACTTCCAGAATTTACTAAGGGTTTTACTTCTTCTCCCTATAAATAGATGGCATCGCTAAGGCTAAATACACAATTTTAAGATAGAGTTTTTATTCTCTAAGTATAAAATCTATTTTCCAGAATAACAATTCTGTCGGTTTCTACTGAGAGAGATTTTGCTTTTACACTTAAAGTAAAGAAAACTATTTCTAATTTTGTGTTTGGTTCAAATTGTTTGAGCCCACACTTGATGCAATTTGTGGTACAAGAATACCGAAGAAGGTCGCTCGGTTGAAAGTTAGGAACAACAAGGATCCGTCTAATTGAAAACCTAGGTAAGGTTTCGATAAAGGGTTTATTGATATAAATATCACAAACTGGATCGGATTTCAAAAATTTTTTTTTCCGCTGCACAAGAAAACCGTTTTCAAATTGGATTTTTTTCCAAAAATATATATATGGTTTCCTTAAAAGTTTATTTCTAAAAAATCTATTATGTTTTCCAACAAAAGATTATTTCTAACAAAAGTATTTGGTTTCCTTCAAAGATTTGATCAAGGTGAATTTAAGGAGATTGAATATTGGAATTTTTACAAGCCTTTAATGCCTATATATATAAAAGGTTTGTGTGTTATTCATCTACAAGATTGATGGAAATTATCTTGTTCATCGTAAGGAACATATTTTAATGCATAATTGTAAACAAATTATTCTCTTTGCTTAGTCTATCGCTAAGCTTTTAAGGAAAATATTTTAATGGATAGAGTAATATGGTTAATATATAAGAGTGGTGTTGTCACTCGATGAATGAATTGAAGTTAAATCCCTCCTTGTAACTTTTGTTTTAGATTATATTTTTATTTAATAAAACTATTTACAACTAGATGTAGAATTGGAAGGCAAAAGAAACTCTCAGAGTTAAATATATAGTGATTACAAACGTTTTGATACATATTTGTATATTTATGTTATTATCATATTAAAATTATTTTTATTCTTATTATGTTCAAAATAGTTGTGATACCAATCACGTCACAGGAAACATATATTAACATTGTTAAAAGAATAATAATTTAAAATTTAAGAGGTAATATTATTAAAAAGGATAATTACAAATTTTAAAAAGATTGATGTTTCTGAATTATAAAATCTTATGAATGATGCTTAACCATACAAAAAATAAAATAATAATAAACAACACATTTTTTTTTAATTTGTAGACATTAGATTTAACAGGTATGGCGGGGTTAATTTGTCGCGGAAAAGAAAAACATGGTCAAAAGGATAAACTAACAAAAAGAATAATAGCCAACATATTCACAATTAAAATGGTAAGGTTGTTGGTAAAAGTATCATGAAGACTCTTGTATTAAGAGTTGGATTGTATTTTTTTTTTTACTTAAAAATGAGTAAATTAATTCATATACAATAGATTGAATGGTACATTGGTCCTTTTGTTAAAAATTTCATCCATTTCTATTGTTAAAATATGGTTCATGTACGTTGACATGAGGTACACGTGGCATGCCATATGTAGCTATCTAGTTATTCCATTAGTCATGCCAATTTTTAAATGGATAAAAAATTTAATTGAAATACTTTGCTCTATCTTTTGACATATAAGGACTAATTTACTTTTTTTTTTTGAGTAAAAGGGGCAAAAGGCAATCTGACTCCTAGTATATGTTCTTCCATAGTACTTTTACCTAAGGTTGTTATTCGCGGACACTAAAATTAATTTTGATATGTCAACAATTTAAGGGAGAAATGGTTAAGGTATTAAAATATCTATTTTTAATATTTTTGTCACATCCCGAAAACCAGGTTGTTGAAAATGGGTTAGTGAAACCAAGAGTGGTTACGTCTTGATTTTGAGTTAAAAATGTAAAAATTTTGTAAAGGGAATTAATTTGGTTCAGTGGTTAAGTGTTGTGCTTAAGTGTGTGAGGTTGTGGGTTCAAATCCTTTTCCTTGCATTTTTACTATTTTTTTCCCAACCCCTAACTTTGAATATCGGGCTTATCTATTATTTTCGCTCAATTATTGTTATAATGAGCCTGTTGGTTCAGTGGTAAGGTTTTAGCTTACTTAGAGGTTACCATGTTGAAAACTTGTTGTGTGCAAAAACAAGATTATTTTTTCTTTGCTTCTGTTGTGCCGCCCATGTGGCTAGAATTTGAGTCAAATTCATGTTCTGGGTAAAATTTGTTAGGGGGTTATCTAGTAGGGGGTTAGTGGGATATAGGTGGTTTTTCGTTTTGAAAATTATCCCAAAATATCTCCTACTTTTGCTCCCACTCCTTCTGTCATTTCTCTCCCCACTTCTCTGTTAATTTGGTTTCACGATACTTTTTCTTTTCTTTCTTTGTTCTTAGAATTTTCTTTCTTCTTCTATCATTGTGTACATGTAACATCCTGAATTAATGGGCCTTTACATTTGATGTGTGTTACGTTTAATGTGCTAATTAGAGTGTTTAAGGGGTCAGATTGGGCTCAGGATTGGGCCGAGGCCTTAATCAAATTTTCTGTTTGGACACTCTAGTGGAAAGCTTGATAAGATAAGGCTTAAAAGATGTTATCTGTGTTTTAAAATACAAAATGGGCTTGTGGCCCAGTGGCAAAGTGTCGCGACTTAAAGAGCAGGGAAGTGGCGTCAACTGGGGAGGCCCAAATTCAAGTTGTTTGAAGCCTAATTCTTTTAATTAAAATTTAGCTAATTTTCAGCTTTTAAGTGAGTAGAGTGGGACGGCAATGGGCCTTGGAAATAGGGGGAATATATATGTTTGGATAATGTAAATAATATGGCTGATAATGTGGCAGATAAAAGGAAGAAGAGGTGGTGTTATCTGGGTTACTTGTGGATGAGAGATCAGGTAATGATAAGGGAGAAAATTTAGGATTTATCTGCTGGTCAGAGTAGTGGCCGAAATTCCAACACTGAGGGGGAGGAGGAATCGATTTTGGTAAGTTCAAGGGGTACCGAAATTTCCCTTGACTAGTAGCCTAGTTTTAGTTTTAAAAAAAGGGGAATTTTCGGTTTTTAGGGAGTATGTGCCGAAATTTAGGTTAAGTAAAGGGGATATCTTTTATTTTCGGCATTTAGGGTTTTATTCTCCCATTCTCTTCTTCAATTTTGGCATTTGGGTTTTTCTCTCCTTCTTTTCTCTCATTCTCTGCCAAAGCCGAAATCCCTACATCCCATTCTCTCATCTTCACTTTTATGCAAAAGCCGAAACTCTTGATTTTAATTCTCTTCTCCATTCTTTTTCTATAAGCCAAATATTCATTGTTCTTTGCTTATTCTCTTTTGCCGATCTCTTCACTAAAAGCTGAATCTACATAGATTTCTTCCTATCATCTTCTCTTTTTGATCTTCTCAAAAGCCGAAATCTTGTAGGAGTTGCCGAATTCTCTGTAAAGGTAGGTGTCGATTTCTTCTTTTCTATTCTTTTTCTCTTTCAGTTTTTAGAAGACAAAGCCGAAAGGCTAATGGATTGTTGGTTTCTTGTGTTTACGTGTTGGGCGACATTCGGGAATTGAAGTAGATCGCTTAGATCTAAAAGCCGGAACCGCTAGTCTCTAAACCTCATATCTCTCTTTTCGGGATTTCAAGGTAAGGGGTTCTCTTTAGATTCTCGTTAGATTCACTATCGTAATTGTGATCTTAACCATATGATATGATGGTAGCAACTGATAAGGTCTTTTAATGGAATCAAATGTCGATCAGGCGAAGGAGGGGATTGGATCTGTAAAACCAACCCCTAGATTTAAGAAGCGAGCAGTGTCGGCGGTTCGGATTGGCCACCGAGTTGTGGACCGGCTTCAGAACAAAACCTTAGACAGATAGTAGTCATATCGGCTTTTGATAGTGTCGACATAAAAAGTATCGTCTTGTTTGTAATCAGGTGTGTAGATCTCTAACACACTAATTAATCTGTACTAAATATATGTTATGGGCTAAAAGCCAGAAAAAGGCTGTAGAGTAATCTGTACTAAATATATGTTATGGGCTAAAAGCCGGAAAAAGGCTGTATAGACAGTCGGATTACACAAAAAAGGTAGGCAAGGGATGCCAGGTACGTAATCATAGAAACTTCTCTATGTGTATCAATGTATGTGATAGACTGTGAACTTTTAGGTAGTATATTATTTTGATTCTGCATGTATGTATGCATGGGATGGGGTTGATATGATAAAGGGGAAGAGGATGCTAATAGGTCACTTGGTGATCGGTGGTTAAACCATGTTTTATAAAATTAGGTCACAAAAGTGATCGGTGGCTAAGCCACGTTAAATTTATTCCGAATTGATAGGAATAGGCAGCATGACTGTCAATATGGTGTGTAGCGGTTGGTGGGTTGATTGTAGAAATCCCCGAGGTGTGTTGGTTGGTACGGGCTGGTGTGTAGAGGATGGACTATTAGGTTTTGGTTGGGCCATGTTGCATGTAATTATTTTATTGCCATTGTGTATGGGCCAAGGCCCATAATGTGTTTGTGGGCATCAAGCCTTTAATGTGTTTTCGGGATTTGCACACTGAGTCTTGGTGACTCACCCTTTTATTTTCCTGACTTTTCATATGAGCAGTAGATCGTGGACATGGGAGCCGAGGCGGACTCGTGGGGCCATCAAGTCTCTTATTTTTATAAGTTTTATTTCCATAAATCATTTTCCGGTTTTTCTTTAAGTTTTAATTTTGGGAATGTTTATGTAATAAGGCCCATAACTTAGGTTATCGATTTATATGCGTTAATGTTTATATTTTGAATTTGTTTTAAAGACTTAATTCTTATAAGTAATGAAATGGGAATTTCAAACACGTTTAACGCAAAGATATGTAAAAAAAAACTACAAAGGTTTTCTACAAATAGCACGTATTTATCAAATACCCACTTAAACAAATCGAGATTTCAAATCCCTTCAAAGAGAAGTTTTCAACTGTTAACCCGTAGCATACCAGATCTAGTTGTAGCGTTTGGGCTAGGTTTGGGGTGTTACAGTACATGTTTGCCATCGTTGTTTTGGTGTTTTCATCACTCAAAGTTTGTATCTGATTTTGGGTGTTTGGAAGTCTCTCTTGTAATGCCCTGAAATTTGGGCCTAGAAGTTCTGGGTTTCTAGTGTAGCGACAGCGCAAAGGTTGCGCACATAAGTTTAGTTGTGCAATTTAGTGACAAGAATGGGCCTGCTGGTCTAGTGGTGGGGTGAGTGTTAGCGAACCTCTGGGTTTCGAGTTCGATTCCTTGTGAGAACTTTTTTATTTTGTTTTGTTTCTTTTAAGTTAATAATTATGATTATTTATAATTACTAAATTATGTGTTGAATATATGTTGGTTCATATTTATTATTTTTATTATTTTTCTTTTCTTTTCTTTTTGGACATTTCTTGGTTTTATTCTCTCTGTGCTTTTCTCTTCTTCTGAAAACAATCACGGTTTGTGGATTCTGGAACTTCGCTCCTCAGTCATCTTCTTCGCTGTCAAAATAGGTGTAGGATTCTAATCTAGTTACTACATTCTACTCTTAAATCGATTGACAACTTGCGTTGCAAATCCCTTTCCTTCGGTTTTTTGTAACTATACAATAACCCCGTCATTTTTGAGTTTTTAGATGTTAAAAGTGAAGGAAAAACATTGTTTTCTGATATACGTTGATAGTGCAAGGATTAGGGACTGTTACTGTAGCTTAAACGGGGTTTTCAGGGTTTTTTCGGAGAGGTTTCGTGACGTCCCCGACGGCCACATGGGAATTAGGGTTTTCGGGCCATATTGGGTACGACATGGCCTAGCCACACGGCCATGTGGCCGATTCGGGGATTGTTGTCGACTTTCACACGGCCGTGTCCCTTGGGCACACGGGCATGTGAGATTAGGCGCTCGTAGACAGAAAACCGTTTTCGCGGAGCGACTTAGAAAAAACAAACCACTTCTTGTTTTGAAAAGCGCTGCGTACAGTTCTGGGGGTTGTAGAACAACTACTTCTTTGCCGTTCTTTTTCCGTTAGCCAGTATCGAGACTCTAAGATGGGAATGGAGTATTAGGGTTTTGGGGTCACATGGCCATGTGACTGATTTGGAAATTTAGGGATTCCACACGGGCGTGTGTTATGGGTCACACGGCTGTGTCTGCCCTACACTTGATTTTATCAAAATTGGACAGTGAGTTATACGGCCTGTTTACACGGTCGTGCCCTTGCACCATGTGTGCCTCTGTCACACGGGCGTGTGCCACCCCTCACACGGGCATTTGGATCCTCACACGGCCTGGACTGCTCCACACGGTCGAAGCACATGGGTGTGTGGCCCTAACTCGCCAGATTCTAAATTTAGGGCAAGTCGAATGTCGTTGTGAGACTATGTGTTTCAACCCCCTTCTAAGCTTACTGAGGGTGAATACGATTCTGTTCTAACTTCGAATTATGTACTGCTTGTAAGTGAACGTGTGCTATGTTAGGTACTAAATCTGAGTGCATAAGTGTGCACGTTTCTGTAACTGATTGACTGACTAAAAGAGACTGCTTCTGAATGACTGCCTGAAATTGTATTCTGAATTGGTGCATTTGTATTCACACACCTGCATACATATATTTGCATACATACATCTGCATATAAAGTATTTTGGGTTGGGATTTTGAAGAGAAGGAAGATTTACGATCTGATCTGACAGTTTTACTACAATTCATTGGTATTGCGGAGTACCGCATTGCACTGTATTGCATGTATGTTAGCTACACTACGTACCAATATCTGATTTGGCAGTTCATACTGCATGTTTGTACCACGGTTTACCGTATTGCACGTTACAGCTTATACGCTAGATTTGCTGCTTAATTTATGATTTGGCAGTTTATCTGTATTCTGATAGCCCAATTCTTAGAGGGTCGAGGGCGGTCCCAATTCTTTGAGGGTCGAGGACAATGCTAATGATCATCGTTGCCGGGCAACCCGGGATGACATCATAGGGGGTACAAGGTTGGATGGGATTTTCAAGGTCCTACTCAGAGTGTAGGGATGGGTGGGTTGATTTTATCCCCACATGGTGTGTTGGTGGTACGGAATGGTGTGCTGGCTGGATGGGTGGGTTGTTTTATAACTCATTTGCACTCATATGCATATGATTGACACTGTGACTGAACGTGATACGGTGATTGAACTTGATTGGATGTTGACTAAAATATTTGAAATGTCTGAATGTATAGTTCGTCCGAAAGGCACTTGTGGCTAAGAGAACCTTGTGTGATGGGCTAAGGTCCAAACCGATTCTGATTCTGGAAAGAGCTTAGGCCTAGGTTTTAACTACTGAGAATTTCTACTGTTGTGTCCGATTAGGCCATATGACTGTAGAGTTACATATGGTGTACATTTGGTTTGGGGTGAATTCGCTTACCCGTCCTCTTTCTGTAAAGATGTTCTATTTCTGAATTGCCTCTAGTCCTCTATTTCTGCTTCTGTAGTTTAGCTGGTTTGATCTCACACTGAGCTCGTATAGCTCACCCCCTCTTCTGTTTTCCTTTTTCAGGTTTAGTTCAGGTCTCTAGATGCTAGGTTCAGTATGCGGAGGACTCGGATAGGCTTGTGAACAGCAATTGAGAAGTTTGTCTTTTCTAGTTTTTACATTTGGTTTTGAACTGTATATATTTATAATACTGTGGTACCATTACTATTTTAAACCTTGTTCGTACATTATGATTTGTTTACAGTTGCGAATGGTATTTTTAAACGAATAAACATTTCGGTTTATTTTGAGATAAATATTTTCAGAAATGGAATTTGAACGACTGGTTTTTGTTAAAATTTTCCTACGATCACTTCGATGATCAATGTAGCACCCTGGATTCGGTCTAGACTTCTAAGCCGGGGTTGGGGTGTTACATCTCTACTGTGGTATCAAAATTCTAGTGTAAGTAAAAATTTGTTCGTTTGGCTAGGTGAAAATCGAGAGGTGCAAAACCCTTCTCCGGCATTTGGTGAGCCTTAGGAGTGGTTCCTTCAATCGAGGCAAGTGTTCGACTGCCTTTTTTAGGGCCTGATTCTTTGTGCTCAAGGTTGATTGTTTAGTAATGGTAGACAAATTTTTGTTTTAACTTCAAATAACATTGTTAATTAGTCCGTTTTTGTACTAGTTTTTGGGTTTGGAAGGGTGTCAGGTCATCGTTTATCGAAAATATTCAGGTGTATAACGGAAAACTCAAAAAGTAGCGAACGTCGTGATGCTGGATAACTCATTGTAGATGTCACATGACCGAGTGCCAGACTGTGTGAGCCAAACGATCGTGTGCCAGACCAGGTGAACGACACGGTCTAGGCTATTTGGGCCGTGTGGGCCACACGGGGTGTGGGCACATTTTTTGGAAATTTCACATAGGGTCGTATTTACCTATAATGCATAATTAGCCACCCTGTAAGGTCCATATTGTATAAATAAGACTTGAGAACATGATATCTAATAGTACGATACCGTAAGCAATGTGGAGAAGGTATGTGAGATCTAAATGCATGATTTCTATACTGATAATGTTGATGGCATGTTTCTGTTTGCTCTGTTTGTATTTGAGCATATGATGTTTGATTGTGTTATTCTATGTATCTCTCAATTTGCTCTATGACCATGCATGTGACATTATGGCAAAACTGACTTGCTTTTGTTGATATTTGATATATCTATTATGCAAAGTGTGGAATCCCATGCCTTCTGATATCGGTGTACTTTATGATTGTATGTTTTACATGTTTTAGATGCACTATCTGGAGGTATAACCACACTTCTGTTCTGGCAGCCTGGCTGTAATATAATGGCTTGACCACATATATCTAATATGGTCGTTTCAACTACAACTCTGATGGCTTTGTCCACAATTATATGTTGGTGTGTTTTTGGATGGCCGAGTTCTAAGGAACTCTAATTTGGTGTGTAGCGAGGTTGGGTAGGCAGTTTTATGATAAATATGCATTTTATTTTCTAAAAATATTGCATTGACATAATCATGCATGCATAATTTTTCTATTCAAATTTGATGAGCTTCTCTTGTAACAACCCGATTTTGGGGCTAGTCAGAATAGTGGTTTTAGAACCACTAATCCAAGGCCAGAGAAATTATTTTTAATATTATTTTATGTGTTATAGCATGATTATATGAGTGCATGAAAATTTTGGTGAAATAATTTTAGCGATTTTATGCTTAATTTTGAAAAGGGACTAAATGGCATAAAAGGTGAAATTTGTGTTCTACTAATTAGAAGTGTCACATAGCTAGAGAACCTTAAATTAGTGGTCCTTAATGTGCAAATAGGCCTTTAAGAGAGTGACGGTCGGCCATAGAGACAAGGAAATGAAATTGTCAAAGGTTAGGTGAGGTTTTGGTGACAAATTTGACTAGAAATAAAGTAAAATAAAGAGAAAAAAAAGATATCACCTTTTCATCTTCCTCCTCTCCACCGAAAACATCAGCAAAAATAAGGGTTTTGGAAGCTTGAAATTTCAGTAACTCTTCACCCTTGCAAGTGATTTTAATGGTCATTCTTGATAATTTTTGTACTTTTGGGACCCTTGTAGCATAAGCTAACTAAAGGGGGACTATTTTGCAAAATGGATGATAGTCTAGAGATTTACCATGAGAGGATTTGTGATGTTTTCTGAGTATTTATGGAAGAAAATGAATCTTGGTTGTTAAATAAACAACTTTTGTGAAAGGGGTTTTCATGAAAACACCTAAAATGACCATTTTGTGAAGTTTATAAAATAGGTTGTAAATGTGTGAAATAATTGAAAATTGTGAGTTGCTATAAGAGTAATAAAGTTTCGGCTAGGGTTTTTAAAGGAGGAAATTTGATTAAAATCATTTTACGAGCCTAGGGGCAAAATCGTAATTATGTGAAAATCTAGGGTCAAAATGGTAATTTTGCCCAGGTATGAAATAGATTGTCTTGATTAATGTAGTGATTAAATAAGTGAATTTGTCATTATAGATCAAGAAAACTGGAGTCTAGACACAGACTGGGGGAAGACCAAGCTAGTAGACTAATTCAATCTAGTCGCCCACTTTTTGTATACCGAGGTAAGTTGTACGTAAATAATACAACTTTATTGTTATTATTTATTGAACAATTAATATGGCATAAAGTGTTTGATTATTGTTGTGAATATGCATGATGAGAATTGATGTGGTAAAAACTCCCAGTTGAACCTTAGGAATAGATTGGATATCCATGCCATGACATTTGGGTGATATGTGTGCTAGTGTAAGACCATGTCTAGGACATGGCATCGGCGTTGATATGTGTACTAGTGTAAGACCATGTCTGGGACATGGCATCGGCATTGAGAAGAGAGCTAGTGTAAGACCATGTCTGGGACATGGCATCGGCCTCGACATGTGAGCCAGTGTAAGACCATGTCTAGGACATGGCATCGGCATTTTACCCTCTTGTGTGAGGCTTATCGGATATCCTTTAGTATTCCAAATGGTTCCACGGGTTATTTAAAGCTTATGATAAAGATATGAAAGGTTATAATCATGTTGTGAATGGTACAGGTTCTTACTCGAAACTCATGATATATGAGCTCAATTATGATGCCTTAATGGTAAGGATGAAATTGAGTAAGTTCTATCTACGAGAATGATTTCGAGACGATCTTGTAATCTTTGGCTTATACTTGTGATGTGTAAATATGTAGTAAATCTACGATTTCTAAATCAAGAATGTTGTGCTGATTTATATTATGCTCTGTGTTTAAAGATACATGGTTGATGTTGTTACTTATTTACATACAACTTACTAAGCTTTATGCTTACTCTCTCTCTTTTCCATTTTCTTATAGTGTCGCCAAGCTAGCTCGAGAATCAAGGGACGTCGGAGGCATTGATCACACTATCACCTGAAGTTTTTGGTAAAGTTAGCTTAAATGTTTTGAGCGTGGCATGTATAGGGACTTAGTCTTTTCGTTAAGTGTCATATTGTGTTGGCCAAATGTGTTGGCTTGTCATGAATGTAACATCCTGAATTAATGGGCCTTTGCATTTGATGTGTGTTACGTTTAATATGCCAATTAGAGTGTTTAAGGGGTTCAGATTGGGCTCAGGATTGGGCCGAGGCCTTAGTTAAAATTTTCTTTTTGGACATTCTAGTGGAAAGCCAGTTAGGATAGGGCTTAAAAGATGTTATCTGTGTTTTAAGACACAAATGGGCTTGTGGCCCAGTGGCAAAGTGGCGCCACTTAGAGAGCAAAGAAGAGGCGTCAGCTGAGGAGGCTCAAGTTCGAGTCGCATGAAGCCCAATTTTCTTAGTTAATTTTAATTATTTTCGGCATTAAAGGAGGGAGTGAGTTGGACAGCAATAGGGCTTGGAAATAGGGGAATAAATGTTTAGATAATGTAGATAATATGGCTGATAATGTAGCAGATAAAGGAAGGAAGAGGTGGTGTTATCTAGGTCACTTGTGGATGAGAGATCAGATTATGATAAGGGAGAAAGTTTAGGAATTATCTGCTGGCCACAGTGGTGGCCGAAATTCCAACACTGAGGGGGAAGAGGAATCAGTTTTAGTATGGCTTAGGGGTGCCAAAATTTCCCTTGTTAATTAATTAGTCTTAGTTTTCAAAAGAGGGCAATTCCGGCTTTTGGTTAGTGTGTGTGCCGAAAATTTGATTAGAAAATAGGGTACTTCTTAATTTCGGCATTTATTCTCATTCTCTTCTCTTAGTTGTTTCTTTTCTCAAAAAGCTGAAAACTCCTAAAGTTTCATCTTCTTCTTCATTCTCTGCTAAAGCCGAAACCTCATAGCCTTTCTCTACACCTTTTCCCGATTTCTTCTATAAGCCGAAACCCTTAAGTATTCTTTCTCTTTACTCTCTTCTGCCATAACCGAATGCCCTAGTGTCCATTCTTTTTCTTCCTGCCGATTTCTTCATTAAAAGCCGAATCTCCATAGATTTCTTTGAATCATCTTCTCTTTTTGATTTTCGCAAAAAGCCGAAATCTTCTAGGAGTAGCCGAATCTCCTGTGATAGGGTAAGTGCCGATCTTCTTCTCTTCACTCTCTCTTTCAGTTTTTGGAAGCTAAAGCCGAAAGGCTATTGGGATTGGTAAGGTTGACGTTTGATTAATGGGTTGATGTTTTCTTGTTGGGCGACGTCGAGAATCGAAGTAGATTGTTTAGATCTAAAAGCCGGAAACTACTAGTCTCTGAGTCTTAATCTCCTTTCGGGATTTCAAGGTAAGGGGTTCTCTTTAGATTTTCGTTAGGTTCGTTCATCGTGTTTATAATCTTAACTTTATGATATGGATTAACAACCAAATGTTGTGATGGTAGCAACTGATAAGGTCTTTTGATGGAATCATATATCGGTCAGGCAAAGGGGGGATTGGATCTGTAAAACCAATCCTTAAGTTTAAGAAACGAGCAGTGTCAGCAGTACGAGATTGGCCACCGGGTTGTGGACTGGCTTCAGAATAAAACCTTAGACAGATAGCAGTCGTATCGGCTTCTGATAGTGTCGACATAGAAAGTCTCGTCTTGTCTGTAATCAGGTGCGTAGATCTCTATCACACTAATTAATCTGTATTATATATGTTATGGGCTAAAAGCTGGAAAGAGGCTGTATGGGCAGTCGTATTACCCGA
This sequence comes from Gossypium australe, assembly GCA_005393395.2. Taxonomy (NCBI): domain Eukaryota; kingdom Viridiplantae; phylum Streptophyta; class Magnoliopsida; order Malvales; family Malvaceae; genus Gossypium; species Gossypium australe. Next base: position 99,566,534 of record CM016617.1, read on the forward strand.
AAAGGGTAGGCAAAGGATGCCAGGTACGTAATCATAGAAACTTCTCTATGTGTATCGATGTATATGATAGTCTGTGATATTTTAGGTAGTATATTGTGTTGATTCTGCATGTATGTATGCATGGGATGGGGTTAATATGATGAAGGGGAAGATTATGTTAATAGGTCACTTGGTGATCGGTGGTTAAACCACGAATTGTAAAGTTAGGTCACAATAGTGATCGGTGGCTAAGCCACATTAAATTTATTCGTGATTGTTAGGAATAGACAACATGACTGTCGACATGGTGTGTAGTGGTTGGTGGGTTGATTGTAGAAATCCCCGAGGTGTGTTGGCTGGTACAGGCTGGTGTGTAGAGGATGGACTTTTAGGTTGGGTTGGGCCATGTCACATGCATATGTTTTGTTGCCATTGTGTATGGGCCAAGGCCCATAAAGTGTTTGTGGGCCTCAAGCCTTTTATGTGTTTCCGGGATTTGCACACTGAGTCTTGGTGACTCACCCTTTTATTTCCCTAACTTTTCAGATGAGCAGTAGATCGTGGACATGGGAGTCGAGGCGGACTCGAGGGGCCATCAAGTCTTTTATTTTCATAAACTATTTTGGGTTTTCTTTTAAGTTTTAATTTTGGGACTATTTATGTAATAAGGCTCCATAGCTTAGGTTATCGATTTATATGTGTTAATGTTTATATTTTAAATTTATTTTTAAAGACTTAATTATTATAAGTAATGAGATGGGAATTTCAAACACGCTTAACGTAAAGATATGTTTTAAAAGAAAAAAAAACTATAAAGGTTTCCTACAAATAACACTTATTTAACGAATTCTTACATAAACAAACCGAGATTTCAAATCCACTTCAAAGCGAAGTTTTAACATTTCAACCCGTAGCATACCAGATCCGGTCGTGGCGTTTGGGCCGGGTTTGGGGTGTTACATTTTGGTATCAGGGCCCGGTTGCAAAACTCGGGCTATGAAATGGGTCTAGTAGTGTTTTGTAAAATTGATGTGAATTTGAGAAAAATGCCTTGGGTTGAGATATGGCCTTCGAGTCTACCGGCACCCACTCCAAGCAGGTAAGTATTCTAACTCTTGATGTGATATGTATGTTGGGTTTGATGGGCTTGATGGATTAGACTAGTATGTTAGGCATTAATGGACTTTAGGCTTAGTTTAAACAACTCTTTAAATTCATAAGACTTAATCTAATTAAACATGTCCGTAAACAAGTCACTGGGTTAGGGTGTGGTAACAGGCATACGCATGTCTAGGATTGGATTTAGGGAGAGCCTGGTACTTAAGCGGTCCTAGTGACCCGCCTCCTCTTCACTGGAATCCTACCTGGTACGTAGTGACTGTTCACCTTAGCCATGAGGACTTGTTGACGGGCCAAAATTTATAATTAAAACCCGAAAGGGACCAGCCACCCTATTTCGCAAAATTACAAAAACACCCCCAAGTTTTGTAAAATTTCTAAAATACCATTAATTTGCGAAAATTTCCCAGAATACCCTGGATTTATAAAACTACGAAAATTTGTGAAATTACCGAAACACCCCCGGTTGGCAAAATTACCAAAATACCTATGTTTTGCAAATTTACCCGAAAACCCCTAGATTCACAAGAGCACCCGGTTTACAAAATTAAATCTTCCAAAGTACCTCTGTTTTAAAAAATATATATCAAAATACTTCTATTTCAAAAAATCACCAAGATACTCTATTTTGGGAAATTACGAAAATACCCCGTAGGACAAAATTACGGAAATACCCCTGGGTAGTGAAGTGACGAAAATACCCTTATGTGATGAATGTGAGTTCATGGATGCTACTTCTATGTTGATGTATGATGGTTGAGTGTATGTGGTTCCTAGAACTAGGAGATACGAACTTGAGACTGAAACCTGTAGACATAGTTCTGAATTCGAAAGAACTACTCTTGAAACTACTGTTCATAAGATTGTTCGTGGTTAATTAGTGAAAGAAATTAATAATCCATAAAATTTCTAATCAGATAAACGCGAATCAGTAGAATGAGTACAAGGGGTCGTGGACGTCCGCCGCGTGGCCGTGGTAAGGGTAGGATGGTCGTGTCGGAACCAGTAGGATCTGGCCATGGGTCTAGAAACGAGATGCCAGTTCCACCAGCTGTGGAGGCCGAATTTCAGGATCAGACGGCCGGAGATGATGCGGTATCTCAGGCGATGTTAAGGGTTTTAGAGAGGGTTGATGGGGCAGGCATGGGCACAGGAGCCCGGAAATTCATGTCGGAGTGACTTAGAGCTAATGGAGCTGAAGTGTTTAGGGGAATTTCCGGTATAGCCCTGAGTACAGCTGAGTATTGGTTGGAGGCGGTTGAGCGTATAGTGGATGATCTGGATATCACGGAAGAGGAAAAACTGAAAGGGGTTGTATCTCTCCTGCGGGATGAAGCTTATCAATGGTGGCTTACGGTTAAGGATGGTTCGGTGGCTAACCGTATCACCTGAGATTTCTTCAGAACGGCGTTTCAAAGTAAATACATCAGGACGAGTTATGTGGATGCGCAGCGTAGAGCATTTTTGAATATGGTTCAGGTAAGTATGTCGGTGACTGCGTATGAAGCGGAATTCTTACGCCTTAACCGTTATGCTCGAGGGATGGTGGCCACAGACCATGAACGTTGTGTTCGGTTTGAAGATGGTCTGAGGGATGATCTGCGTGTATTGATAGCTCCACAGCGGGAGAGGGAATTTGCTGTGCTTGTGGAAAAAACTAAGATAGATGAGGAGGTTAAGCGGACGGAGAAGCTGAATCGGGATAGAGATAGAGGTGGAGGTAAAAGGAATTCTGGATCGTCAGGGGTAGCTGGGCGTACTCAGAAAAGGCCTAGGTCAGATGGACCGAGTCGGAATGAGAGACCTGATGCTGCTAGTCAGCACAGAAGTGTGCTCGATGTGGTAAATTCCATGTAGGTGAGTGTTGGGCTGGCAGTGGGAAGTGCTTTAGGTGTGGATCTACGGACCACTAAGTTAGAAACTGTCCGCAGCAACGGGGCAGTGAAGGGCCCACAAGTCAAGGGAATGCTAAGCCGGGAAGAGGAGGTCAGCAGCCACAGAGAGGTCGTGGTCCAGCCAGAGGTGGTAACGGTTCCGGTCAAGGTCGTGGAGCACCAAGCCAAGGGGCAGAAAACACTGAGGCGAGATAGCCGGGGTTAGTATATGCTGTCAGACGTCGGGAGGAGGCTGACGCACCGGATGTCATAACCGGTACGTTTTAAATTTTTGGCTTGCCTTACACTGCATTGATTTACATTGGGTCGACTCATTCATATGTTGCTAGTAGGGTGTCTGAAACTTTAAGTGTAGATTCTGAGATTTCCTCTAGGGAGATGACTGTAGTTAGCCCATTAGGACATTCTGTGGTGGTAAACAAGCTTTATCGAGTGGTACCTTTAGAAGTTTAGGGGATAGTTTTCCGGATGGATCTAATGGAATTACCATTCAGGGAGTTTGATCTAATTTTAGGCATGGATTGGCTGGGGAAGTATCAAGCTAATGTAGATTGTGCAGCCAAGAGTATGGTGTTAAAAACCCCCGAGGGAGGTGAAGTGTTGGTAATAGGTGAAAGGGGGAACTGTTTGTCAAATGTGGTGTCTGCCTTAAGAGCAGAAAGGATGGTGAGAAAAGGATGCGAGGCAATTTTAATGTTCGTTCGGGCTCTGGAAGCCAAGGAACTAACTTTCGGGGATATCAAGACGGTGAAAGAATTTCCTGATGTTTTCCCAGAAGAGCTTCCAGGTTTACCCCCAGATCGTGAAGTGGAGTTTGGTATTGATCCTCTTCTGGGAACAGCGCCAGTATCTATTGCTCCATATAGAATGGCGCCAAAAGAGTTGGTGGAATTGAAAGCGCAGATTCAGGAGTTGCTGGATAGAGGGTTTATTCGACCAAGTGTGTCACCTTGGGGAGCGCCGGTGTTATTCGTTAAGAAGAAATATGGATCAATGCGTATGTGCGTTGACTATCGTCAGTTGAATAAGTTAACAATTAAGAATAAATACCCGTTGCCGAGGATTGATGACTTGTTCGATCAGTTGAAGGGGGCTTCAGTCTTTTCGAAGATAGATCTGAGGTCAGGGTACCATCAACTTAAGGTCAAGAGGCGGATATTCATAAGACGGCTTTTAGGACTCGCTATGGTCACTGCGAATTTATGGTGATGCCATTTGGATTGACCAACGCGCCAGCAGCGTTTATGGACATGATGAATCGGGTGTTCCAACCCTATTTGGATCGGTTTGTCGTAGTATTTATAGATGACATCCTGGTTTACTCGAAATCGGAGAATGAGCATGACTCACATCTTCGGGTGGTTCTGCAGATTCTGAGGGAGAAGCAACTATATGTCAAATTCAGTAAGTGCGAATTTTGGCTAAGGGAAGTTACCTTTCTAGGTCACGTTGTGTCGGCAGAGGGGATTAGGGTTGACCCTCGGAAAATTGAAGCGGTGTTGGATTGGAAGCCGCCTAAATTGGTAGCAGAAATTCAGAGTTTTCTTGGTTTAGCCGGTATTACAGAAGGTTTGTGGAAGGATTTTCATTGATCGCGGCACCGTTAACTAAGTTGTTACGAAAAGGGGTTCCGTTTGTTTGGTCTGATAAGCATCAAGAGAGTTTCGAGAGGTTAAAAAGGATCTTGACAGAGGCTCCAGTGTTGATTCAGCCGGAGGCTGGAAAGGAGTTCGTGATTTACTGCGATGCTTCACACACGGGACTAGGATGCGTGTTGATGCAAGATGGAAAGGTTGTTGCGTATGCTTCTCGGCAGTTAAGACCACATGAATCAAATTATCCCACCCATGATTTGGAATTGGCGGCGGTGGTTTTTGCTTTGAAGATCTGGAGACATTACCTGTACGGGGAGAAATCAGTCATTTATACTGACCATAAGAGCTTAAAATACCTTTTGACCCAGAAGGAGTTGAATCTAAGGCAAAGGAGGTGGATCGAGTTGTTAAAAGATTATGACTGCTCGATCGAGTACCATCCAGGTAAAGCTAACGTGGTGGTGGATGCCCTGAGTCGAAAAGTAATCTCTGACTTGAGAGCGATGTTTGCTCATCTCAATTTATACGATAATGGGAGTTTATTAGCTGAACTGCAAGTGAAACCCTCTTGGGTCAGTCAGGTTAAGGAGAAGCAGCAGGCCGATGAGCTGATTAAGGTGAAGCTGCCGCTAATATCAAAGGATGGGCCAAAATGAGGAAGGGCTATTATGTTTTCAAGGGAGAGTGTGCATGCCGAAAGATCCTGAGTTGAGGCGTAAGATTTTGTTAGAAGCGCATAGTAGCCCATACGCTATGCACCCTGGAGGGAGTAAGATGTATCGAGATTTGCGAGAACAGTTTTGGTGGCCGGGCTTGAAGCGAGAGGTAACTGAACTGGTGAGTAAGTGTTTGAACTATCAGCAGGTAAAGGCAGAGCATCAGTTACCATCGGGGTTGTTGCAGCCGGTGAAGATTCCACAATGGAAGTGGGAAAGGATCACAATGGACTTTGTTAGTAGGCTACCTCTCATGCCTACTAAGAAAGGTTTGGTCTGGGTGGTTGTTGATCACTTGACAAAGTCTGCTCATTACATACCAGTACGTGTCGATTACTCTCTGCAGAAATTGGCTAAGCTATACATTGCAGAGGTAGTGAGGTTGTATGGAGTACCAGTATCGATCATATCGGACAGGGACCCTAGGTTCACATCACGATTTTAGAAGGCGTTGCATCAAGCGTTAGGTACGAAGTTGGATTTCAGTACAGCGTTCCATCCTCAGACCGATGGTCTGTCTGAGCGGGTAATTTAGATCTTAGAGGACATGTTAAGGGGTTGTGTCATTGATTTCAGGGGCAGTTGGGAGGAGTTCTTACCGTTGGCGGAGTTTGCGTACAACAATAGTTACCAGTCTAGTATTCAGATAGCGCCCTACGAAGCATTGTACGGGTAGAGGTGTCGTACTCCTACGTATTGGACGGAATTAGGGGACCGTCAGATTTTGGGTCCGGAGTTGGTTACTGAGACGGAGGAGAAGGTTGAATTAATTCAGGCTCGATTAAAGGAAGCGTCAAACAGACAGAAGTCCTATGCTGACCTGAAGCGTAAGAACATAGAATTTGTAGTGGGTGACAAGGTGTTTTTGAAGGTGCCACCGTGGAAGAAAGTATTAAGGTTTGGACGGAAGGGTAAGTTAAGTCCCAAATTCATCGGACCATACCGAGTGTTGGAACGAGTAGGACCGATAGCCTATCAGCTTGAGTTACCCTCAGAGTTAAGCCAGATTCATAACGTGTTCCATGTTTCTATGCTGAGACGATATCATTCAGATCCGTCTCATGTGGTGCCTGTGGAGGAAATCGAGGTAAGACATGACCTATCCTTTGAAGAGGAACCAGTGGAAATCTTAGATCGTGATGTCAAAGTGTTGCGAAGGAAGACGGTTCCGTTGGTTAAGATTCTATGGCGGAATCACAGTTTTGAGGACGCTACTTGGGAACCAGAGGAGACGATACGGCAGCAGTACCCGCATCTATTCAGACCAGGTAATTTCGAGGTCGAAATTTCTTTAAGGGGGTAGAACTGTAACATCCTGAATTAATAGGCCTTTGCATTTGATGTGTGTTATGTTTAATGTGCTAATTAAAGTGTTTAATGTGCTCAGGATTGGGCCGAGGCCTTAGTTAAAATTTTCTGTTTGGACACTCTAGTGGAAAGCCAGTTAGGATAGGGCTTAAAAGATGTTATCTGTGTTTTAAGACACAAATGGGCTTGTGGCCTAGTGGCAAAGTGGCGCCACTTAGAGAGCAAAGAGGAGGCGTCAGTTGAGGAGGCTTAAGTTTGAGTCGCATGAAGCCCAATTTTCTTAGTTAATTTTAATTATTTTCGGCATTAAAGGGGGGAGTGAGTTGGACGGCAATAGGGCTTGGAAATAGGGGAATAAATGTTTAGATAATGTAGATAATATGGCTGATAATGTGGCAGATAAAGGAAGGAAGAGGTGGTGTTATCTAGGTCACTTGTGGATGAGAGATCAGATTATGATAAGGGAGAAAGTTTAGGAATTATCTGCTGGCCACAGTGGTGGCCGAAATTCCAACACTGAGGGGGAGGAGGAATCGGTTTTAGTATGGCTTAGAGGTGCCGAAATTTCCCTTATTAATTAATTAGTCTTAGTTTTCAAAAGAGGGCAATTCCGGCTTTTGGTTAGTGTGTGTGCCGAAAATTTGATTAGAAAATAGGGTACTTCTTAATTTCGGCATTTATTCTCATTCTCTTCTCTTAGTTGTTTCTTTTCTCAAAAAGCCGAAAACTCCTAAAGTTCCATCTTCTTCTTCATTCTCTGCTAAAGCCGAAACCTCATAGCCTTTCTCTACACCTTTTCCCGATTTCTTCTATAAGCCGAAACCCTTAAGTATTCTTTCTCTTTACTCTCTTCTGCCATAGTCGAATGCCCTAGTGTCCATTCTTTTTCTTCCTATCGATTTCTTCGTTAAAAGCCGAATCTCCATAGATTTCTTTGAATCATCTTCTCTTTTTGATTTTCGCAAAAAGCTGAAATCTTCTAGGAGTAGCCGAATCTCCTGTGATAGGGTAAGTGCCGATCTTCTTCTCTTCACTTTCTCTTTCGGTTTTTGGAAGCAAAAGCCGAAAGGTTATTGGGATTGGTAATGTTGACGTTTGATTAATGGGTTGATGTTTTCTTGTTGGGCGACGTCGGGAATCGAAGTAGATCGTTTAGATCTAAAAGCCGGAAACTACTAGTCTTTGAGTCTCAATCTCCTTTCAGGATTTCAAGGTAAGGGGTTCTCTTTAGATTTTCGTTAGGTTCGTTCATCGTGTTTATAATCTTAACTTTATGATATGGATTAACAACCAAATGTTGTGATGGTAGCAACTGATAAGGTCTTTTGATGGAATCACATGTCGGTCAGGAAAAGGGGGGATTGGATTTGTAAAACCAATCCCTAAGTTTAAGAAACGAGTAGTGTCAGCAGTATGGGATTGACCACCGGGTTGTGGACCGGCTTCAGAACAAAACCTTAGACAGATAGCAGTCGTATCAGCTTCTGATAGTGTCAACATAGAAAGTCTCGTCTTGTTTGTAATCAGATGTGTAGATCTCTATCACACTAATTAATCTGTATTATATATGTTATGGGCTTAAAGCCGGAAAGAGGCTGTATGGACAGTCGTATTACCCAAAAAGGGTAGGCAAGGGATGCCAGGTACGTAATCATAGAAACTTTTCTATGTGTATTTATGTATATAATAGTCTGTGATCTTTTAGGTAGTATATTGTGTTGATTCTGCATGTATGTATGCATGGGATGGGGTTAATATGATGAAGGGGAAGAGCATGTTAATAGGTCACTTGGTGATCGGTGGTTAAACCACGAATTGTAAAGTTAGGTCACAATAGTGATCGGTGGCTAAGCCACGTTAAATTTATTCCTGATTGTTAGGAATAGGCAACATGACTGTCGACATGGTGTGTAGCGGTTGGTGGGTTGATTGTAGAAATCCCCGAGGTGTGTTGGCTGGTACGGGCTGGTGTGTAGAGGATGGACTTTTAGGTTGGGTTGGGCCATGTCGCATGCATATGTTTTGTTGCCATTGTGTATGGGCCAAGGCCCATAATGTGTTTGTGGGCCTCAAGCCTTTAATGTGTTTTCAGGATTTGCACACTGAGTCTTGGTGACTCACCTTTTTATTTCCCTGACTTTTCAGATGAGCAGTAGATCGTGGACATGGGAGCCGAGGCGGACTCGAGGGGCCATCAAGTCTTTTATTTTCATAAACTATTTCAGGTTTTCTTTTAAGTTTTAATTTTGGGACTATTTATGTAATAAGGCTCCATAGCTTAGGTTATCGGTTTATATGTGTTAATGTTTATATTTTAAATTTATTTTTAAAGACTTAATTATTATAAGTAATGAGATGGGAATTTCAAACACGCTTAACGTAAAGATATGTTTTAAAAGAAAAAAAACTACAAAGGTTTCCTACAAATAACACTTATTTAACGAATTCTTACATAAACAAACCGAGATTTCAAATCCCCTTCAAAGCGAAGTTTTAACATTTCAACCCGTAGCATACCAAATCCAGTCGTGGCGTTTGGGCCAGGTTTGGGGTGTTACAATGAAGTTGATTCATTTTGGATAAGGCCATAGTTGATGGCTAATACTTGTTGATAAATGCAAATGTTGGTGTTTCCATGAATGTGGTTAATACATGGTTTGGTTGATAAGAAAGAAATGTTGTAGGTGATAGAAAATAGCTTGGATTTGAGGCGTGGATGCCTTGGTTGTGACTGATTTATTCATGTGTTTGTGCTTGTGATGGTACTATATTATATGTGTAGATGTGTGCTTGAAATGGGTGTTACACCCCTATAGCTTAGTTTTAAAAAACAGAATGCCTAGTAGTAAACAAACGGGCACGAGACACGACCGTGTGTCTCGACCGTGTGAGAGACACGACCATAGGACATGGGCATGTGCCCAGGCAGTGTGAAGTCTGCACTTGATTTTAGGAATTTAATTCGCCACATGTCCTAAGGACACGGTCGTGTGCCTTGGCCATGTGACCTTATTTGGTTGATGACGTCATAAACAAAATGTCCCCTATTTTGGACACGGCCTGAAGTACGGGCGTGTGGATTTTTTTTTGATGAAAATTTTCTAAGTTTTCTTAGAAGTTTCTAAAGTTCTCGGTTTAGTCCTGAACCACTCCTAATATATGTTTTGGGCCTCGTAGGCTCGTTTAAGGGACGATATGAATGTTTATGAAAAGTTTTAAATTTTAGTGGAAATTCATGTCTCAATTTTGTATGACTGCTTGCGTATAAGTCCAGTAACGCCTTGTACCCTATTTCGGTGTCGAATACGGGTAAGGGATGTTGCATCATTGCTATGTTTTGATTTGTTTATTATGTTATTTGTGATTTTGTTTGAGTTTAGTTCGCACTGAGCTTTATACCTCACCCCTTTTACCTCTGACTTTTCAAGTAACCGGAAAGTTTATGATCAGACGGCGTAAGGGAGCTCGGATTTTTTTCTCGATTAATTAGATATGGTGGTTTTCGTGATTAATTTTTCTGGACTTTTGGGACTGCGAGTTTGTTTTTGGGTTATGTTTTGGTTTTTTTTTCGTTGGTACTTGGTATTTTCAAACATAAAACTGCAAAATCATACGAGTTAACAAATTGAAATTCGGTTTTCAACTAAAACTCTAAAAATTATCCATTGCAAAGTTAAGTGTTTTTCTTTAAATAAATAAATAGTTTTTAACAAAGGTTGCATTAAAACTAGGAACGATTTGCCAAAATAAATAAATTCAAAACACACGATTTTGAAAACAAATTCTGCTTTTAAAATAGATGTTTTCAAACATGAGTTTTTCTAAACATTTGTGTGAGTTTTGCCAAAATTTATGCATTCGAAACACACACTGAGTTGATTAAACATGTTAACAGTTTTTTAAACATGTTAACGTAATTCCTCAAGATCCGGTCATAATGACTAGGTCGGGTTTATGGTGTTACAACTTTAAAATACCTATGTAACGCATTTGTCAATCCTAACTAAGTTTTTGCGCTTTCATTTAACGTATAAGGACTAATTTGCTTCTTTTTTTAGTAAAAGGGGCAAAATGTAATCTGACTCCTACTATATGGACTTGTATAGTACTTTTACCTAAGGTTGTTATTCGCGGACACTAGAATTTATTTTGATATGCCAACAACTTAAGGGAGAAATGGTTAAGGTATTAAAATATCTATTTTTCTAATATTTTACTATACCTCTATAACGCATTTGTCAATCCTAACTCTGTTTGTGGAAACAAATTCACACCTTAATGATCAATAATCAAACTTTAATAATTTTTTTAAGTTTGTAATTTGATATGGTGCCAAAAAAAATCTACTTTTACAAAATAAAAAGAAACTATAGTAGAATGACTTCGTGATTAAATGAGTTTATAATTAATATGCGAAAAGCTGAAACTTAATTATAAATTATTTGAGCCCTAATCTTATATGTCCAATTGGTCTCCCTGCCAGCTCGTTGAAACCATAAATGAATTGCATGTTGAATCAAATGAACAAAAATGGATAGAAATTGTGAAAAAGGAGAAAAGGGAAATATTTGGAAATAATTATGGTTTTCTCCAAAATGAAAATGAAAATGGAGAAATGGAATCATTTGGAAATGAATGTGGTTTTCTTCAAAATTAAAATGAAAATGACTTGGAAATGAATTTATGTTTTTAGAATAAAATGGAGTTCAGAAATGTCACGCCCCGAAATATAGAGGTTAATTGCAATAGATAGATAAGAAATGAAATAGGCTTGATGGTTAAGTGTCACTCTCCTAGCTTAGAAGTTCTAGGTTCGTGCTTATTTCCTCCCATTTCTTTTCTTTTTACTTTCAGAAACCTAGGGTAAAAGCCATGCCTAAAATATATATAGTTAGGAGTTGAAACTAGACAAGAAATAGGCTTCAAACCTAACGATTAAGAGTTAGATTTCCCCCTAAGTGATCCTAGGTTCGAGCCACTCCTTCTCCAAATGCATCCCTTTTATTTTTTCAGCCAAATTTTTGGGATATTTACCCTTGACATCCCTAGGGTTTGAAACCTTAATTAATTAACCAATCTTTTCCTAATTAGATTAGGTCTGCCACTTTTCAAATCCTAGTAAAATTTCTACTCATCTTTTCTATTTCTTCTCCTTTTTCTTTTCTTTCTATAACACCCCAAACCAGACCTAGACATTATGGCCGAATCTGGCGATGTCACATGATAGTCCTTTGGAACACATAATTATAATAAAACCCTTTTTCGTTGTCTGTCAAAACGTGTCATTTGTTTCCATCATTATCCATTTTCCAAAATATTTACAGTTCACGGAAGCATTTCAAATAATTTTGCGTATTCGTGGTGTTTCGGTAAAACATTTGTTTATTTTGAAAACTCGCGTCTTGTCCTACTGCTAGCAGTTATAAATAAAAACCCCAAAGTTAAGCTATAATCCGTAAAGGCCATAGTTACATAAAACTTCCCAAATATAATCAAAACCATAAATAAAAGTAAAAACTGTAAATGTCCAGAACTGTGGTCACCACCCAGTCCTCCGTCGCACCGATCCGTCTAATGTTGAGGATTACCTGAACAGATTAAACAGAAAAGGGTGAGTTTTCGCAAACTCAGTGTGTAATCCCCACAAAAAACATGTGCACGGTAATATCAAAAAACAGACATTAATTCACAGTTCGGGTCTAAGCCCATTACAGAAACGGTGTGGGCCTTAGTCCACTCAGATACAGAATCAGATATATTCTAGGGCTTTAGCCCATTTCAGATATCACATGCAGATCAGAACAGAATAGCAGAATCTTACCCACCAGCCTCTACACACCAACTCCGTCCAACCCTACACACCATGTAGGGATAAAATCAACCCACCCATCCCTACACACCATCCTGTACCGAATGCGGTAACAGGCTTAAGAGCCTTTCAGATAATTCCTCCAGTAACACATCAACCCACCCCGATGCAATGCAACATACATAAAATGTCATGCTATTATGCAAATACAGTTCATACATTCAGATATCAGAATTCATGCTCAATACAGAAATCAGAACGTCAAGTCACAAAATTAAGGGTCTAGGTAAAGCTTACAGACCCTACAATAGGCCCACAGTCAACTAGGACGACCCGTGCAGCCGTACAGAACCTCTCAGAAAAATGGGCTCACACACCCATGTGGCCTGCACGTATGGGCCCACATGCCCATGTAGCCCACACAGCCCAAATTGGCCTTGGCCGTATAGATCACATAGCCTGGCCCAGAACCCCACACGCCCTTGTGGTTCACCCATGTAGGCCCAACGCCCATGTGGCCCACACGGCCCAAATTAGTCGAGCCCGTATGTCACACACGGCCGTGTCACTCACGTATGGCCTAGCTCACCGATCACACGACCGTGTGGTGACTTACAGTCTTTGCACACGGCTACCACACGCCCGTGTGGCGTCGACAGTGAGGTTTTCGGCTTTCATGAAAGCCTCATTTTCTTCATTTTCGGGTACACACCTAGTTTCGATTGATGCTAAAACGATCTCTGAGCAATCCTGAACCTATAATCGACATTATAAATCCCGGAATTAGCCTATAGCCACACTTAAAATGAACCCATCATTCCAACAACGATCCAAAACAACCACTTAACACTTACCTCTAAAACTTTGCGTGATTTCCAACCGTTTGATAGCCCTAAAGAAGCCTCGCTCCACCCGTTTCAATTATCGATGCAAGGGAAACAGGTTTGCAGAGCAATAGCCGCAAGAGCTAATGAAGTAATCAAGGGGAAAAAGAAAAGGAGAATGGCATCAGAAATTTTGGGAAAAAGGGTGATAGCCGAAAGTTTGAAAAAGAAACCTGCTAACCCCCTAATCTCTCCCCTTAATTCTCTCCACTAATCCACTACTTAGTTTTTGAAACCAACTCAAACTCTTCTCCAACAACCTCAAAAATAAAAGCGTCCAAGCTTGCGCAAGGACTTGAACACAGGACCTCTAGCAGACTAACACTCCACTTAGCCACCAGACCAACATGCCCATTCTGATATAATATTTCCAATAACAACTTAAAAGCCTACTGATCAAAGTCAAGGCTTTAATTAGAAAAAACCCAAAATTTGCCAAAGCTAGGCTAGAACTTGGAACCTCACACACACACCCAAAACACATAACCAATGAAGCAGATAGACATTGTGTCACAATTCACAAAAGCCGAAATTAAAGAGAATTGGGGCGTTACACTTTCCTCTTCTTTGCACCTTGTTTTTCATCTTCTTGCTGTTGATTATTTTTCTTGTTCATATCAAATCACTCCTCATTCAAATTTTTTTCTACCAATTGTTGAAATTTCCATAAATAGCATCTATATTTTCATAGAAGATTGATAAGTGCATTTGTTTTAATAAGTAGAACCCGTAATTCTGTAACGTCGTAATTCCACGTACATCTTTCATTTGATTAATCGATCTTTTACGGTTCTTACCAAATCTTTTGTTAATCTTGCCTCTATAAACAGGGGTGTACCACATGGTCATGTGCCTCTATAAACCCTAGGCTAGCTCATGAATCACATAACCACAACTCTTCCACACGGCCTGCCAAACAGACGGGTCTCTCCTATAGGGTAATTTTAACATTTAACACAAGGCTACAATCTGTTACACGACCATGTAACCTTTCCATACGATCTTTAACCTCTCATAAGGCTTGGCCACACGGCCGTATGACCTCTATTTTATAGTTTTGCCCAGAATTTTGGGAATTATTCAGTTTAGTCCTTATATAACCCCCGAACTATTTTTAGAGTTTGATTTTACTCAATCAATTCCCATATAATATAATTTTGGAATCCATGATCTAATTGACTGAATTATTACTATTATATGCATGATATGTAAATCATTCACAACTATTGTCTTTGTATTTTTGATAAACTGCTATTATTAAATTTTGCCACTGTATTAGTGATTGTATGTTTAGCATGACTACTGTTACTGTTGAACTGAATACAATTTAAGCATGTCTATAGATACTGTCGAACTGAATACATGTTAAGTATGTCTACTATTTCTATATGATATTGTTACAAGCATGTCATGTTGCATTGCATGGGGTGATATGATTGAAAGGAGCAAGTAATGGTAGGTTAATAATATGCAACACTGGTGGTTCATCCACAACTCACTGGCAGCTTGTCTACAAACGTTTTAATTGAAAATACTGGTAGTTCATCCACAATTTTACTAGTAGTTTATCTGCAAATTACTAGTGGTTTATCCACAAAAACGATGTGTAGGGATGGATGAGTTCTAGAGAACTCTTACTGTCGTGTGTAATGGAGTTGGGTAGGATCTTTTCTATTGTTCCTGCATTGCATTAACATTCACATGCATGCTCAAAATAACTGTCGACTTTTGTTTTGCCATACAATTGCTTTTGTTCTAAAACTGATAGTTTATATGATTGTTTATTGTTTTGCACCGATTTACTTGTGTTCGGAACTCACAGTTATCTTCTTAAGCTTACTCAACTATTATTTCCATCTTTACAGATAACCCACCAGATTAGGATGCTGACACGGCATACGGAGGGCTCGGCTCGGGTTATTTTAGCGAAAAGTATTTTGGACATAATTTTTAAAATTTCAATTATTTTTGGAATCGTATTACTTTATTTGAATTGTGGCAGGGGACTTCATTTTGGGGTTTATTTAGCATGCATGATATTTAATTTGAATTTAGGATATTGAAACATTGATTTTGAATTAATTATGCATAAAATAATTTTGATTTTACTTAATTAAAACTATGTTGAATATCACTTTTCTGCTGCTAGATTATAAAAAAAATTAAGTAATAAATAAATTAGAAATTAACTTAGTTTTCAAAAGTAGTTACCATTACAAGAAAAATGTTAAACTTAATCCGTTTTTGTTAACTCATGAGTTTTCGTGAAAATAGGCTAAGTTTTCTTCTAAGATAAACAAATGTTTTAAAATTACTATTATATAAACTCTGTTAGCTTACTTGGTCATTTTGGTGGCAAATGTAATCTTCTGAATTCGAGCCTAATGTCTAGGCAGGTTGGGGAGGTTACAGGAAATGGAAATAAATCTTTTGGTCATAATGAAACCATTGAATGTAGAAATATTAAATTTATTTTCTCATGGATTCTTTTACAATAAAGTCGTCATAATTTTAACGGAATTAGAATTATGTTGAGAATATTATTTAATTGGAAATTAATTGAGATGTTTATTTTAGAAAATAGAAAACCAAATATCGTGTTGGATCAAATTACAAGGTATTGGTTAAAATTCTAGGAAGTACTTATAATTGAACCCCATATGAGAGAGACTCAAAAGCCCCTCATGTTAATGAGAGGGACGGCAAACCCTAGTATTATTAACTAAGGTTGTCACCTTCTATACTTCTAGTTAAACTAAGAGTTTGTTTTTCTATTTGAAATAAACTTCTATATTTCAATAAGGGTTTTACTTCTTCTCCCTATAAATAGATGACACCTTTAAGGCTAAATACATAACTTTAAGATATTGTTACTCTGCTCAAAAATAATGAGAGTTTATTCTCTAACTATTAAATCTATTTTTTAGAATAACAATTATGTCAGTTTCTATTGAGAAGAGATTTTGATTTCACACTGAAAGTAAAGAAAACAATTTATGGTTCTGTGTTTGATTCGTATCGTTCGAGCCCACATTTGAAGTAGTTCGCGGTACAACAATAGCGGAGAAGGTTGTTTGATCCATATTGAAGAGTCGATCTTTATGAATTATAAAATCTTATCAATAATGCTTAACCATACAAAAAATAAAATAATAATAAACACACTTTTTAAATTGGGAATGACTTATATTAGGATCATCCTAAAAAGCATAATTTTTAGGCAGCAATAAAATTTCACTACATCATCAAATTTTAAAGACATGAAATTATTATTATACACCCATCCATATTCAACCTACTCTCCAACTCTAGTTTTTTATTTTAAAAAATAAGTAATTAAAATTAAAAAATCAAATAACATGGAAATTTTAAGTTTTACACAAGTCTTGTTACTGAAGATTCAATGCAATATATTTTTTATTTTTAAAAAAATGTATAATATGAAATAGAAAATAATTTAAAATGGAAAAAATTAAAAAAAAAATCCACCATCTAGAAACTAATTTTTTTAAAAAAAGAAATTGGTTCAACAAAAATAAAAAATAATTAAAAATTATAAAAGAAAAAGGACATTTGTTTGTCACGCCCCAAATATAAGTTTTTTTTTTTTGCAAGTTGTTATTGTGTGATTTAGTTTGGTTGAGTGGTTAAGCGCCTAGTGTGTCTGCTTAAGGTTCTATGTCTGAGTCTCCATATGTGTAGAAAATATTTTACTTTATTCTTTTCATTCCCTAGCAAGCTAGTGGAGGAGTTTGGATTAAGTTTAAACTCTAGAAATAAATCTGGTTAGTTGGAGGATAAGATTTAAATCCTTTTAAAAATAAGATAGTTATTTTATCTTTTAATTTTTCTTTTATTTTAAATTTTTTTCTCTCTCTCTCTCAATTTTTCTCACGTTCAGTTTATGGGTGAGTTTTTTTTTCTTTCTATTTTCTATTTTCTTTCTCTCCCTCAATTTTGCAAGTCTGATCTTCTTTTCCATTCTTTGATTTTTCTTGGTTGCAAGCATTGTTCACTTGCATTTTTGTCAATACCGGTTTGGTTCCATTGTTTCGGTTGTGGGCTTAAATCGTAGAGGTAATATTTCTATGATCTTTTGTGGAATTGATATGAGCAATTGGGAATTTTGAAATTATGGTAGTGTAGTGCAAATTCGTATTATTGGAGAATCTTATTAATTCGTTGCGGTTTTAGGAGAGGATCAAGAGGGAGGAGGCATTCCTCTAGTGATTTAGGGATGCAGGTTGCTGTCGCATGCTTGGGTAAGCGTTTGGTTCTATTTTGGGGCTGTGTAGTTTTGTTTGACACCATTATTAGGAAATTGGGAACTTTGCCCTTTAAATCGTTCAATTGCACTATTAATTTTGTGTTTCAATCGGTACTTTTAGGTTCTGGTTGTCTCGTGAGAGCGCTCGTATCGAATCTTGACCAAGTGTGTAACGAGAAACCCGAAAAAATAGCAAACGGCGAAAGCCAAATTTGGGGCCTATCGACGCCACACGGTCGTGTGACTAGCCGTGTGTGACACACGGTCTAGGCAATTTTGGGCCGTGTAGATCACATGGGCATGTATGGATTATGTGTCAGGCCGTGTGGGCTACACAGGCAAAGCCATTCTGGGCGTGTGGGCCTAAAATTCAGAATTTTTCTCTAGGGTCGTACATGTCATCCCGATCAACTGTGGGCCTTCAGTGGGGTGGTATGTGGTTATATAAGCTATAAATCATGATTTACGTTAATCTGTTAGTATGAAACCTGACATAAATAATGTTTAATATGTATGATTTGTTATGTATTAAGCATGTTCTACATCTATTATACGAGCATGTATGTTATGTATTCAGGCATCTAATATTTATGTTTGTATCTGATTATGGGGTGGGATCTATATTATGTGGAGGAAGTGTTCTGTGTGAGGCGATATCTCGCCATTGTACTGGCAGCACTGCTGCGATTATTCTGAAAGCGTCGTACGGACGCTATGTGGTGTGTAGGGCTGGGTAGGTGTTTTATACCCCACGTGGTGTGATGAGATGGTCGGAGCTGGTGTGATGGGATGGTCAGAGTTGGTGTGTAGAGGATGGGGGTAGGATTATATATAACTGCATTTGTACTACTCTGGTATGACTCTGATTCTGTATAATATGTATGTTGGTATATGTACTGCCATGTAACTAAATCTAAAATTTTATTTGCTTATGAGTTACACTCTGAGTTATAAAAACTCACTCTCTGTTTGTCTGATAATTTTAGGTAACCCTCAGACTTAGGCGGGTTGGTGATATGGGAGCTTGGTTGTGTTCATTCCTCCTTAAACTTAATTTCACTTAAATTAAATTTATTTAAAATTTCTGGAGTGAGATTTTTGTAAATTTTGGATTCACTGGACTTTTGGGATTATTTTTGGATTTGGACTTTTATTTTGGGCTTTGGCATGACATCCGATAAAATGATTTTACAAAAAATAGCTATGTTTCTACGATCAACTGTTTTTAAGAAAACAAACTCGATTTTCCAAAATATAACGTCTTAAGAACTTCCGCTGCAACTTATTCGATTTATTTAGAAAATGTAATCAATTAACGATTTTAACTATGAAGTATGACAATTGTTTTCAATTAAAATGGGCTTTTAAATAGCAAAGGTTCACGATGTTTTTCAAATAGCGAAAGTTAGATTTATAACTATATTATGCAACATTTCCAGATTCAGCCATAACGTCTAGTCCGGATTTGGGGTGTTACATTTATAGTTTAAAAATTAATTATTTTAAGTAATTTAATTAAATTTTGTAAGAAAAAATGTTATCGTATGTAGTATTAATATGTCAGTAACAATGATCATGCTTAATAATGCAGTAGCAGTAACACAACAGAATACCTGTAATCGGACAAAGTTAAAAATTAGAAGAAGAATTTTGTCGAGGCCTATATAAACAGTTTTCTTAAGACAAATTCGTCCTCTCCTCGGTGCTTTGAGTAACGTTGGACGTCTGTCTTCCAGGATACAACAACAAATGATCACAGTAGTAGCACAACAACAGTGATCAATCAAACACAATCTTGCCTTTCTCTATTACCGTTGGCTGATATACTTCTTCCGAAATTCATCTTGGAAGAATTCCCAATTAACCCTCTTTCTCGGTACTACTGACACAAAGGTTTTCCACCATCGGCATGCTGAATCTCTCAGAAGTGACACAACACATTTCAGACACAACACATTTCAGACATTCATCCGGTGTGCAGGGCAACTCATCAAATACCCTGATGGAGTTTTCGAGCCAAAACTCGGCTTTCTCGGGATCATCATCCACATCAGCTTTGAAATCTTCAGCCCTGTGCTTTCGGATCTTATCAACTGGTGGCTTACTTAATCTTATGAATTCCATACCTTGTGGAGCTACGGGAATCGGCTGGGGAATATGTGGGCGTGGAGGGGGTTGGGATTCGGATTTGTTCGAACAAACACGGAATACCACTGGTTTATCATGTGGAGGAAGAGTTCCTTAGCACCTTCTCCTCCTCCCTGACTAACCGAGGGAGGTTTACTTTCAGATGGCACTGTCCCTTGAGCGGGAGCCAGCACATTCCTTCTACTTCATCAGCTACAGCTCGGTTGGGATCCATTTACTATATGAAAACATAGTTTACAATTGTCAGGAGTCATTACACTATCACAATTCATATATGGCATGTATAGCTAGACTCTTACACACGCTACGTTAGTCCAAGAATCGACTAAATCGTAGCTCTGATACCACTAAATGTAACACCCGTTACCTGTATTCAACACCGGAATAGGGTACGAGGCATTACTGGACTTAAACACAAGCAAACATACAAAATCTAGACGTAATTTCCATCCAAATTTACAACTTTTCACATACCTTAATATCGTCCCTAAAACAAGCCTACGAGGCTCAATACATGCTTTCGAAGTGGTTCGGGACTAAACCGAAAACTTTAGAAAAGTTTACAAAACTTAGAAAATTTTTCATCTTACAGGGCTCACACGCTCGTGTGGTCCAAGGGACACGCCCGTATGACCCTTAGACACACCCGTGCTACAAGCCGTGTTCAAAATAGGGAGCTCTCTAACTTGTGCCACACGGCCGTGCCACACGCCCGTGTGCTAGGCCATGTGGTCAATTTAATTTCCATGATTTTTCATAAAATAGGTGCAAACTTCACACGGCCGAGACACACGCCCGTGTCTATGCCCGTGTGCTCAATTCTAAACATTCTATTTTACAACAATTAAGGTGCAGGGGACACACGGCCGGAACACACGCCCATGGGGCAAGCCGTGTGTAACACACGGCCTAGACGCAAGCCCATGTGTCTACACATGTAGACAAAAATAAGGCTATTTACCAAGCCATTTTGCCACCCTTACTTGCACCAACCTAGACAACAACAAGCAACACCAATTCAAGCATAAACATACAACCAAATTAGCCACAAACAAGATATCAATACATCATTTACACATACTAACATCTATCATGCATAAACATCACATATCCTCTTTTCCATTCATTCCAATTTCATCTTCATGATAGGCATCATCACATAAACATACCAATGACTAATAAAATTAATATTAGCCAACTTCCAATAGCCATATACAAAATGAATCATTAACCATTACAATGGCAACACATTTAGGCCAAATCATTTATGGCACATAACAAAATGACCAAGTCCCTATACATGCCATAACTCAAAATACTATCGCTTATAAAGGATTGGTGAGCTAAGTGTGAAATCACCATAAGTATAAATGATAGGTGGGTTGTGTGCGATACCACCCTATTAGAGATCAATGGTGGGCTAAGTGCGTAACCACCGAGAGATTAGTAGTATGAGTGGCTTATTGAAAATGCTTGATATGTTGTTTTATATGATATTGTGGTGATCAGTGCAGGAATGTGTACTAATTAAACGAGCAATTGGCTTGCGGCATGGTAAGAATGTGGTAAGAGTTAGAATGAGTAAGCTTCAAGAGTGGTTGAGTAAGTAACCATGAGTTAAGGGGAAAAACTCAGTATAATACTATGTGGTTATCTATATTCAATGAATATCAATATTTTCAGTTTATGCAGATGAACTTACTAAGCAATATTGCTTACTCCTTTCCCTTTCTCATCTCTTATAGGTTAATTTAGCTAGCTCGGGTTGGAGATCGCCGGAGATATTTTCACACTATCGAGCAGACATTTGGTATGAGGTATCAAGTCCCTTTGAGTTATGGCATGTATATGGCTAGTACTTAAGGTTGATTAAGTCATTGTTAATGTGCCAAATGTGTTGGCCTAAATAAGTTATGGGACGATTGTATATAGACATAGATGAAGATAAAAGCCGATTGAAATTGTACTAAAAATATTTCTACCCCGTGTATGGGGGGAAAGACTTCATTTTTATGAATCAAATGTGTTAATTCATGTGTTTTAATTAATGATTTGATAATGTTTTGAAATAGCATATGAATGTATGCAATGTAGGGTGAAAAAGGGCTTGGTAGATAGCCTGATAATTGTCCACATGGGTAGACACACGGGCATGTGTCTAGACCATGTGGGAGGCACGGCTAGCACGTAGGCGTGTGTCCAGGCCGTGTGAAGTCTGCACTTTGCACTTGGGATTTGAATCCCAACACGGCTGAAGTACACGTGCATGTGTATAGGCCGTGTGGATAAGTCAGAATGCCAAGGTTTGGCACACGGGCTAGTGATACGGGCATGTCAAGGCCGTGTGATTCTAGCCAGAATCGACCACGGTCAGAAGGCACGGACGTGTCGAGGCCGTGTGAAATTAGTCAGTGTCGACCACGGGTGGAAGACATGGGCATGCCTTAGGGGTACATGGGCGTGTCCCTAGGCCTACACGGGCGTGTGGCCCCTGTTTTATTAAAAAGTTCTCGAACTCGTGAAAGTTCTAAGAAATACTCTGACATTCTTCGGAAGTATGTTAAGGGTCTCCTAGGCCGAGTATGTGCGAGCGATGAGGTTAAATAAAATTTTATAACCCTATTTGAGATGTTTAAGTAAGATCAGCTATGTAACGCCTCAAACCCTATTCTGGCTCGAATACGGGCAAGGGGTGTTACATTTAGTGGTATCAGAGTATGATTTAGTCGGTTCTCGGGCTGACCTAGTATAAGTAAGAGTCTAGCTATACATGCCATAGGTGGACCGTGATAGTGTGATATCTCCCGGCTCTAACGAAATTATTTTGTTAAGACAGATATGGTTCCCAACCGAGCTAAATCCAATAAAGTTGTAAGTGATAATGAGGTAATTGAAATGCTCTTATGCATTGGTGAGATTCAAAGAGGTATGAATAGAAGTATATGACATGTGTGTGATAATGCATGAAATGAGAGTTAAAAAGTGATAAGCTTATCTGTATTGGCTTGATGTGCATAAGGTGTTATATACTCAACCTATTGGGTTAGGTGCATATAGTGAGTAAATTTACCCAAAGAATGGGGTATATGTGTATGTACGATTGTTTGAATGATGTATGATTAATATGTCCACATAGTTGAATCTCATGTGTGACAGTTAAAGTAGATGATGTATAATGTTTTATTTCGTGACTCTGTATGAAACCACACATATTATGGTGTGAGAGTTAAATTGGAAAGCTTGACTAAGTAGAATGCAGGAGATGAATACGGTCGTTCAATGATAAAATGATGAATAAGACCATGGTTGGACCATGGCGATACATGTGATCCCATATAAGACCATGTCTGAGACATGGCATTGGTGACGATACGTGATCCCGTGTAAGACCATATCTAGGATATGGCATCGGCATCAACATGAGTTTCCATGTAAGACCGTATCTGGGATATGGCATTGGTATTGATATGAGATTTCGTGTAAGACCATAGCGAGGCTATGGCATCATGACGACATGTAAAGTAATAGTTGGGCTATGGTGTTGTGATACGAGTAAGACCATAGTTAGACTATGGCAATCAAGTAAACGATGTACTCAAACCCGTAAGACATTCTCTAAATTGATAGGCAATGATAAGAGAAATTAGAGTTAAATGTTGAGTACTCGGGTATATATTAATGTGGAACTTGAGTATGTGAAAGTCTCGATTGAAGTTGAATTACCTAGGATACTCAATCACTCACATGAGACAAGAAAGTTCGTATAAGACCATGTCTGGGACATGGCCTCAGCACCGAGTTGAGATCCTGTATAAGACCATATCTGTAATATGGCATCGATAACGAATATGAGAATCGTGTAAGACCATATTCAGAATATGGCATCGATATTTGATGAAGAAGTCCATATAAGACCTTATCCGGAATATGGCATTGGCATTTAGAGGTGACTCCATATAAGACCACCTCGGAGATGTGGCATTGGTTTCGTACCTACATGAATGACGATGAATATGCGTCTTTGATTATCCCTAGTGATCAAAGAGACAGATGTATGAGTCTAGAGGTAGAAATGAGAATTGTACTAAAGCCATGTAAATGGGTGAATACAGGCACTTGTGAACGAGTCAAAAAAAAACCAGTACGATGTATGACACGATATGTGCTAAATAAATGGCAAGTATGAGTAAGTTAGCTCGAAACCTGTAGTTTGTGCATGGTTAGTTGATGCCATGGATGAATTATAATAATCTCCTCGAGTATTATGTACTAATATCTATTGCCTTTCAAGGCTGATGTAGTTGTTCTTTCCATAGACCATGATTGTGTGGGAATGTTAGATGATAGTAAAAAATCAGAAAAAATGGTTGTCGATTTAGTTAATTGAAATCGACATTTCTTTATTTCCTCGTAACCTTATTCGGGTACTTTGAGGAGGAAGTTGGTGATGATTCCAGTATAAGAAGTGAAATCACAAGTTTCACATTGTATGATGAGTTTTCAAGTAAGCTGAATAGAGTTAATGAATTCGATCGAGATGTCCCTGCTATCGTGAGATATGATGATTAGTAAAGGTTTTAGATTGGCATAGCAATAGAAACTCAGATGAGAGTGTGCTTAAAATATGTTCTCAGTATGGAGAAGAGAGTAGATTAATGTATTGAGATATGATTCGAGTTCTGTGTATATTCACGCATGAGTTAGTAAAGAGAATAAAATTTTGTGTGTACGTGAATAGGGAGCATGATACAAAGCTATGCTCATTGAAATATTCAAATCGTGATGATTGAGTTGAAAGCTATAGAAGGAACTATTAATTGAAAGTTCTAGTATTGAGTTCAGTCGAATCGAGAAAAAGAGTTGACAAGTTGGTGATCCAGAGACAATCACTTTTGTATTTGTGTTGAGAGTTAGATGTGTTGTAATGATCCATGGGACGGCTTGAGCTATTACAATAGTGTGTATAGTTATTGTAATACTACTCAGACAGTAGACATAGTACAGATGTCTGAATGAAAGATCCATGTTAAGTAACGCGAGTTAGTTATTCGGTTGACTCTAGTTGGTAATATTCTAGTTTCAGCAAGGTTAATGACTATAGCAAGTCTTCATTTCAAAACAAAGGAGTTCGGAAGTGATATAGTAAATGGTATTTTAAATAAGCTCTGAATGAGTTTATTTAATGTAGTAAAATCCAGGTTGGATAAGATTTCCGTTATTGATATTTCCTAATTGAGATAGAATTTGAATGATGATGAATCCAGAACTTATACAGAAGTTTTGGTATGAGATTTAGTAGTAGCATATCTACTAATGCAAGAATAAGGAAGTACAGTTAGGTGCATAAATGTTTTGACAATAGAGTACATTTCACGAAATGATAGAGTTTATGGTCAGAAGTAGTTAACCACTAAAAGCTGAGTTTCCAAAGCACACAAGTCAAGACTATTACAATCGGTAAATGCTTTAATGAGAAAGTGAGATAAAACCTTATAGATTTCAAATTTGGTTTGACAAAATTCCCAAGGAGGGGAATGTCATTCGAATTGTAGTGAATCAGCCAGTAAAGATCCGAACGATCATTTGGACATGTATGGAGTTCCAAATTAGGGGATTACTGGATATAGTATATGCCCTAGAAGAATAACCTAGGTCACAAGTTACGTTTCGACCTTATGTATCACAACTTAAGAGTTATTGGCAAGAGAAACTTGAGGATAAGTGGATTCGCGATTTTGAAGAGTAGATGGAAACATTTTAAGAATGTTGGTAGCAACTCCTCCTGATAAGATTTTCGGGGACGAAAATCCCTAAGGGGGGAGAATTGTAACAGCCCAATTTAGGGGCTAGTCGGAACAGTGATCTCGAAATCACTAATTCGAGGTTAGAGAAAATTATTTTCATGTTATGTTATGTGTTATAACATGTTTATAAGGATGTATGAAAATTTTGGTGCTTTAATTTTAGCGATTTCATGCTAAATCGAGAAAAAAGGACTAAATCGCATAAAGTGCGAAAGTTCCATTCTATAGGCTAAAAGTACCAAATATCCATGAAATATTAATTGAAGGTCTAAAAAGGGCAATTAGACCATCTAGGATGTGTTGGCCGGCCATGTAGACAATGTAACACCCCAAACCCGGCCCAAACACTACAACCGGATCTGGTATGTCACTAAGGAAATTTTATAAAAAGACGTGGCACTTTGGAAAACAAATATCAGGTTTAAATATTTATACCGAAAACTTAATAATTTATTAAGTTGTATAAGATATAAAGTTATAAAATGCCTTGGTGAATTTTAAATAAAAACCGAGATTTTGTACATGTCTTAACTTAATTTAAATATAAAATTTAAATGCCCAGTAATAAAAGCCCAACATAAAACCAAAACATAAATAATAGTCAAGCGGCCCAAGGCCTTATTACAACGAAATTTAAAACCCTTAATCAAAATATTAAAAACAATATTCTAAGTAAAATCTTCTGCTGGATCAAGAACTCTCTCGCATGGCCACCTCGCGCTCCTCTCCAGCCCGGTCCGTTGCACTAGGTGCTACCTGAAATTGTTAAATAATAGGGTGAGTCGCGAGACTCAGTGTGCAACCCTCATGCACCATTAGATTTGGACCTTAACCCCACAGAACATATAACAGAATATAATATATCAGAAAATATGCAAAGCCCAACCCAAATCCTAGGTTTTCCATCCGCTACACGCCACCCTTACCTGTCAGTCACACCATTTGGGGATTTCTACAATCAACCCACACCGCTACACACCATTGATGGCAGACATGCTGCTCATCGTCAGATCATGGCCTTAGCCACTACAACAGATCATGGTAAAAGCCACTACAATAGGTCACGGCAGAAGCCGCTACAACAGGTCACGGCAGAAGCCGCTACAACAAAACACTTCCCCTTTCAATAAACCCAACCCCATGCAATTACAGAAAATAGCATACCTACCACATATGTCATCTTAACAAGAACATTCACTTAGGAATGACAGAGATCACTAACCTGGTGATTCGCTTTTACCCTCCTTGGGTTTCAAACATTATGCCGGGATTTCGGCATTTATCAGATTATAACAGATTTATAACATATTTTAACAGGCAATCTAAATGGTGTGGAAGTGTTACACACCTGATATCGCGTAGTTTTACTCCCTTAGTTAAATCCTTACTATCTAGATCTACAACCCTTAGTCTAAAACCTTGCTCAAAAGCCGGAATAATACGAAGATTTGGGCTCCCCTACATTCGGCCAAGGGTTAATAAATACCCAAATTTACACGTTAAAAATCAATAGATCTCCTTACCTTGAAATCCCAAAAGTAACACGATTCGAGTGTTACTGAACTCTATCTTACATATCTAAGCGAGTGACTCCCCTTCAAATCCCAGAATGCCGCAAATAAGAGAAAAACTTAAGATTAGTTCCTTATAGCCATTCGGCTAGAGTCCCTAAAAAGCCGGAAAAGATTGAAATCTTATGAATCAATACTTACCTTTAGTTTCCTTCAAGATTCGGCACAAGCAGATACCTCAGAGAGAATTCAGCAAACACAGGAGATGAGATCTAAGGATTTCGGCTTTTATGGAAATCCCGAAAAAGATGAACTGATGCGTTTTCGACTTTTAGAAGAAAGAAGAGAAAAGAATAATGGAGTTTTCGGCTTTTAGAAGAAAGAAGAGAAAAGAATAATGGAGTTTTCGGCTTTTAGAAGAAAGAAGAGAAAGAAAAGATGGAAACCCTAAATGTCAAAAAATAAAGAAGAGAACCCTCCCTATTTATAGAAATTTCGGCACTTACCTATGAAAAACCGAAAGTGCCCTTCCTGATAACTAAAAATTAAGCTAATGAAAAGGGAAAATTCGGCATCCCTTTTCCATGAAGTAGCCGAATTCTTCACACCTCTAGGTGATTGAATTTCGGCCATCACCTAGCCTTGTAGATAGCTCCTATCTTTTCTCCTTTTTATCTTCTATATTATCAATTATAAAATCCATATAAATTCTCCTATTTTTGAGCCTTGTTTCCATCCACTCCACCTAACCCTAATGCCAAAAATTAGCTAACTTAAATTAAAATAATTGGGCTCCATGAAACTTAAATTTGGACCCCTTACTCCCTTGTGTGGCATCACCTCCTAATATTGGGCCACAAGCCCACTTTGGTATTTTAAACACAGATACTACCTTTTAAACCCTATAATGCCCAAACAGATAATTTTAATTAAGGCCTCTACCTAAGCCTGAGCCCAATTTGGACCCCTAACACTTAGATTAACACATTAAACATATCCATCCATTAAACGCATAGGCCCAAAAATTCAGGATGTTACAGACAAGGGGGACAAGAGCTTTTAATTTTGGTCAAAGTTGGTAGCTTAAATTGATGTTTTATAATAAAATAAAGAAAGGAAAAAGATATCATCTTTCCTCTCTTCTTCTCCACCGAAAGTTTCAACAAACAAGGGGTGTTTGAAATCTCAAAATTTCAGCAAGCTTTACTCCACTCAAGTAAGTGATTTTGATGGTATTTCTTGAAGAAAATTGTACTTTTGAGATCCCTAAAGCTTAAGCTTTCTAAAGAGGGGGCTATTTTGCATTATGGTAAAAAGTTTAGAGATTTGCCATGTGAGATTTCAAGTTGTTCGCTGGGTTTTTATGGAAGAAAATGAATGTTAGGATGGTAATAAACAACTTTTGTGAAAGGTGTTGTTATGAAAACACCTAATTGAGACTAAAATGCAAAAGTTATAATTTGTTCATTAAGGCATGAAATAGTTGAAATTGTAGATAGTTATTAAATGTTCAGCTAGGCTTATTTAACAAGAAAATGTGATAAAAATTTATTTACGAGCCTAGGGGCAAAATTGTAATTTTGCCAAAATGTAGGGGCAAAATAGTCATTTTTGCCTAAAGTGTAGATTATGGTATATTATGATTTATAAGTGATTAAATCAGTAAATTCCATTGTTCTAGATCAAAGAAAATGAGTTTTGGACCTAGAACGGGTGAAAAGAGAAATGTGGGAAAAAAGTCCCTTTCGGCCCTTTCGACATCGAGGTAAGTTCATGTGCAAACATTGCAATTACGTACGAGTTAATGTTCCAATGTTGTATGAAATGCATATTTACTTTATGAATGTATGAAAAATCTCTTGATGAAATGACAAGAGAATTGAATCTAAGAGTAATGGGAAATGTATATAGCATGATATGATAATAGTTAAGGTCTCGAGTAAGACCCTATTGGGGTACAATGTCATTATGACACTATGTGTATGAGACTCATGAGAGTCATTTAACAATTTGAGTGATTCAACGGGTATGTTGAAAGAGAGAAAGTACGTGGTTGTACCACGAGAAGTACAAGTATGTGATTAGAATTGAATTGAGATGAATTCAGTATATGATGAACCTCTAGTGGGTTATGTGTAATCAATACACCTTAGTTGTATGAGATAGATTTATTAATGCATTGTGTGAATGTGAATGAGTATTGTAGAAAGTTAACTAAGAATAGAAGTGCGTGAAGGGAGGGGTTCTCAGATGAACATTGAAATAGAGATGTACATGTGGATTATTATCCATGAATGTAAAAATAGCGGTGAGCTATGTGCGACATCACCTTATTGATAGTAATGATGGGCTGTGTGCGATACCATCAATTATATTATTATCGGTGGGCTATGTGCGATACCACCTGATTAATTAGTAATCGATCGGCTGTATGCGATACCATCGCCTATAAAGGATTGGTGAGCTAAGTGCGAAATCACCTTAAGTATAAATGATTGGTGGGTTGTGTGCGATACCACCCTATTAGAGATCAATGGTGGGCTAAGTGCGTAACCACCGAGAGATTAGTAGTATGAGTGGCTTATTGAAAATGCTTGATATGTTGTTTTATATGATATTGTGGTGATCAGTGCAGGAATGTGTACTAATTAAATGAGCAATTGGCTTGCGGCATGGTAAGAATATGGTAAGAGTTAGAATGAGTAAGCTTCAAGAGTGGTTGAGTAAGTAACCATGAGTTAAGGGGAAAAACTCAGTATAATACTATGTGGTTATCTATATTCAATGAATATCAATATTTGTCAGTTTATGCAGATGAACTTACTAAGCAATATTACTTACTCCTCTCCCTTTCTCATCTCTTATAGGTTAATTTAGCTAGCTCGGGTTGGAGATCGCCGGAGATATTTTCACACTATCGAGCAAACATTTGGTATGAGGTATCAAGTCCCTTTGAGTTATGGCATGTATAGGGTTAGTACTTAAGGTTGATTAAGTCATTACTAATGTGCCAAATGTGTTGGCCTAAATAAGTTATGGGACGATTGTATATAGACATAGATGAAGATAAAGCCGATTGAAATTGTACTAAAAATAGTTCTACCCCGTGTATGGGCGGAAAGACTTCATTTTTATGAATCAAATGTGTTAATTCATGTGTTTTAATTAATGACTTGAGAATGTTTTGAAATAGCATATGAATGTATGCAATGTAGGGTGAAAAAGGGCTTAGTAGATAGCCTGATAATTGTCCACATAGGTAGACACACGGGCGTGTGTCTAGACCATGTGGGAGGCATGGCTAGCACATGGGCGTGTGTCCAGGCCGTGTGAAGTCTACACTTTGCACTTGGGATTTGAATCCCAACACGGCTGAAGTACACGAGCATGTGTATATGCCATGTGGATAAGTTAGAATGCCAAGGTTTGGCACACGGGCTAGTGATACGGGCGTGTCAAGGTCATGTGATTCTAGCCAAAATCGACCACGGTCAGAAGGCAAGAACGTGTCGAGGCCGTGTGAAATTAGTCAGTGTCGACCACGGGTGGAAGACACGGGCATGCCTTAGGGGTACACGGGCGTGTCCCTAGGCCTACACGGGCGTGTGGCCCCTGTTTTATTAAAAAGTTCTCAAACTCGTGAAAGTTCTCAGAAATACTCTGACATTCCTCGGAAGTATGTTAAGGGTCTCCTAGGCCGAGTATGTGCGAGCGATGAGGTTAAATAAAATTAAATAACCCTATTTGAGATGTTTAAGTAAGATCCGCTATGTAATGCCTCAAACCCTGTTCCGGCTCGAATACGGGCAAGGGGTGTTACAAGTAGACGTACGAGACCAACACCCGGATCACATAAATTACATATATCACATAGTATCCTAGTGACATGTTGTAACAGCCCAATTTTGGGGCTAGTAGAACAATGGTTTCGGAACCACTAATCCGAGGCCAGAGAAATTATTTTTAATACTATTGTATGTGTTGTAGCCTGATTATATGAGTGCATGAAAATTTTATTGAATTAATTTTAGTGATTGCATGCTTAATTTTGAAAAAAGACTAAATCACATAAAGTGCGAAAGTTTTGTTCTACAAGGTAAATGTGTCAAATTGTAACAGCCCGATTTAGGGGCTAGTCGGAATAGTGATCTTGAGATCACTAATCCGAGATTTGAGAAATTTATTTTCTCATTTTATGAGTCAGAGCATGATGGTATATGTACACGAGAATTTTGGTACTTTAATTTTAGTGATTTCTTAATTAATCGCGAAAAAGGACTAAATCCCATTAAGTGTGAAAGTTCCATTCTATAAGCTAAAGGTACCAAATAGCCATAGATTGATAATTGGAGGTCTTTAAAGGGCAATTAGACCCTCAATATTAGCATGGCCGGCCATAGGAGACAAAGATGGACAATGTTGGTCAAAGTTGGTGATAGTTGGTGACCTATTTAACTAGTTTAATATTAGAATAAAGAAAGAAAAGCTATCATCTTTTCTTTCCATCTTCTCCACTAAAATTTGTAAGCAAAATAGGGGTTTGAAAGCTCAAAATTTTCAGCAAGCTCTCCTCCATTCTAGTAAGTGTTCTAGTGATCTTTTCTTGAAAATAATTGTAATTTTGAGACCCCTAAAGCTTAAGCTTTCAAATGAGGGGACGAATGTGCAATATGGTGAAGAGTTTAAAGTTTTTCAATGAGAGCTATCATTGTTATTTGCTTCATTTCATGGAAGAAAATGAGTCTTAGTTGTTAGATGAACAACTCTTGTGAAAGGTGTTGTCTTGGAAACACCTAATTTGACCTTATTGTAAAGGTTATAAAATTTGTAGTAAGTATGTGAAATGTTGAGTTTTGATGATAGCTATAAGAGTATTAAATGTTCACCTAGGCTTGTGAAAGGTAAAAATATTATTAGAATTTATTTCCGAGCCTACGGGCAAAATGGTCATTTTGCCAAAGTCTAAGGGCAAAATAGTAATTTTGCCAAAGCATGAGATTGAAATGCTTTTATTAATGTGATGATTAAAATGAGCTAAATTGTTGTTATAGAGCAAGAAGAACCGAGAACCCGCCTCGATCAGGGAAAGAACAAAGTCTTGGACTAAACCAACGAGTTAGCTCATTTTGAAATCGATGTAAGTTTGTATGTGATAGATTCAACATTTATGTTAGCATGTTTGAGAATGCTTGGCATTATATTGATGCATGATACTCTACTAAATTGAGTAGTTAATGTTGAATGAGATGATGAAGTACTAGTGGACCATATTGAATATGAAAATGCTATCATCAAGAGATGAGATAGATAAGGCCCCGTATAAGACCATGTCCGAGACATGGCATCGGCATCGAATTGAGGTCTCGTATAAGACCATGTCCAGGACATGGCCTCGGCACCGAGTTGAGATCCCGTATAAGACCATATCCGGGATATGGCATCGATAATCAATGTGAAAGTCCATATAAGACCATATCCAGGATATGGCATTGGCATTTAGAATTGACTCCATGGAAGACCACTTCCGGGATGTGGCATTGGCTTCATACCTACATGAATGACGATTAATATGCGTCTTTGACTATCCCTAGTGATTAATGGGATAAGTAGATGAGTTTAGAAGTAGAAATGAGAATTGTACTAAAGTCATGTGAATGAGTAAATACAGGTACTCGTGAATGAGTCACGAAGAAACGATTACGATGTGTAGCACGGTATGTGCTAAATAAGGGAAATTGTAAGTAAGTATGGCAAGAAGCCTATGACTTGTGTATGGTTAGTTAATGCCATGGATAGATTATATTATGAGCTTATTGTTGTTATTTATTTCCATGCAAACTTACTAAGCTTTGTGCTTACCCCCTTTCATTTCCCTTTTTCCTTGTAGTATTGCCAAGATAACTCGAGGAACGTGGACGTAGGAGCTCAAAAATCACACTATCGACACCATTTTGGTATAACAATTTAGACTTGTTTTGAGTATGGCATATACAGGACTCAAGCATTTTGTTAGGTCGTAATTGTTGGCCAAAGTGTTGGCTTTGTAAGGTATCGAACTCTTTTTGTAATGGTCTATCAAGTTAGGCCGATACTTGGCAAACTCTTATGCTTAATGAAAGTGATATTGCTAAGATGTATGCCCTTGTGTATGGATGTTAAATTGAGTATTTAGATGTGCCTTTGGGCTATAAATTATGTGGTATTGAATTGGGGTATGTATGCTTGCAAGGTAGGGTGGAAAAAAGCTTGGTAGATAGCCATCAAATTGTCCACACGGGTAGACATACGGACGTGTGCCTAGGTCGTGTGTGACAGACGATCAGCCCTATGGGCGTGTGAATCGATTGTGTGTCCCATTACATGCTAGGTTTGCAAGTCAGGATGCTCCACGGGAAGAGGCACAACCGTGTGTCTCAGCCGTGTTGGAGACACGGCCTAGGACATGGGCGTGTGCCCAGGCCGTGTCAAGTCTGCACATTAATTGTGGAATTTAATTCGACACACAGTCTAAGGACACGGGCGTGTGCATTGCCCGTGTGACCTTAGTAAGTTGATGACATCATAGTCAGTATGTCAAGGTTTTGGTACACAGGCTAAGACACGGACGTGTTAAGGCCGTGTGAGGCACACAGGCCAGGGACACAGTCGTGTGTCTGGCCGTGTGAAATTGGTCAGGATCGACCACGGGTGGAAGACACGGGCATGTCTTAGGGGCACACAAGTGTGTGGCCCCTATTTTGAAGAAAAGTTTTCCAAGCTCGTAAGAGTTCTAGATTAAGTTCCCAAACCTCTCAGAGGTATGTTTAGGGCCTCGTGGGCCAAGAATGGGCAAAATATGGGTTCAAATGAAATCTTATAGCCCGATTTGAGATGTTTAAGTGTGATAAGTAAGGTAATGCCTTAACCCGGTTCCGGCATCGAACCCGGGCGAAGGGTGTTACACAAATATCTATAGAACCTTAAATTGGAGGTCCTTAATGTGCAATTAGTCCCTTAGGAGAGTGTTGGCCTACCATAGGGGACAAGAAAATGCAAATTGGTCAAAGTTGGTGAAATTAGGTGACTTAATTGATGAAATAAAATAAAATAAAATAAAAAGAAGAAAAGATATCATCTTTCATCTTTCATCTTTCTTCTCTCCACTGAGTTTTCACTCAAGGAAAGGGCCATGGAAGCTTGAAAATTTTAGCAACCTTTAATCCTTGCAAGTAAGTCATTTTGATGATCATTTTTGTTGATTTTTGTGTTTTTGGAACCCTTGTAGCTTAATCTAGCTAATGAGGGGACTATTTTGCACTATGGTTGAAAGTCTAGGATTTTTCCATGAGAGCATTAGTGTTGTTTGCTGAATTTTTATGGAAGAAAATGAATATTGGATGTTAAATAAACAATATTTGTTAAGTGATTTTCATTAAAACACCTAAAAAGAACCTTTTTGTAAAGGTTGTAAAATAGGTAGTAAATGTGTAAAATAATTGGATTTGTGAGTTGCTATAAGCTTAAAATAGATTCGGCTAGGCTTGGTTAATGAGGAAATTTGATGAAAATCGTTTTATGAGCCTAGAGGACAAAATCATAATTTTGTGAAAGTCTAAGGGCAAAACGGTAATTCTGCCAAAGTAAGAATTTTGGAATGCCTTGAATTATGTAGTGATTAAATAAGTGAATTTGTTATTATGGGTCAAGAAAAACAGAGTTCGGACCTAGACCGGGTGAAAACCAAGCTAGTAGACTAATTCAATCTAGTCGCCCACTTTTTGTATACCGAGGTAAGTTGTACGTGAATAATACAACTCTATTGTTATCATGCATTTAACAATTGATGTTGCATAAAATGTTTGATTATTTCTATGATTATGCATGACGAAAGTTGATGTGATATACTCCCGGTTGAACCTTAGGAAGAGATTGGATATCCAAGCCGTGCCATTTGGGCGATATGTGTGCTAGTGTAAGACCATGTCTAGGACATGGCATCAGCCACATTTTGAAAGCCAGTGTAAGACCATGTCAGGGACATGGCATTGGCAATAATATGTGTGCTAGTGTAAGACCATGTCTGGGACATTGCATCGGCCACAATACGAGAGCCAGTGTAAGACCATGTCTGGGACATGGCATCGACATTGAGAAGAGAGCTAGTGTAAGACCATGTTTGGGGCATGGCATCGACCTTGACATGTGAGCCAGTGTAATACCATAAGACCATGTTTGGGACATGGCATCAGCATCTTACCCTTTTGTGTGAGGCTTGTCGGGTATCCTTTAGTATTCCAACTGGTTCAACGGGTAATTTAGAGCTTGTGTTAAAAGTGAGAAAAGTTACAACTATGTTGTAAGTGATACAGGTACCTACATGAAAATTTATGAGAAATGAGCTCGAATTATGTTGTAGGATTAGTAAGGGTGAAAATGAGTAAGTTATGCTTTTAATCATTCGAGAATTTGTGCAAGTTTATAAGATGATATGAGTAGGGTAATGCATGGAAATTGTTGTTAATTATTTACATGGGACTTACTAAGCTTTATGCTTACTCCCTCTCTTTTCTATTTTCTTATAATGCCGCCAAGCTAGCTCAGGGATCAAAGGACGTCGGAGGCTCGATCACACTATCAATCTAAACATTTGGTATAATTAGATTTATCTTTTTGAGTATGGCATGTACAGGGACTTGGTCTTTGACAAGTGTCATATTGTTTTGGCCAAATGTGTGGGCTTGTCTTGAAGATTGATTCATTTTGTATAAGGCCATGGATGATGGCTAATACTTGTTATTGATATATGAAAATGGTGATGTTTTTCACGAATGCGCAAATTGCATGGTTGAGTATTTGGTATATTAATGCATGAATGAGTAGGTTATTTGATGTGGCTTATGTTGGTCCAAGTAAGGGTGGCAGAAAGGGCTTGGTAAATAGCCTTGTTATTGTCCACACGGGTAGACACACGGGCGTGTGTCTAGGCCGTGTATGACACACGGTCTGCCCTGTGGGCGTGTAGTTCAGCCGTGTGTCCCCCTACACCCTAAGTTGGCAAAACAGAATGCCCAGTAGTAACCACACGAGCTGAGGCACGGTCGTGTGTCTCAATCGTGCGGAAGACACGAGCATAGGACATGGGCATGTGCCCAGACCATGCGAAGTCTGCACTTGAATTTAGGAATTTAATTTGACACACGGTCTAAGGACACGGGCGTGTGCCTTGGCCGTGTGACCATTTGATGTTGATGACGTCAGAAATAGAATGTCAAGGTTTTTACACACGGGCTTAGACACGGACGTGTCATTGCCGTGTGAGGGACACGGGCCATGGACACGGGCGTGTGCCAGGCCGTGTGAAAACCTTTGTAGGTTCGAATTGAGAAATAAATCCACACAGACATGGGACATGGGTGTGTCCCTATATGTTTAGGCCGTGTGAGTTACACGGTCCTTCAACATGGCCATGTTATCAGGTCACACGGGCGTGTCACCCTTCCATACGGGCGTGTGCCCTTTGTATTTAGTGACATTTTCCAAAGTTCTCTAAAGAACTCGGTTTGGTCCCGAACTGTTTCTAAAGTGTGTTCTGGGCCTCGTAGGCTCATATTAAGGATTTTAAGACAAAGTTTGAAAATTTTTAAATTTAAACGAAATTTTATGACTCGGAAGGGTATGCTAGTATGTGTTTAAGTAAGGTAACACCTCGTACCCTGTTCCGGCGTCAAACATGGGTAAGGGGTGTTACACATGTCACTCGTATCCTAACCTATTCCTAAGGTTCAAAAGGGATTTCTCACTTTTCATTTCATCGT
The DNA here is from genome assembly GCA_005393395.2 of Gossypium australe. Lineage (NCBI taxonomy): Eukaryota > Viridiplantae > Streptophyta > Magnoliopsida > Malvales > Malvaceae > Gossypium > Gossypium australe. The sequence continues at coordinate 99,603,363 of CM016617.1, forward strand.
CGAACGTATCCACATTGTCATTTATACAATTCATGCATAATAAAACATATAAAAATACAAAAACATTGTCATTATTTACACACGAACTTACCTCGGTACAAAATAGTAGAAAAGGATTTAATCGTCAAACACCTTATTCTTTCCCCGATCAAGGTCCGTACTTCATTTTTCTTGATCTATAATAGCAAATTTAGCTTATTTAATATTCACATTACTCAAATCAGTCCAAACATCACATTATGACAAAATTACCTTTTTGCCCCTAAAGTTTCACATTTTTACAAATTAGTCTCTAGGCTCGTAAAATGAAATCTATTCGATTTCTTCAAGACCCAAGCCTAGCCGAACCTCTTTCATGCTTATAACAGCCCACGTTTTCCATTAAATTAGATTTTTACTACCTATTTTATAACTTTTTACAAATAGGTCTTTTTTAGGTATTTTCATGAAAAATCACTTAGTAAAAGTTGTCTATCACACATCAAACATGCATATCCTACCATTAGCCATCAAAACACATACATGTCTAACATGGTTCAAACCCTAGACATCAACCATAACTCAAATTAATGGTAGAAATAGATAGATCGGATGATAATGACTTCAAAAATGTAAAGAGCATTAAAAACGGGACAAGAACGGACTTACAATCGAGCTTGAAAGTGGCCAAACCCTAGCTATGGCTTCCCTTCTAATTTTCGGCACAAGCATGAAGAAGATGGACTAAATTTTGGCTTGATTTTTGGTTTTTAATTCATTTAATTACTAAATGACCAAAATGCCCTTCACTTAAAACTTTGAAATTTTATCTCCATATGTCCATTTTTGTCAACTAACTTAACAAATGGTCTAATTACCATCTAAGGACCTTAAATTTAAAATTTCATAGCAATTAGACACCTCTAGCATGTAGAACTTAACTTTTGCATTTTTTACAATTTAGTCCTTTTTACTAAATTGAGTGCTCAAACGTCAAAATTTTCAAACGAAATTTTCACGAAATCATTTTGAGAAACTGTAGACCATAGAAATGTAATAAAAATAAACTTTAATACGTCGAATTTGTGGTCCCGAAACCACTGTTCCGACTAGACCCAAAATCGAGTTGTTACAATATATGTCCAATTGGTCCGTCTGCTAGCTCGTTGAAACCAGAAATGAATTGCATGTTGAATAAAATGAACAAAAATGGATAGAAATGGGGAAAATAGAGATAAGGGAAACATTTGGAAATGATTATGGTTTTCTCCAAAATGAAAATGGAGAAATGGAATCATTTGAAAATGAATGTGGTTTTCTCCTAAATTAAAATGAAAATGACCTGGAAATGATTTTGTGCTTTTCAAATAAAATGAAGTTCAAAAATGGAAATAAATCATTTGGTCATAGTGAAACCATTGAATGTAGAAATATTAAATATATTTTCTTATAGATTCTTTTACAGTAAAGTCGTCATGATTTTAATGGAATTAGAATTAAGTTGAGAATATTATTTAATTGGAAATTAATTGAGATGGAAAAATAAATATCAGGTTGGATCAAATTATAAATTAATGAGTTGAAAGTCAAAGAAGTACTTATAATTGGACCCGATATGAGAGTGGCTTAAAAGCCTCTCATGTTAATAAGAGGGACGACAAACCCTAGTATTATTAACTAGGGTTGTCACACCCCCTATACTTCTAGTCAGACTAGGAGCTCTTTTTTATTTGAAATAGATTTCTAGAATTCAACAAGAGTTTTACTCTTTCTCCCTATAAATAGATGACACCGCTAAGGCTAAATACACAACTTTAAGATACTATTACTCTACCCAAAAATAATGAGAGTTTATTCTCTAACTATTAAATCTATTTTTTGAATTAACAATTTTGACAGTTTCTATTGAGAAGAGATTTTGCTTTCATGCTAAAAGTAAAGAAAACTATTTATGGTTTTGTATTTAATTCGAATCGTTCGAGCCCAGACTCGTAAGAGTTCGTGATACGAGAATAGCGGAGAAGGTCGTTCGGTTAAAAGCCAAGAATGACAAGGATCCGTCCAGCCAAAAACACAAGTACGATTTCCGTAAAAGGTTTATTGCTATAAATATCACAAACCGGTTTGGTTTTCAAAATTTTTATTTTTCGTTGTGCAAGAAAATTGTTTTCAGTCTGAATTTTTTCCAACAAAAGTATCTTGTTTCTTTAGAATATTTTTTCTAAAAAAATCTATGATGTTTTATTCCATATGGAAGAGCTAATCAAGCAGAATTTAAGGAGATTGAATATTGGAGTTTTTACAAGCCTTTAAGGCCTATATATGTAACATCCCAAAAATTAGGGGTTAGAATTCTTAGAATTATTAAGAATTAAAACATAGCATTATTGGTAGGAAGTCTTGAGAACTTAGGTTCAAATATTATAAATTTGATGTTATCTCCTTAAATTTTCTGCACATGTAGAACCTAGGTAATATGGTTTGTGTATTTATTTGTGTGTGTTTTGAGCATGAATGTGGGCACTAGCCCAATGGTTAAGGCCTTTCCAAATTTTCCCTCACTTCCAAAGTTCTATCCACGTTAGCCTATCTTATTCTTGATGATTTTTAGACAAATGGGCTATTTGCCCATTAGGCTTCAAACACTCTAAGTCATTTCCTAATTCTACTAAAATTTCCTATTTGTTATTTTACCAAATTAAAACCCTAACTCTCTCTATTTATACCCTAATTTTCTCTCAAATTTCTCTGCTTCAAAACTCGTTTAAGCACTTAAGTTTTGCTGAAAAATATTCTTTAAAGTTTTAGAAAATTCAATCAAGTCCTCATCAATTGTTCTTCTCCAAATTGTTGAAACTCGTGTCATTAGATCGTTGAATTTCTATCAAGATCGGTAAGTATCTCATCCTTTATCAACTAGGACCTTTCAATTCTGAAAGATATCGCGTTTTGATAAATCTTTCAATCCAATTAAAAATCTATAACGTTTTTTGCTGAAAATCTCCACGAATGTTGAAAATTCGTTCTTGATTCTTGTATTTTGTTAATTGAAAGACCCTTATAGGTGTTTGGATCGAACATGAACGTGGGGTAGTCACATGAGATCATTGGAAAGTCAGGAGTGTGCTCTTTTACAAAAAATTGAGTCAAAATTTGAAACTTCCCAGTCGCACAGGCCTACCACACGGGTGTGTGGCCTGCTCGTGTGGATCACACGGCCATGTCCCCTTGTTTTCCCCTACATCCGCTTTTTGCACGACCTGGAGCCTCACACATGGCTTGGACATACGACTGTGTGGCTCCTGCACCTCACCCCCATCACATTGTACATGGTCTAGAACCCCGCACACAGCCGGAACACACGGCCATATGGATCCATTGCTGCACATGGCCATGTGGCTCCTACACCTTTACCCATTCGCATCGCACACAACCTGGGGCTTCACACACGGGCTAGCCACACGACTGTGTAGCCTATGAAACTTAAAAAAATTACAGTTTTGCATTGTCTCTAATTATTTTATGCAATTCAGTCCTTGATTAGGTTTTTAATGGCATCTAGATAACTAGATTATGCAATTAGGTCATGGACTAAGATTAGAATGATTGAATATATGCATGAATGAATTTATGATTTTAATTGTTTCTGACTGATTGCTTGATTTATGAATGATTTTATCTTTATCAATATTATAAATGTCGAATGAACGTCTCGTATGCCTAAATGATTGAACTATTGATTGTTGGATATAATTGTGAATGTCGTTATTATGCAATGAAATAGAACATTGAAAATATTAATGATTGAGTGAATGAATGATTAAAGAATGATTGCATTGCATATTGATAAACCGTAATTATAACATATTTTAATCCCACATTTAGCTTGTTTTTGGATGACTTATCCCCCAATTTATGTAAAAAGGTGCTCTTAATCCTTTCTTTTCATGTTTTATACCCAGGAAAGCACTCGAGGATGAAAAAGAATGAGAAACGAGCTTAAAACGGGCCAAATGGGCCAATTCACGAAATCGACACGGCCTGGACTTCCAGCCACACGATCGTGCCTCATGGATCAGCTAGAACACGGCCTGACCACGATTCACACAGTCGTGCCTCCATAAACAGACCCGAACACGGCCTGAAGTCGATCCACACGGGCGTGTGCCATGGCCGTGTCCTTGTCACTGGAAAGAACAATTTCATTCGGGAAAGGATACTTGAGGCAAAGAAACACATTCTGAAGCCTATTCAAACACCCTAGTAGGAATTCTACTTAAATTAGGATACTTAGGGGCCAAGCAAGGCATCACAAAGTCTATATAAACACCCAAGGGGGCAACTTGAAGGGGGAGTTCGGCAGAAGTCTTCTGCTAGGGCTTTTGTCCAAGGCGTCAAAACTAGGCCAAAGAGCCAAGCCGGAAAGGTCAGAGTTGAGGGAATCACTCAAAGATAGCCAGTTGATCCATCCCAAGAAGCCGAAGTTATACTCAAGACGGCGGATTTCTCCTTCAATTCCTTCAGGGGGTTTTAGGGATTTCTTATGTTTTGTTTTATCTTTTCTCTTGAGATGTTTTCTTTATTTGTCATGAACTAAACCCTTCCGATACCTGAAGGGGATGAAACCTAGATGAATCTTGTTATTTGATTTCTGAATTATATGATAATTACTTAGTTTGTTCTTAATTATGTTGCTTAATCCAAATTTGATGTGCTTAGGTAGAGGAGGAATAGACCCTGCTTAAGAGTAGATCTAGCATAATTAAGCGGAGTTGATCGAATGCCTAGAGATAGGGTTACGAGATTTTTTCGGATTAGGGTGAAACCTAATATGGGAGTCCATTGATCGATTTACTGCTATTCTAGGGGGTTATTATAAGCGAACGAGAGTTCCACTAATTAACCTAGGGTTAGACGTTATTCGCCTCGAGAGAGGGTTTAATATAGGTTAGGGAGTCCTACGGATCAAGCTAAGTAAAGAAATCATATGGATCAGTGGTAGGTAACAAGAGAAGTCTAGGTGGATTCTTCCTGAGGGTATCGTTGTGATCAACTGAGTTTTTCTTCAAGTTATTTTTCGATTCTTTCTTTTTGCCTTTGCGTCTTTAGCTTAGTAGTCGTTAATTTAGGTTAAAGTAATTTCACTTTATTTTTAAGGCTAAATAATAAGAAGAAAGCTAGTATTAGTACTTTTAGTTCCTTTGGGTTCGACAATCCGGTCTTGCCTAAGCTATACTACTGTTCGATAGGTACACTTGCCTTTAATCGTTGTCAGAGTTAGTTTCCAGGTTTGATCATTCGTTTTATAAATTTTAAAGCTCTGATTTCAGCGATCACATATGCATAGAGGTGGTATGAAAGGAGGTAGAATGGATGCTCATATTGACTGCATAAACGAATGACTGACTATGTACCCACAGAACGACAAATTCCAATTGCAATCTCAGTGTGTCGTACAATCCCTCTGACAGTTATTATCTCCGAGCAGTTATGACTCTGCAATTAAATGAATGTTCATTGTGTATTCACAGCTATAGCAGATTCTAACTACGACGGTTTTACTGTGTACCCACAGTTACAGCAAATCCTAACTGTGACATTTCTACACTTTGCTCTCACGATCCCTCCAACAACTTTCTACTGGGAGTGACTGTGTTTCCGCAGTTACCAGTAGCTTTTTATCTGCACTTACCATATATGAACAAATGTAGTGGTAAACGTCCACAAGCGGAGTAAAAAGGTGGAAGGGGTTCTGGGGAACTCCCTATTTGGAGAGCTAGTGGTCGGGGGTAAGATTAATGAATGTTAAATGAAACGGTAAATGAATGTTACATGACATACTATGCATACACATTAAAAAGTATATGTTGAAACGATCGAACTAATAAAGGTGCATATATCTAGTGAGAAAGATATTATGACTCTATAGTTGAACTTTTCAATTGAATTCAACTGAATGTTAATGTTCTATTTGTCTAAGTAACGAAAGCTAAATTATCGTATTGGTCAAATTATTATGTGAATTTGATTATTATGATTGACATGTACATTCGAATATTGGTTTGGTTTATCGAAAAGGGACTTACATTGAGCTTCCATAGCTCACTGCCCCTAATTTCCATCTTTTCAAATAACCCAACGGACTAGGACGCGGACTCAACATGTGGAAGGTCTCGGCTTGTTCTCTCCAATGATTTATTACTATTATTTGTTATTATGATTATCATTTTATTTTATTAGAAATCGGGACAAATATTTTAAATTACATCAATTAAGATGCATGTTATTAATAAGTATTCATAGAGATAGAAAGGTTTATACTCATTATTTCTCATTGATAATGATTTTAGAATGATGTTCATTTATTAAGTGTTTTAACCAGGTTAATTTATTATTCAAAGATTATTGATTTATTTTCCGCTGCTACATTAATGTTAGTTTTAATTGATTAATATGAGTTATTCACTATGATAAACCAAGTTTAGAATTGAGGAAGGATTTGAGAAAGAAAAAAGAACAAAAAAAAAAAGACAGGATCACTTCGATGATTAATGTAATTTATTTGGCTAGGGTCACCTGTCTAGGCGAGATTGGGGTGGTTGCAATATATATAAAAGGTTTGTTTGTTATTCATCTACAAAATTGATTGAAATTATCTTATTCATTGTAAGAAACTTATTTTAATGAGTTATTGTAAACAAATTATTCTCTTTGTTTAATTTTTAGTTAAGCTTTTAAGGAAAATATTTTAATGAAGAGAGTAATCTAATTAATATATAAGAGTGGTGTTGTCACTCAATGAATAAATTGAACTTAAATCATTTCTTATAACTTTTTATGTTATATTATATTTTTACTTAGTAAAACTAATTACAACTAGATCTAGAATTGGAAGGCAAAAGAAACTCTCAATGTTTAATATATAGTGATTAAAAACGTTTTGATACATGTTTGTGTATTTATGTTATTATCTTACTATAATTATTTTTTTTATTGTGTTTAAAATAATTGTGATATCAACCGTGTCACATTAAACATATATTCTATCTATATTATGGAATGGGTGTGAAAATAACAGTGTTAAAAAAAATAATAATAATTTAAAATTTAATAGAAAATATTATTAAAAAGAGTAGTTATAAATTTCATTTATAAAATCTTATGAATGATGCTTAACCATATAAAAAATAAAATAATAATAAACAACACACATTTTTAGTTTGTACTTGACATTAGATTTAGGATCAACTTGTTGGAGAAAAGAAAAACGCGATCAAAAGGACAAACCAACTAAATGAATAATAGCTTACATATTCACAATTAAAATGGTAATGTTGTTGGTAAAATTATTATGAAAACTTTTGTATTGAGAGTTGGATTGTATTTTATCTTTTTTTTTAAAAAAATGAATAAATTAATCCCTATATGTTAGATTAAATAGTACATTGGTCTTTTTATTCAAAATTTCTTCTATTTTTACTGTTAAAATATGGTCCATGCACGTCGATATGAGGTACACATGACATGTCATGTGTAGTTATCTAATTATTTCATGAGTCCTGCCAATTTTTATAAAGATAAAAATTTCAACTAAAAGAACTATTTTTCTCTTTGATTTAACATATAAATGATTTTTTTCATTTTTTAAGTAAAGGGGACAAAATGTAATTTGACTTCTAATATATGAACTTTCATAGTACTTTTACCTAAGGTTGATATATGCGGACACTAAAATTAATTTTGATATGTCATCCACTTAAGGGAGAAATGATTAAAATATTAAAATATTTATTTTTTAATATTTTACTATACTTCTATAACATATTTGTCAATCTTATCTTTAATTAACACCTCAATGATAAAATTTAAACATTTTAATATAATTTTTTTAAATTTGTAATTTGATACAAAATATAAAAAAAAAAGTAAATAAATAATGAACACACAGCTGGTCTCGAATGAGTTAAGGATTCGAAATTGAAACTGCTAAATGATTTATATTTTTACAAATTTTATGGTTTTATTTTTGGAGAGACAAAGTGGCCCTTGATTTTTCAGAAAGCATTGAAAGAGAAAAGAAAAGGGTTGTAAATATTTGAAGAAAAGCACAATGGGTGCATGTCATTTCCTGTTGGGAAACCAAAATAGTCAAACACTCCCCTCCAATGGGGAGAAAAAGTAAGAAAAATTACATTTCATTGAAATTAATTTATTTTCCTGGAAAACAATGGTGGTGCAACATCCACTTTCATGAAGCCACATGTCACCTCAGGGAGATGAAGCAAATTATGTCACTGAACAATACAAAGAAGGTGCTCCACACTTTATAAAAAAAAAAAAAAAAAGCAGCCTTTTTTTCTTCTTCCTTTTTCTATCTCTTCTGGAAAATTAAACATAAACGTTTTGGTGCATCTGATGGTACACTTTTAAGTGTGTGTTTGATGACAAAAACAAGCTGCCATTTACCGGAAACAATAAAACAAGAAAAGAAAAGTTGAAATTGAAAGCTTCTTTTGAAATTGTGAACCCAAAATGTCAAATTTTTTTATATATAAATATGAACTTTCGAAATTGAAAGCAACTTCTCTCCAGTTTTCTGGATTTCCTGTAATCTCTTTTTTGTTTTTGTTGGGTTTTGCTTTCTTTTCATTCCTCTATTCTGTTTTTAATTTCATTTCCGTCAATATTCGCGTCTACGTGTACGGTAACTGAAAACAAAATACTATTTACATGTGTATCTGTGTTATTATTTTCTTTTGTCCCCATCTTTCTTATTATACTATTTTTAATCATATTTTTTTACTATTTAATAAATTGTGTAATTATATATGTGTGCTTTCAGTCCGATCTGATGTGTATTCCACGTATAAGTTTTTATCCGATTTCTTTATTGTTAGTGTTTTGTATTAATTTAATTCTACATTGTAATTTGTCATATATATATTTTTATGTCTTGTACCTATGAATATATTGTATTTGTATTAGTTAAACTTTTAATTATTGTTGATGTTGGGTATCATTAAGGGAGGATACCCAAAGATGTATTGATTCACCTAATGAGAGCAGTATGGTGGCTAGGATGCTTAAATATCGATCCATTTCTCATTGCATCAAGGTATTTATAGGGAAGATTCCATGTTTTATGGTGTTGACATGGTAAAGCCGTCATCATTACGGGACACATGAGAAACATGTCTGCATGAGATGCACTTTATTATTCCTTTTGAATCATCGTGCAGAGTAATTAGGTTCACATGCATTTTAGTGGCCTAAAAAATCATGTTTTGAACAAAAGATCGAATGTCGACAAAGACCTATCATAGGAAGCGGATAGTTGTCTCACAGGATGGTCGATCAAGGTCTTTCCGAGGACAGAAGGTCAGCTAGAGTTTTCAAGGTCTCGATCTTTTGGTGATTGAGTAAGTGGAAGAGTGTCTTTTGGGTAGCTTGCTGTGTTGCCACGTGTCCCAAGTGGGAGGAGTATAACAAGTATAAATATAATGTAATGTTTTATTTGCTTAGTTTAATCATGCCTTAATCCCTGTACTGTTTGAACTTTTAAACTTTAGGCCTCTACAATGAGATGAGAGTTTAGACAAAGGGCTCTGCCAATTTATACCGTCCATAATTGGTTGCTTGGCGTGACCATTGAAATCTAAGACAAAAAAATCTTTCAATAGTTATGGGACTCTCTGTAGCAAAGATGCAAAATTTGCCCATTGGGAAATGCCAATAGGAGGGGTAATTACAGAAGGGGTCGGATGGTAGCACGACTGGATCGCGGTGACAGATCCACCATGGCTCCTCATCTTCTTTCACTGCACTGCACACACATACACACAGACAAACAAACAAACATATATCCCAAAAAAAACTAAAAAAAATTTCCCCATTTGCAGCTCACTGAAACCTTGGTGTTTGATTGAGATGTGGGTGTTGATGGGGTCTCAACTTACATAATCTCATCTCTCTTTTTTCCTTTTTCTTTTGAAGCATTAGATGAACAATGGGTGTTATTAGCTGGCTGATAAGAGAGATGGATAAACATTGCCTGAAACTAATTTCAGATTTAGAGTTGGTGGGGATGCCCTCTACAGGTTTTTCTGTCTGCCACCTTTTCTTTTTCCCCCTCTTCTCCTTTGCTTTCTATCTTATCATAAATCTCAATCAATTCCAACATCTGTTTTAATTTTTTTTTGGGGGGGGGGGGTGAGATTAATTGTGGAAATAATGTAGGTATGTAAGACCATGAATTATAGGTTAATGGAACTTGCTGTTATTAATCATCTACAGATTTGTTTTTGTTTCGATTTCTGAATCCATTTTAGGCTATTTTTAAAACCAAGTGCCTGATTTGCCATGCACCAATGTCTTGTTAGAAATATTGTCTGTAAACACACAAAAACATGAGGTAAATGCGCATGCAAGCATGCAGAAGCTCAAACATATACTTAAATGAAGTAAAATGAAAGCTCAAACCCCTATTAAGCTATAGTAATTATGTTTTATAGTCTCCAAATATAGGGAATGGGCAGGGATTAGGCAGACAAATAATAAAAAAAACCAGAAACAAACAGCTAAAAAGGCCAAGTTTTTGGGATTGGGGATGTTAAAATAATTAGACCCACATTAGTTTAAACACCATAGGTTCATTTCCTGCTATATCCTGACAATATGCAACAAAAAGACCAGATTAAAACTAATGAGAAATCAACAAATGAGATTTGATTAAAATGGGTGCAATTAGTGAAAGAGAAGATGAGAGTTGGGGGACAGCATGCTTGGGGAGGTTGAGAGCTGAGGATGGGAAGGGCCTGCATATATGAAATAAAAACCCAATGTTTCCTTTGAAAACAACAAGTTTGTCTAGCAATGGAGGGTGGATGAGGGTACAAATAGGTGCATTGGCCATCACCTACTTATGTTTTTATTCAATCATAAAATGCACAATGCTCTATAACACCATCTGAATCCCTCTGAATTCTTACCCATAACTTGCTCAGATAATTATGTTTTTTTTTTTGTGTGTGTTGCAAAGATAAATATTTGCAATATCTGTGTTGAATAATATTGTTTTGACCATTTCACTAAGATTAAACAAATTATAAACCATCTCAGATTGTCCATGTCTTGCCTTTTCTTGGTGTCATAAAGTGTAAAACTGTTATTTTCTCTATATGGTATATAGAAGAATGACAAACAAGGTGATTATTGATTATTTGAGCCCGGCATTCATATCCTATGCATAATCAAACATGGATTTGAAACATAGTCCCCTAAAGATTCTTCAATATATGAAAATTTTAGAAAGAAAAAATTAAATATCTCATATCAAACACTCCTACTTGAATTCGAGTTTCCAATGTACAAGAGGGGGCAGTGTTGTACAAACAAGGTCACATAACTTATACTGGGACTAGGAAAGACAAGGGAAGCTGCATTTCATTAGGGGCAATTGGCAACTTGGCAGGGGAATCATATTGTCATTTAAATTACCAATTTTTTTTGCTATATTATAAAAAAAGAGTGGGAGCTTAGAAAATATAAATGAATAAAACTAAAAGAATTTAAGTGGTCCACGCGTGCCAAGATTAGCTGCGTTTGTGTGAAGAAGCGTGCTATGAGGCACTCACGTGTGGCAAGGTTTTATATATACGCATGAAGAGTAGTAGTAATCAAGCAAGGAAATTTCAAGCTTCTAAGCTTTGCTACTTTGCACTGCTTTCACATTCATCTGTGTGTATACCTTAGGAAGCAAAGAGACGGGTCTAGAATGAGATATTCTTGCATTAATTAGCCCTTTCTTTTTGTTCTGTAAGAAGCCAAAGTACACACACACACACAAAAAAAAATACCTTGTGACAAAGAAAGAGAGATTGTTAATGGAGATGGAGAGTGAAACACAGCAGTCAAAATTTAGGAGGATTTGTGTGTTTTGTGGAAGTAGCCAAGGCAAGAAGGGTAGCTATCAGGATGCTGCTATTGAGCTTGGCAGAGAATTGGTATTTAACAAAAAGCTCTGGTTTTTTTCCCCATTTTTATTGTGCTCTTTTACTCAAAATGGTACTTGTTTTGGTTATGGTTTTTGTTAGAAACTGCTTATTTTAGTAATATGGAGGAAATGGGTTCTTCAAGAAAACTTTTGAAAGTTGCTTAAAGCCTTGAACTTTTGTTTCCATATGGTCGTATTTCGTATATACTTTTCCTTTTTCTTTTTTTTTTCATTTTTTTATGTTTGTAACTTGTTTGTTAATTGGTTCATATTATCTTCCATTTTCAAAACACCTCAAGCTTTTTGGTTGTCTCTAGCTATCATCTTTCTCTCTCTTCCATTTTCAAAAGTCATTGGTAGGGAACTCCAATGGTGTTTCAATGTTTTCTTAATGCGTATTGAAGAGGTTGAAAAGAAGGGCACTGTTTTTCCATGAAATCTCATAAGTTACTAAAAGTTCGTAAATTTTAATGTACGGACAAGTACTAGTGTGTTGAATGAAAAAGAAAGTATCCTTTTCAATCTTATTGTTGGTAATCTTACGAATGTACACTGAAGAAACATTGGCTTTGTCAAATGAGATCATTGTAGATATATGCTTGAAATATCAACTAGGGGGACACAGAATCTCCCATTCCAAGAGTTTTTTAGTCCAAGAGTTTTTTAGTCTGTTTTTGCTGTGAGAGCTTACTTGTTTTTGTTCATTTTGCAGGTATCAAGGAACATTGATCTGGTCTATGGAGGAGGTAGCATAGGTTTAATGGGTTTGGTTTCACAAGCTGTTCATGATGGTGGTCGCCATGTCATTGGGTAAGGCTTATGACATTCCAACAAGCTTAAGAAACAAAAATTCAGTGAACTGGCTTTGTTTATTGTTTTGAATAAATTGTCATTCTCGTAACAAAACTATTCTTCTTAGTTTTGGTTTCCATTACAGCTGAACTTTTGTCATGTTATTGTCTCTCCGCAGAGTTATTCCCAAGACGCTCATGCCTCGAGAGGTATGTCTGTTACTGTTACAACCTGGGGAAAAAAAAGGCCTCAAACTTTTTTATTATTTAAATCCATAAAAAATAAGAAGAAATGGACCTTTGCCTGCATACGCCTTTCCATTATTTTGTTTTTCTTTCTTTTCACCATCCATGGTGCTAGTATTTTTGTTTATTTCTTTTCAACCCTCACTTTCTTTCTTTCTTTCTTCTCAGATCTTGTTTTGGGTCTTTGCTTTTGCTTCTGGTTCATTGGGGAAGACTCGATAACCTTATCCACAATACTACTAGGACAATTTCAACTTGCTGCTTTGCCATTTTTCATTTTTGTAAATATTTTTGGATCATAATATTGGTTTCTGCTACGGCCAAAAAGAAGTTGGTTTCTTCTGTTTTTTCTATGTTGGCCTTTTCTAAATTTTGGGTTTTTTTTTTTCATTTATGTAGCTAAAATATTTACTGGCTAGGGAGATTGCTCAGTTTTGAAGTCTTTAAGTCCACTATTCCTGCAACTCTCATCATTGCTTCGCTGCACAAAACTCGAAATCTCTTTCTTTCTCTCTCCATATTTCACTGTTCTTATTTGTTTTTCTGTGCAACAATTTGTAGCTAACTGGTGAAACAGTGGGGGAAGTGAAGGCTGTTGCAGATATGCATCAAAGGAAGGCAGAGATGGCTAAGCATTCAGATGCTTTTATTGCCTTACCAGGTTAGTATAACCAGATTTACACCAAAATATCAAGGAAACTTAAAAGCTATCAGGTGCCTTTTACATCAATTTTAGCATGCAAGATTGACCATATCTCATGGTTTGATCCACTTGAGGCTCTGTTTTATTTTATTGTCAGTTCACAACAATATGTAATTTAAGATCCTGAATGCAAAGGCTGTCCTCCTGCTTTACCTTTACATTGCTCATTTGATGTAACTAATGTTTTTAAAAAAGTTGCTAAGCTGTGGAGTAAGGGAAGTCAAAATGTTAACTCATGTGTCTGTTACAGTTTGACACTAGTAGCTATTTTTGGTATTTGCTATAGAGTATAAAGCAGGTATGTACTGCCAGAACCATCACAATTTATGAATCTTTCTCTTACAAGACATAGACCCCAAGGTCAGGACTAGAGAGAAACCCTTAGAACCCTAGTTCTTGAGCCATCAACTTCTTTCACTGAAAATTAGGCCGTCTAAGGAACTCTCTGTGGTGTTACAGTGCCCCTTACCATGTTAAGAGTGAGGGAAATCCTTAAAACTTTCACTAAAAAGTGTATGACAACTAACAGGAATCCTATTTACTTCTCTCAAAAGGCTACTCTTTTTAGTTCTTTTTTTTAGCTGAACTTTGACTTTCATATTTATCTTGAAAATTTATTCTGAATTGAATGTTAGAGGATATGCAATGGCAAATCTGTCATTTTATTTTTATAGGGGATTGTCCTTTGCATGGTACCTACCAAAAGTTCAAAACCAAAAAAAGAATAAAAAAGAAAGGAAAAAAGCTTTGTAAGGTGATAATGATTAATGAGGTAGAATGAGAGCCATAATGACATGAATGGGTAGGCAGAGAGGATTGTGCCTCTACTTTCACAAAGGATGGGAGCAATAAATACCTTGTTTTTGAAATTTGGGGAAAAAGTGTAAATAAATCATAATCTAGAAACCTCTTTGTTATGCATGCCATAAATGATAAAACCATGACACATCAAATAACAGGCAGTTAAAAAAACTATCTGTTTGCTTTATCTTTTCACACTTTTGATGTTAATAATCAATTCCAACCTTACATCTAGTAGTAGAGTTTTAATCTTCTAATGTCCCCCTTTCACTTTTCCTTTATTGAATTTGACTGGCTAATTAGAATCATAGATGTCGTTGCTTTTAAATACTCTTTGTCCATTCCTGTCCCTCAATCATGTCGAAATTCCAATCGAATGTTGTACTAAAAGAGTGACATGATCATTTATACAATGAAAAGGCATCAGTAATTAGGTATTAAGTTACCTCTTTTGCAGCATCACATGATTTGGTTGGATAAGACTCACATAAACTGCATGCAGGTGGTTATGGAACTCTTGAAGAACTACTTGAAGTCATTACCTGGGCTCAGCTTGGAATACATGATAAACCAGTAATGTCCTTGCTTTTATTTTTTCCTTAAATGTTGATTATCACTCACAAACTGATTACTGATCCATCAGACTAATAACCAATAAATGCATAATTTTCCCACATTGTTTCAGGTTGGATTGCTGAATGTTGATGGATACTATAACTCATTGCTTTCGTTTATCGATAAAGCTGTGGAAGAGGGGTTTATCAGTCCAAATGCACGCCAAATCATTGTATCTGCACCCACAGCAAAAGAGCTAGTCAAGAAATTGGAGGTATAGATTAAAGAAACTTCATCATCATGTAAAGTGAAGCTATGTCTCTTTCAAGCTCCATCTTTCCTATGGAGCCATAGGTGTTCCATGGAATTATAAAGTAAAACGTGTATATATATTATATTAATTCAAAAGGATTTTTTGTGTCATGTGAAAGTGTAGACATGGTGTATTATTTCCTTAACCATCACATCTTAATGTGAATAAAATTCTCTGAAAGTAATGGCCTGTTTTTTCATGTCTACTTTACTGTAAACAGGAATATGTCCCCTGCCATGAAAGAGTTGCTTCGAAGTTGAGTTGGGAGATGGAGCAGCTTGGCTATAAAACATATGATATATCTAGGTAATGCCTGGACTGCATGAAGGAGAAGAAGGTAGATGGAATTTGGAAGGCTTCAATTAAAAAAAGAAAAAAAGAAAAAGTAAAGACTCAAAATTTCCTTCAATGTGGAAATTCTTTGTTTTTGTGTAAATTACTGCTATTGACATCAATATATGAACTTCAAGTCTTCAACCTTGTTCTCTTTTACTGGAAATTTGGATTTTAACAGTGTCTTTGATTTATTATTGATCTTCATCACCCGAGCTCTTATGCAAAATCCATCACAGCAATAATATTGATTGCTATTTTCAGATTTTATTTTATTTTTAATAAAAGCAGCTTAACGTTGTTTCCTATTGGAGTGGCATGAAAAGGCTTGGACCTTGGGCATGTGGCAGTTAAATGAACAAAAAAACAAAGTAAGTGAAAAATGAAAGGGGAGTGAATATTATGCATGAAACATGTTCCAAAGTCGGTGTTATCAAGTGCTTGGTTTTGGTGGTAAGGGAGGGAGCCCCACGACAGAATTAAAGCTAAAACCGGCGAGGGAAGGAGGCAGCCAACCAAGTGGGTAAATGAAAGAGAAGTGAGGTTTGGGGACCATTACCGCCCCCCAAGAGAGTGGATGACATTTGTGATGTGCAGGAGGAGGGGAAAGGGAGGACCATGTGTCGTGGACATTTCAAGACAATATGATTCACTTAAGTTAGGTCCCAGTTTCACTTTCATCTCGAAAAGCTTTTACTGAAATGTGACGATGGTTGTTGGACTGTCACTTCCCGAGGTTTTCTAATGTTTCGAATCCATTTCAAATTCTTCTTACTTCAGTCTCTGTTTTTTTCTTTTCGTTTTTTTTTTTTGGGGTGGGTGGGGGGAGGGGGAGTCTAATAGAATCTAAAACTCAAACAGGCTATTTCTAAAACTGTTTCTTTATCTGTTACTCATGGTTTACAAGCTTTCGTTGGAGGACCTGAATCCAAGCTTTGGGTCGATTTATTGTTTTATTTACTTATGTATTACAAAAAAAAAATAAAAGGACAATACTGCGTGAAGAATGGCTGCATAAGACGGTGATAGGAAGGTCTTTACAAATATAATAATATTTTGTAATAGATAAGAAAGATATCAACATCCATGCAAGACGGTTGGAAGTAAGCTCCCTCTGGAAACACGGCATGTGAAATTTCAGGGTGAAAACAGTATCCATGTTCTTTCATCTTCTTCTCCTTGCTAATTTCTCTTACGGTAAAACCAGATTGCTTTAAATTAATCCATTTACTATGAAATTATTTTAGTTAAAAAATTTAAATAAGGTAAAATTTTAATGCAATTATTTTTTAACATTCTTTGAAGTTGAATTGAATGAAGAAAAAATCATTTTATTTTAAACCTTAATTTTGTTAAAATTTATTCATGTTTTATTTCTTTACTAGTATAAATATTAAATTATTTTATTTAATAATTAAGTGATTAATTGAACCAATCACATAATAAAAATATCTCACAAGTATTTTTATTTAGAGATGAATGGCAATGGAACGGGGTAGAGTAGATGTTAAATTAACCACCGCTCCATAATTGATATGCTCTATAATTTGTCTGTAGATGTATAATCTTGAAACAATTACTATCACTTCTATAAATGTTGGAGGTATCCTACCCCACCCCCACCACACCACTTCAATTTAATTTTTATTACTCATATTTAATATTTTCAATCCTTTTAAAGGTAAGTAAATATTTCAACATAATTCTTTGAAAAAAATTAAAAATAAAATAGATAGATTATTTTTTCTATAACACAATATTATACATTTACCATTTTAATAGTTATATATATAATAAGATAAAATGGCAACTTTATATAGTGGGACTAGAGCTGTCCATAAGTCAGACCAAAAAGAAAATTTAAGCTCGTTTGCTAAGCTCGGGCTTGGCCCGCCTTGGGCCAAGCTTGGACAAGGTTTTTTATGTATCGGGTCAAGTCGACCCGAATTCAATTTAAATAATAAAAATATTTTTATAATTAAATTTAATTAAAAATATAATAAATATTAATAAATATATTTTTTTATATTTTATTAATTTTAAGAGTGAAATTGGATTTTTTGGCAGGCCAAGCCTAGGCTTGAAAGTTCTTTTTGGACTCAGATAGAGCTAAGTAAATAATTTTGAAAATTTTATAGTTTTTTTATATTTTTTAAATTTTTAAATTTTAAATTTAAAGAGATTTTAATTTTTAGAATTTTTCATATTTTGATTTAAAATACAAAAAATTATCTTTAAAACATTTTTAATTGTTTATATACTTTTAAAGAATAATGACTAAATTGACACAAAATTATAAATAATAAGGGATAAAAGAGTTTTTTTTTTATAACAGATAAATCAATCATTCTAACAAAAAATTGAGGGACCAAAATTTTTAAATAAAAAAATGTATAAGGACTCAATGTCTCAAAATTAAACCACAAAGACTAAATTTTAAATTTCAAAAGAGTAAATCAACCTTTAATATATTTAAACATTAAATTTTTAACTTTTCAAACTACATAAAATAAATCTCAAAATTTATGAAAGTACATATTTTAACTACAAATCTAACTACATATAACCTAACTTCTTTTTAAAAGGTTTGCAAGCATATTATGAATCACGCATTGGAATAAAAAAATTAAAATATGATTTAGGCTCCGTTTGTTTTACTAAAAATGACTTCCGGAAAATGATTTTTGGAAAATGATTTACTTTTTTAGAAAAGTTAATATTTTCTGGTGTTTGGAGGAATCTATGTAAAATATTTTTATTTGGTAGATTTCTTAAAAATATTTTATAAAAGTTGTTTTCAATTAAATAAACATATATTTGAGATTTTCTTATTTTTTTCATTGTTTAATTGAATTTATTTTTATCTATAAATTTATATTTTACATTGTTTCTGCATATATTAAAAATATTATGTTAAATTCAGATTCATTACAATGTCATTTTTCAATTACATGACTACTAAGTGAGTATTTTTTATTTAAAAATGTGACATCAACAAAATTGACAAAAAAAAAATTAACGATGTCCACATTTGGACTTGATTTTCAATTTTAAAAAGTAAAGGGACTAAATTCTTAAAAATAAAAGTACAAAGACTAAATTACAAATCTGTGAAGTGTACATAGACTTATGACATATTTTAACCTTTATACTACAAATATTTATTATTAATATATTTATAATTGTAATAAATATTTATTTTTTAAAATATTAATATTGAATATTTTCAATAATATGTGAATAATATTATTTAAAATTATTATCTTTAAAATTTATTATTAAAATAAAATTAAAATATTAAACAATTTATTAAAATAATAAATTATATTTATTATTTTAATAATTTATTATATAACTAAATATAAATAATTAAATTTGTATGTTTAATAATATTGAAAAATATAATATTTTAAATATTTTTAAAAATAAAAATAAAATTTATTATCAATATAATAATATTAAGCTTCATTTAAGTTAATTTTTATATAAAAATGAGATTATCTATAGATGAGCTCTTTTCCGGAAAATGGCTTACGCTTTTCAAAATGGTAAGTCATTTTACAGGAAAAAGATCTTATTTTACCTTGACCTATAAGTCATTTTCCGTTGACCAAACTATCTTCTGTGAAACAAACACAGGAAAATGTTGTAAAACATTTTACATGTAAACAAACGGACCCTAAATTTGATTTCTTGTAGAGACTTAAAACTTAAATCTAAATAATCTGAGAGAATTTTATGTCAGAACGATTTCTTGCAAATAAACTACCAGAACTTCCTCCCTACATATCATCTCGATCCCCATGCAATGCATTATGCCATAACAGAATCAGAATCAATATAGTAGGCATGCTTCAACATGCAATTAGTTTTAACAAAAACAGTGGGCATGCTTTCCATCACGCGTTCAATAAAATGGTGACAGTAAATATGTTTAACATGTGATCAGAATATCAGTAACAATAGTTTGCCATAATATCACAAAACATATGAATCAGAACAAAACATGCAATAACAGTATACACAACTTTAGTTAACACAAAAGCCATAGTTTGAGACACTTACATTCGGCCAACTCTAGTAAAAGGCTCAAATCTCATTCGGCTAACACCAAAGGCACTCATGCATTCGGTTAGTCACAATTAAGGCATAAATTCATATAGACACTAACAAATACATACCTATAATACTTTTGGATAAGACATATGCATATTACATTTGGTTAAAACCCACACCTTAAATCGTACGTCCAAACAACACTAGATCTAATTCGCTACACTCCTTTGCTATAGGTCTTATCAAATTTCGTCCAAATCTGAACTTTGAATGAACAAAGCACACGTAACACCCCATATTAGATTCTATTATACTACATCCGAGAAAAGATCTATAGATCTAAATACTAAACAGAAGAACACTTACTCTTTTCTCTGATTTACAAATCTGAAACAACAACACTCCTACATATCAGATCTGGTCTAATGCATCTAGATCTGTACCTTGAATGTTAAACATACACAAAAACACACAATTAGATTCAGTCATTGACAGATCTGGTAAAGGACCTATATAACCAATTAATAAATCTAGAAAGAAAAAAAGAGATAATCGCACATCCGAACACGAGATTTGCTCATGAAAAACACTAACACTTCTTACTTACAGATCGAAAATAGAAAAACTCAGTAAAGATCCGTCCACAATGAAAGAAATGAAGACGAAAAGAGAGGAGGAGAAAAAAGTAGGGATGCGGTGAGATGCGACGGTGAAGAAGAAAGGGGTGACGACAAGCGACGTGGAGAAAAAAGATAGGGAGGTAATGATGCTCAAGGGTGTGCTGGTAGTGAAAAGGGAGGAATAGGTGTGGCGGCATCGGCGGTGCAAACGGTGGCGATGGTGGTGCAAGGAAGGAGAGTGGCAGCACAAGAAAAAGAAAGAAAGAAGAGAAAAGAAAAATGAGAGGAGGCTAAGGAGAATAGTGGCAAAAGGGATGAAGGAGAGAAAAGTTTTTAGGTTTTTGGGCAAGGGTGGCAATGTGAAAGCAAGATAGAGAAAAAGTTGTTATATACTAGGGTTTTTAAAATCCCAGGGCGACAATTAGGGTTAAAAATGAGGGAGTTCCGAAAAAAAAATGAAAGGTCATTAGACTAGTAACTCATTTTATGCTTAAACATACAAACAAACGAAAATAAATCAGGTCGTGACAACTCTCTCTCCTTAAAAGAAATTTCATCCTTGAAATTTTACCTAATCCAAATAGATGAGGATATTGTTGACGAATTGAGTCTTCCGACTCCCACGTGGCCTCTTCAGTATCTTGGTTTTGTCGCAAAACTTTAACCAGTGGAATTCATTTCATCCTCAGAACTTTCACCTCACGATCCAGAATCTGCACAGGTTCCTCCTCAAAAGACAAATCGGGTCTTACCTCTATCTTTTCAATCGAAACAATATGAGAAGGGTTAGATAGGCACTGTTTAAACATAGAGACATGGAACACATCATGAATACAATTCAGTTTAAAAGGTAACTCTAACTAATAAGTCACTAGCCCAACTTTCTTAAGAATTCGGTAAGGCCCAATAAACTTAGTGCTCAACTTTCCTTTTCGCCCAAACCTCAAAACTTTCCACCATGGTGACACTTTCAGAAAAACCTAATCTTCGACACTATACTCAATATCTTTTCTCTTCAAAACTGCATACGACTTCTTCCTATCCAAAGCGTTTTCAGTCAATCATGAATCAATTTAACCTTACCCTCAGTCTCCTAAACCGATTATGGATCCAAAATCTTCCTTTCACCCAATTTAATTCAACACAAAAGTGTTCAACACTTATGACCATCCAAAGCCTCGTAAGGTGTCATCTGAATGCTCGACTGAAAACTATTATTGTACATGAACTTGGCCAACAACAAGTCTCCTTCCAACTACCTCAGAAGTCAATGACACAAATCCTTAGCATATCCTCAAGGACCTGAATAACTCACTTAGACTGTCCATCTATCTACAGATGGAAAGCTGTGCTAAAATCTAGTCGAGTACTGTAACAGCCCGATTTTAGGGCTAGTTAGAACAGTGGTTTCGGAACCACTAATCCGAGGTTGGAGAAATTATTTTTAATATTATTTTATGTGTTATAGCATGATTATATGAGTGCGTGAAAATTTTATTGAATTAATTTTAGTAATTGCATGCTTAATTTTGAAAAAGGACTAAATCGCATAAAGTGAGAAAGTTTTGTTCTACAAGCTAAAGGTGTTTAATAGCTAGGGAACACTAAATTAGAAGTCCTTATTGAGTAAAAAGACCAATAAAATTAGTGATGGCTAAACATGGAATTTAAAAATCATGAATAGTCATAGTTAGTGGCATTGAGTGACTTAATTGTAATAATAATCATAAAAGAAAAGAAAAAGCTTCATCTTTTTCATACTACCACCGAAATTTTCAGCAAAGAGGAGCTTTGGAAAGCTTGAAATTTTCAGCAACTTAAACCCTTGCAAGTAAGTGATTTTAATGGTCATTCTTGATAATTTTTGTGTTTTTGGAACCCTTGTAGCTTAATCTAGCTAATAAGGGGACTATTTTGCACTATGGTTGAAAGGCTAGGGTTTTTCCATGAGAGCATTAATGTTGTTTGCTGAATTTTTATGGAAGAAAATGAATCTTGGTTGTTAAATAAACAACTTTTGTGAAAAGATTTTTCATGAAAACACCAAAAAAAACTACTTTGTAAAAGTTATAAAATGGGTAGTAAATGTGTGAAATAATTGGAATTGTTAGTTGCCTTAAGCTCAAAATAGATTCGTCTAGGCTTGGTTAATGAGGAAATTTGATAAAAATCGTTTTACGAGTCTAGGGGCAAAATAATAATTTTGTGAATGTCTAAGGGCAAAACGATAATTTTGCCAAAGTAGGAATTTTGAAATGTTCTGATTAATGTTGTGATTAAATAAGTGAATTTGTCATTATAGATCAAGAAAAAAGAGTCCAGACTTAGACCGGGGAAAAACCAAGATAGTGGACTAAATCGAACTAGTCACCCAAATTTTGTACACTGAGGTAAGTTGTACGTAAATAATACAACGTTATTGTTATTATGCATTAAACAATTGATTTTGCATAAAATGTTTAATTATTGCTATGAATATGCATGACGAAAGTTGATGTGGTACACTCCCGGTTGAACCTTAAGAATAGATTGGATATCCAAACCATGACATTTGAGTGATATGTGCGCTAGTGTAAGACCATGTCTGGGACATGGCATCAGTGTTGATATGTGTGCTAGTGTAAGACCATGTCTAGGACATGGCATCGGCCATATTATGAGAGCCAGTGTAAGACCATGTCTGGGACATGGCGTCGGCATTGAGATGAAAGCTAGTGTAAGACCATGTCTGGGACATGGCATCGGCCTCGATATGTAAGCCAGTGTAAGACCATGTTTGGGACATGACATCGACTTCATACCCTCTTGTGTGACTCTTTTCGAGTATCCTTTGGTATTCCAACTGGTTCAATGGGTAATTTAAAGCTTGTGTCAAAAGTGAGAAAAGTTACGACTATGTTGTAAGTGATATAGGTACCTACACGAAATTTATGAGAAATGAGCTCGATTTATGTTATATGATTAGTAAGGATGAAAATGAGTAAGTTATGCCTTTAATCATTCGAAAATTGTGTGCAAGTTTATAATATGTTATGAGTATATAATGCATGGTAATTGTTGTTAATTATATACATGCGACTTACTAAGCTTTATGCTTACTCTCTCTCCATTCCATTTTCTTATAGTGCCGCCAAGCTAGGTCGGGGATCAAAAGATGTCAGAGGCTCGATCACACTATCAATCTGAACATTTGGTATAGTTAGATTTATCTTTTTGAGTATGGCATGTATAGGGACTTGGTCTTTGTCAAGTGTCATATTGATTTGGCCAAATGTGTGGGCTTATTTTGAAGATTGATTAATTTTGTATAAGGCCATGGATGATGACTAATACTTATTTTTGATATATGATAATGTTTTTCATGAATGTGTAAATTGCATGGTTGAGTATTTGGTATACTAATGCATGAATGGGTAGGTTATTTGATGTGGTTTATGTTGGTGCAAGTAAGGGTGGCAGAAAGGGCTTGGTAAATAGCCTTGTTATTGTCAACACTGGTATAAACACGGGCGTGTGTCTAGGCTGTGTGTGACACACGGTCTGCCCCATGGGCATGTAGTTCAACCGTGTGTCCCTCTGCACCCTAAATTGGCAAAATAGAATGCCCAGTAGTAACCACACGGGCTGAGGCACGGCCGTGTGTCTCAACCGTGTGGAAGACACAACCATAGGACATGGGCATGTGCCCAGGCCGTGCGAAGTCTACACTTGAATTTAGGAATTTAATTCGCCACACGGTTTAAGGACACGGGCGTGTGCCTTGGCCGTGTGACCTTATTGGGTTGATGACGTCAGAAACAGAATGTCAAGGTTTCTGCACACAGGCCAAGACACGGGAGTGTCATGGCCGTGTGAGGGACACGGGCCATTGACACATGCATGTGCTAGGCCGTGTGAAAACCCCTGTAGGTTTGAATTGAGAAATAAATCCACACGGATATGGGACATGGACGTGTCCCTATATGCTTAGGCCGTGCGAGTTATGCAGTCCTTCAACATAGCCATGTTATCAGGTCACACGGGCGTGTCGCCCATCTACACGGGCGTGTGCCCCTTGTATTTAGTGACAATTTCCAAAGTTCTCTAAAGATCTCAGTTTGGTCCCGAACCGTTTCCAAAGTGTGTTTTGGTCCTCGTAGGTTCATATTAGGGACTTTAAGACAAAATTTAAAAAGTTTTTAAATTGAACGAAATTTTATGACTCGGAAATGTATGTTTGCATGTGTTTAAGATAGGTAACGCCTCGTACCGTGACCCGGCATCGGAGACGGGTAAGGGGTGTTACAAGTACTAAGTGCCTTATGCAACTCCTTCCAAAATTGAGACGTAAAACAAGGATCATGATCTGAAATAATTGATACTAGTACCCCATACCGTCTCACTATCTAAGAAATGTACAACCTAGCCAGCCTTTGTAGAGAATAATCCATACGAACCAGTAAGAAGTGACCTGAGTTAGTCAACCTATCCACAAGAACCCAAATAGAATCTTTCTTAGTAGGTGTCAAGGGTAACCCACTAAAAAAGTCCATAGACACTAGCTCTCATTTCCACTACGGAATTTTGATAGGCTGTAACAGACCAGAAGAAAATTGGTGTTCAGCTTTCACTTGCTGGCACGTCAGACATTTAGCTACAAAATCCATTACCTCTTGTTTCAGACCAAGCCACCAATACAATTCTCTCAGCTCTTGATACATCTTATTTCCACTAGGATGCATAGCGTAAGGGCTACTATGCGCCTCCTAAAAAATAGATTGTCTTAGTTTCTTATCATTTGGCACACAATATCTCCCTCGAAAACACAGAATATCGTCAGAATTGAACCCAAAGTTTGTTGTCTTACCTTCCTTAACCACATGAGTGTAATTACCTGACTTGTAACCTCGGGTTAAACAATTTTGATGGTAAAGTTGTCGATGCATAGACCACAACCTTACCATCTTGCGCTAACACACATCCAAGACCAGTATGGATGCATCATTATACACCACATAATCATTTCCTGATTCGAGCTGAATCAAAACTGGTGCTCGAATCAATACAATCTTATCTGTCCACTTAAAAGGAACATTTTTCCTCAACAACTTCGTCAAAGGAGCAGTAATTAGAGAAAACCCCTCAACAAATGTTCAATAATACCAGCTAAACCAAGGAAACTTCAGATCTCAGAAACATTCTTAGGTTACTTTCATTCTAGAATAGCCTTCATCTTCTTTGGATCTATACAGATACCTTCAACAGATACCACATGACCTAGAAACATTAGTTCTTTAAGCTAGAACTTACATTTACTTAGCTTAGTATAAAATTTCTTTTTACGGAGAATCTACAGAACCACCCTAAGATGCTTATCATACTCAATCTCGGTTTTAGAGTAGAACAGAATGTCATCGATAAACACAATGATGAACTGATCCAAGAATGGTTGAAAAACCCTATTCATCAAGTCTATAAATGCAGTATGGGATTGGTCAAATCAAAAGGCATTACCAGAAACTCGTAATGACCATACCAAGTTCTAAATGCAGTTTTAGGCACATCCGTCTCCTTCAATTTGAGTAAGTAATAACCAAACCTTAGATAAATTTTGGAGAAACCATCGCTCTTTGGAACTGACCGAACAAGTCATCAATCCTTGGTAGAGGACACTTGTTCATAACAGTCAGCTTGTTCAGTTGCCAATAATAAATACACAGCCTCATTATACCATCTTTCTTCTTAACAAACCAAATCAGAGCTCCCTATGATGAAACACTAGGTCTTATAAATCCTCGATCCAAAAGCTTTTATAGTTGAACCTTAAGTTCATTATGTTCCTTAGGTGCCATGCAATAGGGAGCAATGAACACCGGAATAGTTGTAGGAAACAATTTAATTCTGATCTCAAGCTCTTGATTGGAAGGTAAACTAGGTAGTTTCTCAGGAAAAACATCCGGAAACTCCTTTACATTACAAATATTGTCCACAACTGAACAGTACAAATATTGTCCACAGTTGAACTACTTACACTTGCATCCTGAACATAGGCCAGATATGCCTCACTCCCTTTCCGAACCAACTTCACTACTACCATAGCGGAGATCACATTGGAAAGATAATCTTTATGCTTACCCACCATCACGATCTCTTTACCATCAACCATTTTAAAATCACTCTCTTAGCAACACGGTCCAGACTGACTTGATGTTCAACCAACCAGTCCATCCTTAGAATTAAATCAAATTCTCCGAAGGGTAACTCTACCATATCTACCAAAAATACCTCACATTGAACCTCTAATTAGCATCTCTTATAAAGCTTATTTTACAACCACAAATTGTCCTAAAAGGCTAACTATAATAATATCACTAACAGTTTCCTCTACCCCAATTCTCAATTTATTAGAGATACTACTAACAACACACGAATGGGTAGATCCAATATCAATCAAAGCAAAATACTGGAAAAAATGGATTGTAAAGTACCTGCAATGACGTTAGATGGTATCTCGGTCCTCTTGATGCCTAGTTGTATAAACCAGAGCCAATTGTCTAGCATTATTCTTGTTCACACCTTGATCTGGTATGCACTGACATTGACCCATATTACCAGTCGCATCAACATTAACAACCCTATTCTAACCTTGATCCCTTATAAGTAACTATCCAACTCTCTATTTCTAATTCTGGTTTTGATTCGGTGTTTGCATCTAATCAATCCAACGTGGACATTTTTTAATTCGATGCTTAGTAGACCCACATCTCAGACAAGCACCCATCTTCCTCCAACACTCACTTGAATGTTGCTTACCACAGTATGCATAATTCAAAGTCCTACCACCAGTACCAATTACTACATTATTCTACTGTGGTTTGCCCTTTTTAACCTGTCTCAAGGGATGCAAAATTGAGCAACTAGAACCAGAATCCCTTTGAATCTGAACCTTATTCTTATCACGCTTCTCGCACTCCAAACCTTTAATCTTCTCAACAATCTTGGTCTTCTCAACCAAAGTTTCAAACACCCTCTCTTGATGTGAAGCAACCTAAATTTTTAGATCATACATCAGCCTATCCTCAAACCTCAGGATCTTATTTTGCTCAATGGCAATCATACCTGAAGCATAATGATTACGCATCAGAAATTCAAATTCAAACTCAGCCATAATCATATCCCTCTATTTTAGCTCGATGAACTCAAGTTTACAGGCCTCAACATACCTCCTACCCACATACTTTTTCTGAAAGGCCTCATGGAAGTACTCCCAAGTCAATCGTTCAGTTTGTGTACCTCTCACAATAGACTGCCACCATCGATAGGCCTTATCCCTCAACAGTGACATAATATTTTTCAATTTTTGTTTTAGAGTAAAGTCCATGCCATCCAAAATCCTCTCAATAGCATTCATCTAATATTTGGTTACAGTCGGGGTTGTCCCAACTACACCCTTGAATAACTCAGCTCTGTTAGACTGAAGCCTTTTAGTCACAAAATGTCGATTCCAAGATCCAGTTTAGGCTCCAACCACCTTCTGAAGAACCCTTAATATCGCTTGCGATACTGCATCATCAGCCCTATGAAATTTTTTGCCTCTAGTAGCAGATGAATCTTCTCTATAATAACCTCAGGATTTGGAGAGTTGTCCTAAGTTGGTGATGCCTCAACAAAAGCAACTCAATGTGCCCTACCTCGGGGTCGTCTACCTCGGGTGCTCATAATGAATGCCCAAATATCTAACATCTAACATAGATATAAAGTTCAAAAATAAAATGCCTAGTTATTTCTTGAGTATTTACAGTCTAAAGTTTGTCTATAGTTCTAGTATTAATAGTAACTAAGTTAGAAATGACATCGGAGTCTCAGAATTTGTTTTTTGAAAATCTTTATAAAAAAACACTTGTGGCATGGTTTTCCCAAATAGCCCTTTTAAAATATGCATGCAAACCTAAACAAAAACCACAATCTGAGTTTTGAACTTGGCTTTGATACCGACAAATGTAACCTCCTTAACCCGACCTAGACGTTACGTCCGGATTCTGAAGGTCACATGGGTCACAATAATGGCATAGTAAA
Source organism: Gossypium australe (assembly GCA_005393395.2). Lineage (NCBI taxonomy): Eukaryota > Viridiplantae > Streptophyta > Magnoliopsida > Malvales > Malvaceae > Gossypium > Gossypium australe. The sequence continues at coordinate 99,631,807 of CM016617.1, forward strand.
ATAATCAAATCCAGAAGTGTACTTTTGAAATCATTTGCTTATCCTACGGAAAATAAGTTTGAGTAATTTTCTTAATTCAATAAAAATTATTGGGCTTTAACCAAATTGGATTAGATGTTATCTTGTAAAAACTCTTATGCCATTTGGAAATTTTAGTTGATATTAAATTTTACAAAAAAAAAATCTATTTAACTAGTTTAAAATCTAGAGACTAATTTGTAAAAATTTTGTATTTTTGAAAATTTTTTAAATTTTCTAGATTAAAATATCTTTTTAGGAATCCAATTTCAATTATACAGCGGAAAAAGTGTTTTTAACCGATTTTACATTTAAAACTAGGTTTCATGCATTTTAAAGCATAATCATAAGTTTGTTCAATTTCAAACATTTTTGCATGTAATGTAATTTAAAACCAACCAAAAATAACCTATGCCACAGTCCAAATAAATTATTACAATCCCCAAATGAAAATTTATAAATTAAAGTAAAAGTACATTTTAAAATAAAATAAAAGTCCAAGATAATCCTCCGTATGCCGAGTCCAAATTCTAACATCGTAGATTCTCTGTAGAGGCAGTAAACTAAGGAATGAGTTATAGAGTTCAGTGTGAGTATTAACACATAAGTTTTTCAGTCACAATAGGATAAAACATTAATCAAGCTAACAGTAACACAATATAACAAATAACATAAATTGTATCATGCATGTACATGCTCATGTTCAACAGTGCAATTTATTGTTTTTTAAAAATTCAGAGAAAATTCCTACCCATCATTTGCTACACACCACAGTAAGAGTCTCCCAGAACTCATCCATCCTTACACACTTTGTTGTGGACAAGCCACCAGTAGTTGCAAATAAACTACCAGAACTTCTTCCTTACATATCATCCCAATCCACATACAATGCATTATGCCATAACAGAATTAGAATCAATACAGTAGGCATGCTTCAACATGCAATAAGTTTTAACAGAAACAGTAGGCATGCTTTTCATCACGCGTTCAATCAAATAGTGACTGTAAATATGTTTTAACATGTTATCAGAATATCGGTAACAATATTATGCCATAATATCACAAAACATATGAATTAGAACAAAACATACAATAACAATATACACAATTTTAGTCCAGACAGAAGCCATAGTCCAAGACACTTACATCCAGCCAATCCTAGTAATAGGCTCAAATCTCATTCGGTTAACACCAAAGGAACTCATTCATTCGTTTAGTCATAACGAAGGCATAGATTCATACGGACATTATCAAACACATACCTAATACTTATGGATAAGACATATGCAGGTTACATTTGGTTAGAACCCACACCTTAATCCGTATGTCTAAATAACACTATATCTAATCTGCTACACTCCTTTGCTACAGATCTGATCAGATCTCATCCAGATCTGAACTTTGAATGAACAGAACACACATAACACTCTATATTGATTCAATTATACTAGATCTAGGAAAACATCTATAGATCTGATTACTAAATAAAAGAAGAACACTTACTCTTTTCTCCAATTTACAAATCTAAAACAACACCACTTCTACAAATCAAATCTGGTCTAACGTGTCTAGATCTATACTTTGAACGTTAAACATGTAACACCCTGGTTTTCCATTAACTTCGACTTTTGTAATTTCAAGACACAAATACCTATCTACTTTAGTGGTTGAGTGATTTGGGGTGTGTCTTAGAGGTCCCAAGTTCAAGTTTCAACTTGGGTAAATTTTGGTATTTTTATGGATAAAACCCAAACTCTGGCTAATAGGCTTATAAGTTAAAATGTGTAAGTAACTAACAGAATGGGCCTGCTAGTCTGGTGGTTAAGGGGAGTGTTGGTTATGTTTGAGGTCTTGAGTTCAAATCCCTATGCAAACAAGGGATTTATTTTTGCTACTTGTGTCTTGTGAAGAGGTTGAGATGGATTAAAATTCTGATAGTGGAGAGAATTAAGGGGAGAGATTAGGGGATTAACAGATTCCGTTTTTTGAATTTTCGTCTATCACCCTGTTTTCCCCAAATATTCTTCCTTTCTTTTTGACATTTTCTGCCAAATTCCCTGCCAAAATTCCCTTGTCTTCCCATCTTTTTCGTCTTTTCTCGATTTGTTTCCTCCTTGTGAAACGGTGGTGTGCTATTACGGTAAGTCTCTCTTTGCTTAATCTATCTGCTTTGAGTTAGGCATCTGATGAGGGGTTTGTTATGCTCTTTTTGATCAGGTGGAAGACAATAAGTGATCGGTGCTGTTGCAGAGAGTAGGACTTGCGATTTTGGTTGTTAACAGTAAGGGGTTCATTAGATTATCAATGTTAGATTTTGATAGACTTTGATTGAATGACAAAAGAAGTGGTTAAATGAGTGTTTCGTTGGTTGATTTATAGGTTCCGGAGGCTTAAGGGAGCTTACGCATCAAAATCAAACCAGGTGTGTACCCAAAAACGCAGAAAATGAGGTTTTGGCAGAAGCCGAAAACCCTTCTGTTAACGCCACACGGGCATGTGGTCGCCCGTGTGGTAGGCCGTTTACAAGACTGTAACCATACGACCGTGTGATCGACAAGCCCGTCCGTGCGCTTGGGCCGAGCGAGGCCGTGTGCAATAGACAGGCTCGATCGGTTGGGCCGTGTGGGCCACACGGGCGTGTAGGATTCTGGGCCAGGCCGTGTGATCCACACGGTCAAGGCCAATTTGGGCCGTGTGGGCCCACATGGGCAGGCCTCATGGGCGTGTGAGCCCATTTTTTTTGAAAACTCTGTAAGGTTGCACGGGTCGCCCAAGTCGACTGTGGACCACTGTAGGGTCGGTAAGCAATACTTAAACCCCTAAATGAATGATCTGTCTGTCTGATTTCTGTACTAAGCATGTCATTCTTGTATGTTGCATTGCATCGGTGTGGGTTGATTATGATTAGAGGAAGTATCTGAAAGGCTCTTAAGCCTATTATCTGGCAGCTCAGCTGCAAATTTCTTATTATGTACCGCATTCGGTACAACATGGTGTGTAGGGCTAGGTGGGTTGATTTTATCCCCACATGGTGTGTAGGGTTGGACGGAGTTGGTGTGTAGAGGCTAGTGGGTAGGACTCTGTTATCTGTATATTCTGTTTGAAATAGGCCAAGGCCCTGTAATACGTCTAATTCTGTATTTGAGTAGGCTAAAGTCCACACCGTTTCTGTAATGGGCTCCAACCCGAACTACGAATTCCTGTCTGTTTTCTGATATGACTGTGTGTATGTTTTCTGTGGGGATTACACACTGAGTTTGCGAAAACTCACCCTTTTTTGTTTAATCTATTCAGGTCATCCCCAACAGTAGACGAATTGGTGCAGCAGAGGACTCGGCGGTGACCACGGTTCTAGACACTTATTTATGGTTTATTTTTAATTATGATTTGGTTATAGTTGGGTAAATTTCATGTAATAAGGCCTTTACAAATTTTCACTTAAATTTAGGATTATTATTTTATGAGCTGCTAGCAGTAGGACAAGACTCGAGTTTTCAAAGTAAACAAATGTTTTATCAAAAACAAAAGAATTCGCAAATTACTTTTAAAAAGCTTCCGCAACGTATAATGTTTTGAAAATGGTCAATAAATGATTACATGACATGTTTTGACGAAAGCCTAAGATATTTACAAATGGTTTTAACGTAGTTATGTTTTCCAAAGTACTATCATGTAACGCCGCCAGATTCGGCCGTAACGTCTAGGCCAGGTTGGGGTGTTACAAAACACACAAAAAAACACACCACTAGATTCGACCATTGACAAATCCAAGAAGGGACCTATATAACCAGTTAATAGATCTGAAAAGAAAAAAAAGATGACCGCACATCCGAACATGAGATCTACTCGTGAAAAACACTAACACTTCTTACTTACAGATTGGAAACGAAAAAAGTAAGTAAATGTCCAGCCACAATGAAAGAAATGAAGCAAAATAGAGAGGAGAAAAAAATGGTGGTGACGAGGCGATGACGAAAAAGGGGGCAACGACAAGTGGCTAAGGGAGGTGGCAAAAAAGGGAAGGCGACAATGATGCTAAGCGGTGCAATGGTAGTGAAAAAGGGTGGAATAGGTGCAGCAGCAGTGGTGGTGCAAGAGAGAATAGGTGCGGTGATGGGTGTGGTGTAAGAGAGAAGAGTGGTAACACAAGCAAAAGAAAGAAAGAAGAGAAAAGAAAAATGAGAGGAGGCTAAGGAGAGGGGTGGGACAAGGGATAAAGGAGAGAAATTTTTTTAGGTTTTTGGGTAAGGGTGGAAATGTGAAAGCAAAATGGAGAAAAAGATGTTATATACTAGGTTTTAAAAACCTTATGGCTGTAATTAGGGTTAAAAACAAGGGAGTGCCAAAAATAAAAAAAATACAAAAGAAAGGACTTGAACTTCGGTTTCAAAAATAATTTCATTGACACTTAACCATTAGACCAGTAACTCATTCTATGCTTAAACATACAAAAAAAAACAAAAATAAATCGGGCGTGACATAATTTCTAACAGTAAAATGAGTTTCTTGGGCAGGTCAGGCCAGCTCGAAAACGACCTTAGGCATGAAATTTTTTTGGAACCAGGCCTCGACCTAACTCGGCCCGCGGACAACTTTAGTTATCAGTGCCACATTAGTACAAACTAACGGTAGTGCGAATGTACCAAACTGGGTGATGGAATGCAAATTCAGGAACCAACTAGGTCCAAAAAAAATTCAGATATCAATTAAGTACTTTTGGATAAGTTCAGAGGCAAACTACATATTAACTCAAAATCAAAATATAATCAAATTTGCAATGTTTAATATTTAGTTTGCCCCTTAAACTTGTCCAAAAATACGTAATTGGTACTTGAACATTTTTGGACTTAATTGGTACATGAACTTGTATTCTATCATCCAGGTAGGTACCTTCGCACTAACACTGTTAGTTTGTGTTGGTGTGACACTAATAGCCAATTCCGTGTGACACGTGGCAATTTCTCAATATATCATGTGGTGAACATAAATTTAAAAAATTAAAAAATCTATTAATTATAAAAAAAAATATAAGATTTTTTTCACATAAAAAATGAATCTAGGCAAATGATTGTCCAAATACATCTGAATCTGGACTCCCATTTGTCTAAATTTATTGTAGATGTATTTTTTTAGTAAGTTTATATTCTTTTTTTTTGTATAAAATATTAGTTTTTATGTCATTATTATCTTAAAAATATATACAATTAAAAATATATAATATATAAATTAATAAAAAAAACTTAAAAATTATATAAATATATAAAAGAATTAAAAATCTCGTCCATATGCATTTGAATCTAGACAACCTTGTAACTAAGTTCATTCTTGTTATAAATTTTCTTTTACATTTTTTATTAATTTATATATTTCATTTTTTAAAAAAATAATTTTTTAATTTTAAAATAATAATATAAATAACTTTATATTTTATAAAAAAACCAAAAAATTATATAAACTAACTAAGAAATAAATATGGAATGAATCTAGACACATAAATGTCTTGTTCAGATGTATCAGGACAACCACTTGTTCAGGTTTATTCTCAATGTGAAGAAATATTTTTTTTATCAATTTATATATTTTTAAAGATTTTTAAAATTTTTTAATTTATGTTCGGCATGTTTCATATTGAGAGGTTGTTACATGTCAATATCAAATTAACTATCAATATCATGTCAACCTAAACTAAAGATGTTAATGCAGAAATACCAACTTAAATAACATAATACAAATTCTAAGTAGTAATTAAATCCAAAAATAAATTTAAATGCCGACTACCTACTGAAGTAAAACTATATGTTAACCCAATTTGTAAAAGAAATTACATAAAAAAACCATTATTTAATCCACAGATAAATAAAATCAAGTTTTTTTGTTGCATTAACATGGCAGGAAAAAAAGAACAAGTTTTGGGATCAATTGACCTTCAAAGTTTCAGGAGGAACCACCTCAATTTTTTCACAGTTTTGCTGTCTGTTCCCGGATGATGGGGCGACTGCTCTTAGCTTCGAAGCCTTCGATCCTTTTGGGCAACAAGAATTCGATTTCCTATTGAAACCCAACCTTCTGGTGAAATTCCACCAACTCCTTTTCGTCTTCATCAGCTTCTGGATCTCCTCTTTCATGCTCGAACAATCCTTTTCAAGCTCTGAAACTCGTTGCTTCACATCATCATCGCCACCATTATCACGCTGTTGTTGTGCTGCTGCCGAGTTTATTTGATTTTGTGAGTCTTCAAGATTGTCAGAGACGAAGAACCAGCCCGAAATTGACGTACGAAGCCGTAGTTGTTCGAAGAAGAGGACTTGAACGATTACCCTAAGAGGTAACCTCTCATTTTGGGCTGCATGAGTGCTCGCTTCCAATGACAGCTTTTGGCAGTTCATTAGTCTGCAAAGCTGCTCTCTTTCACCGTCTGCAATCCAATGATGTGTCTTCGTGTACACATCAATGGCATGATAGAGTCCATCATCAACAGGTCTTGCGTAATCAGGGATTGTAGCAGCCAGTGCTTCGAACTTAGGAAGCTTGAAATTAACATCTGATGCAACTTCTGCTAAAAATCCATCTATTAAATTGGCCACCATCGTAATCGGTGTCAACGAATCCGGTGATCCCTTCATTATTTGCCCCTCCTCCGCTATGCCAGGAGGAGTTGCTAATGCTGCAGCCTGCTGTACTAACATGAAATGATCGAGAATCCGCTGAACACAGTCGACGTCATAAAGCGTCTCCGAGTACCCCATATTCGGTATTAGCAAGTCCACGAGTGAAGCTTGATCTAACTGAGCTCCCACCCTCATCTCCAGATTCTCTCTGCATGATGGACTTGTATGTAACACCATTGCTGCACGAAGCAACCTAATGAGAAATTTGGTGGATGTGACTCCCTTCTTATTAGGAAGTAACCCTACAATCTCTTCTAAGAGTGCCCTTTGATCTGATTCGCAAGTATTCGGCATGTTGGTCACGGTACTGTTCACATCATCGAAGCTTGATTGTCGATTCATCAAGGGGAGGTACCTCCTAGCATAGTGCACCACTGATGCAGCAATTGTTTCAGGCCTTAAACCTCTTGATTCAATGGCTAAAATCAATCTTTTATATAATGGTAAACTAAGGAATGATACATCTTGGTACCACCAATCCTCGCCTGTATGTTGCGTCTTGGTCGCAGTCGATATTCCGTTCCATAAGCCTGAATTTTCGGGACTTGGCCTGCTGAATAAGCTGGGATCCGTGTTAGCCTTGGTTGCCAACGATTCGATGCATCTAGAGACAATGTGAAGCTCTTCAGCTTGTGGCATAACTTCTTCACATGCTTCAAGAGCTCTGACTGAATCTGACCAATTCCCCAGCACTTCATTGAGGAAAGCTTCTGCCTGCATTACAAGATTTCCATCTCCATAATCTTCTGTCATTCGAAGGTACTCGGCTGCACATCGGACGCTGACTATGTTATACGCGGTGAGTTCCATACGAACACCATAGCAGAACTTAGATATAAGCTCGAAGGCTTTAGCCCCGCCAGGTATATCATCAAGTCTCAAATTTAAACTTGATCCTTCCCCATTGCTATACTCTTCAATAAGCTTCTCTAGTAGCCCACTTCTTGAAAGCAATGGAAACTGCAATAAATACCAAAAATGAGACGCACTATATTATTCACTTAAAACTCCGTTGTTCTAAAAGGTGATTACAAACACTCTTGCATATTCATTTAACTGAAATTAATAACACACCTTGTGGAGATTGAAAGACATTTCTCCAATGTTAATGCAAATGTCGCTTGGAAGTCCGGATGTGCAAACCCTAAAATGGAAAGAACCCTAATTGAGATCCTAGAATCTGAATTATATACATAAAGAGGAATAAGTGGCTATATCTTGAATTGTTGTTTGCATAATCCACCATTTTTGCAGCTCAAAAGGTCTTTGAGATTTAAAGTACTTCACCTTATAGGGGTGTAGACAAGTTTACACAACGTTCTAGTTATAAAAATTAGAAAGGAAAAAAAAAAAAGTCTGATACAAGCCAGAACCTCTAGAAAGTTGTAACATACCCCCATTTTATCACCAAATTTAAGCATAATCGTGGGGTTGTCTTTTCAAAAACTTCAGAATTTGATAAAGTTTAGAATTTATAACTAACTTAAAATCGAAAACGCTTTGTATTGTACTTGTAGTATTCAACAAATTCAAATAACATAAACAACCCCTTTCCCATGTAATATACTCACCAAGTATGACCTTCACGATGAAATATTTCAGACTTAGAACCCAGCCTCAAGAATGCCATTTATTTACTTTAATGAAATGTGATTATGAATTTACATAAATGATTAGCAGAAAGAACATGATAGAAATGAAAAGAAAAGGCTCATGAAAACGGAAGAGACCAAAAATATTAAAAATAATAAGAAGAAGAATGATGAAAAGAAAAAATATAGCGAGTCTAAAGCAATGAAGTTAAGGGAAGTGGTTTCTACTTTGACTGTGATTGGATCTCCTTTATTTTCTCATACGTTGGAATTCACTTTTTTTTATAACCCTCTCTTACTTTGCAACCTCTCACATTTATTTTACATGTAAACAAAAATATTTTTCTTACAATATTTCAACACCCTCAATTCTTTTAATCTTCAACACATTTGTTTCCAATTTCCATATGTATTGTCTAATATAGCCTCATATTTCATTTCACTCCCTCTATTCAAAAAATAAGTAAATTAGTCCCTATACATTAGATCAAAAGATGAACTAGTCATTCAGTTAAAATTTTTATTCATTTATGCTGTTAAAAATTGGTCACTGTACGTTAGTATGAGAACATGTGGCACGTGACATGTCACTGTCTAATTATTTCATCAACCACACTAGTTTTTAACAGTACGAATGAATGAAATTTTTAATAGAAAGGACCTGTAATGACCCAATTTTAAGTGATATCGAAAAATATGATTTTGGAACCTCATTTTTGTAAACCGAGTTCATAAAGGTAAAATAGGAATATTTAAGAAGATAATATGAAATATATTAAAGATCGATTAAGTAATTTAATCTAGAACATCGTTAATTAAAGCTCAGGACTAAATTGTGAAAATTCAATCACTATTAAATTTTAATTTAAAAATTTTTTTACGACCTAAATAGCAATTATTCAAAGGACCAAAATGGTTATTTAACCATTAAATTGAAATGAATTAGTGGGATTTCATGATAAACCACTTGCTTTTAATTAATCAAGAGAACTGGTTTAATAAGTATGATTAAAGTTAGAAAAATTATAATTAATTAAGCTAAATTAAAATCTTAATTATTGTATATAAACTAGACCTGTACATAGGTCAGGTTGGGCCCTAACAAAATTCTAAGCTCGTTTGATAAGTCAAGGCCAAAAAACGGGTCTAAATTTTTGCCCAAACTCAGCTCGGATTATAAATACTAAACACGGGCCCGGCCTGGCCCGACCCATATTAATTATTTTATTTTTTTATATAAAAAATAAAAGTATATAATACATCAAAGACACTAAAACATTAAAATAAATTTTTCCAAACAAATTGAAAATAAATTTAAAAAAGTCTTTATACTTAAATAACACTAAGATAGGTGCAACTTAGCAACTAAATACCTCTAAAATAGTAGTAAAATTAACAATAAAACAAGAGTTATATAATATTCAAACAATAACAACAAAATAGTAACAACATGATAGTAAAATGACAGCAAAACGGTGGAAAACAACAGAAAAACAACAATTTTTATTTTTGCAAATTTTAGTTGGACCAGGCTCGGGCCAAAAAAACCTTACCCGAGACTCGACCCATTTTCTCAACAGGCCTTATTTTTTTGCCCAATCTCATTTTTCGAGCCTATATTTTTGCCTAAACCCTCTCACACCCAGCCCGGCCTCTGGACAGGTCTAATATAAACTAGTTAGTGGAAAGAGAAAGTAAGAAATAAATTTAGCTTCATCTTTCTTGTTCTCTTCCACCATCTTTTAAGTAAAGGAAAGAAAACAAAACTTTCTCCAGTTTTCTTCATTGTCGAAGCTCAATTGGAAAAATTGGATGAGTTTTTACATTAATTTTGCTTGAATTTTTTATGAATAATACTAGATAATCAAAGCCCATATGATAGATTTAAGAATTAAGGAGATTTTAGCTTGAGTTTCATTGTTATAAACCTTTAAATTTCAATGATAATTTACTATATGAATATGAGCATGATAGTACTAAGTTGTAAGGAAGTGAAAAGTGATTGACTTGATTAGAAATTTTAACTAAGCTTGATAATTGATTTTGTGACATTAGGGACTAAATTGAATAAATTAAAAATTATCATGAAATTATGCTATAGATAGAAAGTATAAGGTCCCCAATGAAATAATGTGAAATCAAATTTAATCCGATGTTAGATATTGAAAAATATGAGTATCCAGAGTATAGAGACTAAAATAAATAAAATGCAAAATATGTTTAGCTATGTAATTGAATGTGAAATGGATGGAAATTGATATTGTTTTTATTATTGCATTATCAAACGTAGCTAAAGACGACGTGGGGTCATCTCGAGAGAAGGGAAAGACAAAAATCGTAGACAAGTGAAGAAAGAATTCAATTTGTACTTTTATGATTCGAGTTTAATACCTTAACACATATACATATGCATACATACATAAATGATTATTGCAAAACTACATGTTGAGGTAAGTTTGTTGCTATTGTATGACTTGGTTTATACATGATGATATCATATTTCGAGAATTGAATTTATTAGAGTAGAAATGATCATGATATGTGATATGTGATACGAATTGATGATGAAAATGGTATGAGATCATGATATGTGAATCAGTTTATAGTACGCAATTGAAACATGGATTACCCTATTAACTGTTCAGGTAAAGTCAGATATAGTGGGCATGTCACAGGGTCAAGTATAATTATTAAAGTCCATCTTTGTCAGGCAACTCGGGGGGTAAAATGTACATATTCTAGTAGTCATCATTGCTGAGCAACCCGAGAGGATAGAGTAATAGATTCATGTATCTGTCTTGAGTCCGTGTCTAGTTAATAGGGGTTATAAAACTTGAATTTGCCAAATGACATGTGATATCAAATGATGATGGAAATGGTACATTACATATACATATGAAATGTGATATGTGACAGCATGTGAAAGATCATGTGAATCGTTTTATACAAGTCCAGAGGACCGATATGGAAACAAAACGAATCAATAGATTCGCTACTGAAATGTTTTATTGATATAATCAAATGGTATGAAATGAAATTGAAACTGTAACATCCTAAAATTATGGGCCTATGCATTTAGTGTAGGGATAGAATTAATTTGTTAATTTAAGTGACAGGGGTCTAAATTTGGGCTTAGAATTAGGAAAAGGCCCAGATTAAATTATTTTAAGGTGGCATCATTAACAATTAAAAAGGAACAAGTTTTGGGTCGCAAGGAGCCCATGTTTTTGGGCCATTTTCGGCAATTAAATGGGAGCAAGGGTGACGCCACAACAAGGGATTTAAGGGATTTAAATTTAAGTTTAATGAAGCCCAAATCTTTTAATTTAAATGAGTTAAATTTCGGCATTTAGAAGTAATGAGGTGGACGACTACAAGGCTTAAAAATAGGAAGATATATACGAATCTTTAAGTGATAATATCATAGATAAAAAGGAGAAAAGTTAGGAGCTTATCTTCAAAGGAAGTGTTGGCCGAAAATCCACCACCTAGAGGAGTGTAAAATTCAGCTACTGCATGGCATAGAGGGTGCCGAAATTCTCCTCTCTTCTAGCTTTAATTTTAAGGGCGTTTTCGGTATTTAGCAGTAGGTGTCAAAAATCTATAAATAGGGGGGCTAGCTCCTTGTTTCTGACATTGAAAAACCCTAAAATCCTCTCCCTTGGTGCCAAAATTCCCTAGCCTCTCCCTCTCCAAATTTATTTCTTCAATTTCTTCAAAAGTCGAAACTTTTCCCCACTTTCTTTTCCCTTGTGCCGATTTCTCTAAAAAGCCGAAGCATCCATCGCTTTTTCTTTTATTCATCCTATTTGAGAAATTATTCTATACTTCCGGCATTTAAATTTTCCATTGGCATTGCCGAATCCTCTCTCTAGTGCTAGCCGAATCTCCTAAGCTAAGGTAAGAGTCGATTCTTGTTTAGTTCTCATAATCTATTCCCGGGTTTTGAAAAGCAAAAGCCGAAAGCTAATAGTTTAATGGTTTTCGGGATTTGAAGGAAGCTTGGTCGACTAGATCTAAAAGCTGAAAATCGTTAGTCTTCAACTTCGGGATTTTAAGGTAAGAAGAGTTGTTTATTCAAATACATAAAAATTGGGTAGAACACTAACCATGGCCGAATATAGGAGAGGCCCTAGTTTCACATCCTTCCGGCTTTTTGAGCAAAGTTGTAGATCGGTTTAGCAAGGATATCAACATTAATCAGGTGTGTAGACCTCTAACACACTACTAATAAACCTGTATGTATATCTATTCATGTATGTTATGGGCTAAAAAGTCGGAATAAGGCTGTATAGATAGTCGAATGGAACCCTAAAAGGGTTAAGCAAGGATGCCAGGTACGTAAACATAACTCCCTATGTGTATCGAAAAATATATATATGACTGCATGATGTTTCCTTTATGTGTGTATGCATGGGATGTGATATTGATATGATGAAGGGGAAGTGCATGATAGGTCACGCAGTGATCGGTGGTAGAAAACCCACAAATATAAATGCTAGGTCACTTTGTGATCGGTGGCTATGCCACGTTTAATGATTCCTACTAAATAGGAATAGGCAGTACGGCTGTCGTTTTGGTGTGTAGCGGATGGAGGGTTGATTGTAGAAATCCCCCAAGGTGTGATGGTTGGTACGGGTTGGTGTGTAGATGATGGAAACCTAGGATGGGTTAGGTTATTCATTATTTATTATTTATTATGTGATTATGATTGATGCCTTCCTGTATGGGCCAGGGCCCATAATGTGTTTGTGGGCTCAGGTCGATGTGTGTTTTGAGATTTGTACACTGAGTCTTTGTGACTCACGCTTTCCTTTTCTCTACTCTTCCAGATGAACAGTAGATCGTGGACATGGGAGCCGAGACAGACTCGAGGGGCCATCAAGTTTCTTTTGACAAGTTAATTTGGAGTTTCTTTAAGTTTATTTTTTTATTTCATTATGGCAATATTTTTGTAATAAGGCCCCTAGTTTTTATTCAACTTAAGAGTTTACAATGTTAAGCATCTTATGAATTTTATGATAAGGTTTATTTATACTTAATAATAATTAATACAAGGTTTTTTTTTTAAAAATGCCGCTTATTTACTTAAATATTGTCTAATTAACTCACAATTTCAAAAACCAACAAAGCTAAAGTTTTTAAAGTACAAGCAGTGACATGCCAGATCCGGTAGAAATTCATGGGTCGGGTTTGGGGTGTTACAATTTGGTATCAGAGCCCAGTTCAAAACTCGGGCTGTGAAATGGGTCTAGAAGTGTTTTAGAAAAAAAATTGTATTTAAGAAAAATTTTTGATTTGAAGACATGGCCTTCGAGTCTACCGGCAACCAATCCACCCAGGTAAGTATTCTGAACTCCTGATTGTGATATAAATGTGGGCTTAATGGGCTTTATGGGACGTAGACTATCTAGATTAGAACTTGATGGACTCTAGGCTTAGACAAACAACTCTTCAATTCCATAAGACTTAATTCCACTAAACAAAACCTGTAAATGAGTCGTAAGACTAAAGTGTGGCAACAGGCATATGCATGTCTAGGAGTAGATCCGGAAGAGCTTGGTATTTAAGCAGTCCAAGTGACTCACCTCCTCTTCGCTGGAATCTTACCTGGTGCATAGTGACTGTTCACTTTAGCCATAACAGGGTGTGGCAATAGGCATACGCATGCCTAGGAGTGGATTCAGGGAGAGCTTGGTATTTAAGCAGTCCTAGTGACTCACCTCCTCTTCGCTAGAATCCTACCTGGTGCATAATGACTGTTCACTCTGGCTATAAAGGACTTGTTCATGGGCTGAACCCATAATTAAAACCCGAAAGGGACTAACAACCCTATTTTGCAAACAAAAAAACCCCTAAGTTTTGTACACTTCAGAAAAAAAATACTTGATTTGAAAATGTTCACAGCCATGAAGGAAATTACCAAATTACCCTTGTTTTGCAAAATGACCAAAATAACCCTGGTTGAATAAATTACCAAATTACCCTTGTTTGGTAAAATTACCGAAATGCCTCCAGATTTCAAAATTATCGAAATACCCCCAGATTTCAAAATTACCGAAATACCCCCGGATTTCAAAATTACTGAAATACCCCCAGATTTCAAAAATTAGCGAAATGCCCCTAAATTTCAAAATTACCGAAATACCCCCGGATTTCAAAATTACTGAAATACCACCGGATTTCAAAAATTACTGAAATACCCCTGAATTTCAAAATTACCGAAATACCCCCGGAATTCAAAACTACCAAAATACCCCCGGTTTTCAAAATTACCAAAATACCTCCGGGAATGCAAAATTACCAAAATACCCTTATTTGACAAAATCACCAAGGAACCTTATTTCAAAAAAAATTACGAAAATACCCCTATAGGATAAAAATTACGAAAATACCCCTAGGTAGTGAAAACAGCAACAACACCACCACCAACAACACTTTTCTGTAATGAACGTGAGTTCATGTATATGTTTCTTAGAGGATATGAATGCAAATTCGAAAGAACTACTCTTAAAGCTATTATTCATAAGACTGTCCGTGGTTAAAACAGTGGAAGAAAACTAACAGTTCATAAAATTTCTAATCAGATAAACGCGAATCGGTAGAATGAGTACAAGGGGTCGAGGACGTCCGCCATGTGGTCGTGGTAGGGGTAAGAGGACGGTGTCGGAACCAGTAGGGTCTGGTCATGGTTCTGGAAACGAGATGCCAGCTATGGAGGAGGAATTTCAGGATCAGACTGCCGGAGATGATGCGGTATCTCAGGCAATGTTAAGGGTTTTAGAGAGGGTTGTTGGGGCTGGTATGGGCATAGGAGCCCGGAAATTTGTGCCGGAGCCGCTTAGGGCCAATGGGGCAGAAGTGTTTAGAGGAATTTCTAGTGTAGCCCCAAGTTCAACTGAGTATTGGTTGCAGGCGGTAGAACGCATAATGGATGATTTGGATTTCACGGAGGAGGAGAAGTTGAAAGGAGTGGTATCCCTCCTGCGGGATGAAGCATATCAATGGTGGCTTACTGTTAAGGATGGTACAGTGTCTGACCATATCACCTGGGAACTCTTTAAAACGGCGTATCAGAATAAGTACATTGGATCGAGTTATGTGTATGCGCAGCGCAGAGCGTTTCTGAATCTGGTTCAAGGGAGTAGGTCAGTGGCTGCGTATGAAGCTGAATTCTTATGTCTTAGCCGTTATGCTCGTTGGATGGTAGCCACGGAGCATGAACATTGTGTTAGGTTTGAGGATGGCCTGAGGGATGATTTGCGTGTTTTGATAGCCCCACAGCGGGAAAGGGAATTTGCTGTCCTAGTGGAAAAGGCTAAAATAGCCGAGGAGGTTAAGCGAACTGAAAAGTTGAATCGGGATAGAGATAGGGGAGGAAATAAGAGGAATTTTGAATCGTCAGGGGCAGTTGGGCAAACTCAGAAAAGACCTAGGTCAGACGGGCCGAAACAGGATGAGAGACCTGTTGCGGCTAACCAGAAACAAATGTGTGCTCGATGTGGTAAGTTCCATACCGGTGAGTGTTGGGCAGGCACTGGAAAGTGTTTTAGGTGTGGATCTACGGACCACCAAGTTAGAAACTGTCCACAGCAACGGGGCAGTGAAGGGCCCACAGGTCAAGAGAATGCACCGCCAGGAAGAGAAGGTCAACAACCACCAAGGGGCCGTGGTCAAGTCAATGGTGGCAATGGCACAAGACATGGTCGTGGAGGTGCAGGTTATGTTGAAGCGAGGCAGCCCGCCTTGGTGTATGCAACACGTCGCCAAGGGGACGAGGACGCTCTAGATGCAAATACCGGTACGTACCCTACCATAGTATACTAAGTGCTTATTTTGGCTTTAGAATTAGAGTGCGCAGCGAAAGCATAGTAGTGAGACTTAGGTAGTATGATTACTAGTTAGTT
The DNA here is from genome assembly GCA_005393395.2 of Gossypium australe. NCBI lineage: Eukaryota > Viridiplantae > Streptophyta > Magnoliopsida > Malvales > Malvaceae > Gossypium > Gossypium australe. The sequence continues at coordinate 99,647,992 of CM016617.1, forward strand.
GGAAATTTCGAGGACGGAATTTCTTTAAGGGGGTAGAACTGTAACATCCTAAAATTATGGGCCTATGCATTTAGTGTAGGGATAGAATTAATTTGTTAATTTAAGTGACAGGGGTCTAAATTTGGGCTTAGAATTAGGCACAGGCCCAGATTAAATTATTTTAAGGTGGCATCATTAACAATTAAAAAGGAACAAGTTTTGGGTCGCAAGGAACCCATATTTTTGGGCCATATCTCCTAAGCTAAGGTAAGAGTCGATTCTTGTTTAGTTCTCATAATCTATTCCCGGGTTTTGAAAAGTAAAAGCCAAAAGCTAATAGTTTAATGGTTTTCGGGATTTGAAGGAAGCTTGGTCGACTAGATCTAAAAGCCGAAAATCGTTAGTATTCAACTTCAGGATTTTAAGGTAAGAAGAGTTGTTTATTCAAATACATAAAAATTGGGTAGAACACTAACCATGGCCGAATATAGGAGAGGCCCTAGTTTCACATCCTTCCGACTTTTTGAGCAAAGTCGTAAATCGGTTTAGCAAGGATATCAACATTAATCAGGTGTGTTGACCTCTAACACACTACTAATAAACCTGTATTGTAATATCCGAGATTTAGGGGTTGTGCATTTTTGCTTAAATATATGTGGAAGCATGCCTGTGTGTATTTTGAATGTGTCTTGTGGACCTTGAGAACTTTAGAGTGTAGGTAAGTGCCTTAGGAAATATTAGATTCTAAGTCTTAAGGGGGAGCTAGGGAAAAGAGGCCTTAAGAAAATATGTAGGGGAGATTGGACATAAAAATTGGCTTGTTAAAGTGGCAAGGAGGCGCCACTTAAAGCTTTAAGCAGTGACGCCACAAGCAGTGTGAAAGGGCCTAGGTTCGAGCAGCAAGGGACACAAATAGGAGTTTTATTTTGCAGAAAAGGGGAGTAGAGATGGACGGCAATGGGATACTAAGGGGATGAGCTATGGATGTGGTCAAATCCCTTTTAAAATTCGGCTAAGGTAGGGAGATAATTATTGATTTATTCAAATTATTTTTGAATGGGTAAGGAAGAGAAAAAAAAAGGGAGAAAAAGAAGGAGTTGATAGGGGAAGAGGAGTTGGCCGAATATGGGGTATTGGAGGATGGCATTTTCGGTTTGATAATAGTATGATAGGTGTGCCGAAAATTGATGCTCTCCTCATCTTTCTCATTTGTGCCGAAAATCCTTAGGAATTCAACTTGCTTTCTTTGTTTTCTTCTTCCTTTTCTCTTCAATTGACCAAAGCCGAATATTCCTCTCTCAAAAACCCATCATTGCCGATTCTCCCTAAAGCCTCATACCCTTTCTTTTCATCTCTTGTTGAAGCCGAATCCCCCTATTGTCCATCAAGCCGAATCCATAACTCCTTAATATTCTCTTCTAAGCCGAAAGTTCTTTTTCATTGTCACCATTGGAACTGATTTCTCCTAAGCACCAAGAGCCTATCATCTTTCTCATCTAAAACGATTTCTCCTGCAAGTTCTTCTTGTCGATTTCTTGAAGGTGGTTGACCATTTGCGTTTTGGTCATTCGGTAAGAACCTCTTTTTAAGTTGATTTCTTCCTTATTCTTTTCTGACGACTGAAAAACAAAGATCTAATCCCTCCTACTCTTTTTGACCGAAACTTTGAAGAAGGATTTCGGGATTTCTATAGTAGCTGAATTCAAGAGGAGATCTTTGGGATTTCAAGAATTAAGGTAAGCCATGTGTAGTATTCGGCCAAGGGCCATTTTCATAGATCTTGTACAATAGGCTGATCCTAACATGTACCATGTAGGATCTCGAATTCTCCATAGCCAAGTAACGATTTTCGGGATTTAGATCCACAAGGTAAGGGGGTATGAATATTCGGCCAAGGCCATATTTAGTGATTATTGATTAGCCGATTCTGACTATGGATTTTAGGGAGGAGTACAACCTGTTTCGGTAGACTTTCGGGATTTCGTGAACACGTTAGTAACCAGGTGTGTAGCCCTACACTGATTCTTAATAGATATATGGTATTAATTTAAAACATGTGTTAATAAGAATATGAAAGATGTGACTAAAGGTACCATTCAATGGTACGGCATATTCAGGTACGTTATCCTCTATGGCTCTGTTAATAGTACTATGAACACTGAATATGACATATGTGAGAATTTGTTACGAATATGAAATAAGGCATATGACATGATATCTGCATGAATTGTATGACGCATGGGGCACTTGGGTGATATCAAAAAGGGGAAGTGATCTGGTGGGTTTTACCACAATATCTGGTGACTCATGTCACATAATCTGAATGTGGTGACTTATGTCACAAATTGTTATCTGGTGACTCTGTCACATTATCTGGTGGCTATGCCACAAAATTTATAAGGGCGATGTGCAAGTCGTCTGCAGCGACTGCCTTCAATGGTGTGTAGCGGATGGAGGGTCGATTTAGTAATCCCCACGGTGTGATTGGTTGGTACGGGTGATGTGTAGAGGATGGTTATCTAGGTTTGGGTTCGGGATTGCATCATTGTTTATAATTGTTTTGTATATGATTTGTTGGGCCTAGATCGTTGGGAGTTCGTGTTGGTTGTTACACATTGAGTCTGTTGACTCACCCCGTTGTGGGATATCTTTTCAGGTGGCACTCAGTGAATGGACCGGGTCGGCAGGAACCTAGTGGTGGCCATGCTCAGCTCAGCATTTATTTTATTTTGAATCTTTATATTTAAGTATTTTGGATTTATTTCGGGTTTTGCTGTGATGTAATAAGGCCATTACTACTAACTGTTTTATGCATGCATTTTATTTGATTTTAATATGATACAATTATTATTAATTCAAGGTTAAACAACTTTTCCTGAAAATAAATTTTTATAAGTTTGACACCTAAACACAAATGATTTTCAATTTAAAGGTGAACTTTAAACCAACTCGGCAATTCTTTTAACTTATAGTTTTGAAATATAAAAAAAACAAGGTTTCATAAATTACAGACTTCAAGTAATAACATCGTTTTCAAATTGAACTCAAAACAAATCAGCTTTTCTTCGAAACCACCCAAATTTTCCAAAGTAACAAATGAGTTTTTGAAATGTTTTACTCAAGGAGCATACCAGATCCGGTCGAGGCTCGTGGGCCGGGTTTGGGGTGTTTCAATTTGGTATCAGTGCCCAGTTTTAAACTCTCGGCCTTGGGTTTAAAGCCCACAACGTTTTCAAAATTTAGCCCAAGTAAGTTTTTGTGAAAATTTTTGGAATTGAGCAGGTTTTCTGGCATGGCACCTAAGTCTCCGACCCGAAGTCCACCAGGTAAGTACCCCTAACTGTTGTGTGATTTGTATTAATGTATGATTTGTATGTGGGTATTACAGGAACGTAGATTAGTACATTAGGAATTATTGAACTCTAGGATTAGCTTACCCCAACATGGAATTACATAAAATTTAAAGCCTAATCAAAAAAACCTGTGAGTGAGTCGCCGAGTTAGGGTGTGGCAACCATCATGCGCATGTCTAGGATTGGATTCGGTGGGAGCTTGGTATTTAAGCAGTCCTAGTGACTGACCTCCTCTTCACTCGAATCCTACCTGGTGCGTAGTGACGGTTCACCCTAACCAAGAGGACTTATTCACGGGCTACATCCAATAATTAAAACCCGAAAGGGACTAGCTACACTGTTTTATAAGAACCTTAGTTTTAAAATCACCAAATTACCCCTTTGATTTGTAAAAACCATTGTAGACTTTGAAAAATTTTCTGAAATATCCCCGATTTACAAAACTACTCAAATACCCCTGATTTACAAAATTACCCATATACCCTTGGATTATAAAATCACCATACTACCCTCGATTTCTACCAAGATATCCTTATTTTACAAAAATACCGAAACCCCTAATTTGCAAAATATCAAGATACCCTGATTTGGAAAATTACCAAAATACCCTTATAGGACAAATTACGAAAATACCCTTGGGATTGAAACGGACGAAAATGCTTGAGTGGTGAATGTGTGTAGTTGATGCTATCGAATGAATATGTTTTCTCTGAATTAGGATAGAGGACTTGAAAAAAAAACCTTGAAATGATCGAAAGAACTACTACTAAACTTCTTTTCATAAAATTGTTCGCGGATAATCAGTGGAACAAAATACTAATGCATAAAACTTTTTAAACCAGATTAGATCGCGATCGTAGACATGAGTTCTAGGGGACGTGGTCGTAATGTGCGAGGGCATGGTAGAGGCAAAATGGTCGTATCGGAACCCGTTAGTCTGGTCAAGGGTCCTAGAATGAGGTACCACCACCGCCAGCTGCTGAGGTTGAACATCAAGATCAAACGGGGGATGATGCAGTATCGCAGGCGATGCTGCGGGTTCTTAAGAGGGTGGCTGGAGTAGGTGGAGGTATGGGAGCTCGAAAATCTGTACCCGAGTGACTCCAAGCTAATGGAGCTGAGTATTGGTTGGAGGCGACGGAGCGAATTATGGATGAGTTGGATCTGACTGCTGAGGAGAAACTGAAAGGAGTGGTGTCGCTACTTCGCGATGAGTCATACCAATGGTGGCTCACAGTTCGGGATGGTGCTACAGCTGAGGATCTCACTTGGGAGTATTTCAAGGCGGCGTATCAGAAGAAGTATGTGGGGACTAGCTATATTGATGCGCAAAGGAAGGCATTTCTGAGGCTGGTTCAGGGGAGTAAGTCCGTAGCAAAGTACGAGGCGAAATTTTTAAAGTTGAGCCGGTATGCTCGAAGAATCGTGGCCACGGAGCATGAACAATGTGTCCGGTTCGAGGATGGCCTGAGGGATGACCTGAGATTGTTGATAGCTCCACAGCTGGAGCGGGAGTTTTCCGTGTTGGTAGAGAAGGCTAAGGTAGCCGAAGGGATTAAGGAATCTGTGAGACAGAATACGGATCGGAATAGGCAAAAGAGAGGTTTTGGATTATCAGGGTCGTCTGGGAATGTCCAAAAGAGACAGAGAGTTGATGGGCAGCGAGGACAGCAGGATGCTACGGGAGGACAGTACCGTACTTGTGCTCAGTGTGGGAAGATGCATCTGGGGGAGTGGTGGAAGAAGACAGGGGGATGTTTTAAGTGTGGGTCCAAGGATCATATGATTAGGGATTGTCCTATGAAAACAGATGGGAATCGATCAGCAGGTCAGGGTTTTAATCATGCTGGAAGAGGTGGACAGTAGCCACCACGGGGTCGTGGTCCGATTGGCAGAGGTAATGGTACTGGAAGAGGACGAGGAACACCAGGCAGAGGTGTTGGTAATACAGAGGCAAGACAGTCGGGTCTGGTGTATGCAGTTTACCGGAGGGAGGAAGGAGACGCACCGGACGTCATAACCGGTATGTTCTTTATAGATGACAAGCCTTACTTTGCTTTAATTGATGTTGGCTCGACCCACTCTTATGTTGCATGTAGAGTAGTGGAAACGCTGGGTATAGCACCTGAACTGTCTAATAGGGAGATGACTGTAGTAAGCCCGTTAGGTCAAACTGTAGTGGTGAATAGGATATTTCGGAGTGTACCTCTAGAGATTCAAGGAGTAGTATTCCCCGCTGACTTGATGGAACTACCTTTCGTAGAATTCGATCTCATACTTGGCATGGATTGGTTAGTGGAACATCAGGCTAAGTTGGATTGCGCAGCTAAGCGAATGGAGTTAAGGACCCCGGAGGATAAGGAAATAATTATGATAGGAGAAAGAAGAAACTATTTGTCTAATGTAGTCTCCGCGTTAAAGGCTGATAAGATGGTTCGAAAAGGGTGCAAGGCATTTTTGGCTTTCGTTAGTGCGTTGGATACGAAAGAAGAAGGAGTTAGTAGAGTTAGAACGGTAAGGGATTTTGTGGATGTATTTTCGGAGGAGCTACCTGGGTTACCCTCGGATAGGGAAGTGGAGTTCGGAATTAACTTACTGCCGGGTACAGCTCCTGTGTCAATTACTCCGTATAGAATGGCACCAAAGGAGTTGGTTGAGCTCAAGGCTCAAATCCAAGAGTTACTTGATCGTGGGTTTATCCGACCCGGTGTGTCTCCGTGGGGAGCACCGGTCTTGTTTGTGAAGAAGAAGGACGAGACTATGCGTATGTGCATAGATTATCGGCAGTTGAATAAGCTGACCATCAAGAACAAGTATCCTTTGCCAAGGATAGACGACTTGTTCGATCAGCTTAAAGGGGCAGCAGTGTTCTCAAAGATAGATTTACGGTCGGGATATCATCAGCTTAAGGTGAAGGAAGCAGATATCCATAAGACAGCTTTCCGGACAAGATACGGGCATTATGAGTTCTTAGTAATGCCGTTCGGATTGATGAACGCCCCAGCTGCGTTCATGGACATGATGAACCGGGTTTTCCAACCCTACTTGGATCGGTTCGTCGTTGTGTTCATGGACGACATCCTAGTGTATTCCAAGTCTGAGGAAGAACATGATGAACACCCCCGAATAGTGTTGCAAGTGTTAAGGGAGAAAAAGCTGTATGCCGAATTCAGCAAGTGTGAATTTTGGCTTAAGGAAGTTGCGTTTTTGGGGCATGTGGTGTCTGCAGAAGGGATAATGGTGGATCCTCGGAAGATTGAAGTAGTGTTAGACTGGAAACCACCTAAGTCTGTGGCGGAGGTTCGCAGTTTCTTGGGGTTAGCAGGCTATTATAGAAGGTTCGTAGAAGGGTTTTCGTCGATAGCTGCACCGTTGACGAAGTTGCTAAGGAAGGAAGTACCTTTCGTATCGACAGATAAGCAACAGGAGAGCTTTGAGAAGCTTAAGAGGGTTTTGACTGAAGCTCCAGTTTTGATTCAACCTGAGGCAGGGAAGGATTTTGTGGTGTACTGCGATGCTTCTCACACAGGTTTGGGATGTGTATTGATGCAAGACGGGAAAGTGGTTGCTTATGCGTCTCGGCAATTAAGGCCACATGAGGTTAACTACCCGACGCATGATTTGGAATTGGCGGCAGTGGTCTTTGCTCTTAAGGTTTGGAGGCACTATTTATATGGAGAAAAATCAGTGATCTACACAGACCACAAGAGCCTTAAGTATCTACTGACCCAGAAAGAGCTGAACCTGAGACAGCGAAGGTGGGTGGAGTTATTGAAAGACTACGATTGTTCTATAGAGTATCACCCGAGCAATGCGAATGTAGTGGCAGATGCCCTAAGTCGGAAGGTAGTGTCGGATCTGAGGGCGATGTTTGCACATCTTAGCTTGTATGACGACAGAAGTTTGTTGGCTGAGTTGCAAGTCAAGTTGACATGGTTGAATTGGGTGAAAGAAAGGCAGTTGGTAGATGAAGATTTGAGTGCTAAGTTGCGGCAAGTGCAAAATGGGGAGTTAGAGGATTATGGTGTTGACAGCGATGGAGTATTGTGTTTCAAGGGTAAAGTCTGTATGCCTAAGGATAAGGAGTTAAGGCAGAGAATTCTTCAGGAATTGCATAGTAGCCCTTATGCTATGCATCCTAGAGGTAGTAAGTTGTACAGAGATCTAAGGGAACAGTTTTGGTGGCCTGGTCTGAAGCGTGAAGTTACAGAATTTGTAGGGAAATGCTTAATGTGTCAGCAAGTCATGGCTGAACACCAAGTTCCGTCAGGATTGCTTCAGCCGATTAAGATTCCGCAATGGAAGTGGGAGAGAATCACCATGGACTTCGTTAGTGGGCTTCCCCTTACGCCTACTAAGAAGGACTTGGTATGGGTGATAGTGGATCGATTGACAAAGTCCGCGCATTTCATACCAGTGCGGGTTCACTATTCTCTACAGAGGTTAGCGAAGTTGTATGTGGCGGAAATTAAGAGGTTGCATGGAGTGCCAGTGTCGATTATTTCGGATAGGGATCCAAGGTTTACGTCTCGATTTTGGAAAGCATTGCATCAGGCTTTGGGCACCAGATTATATTTCAGTACGGCATTTCATCCACAGTCGGACGGCCAGTCTGAACAAGTGATCCAAGTGTTAAAGGATATGTTGAGGGGCTGTGTGATAGACTTCAGAGGAAGTTGGGAAGAATATTTGCCTTTAGCGGAATTTGCATATAATAACAGCTATCAAGCCAGTATTCGGATGGCACCGTATGAAGCGCTGTATGGTCGGAAGTGTCGCACTCCTACGTGTTGGACAGAATTGGGGGAATGCCAAGATTTGGGTCCAGAGATTGTGGCAGAATTTGAAGAGAAGGTTGAGGTAATTCGGGCACGATTGAAGGAGGCATCTGATAGGCAAAAGTCGTATGCAGATCTCAAGCGGAAGGAAATAGAGTTTGCTGTGGGAGATCAGGTGTTCCTTAAAGTTTCACCATGAAGAAGGTGATGAGATTTGGTCGCAAAGGGAAGTTAAGTCCCAGGTTTATAGGACCTTATCGGGTATTGAAGCGAGTTGGACCAGTGGCATACCAGTTAGAGTTGCCTCCGGAGTTGAAGCAGATGCACGATGTATTCCATGTTTCTATGCTACGTCGATACCGATCGGATCCATCTTATGTAGTGCCAGTTGAAGAGGTGGGGCTAAGGCCAGATTTGTCCTACGAGGAGGAGCTGATTCAGATTTTGGAACGAGATGTGAAGATGTTGCGGAGGAAATCAGTTCCTCTGTTAAAGTGTTATGGCGTAATCATGGATCGGAAGAAGCTTCTTGGGAGCCGTAAGAAGCAATGCGACAGCAATACCCTCACTTATTTTAGCCAGGTAATTTCGAGGTCGAAATTATTTTAAGGGGGTAGAACTGTAATATCCGGGATTTAGGGGTTGTGCATTTTTGCTTAAATATATGTGGAAGCATGCCTGTGTGTATTTTGAATGTGTCTTGTGGACTTTGAGAACTTTAGAGTGTAGGTAAGTGCCTTAGGAAATATTAGATTTTAAGTCTTAAGGGGGAGCTAGGGAAAAGAGGCCTTAAGAAAATATGTAGGGGAGATTGGACATAAGAATTGGCTTGTTAAAGTGGCAAGGAGGCGCCACTTAAAGCTTTAAGTAGTGATGCCACAAGCAGTGTGAAAGGGCCTAGGTTCGAGCAGCAAGGGACGCAAATAGGAGTTTTATTTTGCAGAAAAGGGGAGTAGAGGTGGACGACAATGGGACACTAAGGGGATGGGCTATGGATGTGGTCAAATCCCTTTTAAAATTCGGCTAAGGTAGGGAGATAATTATTGATTTATTCAAATTATTTTTGAATGGGTAAGGAACAGAAAAAAAAGGGAGAAAAAGAAGGAGTTGATAGGGGAAGAGGAGTTGGCCGAATATGGGGTATTGGAGGATGGCATTTTCGATTTGATGATAGTAGGATAGGTGTGCCGAAAATTGATGCTCTCCTCGTCTTTCTCATTTGTGCCGAAAATCCTTAGGAATTCAACTTGCTTTCTTTGTTTTCTTCTTCCTTTTCTCTTCAATTGACCAAAGCCGAATATTCCTCTCTCAAAAACCCATCATTGCCGATTCTCCCTAAAGCCTCATACTCTTTCTTTTCATCTCTTGTTGAAGCCGAATCCCCCTATTGCCCATCAAGCCGAATCCATAACTCATTACTATTCTCTTCTAAGCCGAAAGTTCTTTTTCATTGTCACCATTGGAACCGATTTCTCTTAAGCACCAAGAGCATATCATCTTTCTCATCTAAAACGATTTCTCCTGCAAGTTCTTCTTGTCGATTTCTTGAAGGTGGTTGACCATTTGCGTTTTGGTCATTCGATAAGAACCTCTTTTTAAGTTGATTTCTTCCTTATTCTTTTCTGACGATTGAAAAACAAAGATCTAATCCCTCCTACTCTTTTTGACCGAAACTTTGAAGAAGGATTTCGGGATTTCTATAGTAGCCGAATTCAAGAGGAGATCTTTGGGATTTCAAGAATCAAGGTAAGCCATGTGTAGTATTCGGCCAAGGGCCATTTTCATAGATCTTGTACAATAGGCTGATCCTAACATGTACCATGTAGGATCTCGACTTCTCCATAGCCAAGTAACGATTTTCGGGATTTAGATCCACAAGGTAAGGGGGTATGAATATTCGGCCAAGGCCATATTTAGTGATTATTGATTAGCCGATTCTGACTATGGATTTTAGGGAGGAGTACAACCTGTTTCGGTAGACTTTCGGGATTTCGTGAACACGTTAGTAACCAGGTGTGTAGCCCTACACTGATTCCTAATAGATTTATGGTATTAATTTAAAACATGTGTTAATAAGAATATGAAAGATGTGACTAAAGGTACCATTCAATGGTACGGCATATTCAGGTACGTTATCCTCTATGGCTCTGTTAATAGTACTATGAACACTGAATATGACATATGTGAGAATTTGTTACGAATATAAAATAAGGCATATGACATGATATCTGCATGAATTGTATGACGCATGGGGCATTTGGGTGATATCAAAAAGGGGAAGTGATCTGGTGGGTTTTACCACAATATCTGGTGACTCATGTCACATAACCTGAATGTGGTGACTTATGTCACAAATTGTTATCTAGTGACTCTGTCACATTATCTGGTGGCTAAGCCACAAAATTTATAAGGGCGATGTGCAAGTCGTCTGCAGCGACTGCCTTCGATGGTGTGTAGCGGATGGAGGGTCGATTTAGTAATCCCCACGGTGTGATTGGTTGGTACGGGTGATGTGTAGAGGATGGTTATCTAGGTTTGGGTTCGGGATTGCATCATTCTTTATAATTGTTTTGTATATGATTTGTTGGGCCTAGATCGTTGGGAGTTCGTGTTGGTTGTTACACATTGAGTCTGTTGACTCACCCCGTTGTGGGATATCTTTTCAGGTGACACTCAGTGAATGGACCGGGTCGGCAGGAACCTAGTGGTGGCCATGCTCAGCTCAGCATTTATTTTATTTTGAATCTTTATATTCAAGTATTTTGGATTTATTTCGGGTTTTGCTGTGATGTAATAAGGCCATTACTACTAACTATTTTATGCATGCATTTTATTTGATTTTAATATGATACAATTATTATTAATTCAAGGTTAAACAACTTTTCCTGAAAATAAATTTTTATAAGTTTGACACCTAAACACAAATGATTTTCAATTTAAAGGTGAACTCTAAACCAACTCGGCAATTCTTTTAACTTATAGTTTTGAAATATAAAAAGAAATAAGGTTTCATAAATTACAGACTTCAAGTAATAACACCGTTTTCAAATTGAACTCAAAACAAATCAGCTTTTCTTCGAAACCACCCAAATTTTCCAAAGTAACAAATGAGTTTTTGAAATGTTTTACTCAAGGAACATACCAGATCCGGTCGAGGCTCGTGGGCCGGGTTTTGGGTGTTTCATGTATGTATATCTATTCATGTATGTTATGGGCTAAAAAGCCGGAATAAGGCTGTATGGACAGTCGAATGGAACCCTAAAAGGGTTAAGCAAGGATGCGAGGTACGTAAATATAGAACTCCCTATGTGTATCGAAAAATATATATATGACTGCATGATGTTTCCTTTATGTGTGTATGCATGGGATGGGATATTGATATGATGAAGGGGAAGTGCATGATAGGTCACGCAGTGATCGGTGGTAGAAAACCCACAAATATAAATGCTAGGTCACTTTGTGATCGGTGGCTATGCCACGTTTAATGATTCCTACTAAATAGGAATAGGCAGTACGGCTGTCGTTTTGGTGTGTAGCGGATGGAGGGTTGATTGTAGAAATCCCCCAAGGTGTGATGGTTGGTACGGGTTGGTGTGTAGAGGATGGAAACCTAGGATGGGTTGGGTTATTCATTATTTATTATTTATTATGTGATTATGATTGATGCCTTCCTGTATGGGCCAGGGCCCATAATGTGTTTGTGGGCTCAGGTCGATGTGTGTTTTGAGATTTATACACTGAGTGTTTGTGACTCACGCTTTCCTTTTCTCTACTCTTCCAGATGAACAGTAGATCGTGGACATGGGAGCCAAGACAGACTCGAGGGGCCATCAAGTTTCTTTTGACAAGTTAATTTGGAGTTTCTTTAAGTTTATTTTTTTTTATTTCATTATGGGAATATTTTTGTAATAAGGCCCCTAGTTTTTATTCAACTTAGGAGTTTACAATGTTAAGCATCTTATGAATTTTATGATAAGGTTTATTTATACTTAATAATAATTAATACAAGGTTTTTTTTAAAAAAATGCCGCTTATTTACTTAAATATTGTCTAATTAACTCACAATTTCAAAAACCAACAAAGCTAAAGTTTTCAAAGTACAAGCAGTGAATGCCAGATCCGGTCGAAATTCATGGGCCAGGTTTGGGGTGTTACAGAAATGTGTGCATTCTTGATGGTATAAAGTTGATATGGTATGTTTATTTTGATATGCTAATTATGGTAATGTATGAGTTGAAGCATATGACATGAATAGATGAAAATGAAATGGTTAAAACTTAATAATGCACTGATTATATTTATCCTGTTAATGTTTCATTTATATGACTTGAATCATGAAAGTACCACTGAGCTTTGTTGCTCAGCGTACAGTTTGTTTATTCCATGCGTAGGTAATAGAAGATCTTGAAGTTTCGAAGATTAATCCAACATCCAAACCACAGCTCTCGATTTAGCAATGTTTGTACAGTTCTTTATGTTTTAATATGTGGCATGTACCTAGGGTTGAATTGGTCAAATTGGTATTTTGATCACTTGATGTAAATTTTGAACTTAAGCATATGAAATGTTATAGTTATCATGTATATGGTATATGGTTTAAATGGTTGAATGGTGTAAATGGTCATATCTATTGAGTTTGGTTTTGAGTTGTGAATGGTTACGTTGATAATTTGGATAGTAATGATATATCAATGGTAGTATATAAAGTGTTTGAAGTATGTATTATGCTTAAATGGTTTAGATGTGCAATTGGTTATTTTGTTAGGCTGATATGGATACTTTGAAAATAGTAGGTGACGTCGTGACCTCAGGCCCTCGACGTCACAATGACACTCACTGTTTGTTTGAGGTCACGATGTGATAACCCAGAAATTTTGAAAATATTGCATTTTGGTCCTTTTTCGACCTCGGGATATCAAAAGGGCTTTTGTAAACTCGTTTAAATCCCAAATTTGATTAAATATCATATTATAAATAAGTATTAGTCCTAATGAAATGTACAATCTATTATTTGATTTCCGAATGTGATCATAGTTGCTCTGGCAATGAATGTGACATCCTATAACTCAAACCCGACGATCAGGTCGAGTATGGGGTGTTACAGGCTCGATTTGCTCTTTAATTTAATGTACAGGGACTGGTTTGCCCATTTTTTAGTAGAGGGGGCAATATGCAATCGAAATCCTAGTACAGGGGCCTCCATACTACTTTTACCCTAATATAGGTTCCTTTTTTTATTTTTTTTTCTTTTGAACATAATATGAATTTTATTAAGATAATAAGATACACTAGAAATTGTGACATTTAAAATACGGGTCAAAAAAATTAGGGATAAATCTCAAAACTGCACATGAACTTTCACTCAATGTGCAATATTATACATAAAGTTTGATTTTGTGCAATGTTATATATGAAGTTCAATTTTGAGCAATTTTATAAATAAAATTTTGATTTGATTCAATTTTCATAAACCACCAACACTATTGATGATTTAGCAACATTTTACGTTTACATAAAGCATACAAAAATAATTATACTTTCCCAATATAAAAATAAATTGATGCGTTTATTTATTTAAATGTATGCAATTGAATCTAAATCAAAGTTTTTAAATGCATTTGAACCACAACAAAAATTCCATGTGCATAATTGCACATTGGATCAAAGTCCATGTATAATTTTGATGTTTATCCCTAAAAATTATATATGTATATGTATATTATTATTTAAGCCCCCGACTGAGTTGGTGTCACGAGTAAACCAAACACCAACTCAAGGGCATCTCAAGGGTAAAGCAAGTAAAGCCCTTACTTTAGGCCCCGCATATATATATATATATATATATATTGTAACACCCTGAAAATTGATATATTATAAAAGTAGTAGTAAATTAAAATAGTGTATAATTGATTTTCCATTAAAGTGAGAAAAGGATATGAAAATGATAAAATAGAAGGTTGAGTGATGCCAAGGAAAAATTTTGAATTAAGAAGTATGTTGTGATATGATAATGTAACACCCCAAACCCGGCCCACGAGCCTTGACCGGATCTGGTATGTCACGGAGTAAAAACATTTTTGAAAGATTCGGGTTAACATTGGAAATCTGAAAATATTGTTGAGTTTGTAAAACGATGTTTGCTAAAACTAAGATAGGTGGGTTTGATAAACACGATGGAGTTGAAAACTTTTTCTTTTCCTTTGAAACCATTTGATCATTTAGATTTTTAGAAATGTCGGGGTTATTGATAACTTGGTAAAATTTGCTACCCGATGGTAACGTCTTTGAAAACGCGTACGAGCACTTACTTTTGAAAACATTGCTTTTACCGATTTGCTTACAGCTTATAAGTTCATTAGTGATATAATAGAAATAAGGTAAAAGCAACTACTTAAACATACAAAATAATAACTCGCGGCCATATTACAAACCAATCCAAAATGTAATAAATATTAACTTTAACGGTACGAAATAAAATCTCAAAACCGAGGAACATGCATGGCCGCCTCGAGTCCTCTCCGGCTCTGTCTCCTCGATCTACTCACCTGAGAAAGATAGAAAAAGGGGGTGAGTCACCAAGACTCAGTGCATAGCTATTACACATGTCCCCACATATGGGCTTAGCCCATATCCACACAGTTCATACACATGAATATGCAATTATGAAGCCCAACCTAGCCATCCATACTCCTTTTTCTACCCCGTGTGGTACCAAACCACTGGTGGTGCCAAACCACTGGTGACTTAAAGTCACGGTATCCGTCAATACTTGTGGTGCCAAACCACTGGTGACTTAAAGTCACGGTATCCGTCAATACTTGTGGTGCCAAACCACTGGTGACTTAAAGTCACGATATCCGTCAATACTTGTGGTGCCAAACCACTGGTGGTGCCAAACCACTGGTGACTTAAAGTCACAAATCAAATGATGGGGCCAACCCATCGTGTGATAGCAAATCACTGGCGTCGATCTCGTATCTCAAATGTGGGGCCAACCCACGGTGGAATTAATCCACAGGGACGAGACGCTATGAGGTGCCAAACCTCTGGTGACCGAAGTCACAATGTGGTACCAAACCACTGGTGTCCGTCGACACAAATATTACTTCCCCCTCCACTCGTTTAATCCCACATCATCATGCTCACATAACAAGTATCATGATCCCATATATCATGCATTTTTATATAGCATAGCATTTGACAGCATATGATGGCATACAAAACATATATCACAGATCGAGTAATAGGGGACTTACCCGAGAACCAAGCTTATGCCCACTAGGCAAAGTTACCACATGAGAGGTTATAAATATCATTAAAATAACAATTTATACTAATAAAGTGTGTAAGAGCTTACACACCTGATTAAACGATCACCCACCTTAGGTATCCAACATCTTAGCCATTATTTCGGCTAACATGCACAACATATACATATACAAATAACACATATAAACAAGCACGAGAACAGTGCGATAACTACGCACCTGATTAAAGCGATATTCGATATATCTAACACAATCTAAAGTCCCGAAACTTGTCTCATTTCTGACGATTTGCCTTTAAACCAAAGTTAGAAATCGGTCAGCCACTTAAATATCAAAATGGTCTAAGGCGGAATATCACAACTACTAACCTTGAACACTTCAATTTCCGAACGATTCCTTTGATGCCTCATACACTAGCTACACACAACCAGAAAATATCATTATAGCCTTATACACATTCGACCACCCCTAGAACCAAGGTCAACATTTGGTTATCATCACAACCCAAAATATTGCCTTTAGTCGAAAATAATACTTCCTTACCTTGCTGTATTCAATCTCGAGAGAACCCTTAGTCTTTTAATGCTATCTCTTTTGACAAAACAATGGAAGAGATCACAACCACATAGTCAATGGCACTTTCAATCAAGATTCGGCTAAGGTGTTCCAGCACTAATAATGGAGAGAAAAGTAAAATGCTAGGTGGTTCGGCTTTGGTTCAAATAGTAACAAAACATGTGGTTAACAACAAGGCAAGCAATATCTGATAGCTGAATTACTCTCT
This sequence comes from Gossypium australe, assembly GCA_005393395.2. Lineage (NCBI taxonomy): Eukaryota > Viridiplantae > Streptophyta > Magnoliopsida > Malvales > Malvaceae > Gossypium > Gossypium australe. The sequence goes on from CM016617.1 coordinate 99,664,154, forward strand.
AGTTTCTTCAAGACCGAAGCTCAAATTTGCTCTTTCATTTTCTCTCTCTCTCTCGGTCAAGAACACAAGAAGGAAAGATCAAACAAATCAATGGCCATGCACCCAAAAATGGAACAAGGTCATTTGGCTATGCCTTTTCATTCACAAGGCCGGCCATACAAAAGAAATATGTGGGGAGATAGAAAACAAAACAAGGAAATTTGGCACCCATTGCTAACTTGAAAAACCGACCAAGATAGCTCCTAGAGAGATTCAAACGACCAAGCTTCCAAAAATGGGGAATAAAAATGAAATTTCCCAAGAAGAATTTCAGCCATGCTCTCTTGGCAACCCAAAAATCGACCAAGCTCCTCTCCCATACTTCCCATGGTCATGCTTTTCTTTTCTTTTTGCTAAATTTAAACATCCCTTTCCATTGTTTACTATTTCCCATCATAAAATAAGCTAGTAAAACATAACCCATACCTCACCATTTCCTATACATCACAAAATAATAATCCTTCTTTCTCTTTCCTTTTTCTTTCGGCCAACAAACAAAGAAATTCCAAGCATGCAATTTGACCATGCTTTTTGCATCACAAGACCAAGGCCGGTCATAGATTTGAAATTCCAATGCCGCATGCTCTCCTTTTGTTAAAATCAATATTGTTTATTCATTCTTTCATCACCTTACACATCTCTAAATAAAATAATAATAATATAACTATTATTTAAACACTATCCATCACCATTTAAAACTAAATAATAGAAACAATAAAAGAATAATATCCCATGATGCCAAAATAAACTAAAACAGCAGCAACTCTTAGGCTGCATGCGTGCTTATTGCATGCATTTAATGCCCATGCAGCTGCTATTTTTTTTTCACGCCTGAAAAAGGCCAAAAAGAAAACCTCCAGCGCTGTCCCCAGGTCTCGGGACCCGAGACCTGGAGAAAATCCTCCAAGTTTCCTGCCATTTCCGCTACCGAGACTTTCATGCCAATAATGCTTCGAAAATTCTTTTAAACCATCCTTGCCTTGGCTCCCTGCACTTTAGCGCTAAAAATAAAATGCTTCAAGCGCGAACTCCAGGACTCGAACGCGAGTCCGCCAAGTCGCAGTTTCCCAGCAAGGTCCTTAACCATTCGGCCAAGGTTCAATTCATGCTAACAAACGCATCGGAAATCCTTTTAACCCTTACCTTGCCAGTTTCCCAGGTCTGAACGCTAAAATGAAAATAAAGCGCATCACGCGCGATCCCTGGGACTCGAACACGAGTCCTTGCGAAGGTCCTCCTTTCGCTGCTAGCGTCCTTGCCATCTCGGCCAGGCACTGTTTTGTGGTAAGAACCATTTCGAGTTTCTTTTAAAGCCTTCCTTAATGTAGCGCCTATTTGCAAAATAAAAATTGCTTATGCGCCCCATGCCACTCGAACCCCTGACGTATTTTGGCGCTGACCCTTAAGTGGCACACGGAAGCCACTATGCTACCTGGGCTTTCATGTCCATAATTTTACAAAATTTATTCTTAAGGCCTCCACACCCAATTTTCACTTTTGACCCAAAATTTTCAAAATTTCCAAAATAGTCCCTTTTTATCCTCGAGCTTTAATAACCCCTAAAACACATGAAAACAATTCTTAAGGCCTATTAACACTTAAGATATGCTTCAAACACACAGCCCCTATTTTAGGATATTACAGTTAATTTAATGTAGTGACTATATTGTAAAGATGTAAAAAAAATAGATACAACTATAATCATTCACAACTTGAGGGTTTGAAATGCAAATACGAGAAAGTTGAAGGACCAAAGGAGAAAATAACCCAATTTCTTATAGCATGAAATTGGTGTGCTTGGATTAAATTGAATAAGTGGAGAAATATGAAGGATTAAATTGAAATTTTACCAAATTAAGTGATGATTCAATGAAGGAATTTTAAAGAATGTTGAAGGGTAAAATCATTTCTCAATTAAGATAATTTAATGATAATTATGAATATTGGTGTTAGATTTTGATTGGTTAATATTATTTTATTATAATAATATAAAATCTTTTATTATTTAATTAATGGTTAAGAAAATAAAAAAGAAAAGATGATGGAAATTTCTCCATATTTCTTTCAAGCTCATGATCACCATGAAGAAAAGAAAGTTTTGCTTTCTTAACAATTTGGTCCTTTTTCATAAATAAAAAAAAAATCCACCATTTTCACCTAGAAATCAAAGGAATTTCCATAACCACCAAGAGAGAAAAATGATAAGGAGACTATGAAGGGTAAGAATATGAATTTAGATTCAAGAAAATATAAGTTGGAGGAGAAAGAAAACCAAATTAAAGCTTGATTCCAAGAGAAGAAGGTATGAATGTTAAGGTTTCATATTGTTTTCAAGTTTAATCTTGTTAGAAAAGTATAGAAAAGATGTTAAAGTGAAGATTACTCATGGAAAGTTTTATGTTTTTAATATGTTGATGAAAAAATAAATTGAGAAAGTGAATCAAGGAAAAAGGAAAAGAAAGTGAATTGAGGTTGAAAAAGGTAAGTACCCATGAATTCTCTTGTTATTTAAGGATTAAAATGTAGACTTGGTGAAGTTTTGTGGTAAATTAGTAAAATAAAATGACATGATTTAATATGTGAATAAGGAAAATATGGTAAAAGATTAATGAATGTGTTATGAGATGATGAAATATGCATAAAGTATCGTAAAAGTGAATTTGTGAAAAAATATGAAATTTTTATGATGACAATGACTAAATTGTCAAACTTGAGAAAATATGTGGATGAAATAATAGAAGTAAACTACACAAAAAAAATTTATATGTGAAACAAGATATTGAGATAAATTATATGATTAAAGTGTAACAAGAAAAAAAATTGATTTAATATAATTAATTAGTGAATATTGAACTTTTATAGCAAAAGGGACTAAATTAAAAAGTTATGAAAGTTTACAGTAAAACATTTGATAAGTGAAGAATGTGGTAGAAAATATTGTAAGTTTGTGACATTAAGGACTAAATCGTGAATATTGTGAAATTATGATTGAAATAAGAAAAGTGAATGAGCATATTAATTAGATATAAGAGATATGATATTATAATGAAATGTTTGGTTAAAGTGATAGTAAATTTAAATGAAGGGTGAAATTAGAATGATATTATAACAACTATTGAATTTCTTGGAAAAAATGACTAAATGAAAAATTATGTGAAAATTCTATGAGTTATTATTTGATAATTGAAAAGATGTAGATAGTACGAAATATATGATGTATTATGGATCAAGAATTTATTGGATAAAATATCGTGATTATTATAATTGAAATTACAATTATTCTTTAAATTAGGAAAATGAGGACTAATTGAATTAATGCAAAAATATAGTTAAATTGTCACATCCCAAAAATGGGGTTAGAAGAACTGGGTTTGTGATTGATTAGGTTTAAGCCTAAATATGCATGATTGTTAAAGTGTGGTAATGTATGTTTTAGTGTAACTAAGCATGATTTGTATGATATGTGATATGTTAGAATAGGAAATTTGGCATGAAAACACAAAAATAGTATGTGTGGATAGGTGTCAATGTGTCATATGTAGGTTTCGGACATGTTTTGTTATCTTTGTAATTGAGTCTTGATTTTTATGCTATGCAATTGGAGTCCTTAAATGATATGAAATACTTGAAAATTTGCATGATTAAGTATTATATGGATAATTCCATAATTTTACTCTCGATTTTAGAAAAAGGTTTTACTAAAATATTTTACTAAATTTATGATTTAGTCCTTAAACTTTGATTTAAACATTAAATGAGTTTTACTTATCAGTTCTGGTATTTTCTTTCAATTGTTGCCCTTAATAAGTTGTTTATATTTGTACATATGATTTAATTGTTGAATTATGAAAGTTACTTATATCGTATGTTAAATAAGAAATGAATCTTAGGTTTAATGGTTTCCATGTATCTAAGTCATTTTATTAGAGTTCAATAAGGGTGAAATGAATTAAAATATTAATAATGAGACTTGACTATGAGTATTAATTGTTATATATAAACTAAAGTGGAATGTGCTAAGAACTATAAAGTTAAATAAGTTAATAAAAAAAATTAACTATATGTGTAAGCTAATAAAAAATATGTAAGTTGAGCCCAAAATAAATATATACAGTTAAGAAATGAGATTAAGAAAGAAATAGACTTCAGGCCTAATGGTTAAAAGTTAGCTTCTCACCTTTGTGATCCCAGATTTGAACCCTTCCTTTCATTTTTATTTTGGGAAATTTAGCAAGTCTCCAAAAATAAAGCAATATGTACAATTAAGTGTCTAAATTAGGCAAGAATGAGCTGTATGCTCAATGGTTAAATGCCAAAGCCTCTCCAAACCCAAGTTTAAGCCCTCTCCTTCCCTTTTTATTTCATAATTTCTTAAAAAACGCCTCAAAACATATCTACATGATTATGCGTTAAAAATAAAAAAAAAGGATTGAGCAATAGGCTCAATGGTTAAGGCATTAAGCTTCCTTGAAGCCAAGGTTCGAGTTATTGCTTCCTTTTCCTCTTCATTTTAAATTCTATTTCTGAAAATATTGAGAAAATTACAGGTGATGCCCCTAGAATTTAACCAATTATTTCCTAATTAGATTTCACAACTTGTTCATTCTCAAAATTGCAATAAAATTAGAATCCCACCATCTTTTTCTCTTATTTCCATATTGCCCCTTTTCGAATCCTAATAGAATTTACTCTCCATCTTTCTATTTATTCTCTTTTTATTTTCTTTCCTTTTCTTTACACAATATTTTCATCCTAAATGATGTTGATTACTTTGTTATCTCGAATCAAATCATCTTCCGTTCAATAGTTTTCTATCAGAGTTTAGATTTGTAATCAATAAACATCTGTAATCTTTGCCAAGAATCGGTAAGTACATCTTGTTTTCGATGTTTAGATCCCGAATTTTCGTAGAACTTCTATTCAGCATTAATCTTTCAATTTATTACTCGATCTTTTACGGATCTTGCCAAAATCTTTGTTAATCTTGTTAAATCTTGATAAATATTGAAATCAATCATTAAATCGTGTATAAATGTTGTTTGAAGGACCGAATTTAGGTGCGTCGGACCAAAATCGAGCGTAAGGAACATCGATTGGACTCCCAGTGAAAGGTGTGTGTTCTTTTACAAGCGAATTGGGGCAAACCTTATCTAGGATTATGGCCACACGGTCTTCCACACGGGTGGACCGCACGACCCTCCACACAGCCATGTACCTTGGAAATCTAGGCTAGTTTGTGAACCACACGGCCGAGAACCTCTCACACGGCTTACCACATGGCCATGTCTCTCCTGTAGGTTAACTTTTGTATTTGCCACACGGCCGTACAACTCCACCACACGGTCTATAGCTTCTCACAGGGCTGTGTGACCCCAACTTTACAGTTTTGTCTAGAATTTTATGATTTGTTCAGTTTAGTCCTTAAATAGTCCCCAAACTATTTTTAGAGTTTTATTTCTTTCAATTGAACCCCTGATAATACGAGTATCAAAATACATGATTTGAACGACTGAATTATCATTGTATATGCATGACATGTGAAAAATATATGCCTGTCGCATATATATTACTGATTGTATGACCAACATACCTTATGTTATCGTTAAATTAAACAAATGATAAACATGTCTTTTGCCACTGAATTGATTGATTATAAGCATATTATTTGTTACCGTATCGATTTGTTATAAGCATATTAATTGCTACCGTGCTGATTTGTTATAAGCATATTAATTGCTACTGTATTGATCTGTTATACGCATATAAATTGCTACCGTATTGATATGTAAAAAGCATGTCATATTGCATTATATGGGATGGGACGATATGTACGGAGGAAGGAGTGGCAGTTTATCTGCAAATTTGCTGTGCAAACCATAACCATCGACAATCTATCTGCAAATTTGGTGTGTATCCACAGCCAAAGGTAGATTATATCTGCGGGATTTTTGTTGTGCATCCATAGCCAGAGGAAAATTCTATCTGCGAGATTTTGCTGTGTATTCACAGCCAGAGACAAATTTTATTTGTGAGATTTTTTCTTACCCACAACCAGAGACAGATTCGATCTACAGGATTTTGTTGTGTATCCACAGTCATTGGCAGTTTATCTTCAAACCAGTGGTGGTTAAACCACAACATGATGTGTAGGTGGTTGGAGTTCAGGGAGACTCCCATTGTGGTGTGTAGCGGAGTTGAATAGGACCTTTATTTTGATGTAATGAAATTGCATTGCTATACACAAACACGTGCATGTTGGGAAATGTGTCCATATTGTAGTAAACATGTAATTGTTTCTTATGTAATTATTTTAAAGTATTGAGTTAATTTTTTTTAAAAGAAATAAATGTTTTTTTTCAATTCAATTTATACGTGATTAACTTGTGACACCAATTTAATAATGATTTTTTATAATAATAAAGACAATACTAATTAAACATACTAGATTATATGGCATTAAGGTCGATGAAGAAAAATATATAAAATCAATAAAACTTGCACCTAAAGAATATTAAAACTCTCAAATTTAACCAATCATCCATTTTGAGATTTCTGGGTATTTAACTTTAAAAATCTGTAATATTATTGAAAGATATAAATAGTTTTATAATAAATTTTTAATTTTTAATTTTTTAATTTTTTTAACTGAGTTGGTTTATGATTAATTCGTGACATTAATTCAATTAAAAATTTTAAAAGTAATTAGATTATGACATACTCACATTACGGGGAACAAAATTATATAACAAATATATTTTCAATTATTTAAACTTTTACACACATTTGAAAATCTATAATAATAAAAATGTGAAAGTGATAAATAAATTAGGAGCTACTTATCATTTAATAGAAAATATTATTAATTTATTTAGTTTAACATTATATTACTTTTAATGAATTTAAATTTAAGTTTTGACTTTTTTAAATAATGTGAAACTTTTAAGAAATATAAATAAAAATGTAAAATAAAAATATTTCATAATTTAAATTTTATATTTATTAAATAATCTAATTATATGTCGTACTTAATTTTAAATAATATATTAAATACATCTTATAACTTAAATTAAATACTTAATTTCCCAATTTATCAAACAACACCTTAATAAATTAACACATATTAATAATGTATGATAAAAAAATATTTAATATTTAATATAATTTTTTTATTTTTGGATAAAAAACACTTATCCCCTTCAAACTTTGTGTATAATACATTTATCCACTTATAATTTCAAGAATTTCCACTTACACATAAATCCCCTTAAGATCTATATATTTATTAAGAAATTTTAAAATAAAAAGCTAATTATACCCTCGTTATTATTTATCTATGCATTTTTATTTAGTTTATTCATTTATTTATTTTTAATTAAAAATAATAAAAATTTAATTACATATTTAAATTATATAAAATTAAATATAGTTAACTTCTTTCATAAAATAAATTGTACTTGACTCCAATTAAAAACAATTCATTAAATATAATTAAGTTATATATTAATCTCAAAGTAAATTCATTAAATTTTCTATGTAAAAATAATTAGTTGTTATTGATTAGTAGGTTCGAGAAGAAAAAAATTGTTTAAAAAATTATTTCAAATGGAATTTATGAGTGAAGAATAATTTTGGGGAAATATAGTTGATCTCTTCAGGAGTTTCAACAATAATCATAGTAAATTTTGATAATAATCTTTCTATTATAATATATATAGGTATTTTTGCATCATTTTATAATCTTCCTTCAACTACTATTCATTGAGCCGAATTCACCACATATGTTCAAATCATTTCAATTTATATAAATATTTGCGCAACCGTATTGAACAATTTCCTTGGAATTTCTATATCATTCTAGCATTTTAAATCCTTCAATGATTTTAATATAAGCTTCTACTATATAATGATTCATATAAAAGTCTATAACAACAATAATTAGACGCATGTCAAATCTTTCGTAAACTGCCAAACAAATAAGATATCTAAAGGTTACTGCATCCACCATAAAAAAAAATTATACATAATTAATGTCAAAATTTAGCAAAAAAACTTCATCTTTATACCTTTAAATGTTTGGACTACTAGTCCAGAAACTTCACAAATTTAATTCTACTTGAGTTGCGTCTTTTCATTTTGGCCAATCTATTTCATGTCTATAATTCTCAACAAATTTCTTCAAGATCCTCATTTCCTTTCATTATCTCAAGAATAAAATTGTATGCAAAATCATTATCGATAATTTTTCATTCTTGTAGTTTCATTTTTTCTCGTATTGACATAACATATTGAAATCTTTTTATTTTCATTATTTCCATCATCAATTTCAGGTACCTGAATCTCTTGTGAAGTTTTAATAGTCAGTTATGTCTTGGGTCTCTTCAGGAGCACTGCCTCCACTATATGATCATCTTGATTTATTTTTTTTTTTTCATCTATGGAACCAATCTATCTACCGTGCTTTAGGCATGCATTAGTTTTCTTTATTCTAACAAACTATCCTACTAGGACTTTGACACATCAACCAGTATATAAGACTTGGTTATTCTTATTAGGTTAGTAAATAGATTTGGCAGTTAACTTACAATAAAGCAAATTATTTTTTGAACTTTTGATTAAAATTACTTTCTATGAGGATCTATATAATGATAATTCATCCAAGTAATTATTTCATCCAACTATTATTTATCTTCTCTTAATGTTGGGAAAACTATCAAATCAAAACAGTAATAAACTCATATCAAAATTAAATCTCCAATTTGGTCAAAACATCTGATAATACAAGGAGATTCATAATTAATTTATATTCCCAACATTCTTTGAATGCTCATTTTGTGCATTGTGGTGGAGTAACTTAAACATACATCACACATTCAAAACTTCTAAAATGGTTTGTATTTGGCTTTTAACCAAATGTAACACCCCTTACCCGTATTCGACACTGGAATAGGGTACGAGGCATTACCGAACTTATTCACAAGCAAAAATTTAAAATCGAGAACTAAATTTCCACTCAAATTTAAAACTTCTCAAAAACATTCATATCGTCCCTAAAACGAGCCTACTAGGCCCAAAACATGTTTCAGAAGTAGTTTGGGACTAAACCAAGAACTTTGGAATCTTTTGGAAAACTTAGGAAATTTTTCATGAAAAAGGGGTCACACGTTCGTGTGGGTTTGGGACACACCCGTGCTTCAGGCCGTGTTCAAATTAGGGAGCATTCTGTTTATGACATCATCATCAATTAGGGGTCACACGGCCAAGTCACACGCCCGTGTGCTTAGGCCGTGTGATCAATTATATTTTCATAATTTTTTTTCATAAAATAGGTGCAGACTTCACACGGCTAAGGCACACGCCCGTGTTCGAGGTCGTGCCGTCCACACGGCTGAGACACACGCCTGTGTCTCTGCCCGTGTGCTCATTACTGAGCATTCTGTTTTGCAAAAATTAAGGTGCAGGGGGACACACGGCGGGAACACGTGCCCGTGGGGCAGACCGTGTGTCACATACGGCCTAGACACATGCCCGTGTGTCTACTCGTGTGGACAAATATAAGGCTATTTACCAAGCCTTTTTGCCACCCTTCCATGCACCAACCTACACAACAAAACATAGCACCAATCCAAGCATAGTCATACAACAAATTCAACCACAAACAAGATATCAATATATCATTCACATGCTATTTTCTAACACATACAACATCTCAAACTTATCATCTCAAACCATGCAAAATCCACATCCATGAAAGACATCATCATATGCATATATACTTAACCAATATTAGCCAATTTCAATGGCCAAGCCAACACTTTTGGCCAAATCAACTATGACACATAACAAAAAAACCAAGTCCTTATACATGCCATAACTCAAATATTGAATTCATAGGTACCCAAAATGATAATTTGATAGTGTGAATGGATCTCCAGCCGTCTTCGATCCCCGAGCTGGCTTGGTGACACTATAAGACAAGGGAAAAAGAAAGGGAGTAAGCTTTAAAGCTTAGTAAGTTCCTATGCAAATAATAGGCATCATACACACACTTTAACATATATTTAACATGAAGTAAATTAACATAATTGTCATTGTAAATTTCATAATCAAGCTTAGCGTAGATGTTAACTTACTCAATCAAACTATACCGAGCTCATTAAGCATGAGTTTTATGTACATACCTGTACCAACTTATAACTTACCATAATCTTTCATAACATACCATAGTCTTCCCCAACTTTAACATTGTCGTTAAGTTTCCCGTTGAACCACTTGGAATACTAAAGGATACTCTGGAAATCTCACACACGTAGTACCATACCAATGCCATATCCCAGATATCGTCTTACATGGGATCTCATATCGATGCTAATAGCCCAGCTATGGTCTTACACGAAGTCTCATATCGATTCCATATCCCAGATATGGTGTTACATGTAATCTCAAATAACCCTAATGTCATGACATTTGTATCCTATCAATTCCTAAGGTTCAACTGGGATATTTCTCACTTGTCGAATCTTTGTCAAATTACATTCAAAGAGTAAATCACAATTCATGCAATACTAAAGCAATTAAAGCATAAATAACGATGTATTATTTACAAATGAACTTACCTCGATACAAAAATAGTAGAAATAGACCTTATCGTCAATAACCTTGATTTTCCCCTGATCAAGGTCCGAACCTAGTCTTTCTTAATCTATAATAGCAAATTTAACTTATTTATTATTCACATTACTCAATTCAGTCTAAAAATCACATTATGGAAAAATTATATTTTTGCCCCTAAACTTTGACATATTTACATTTTCCCCTAGGCTCGTAAAATGAAACGTGTGCAATTTCTTTAATGTACAAGCCTAGGCGAACCATTTTTATAACTATAATAGCCCACAATTTCCATTAAAACACACTTTTACTACATATTTTTAACTTTTACAAATAGGTCCTTTTAAGCATTTTCATCAAAAATCACTTAGTAAAAGTTGTTTATCACACCTTAAACAATCAATATCTTCCATCAAACATCAAAATACATGCATGTCACAATGGGTAAATTTTTAAACATGAACCCTACTTCAAAATAATGGTAGAAATAGAAAGACCGGGTGAATATGATTTCAAAAACGTAAAGAGCATTAAAAACGGGGCTAGTATGTACTTACAATCAAGCTTGGAAGTTGAAAAAAACCCTAGCTATGGTGTCTTGTAAAATTTGGCCAAGTTTGAAGAAGATGGACAAAATTTTGGCTTTATTTTCCTTTTTTCTTCTTTTATTAACCAAATAACCAAAATGGCCTTTTCTCAAAACACTAAAATTCTCATACCTTACGTCTATTTTTGTCCAAACTAAAGTAAAATGTTTTAATTACCATATAAGGACCTTCAATTTAAAATCTCATAGCAATTGGACACTTCTAACATGTAGAACTCAACTTTTACACTTTTTACAATTTAGTCCTTTTGACTAAATTGAGTGCCCAAACGTGAAAATTTTAGAACGAAATTTTCACAAAATCATTCTGTGAAAATGTAGACCATAAAAATATAATAAAGATGAACTTTTCTGTGTCGGATTTGTGGTCTCGAAACCACTGTTCTAACTAGGCCCAAATTCGGGCTGTTACACCAAAAATCAATGGTAATGCAAAGTATTTATCATAACTTATTGGCATGATGCATACAATTCCTGATTAATGAAAAATATTATATTCTTATACATGTATGCAAAAAGTTTTGTTCGCAAAAGATATAGTTTTGCTACTAACTGGAGGCATTTACTTTATAAATTATAATAAACCATTTTATACGTATAAACAACAGGCTTTTGCAATAGTCACTCGCACTAACAATCTAGCATCCAATAATAATTGAAAGCCTGAGAAATAAACTCAACAACATCAATAAGAATTGTCTTGATTGCACAATCTGAAAATTTTGTTTTTAAACAAATCAACTAATCTAGCAAACTACAGGTTGCGGGTTGATAACTCACATATGGTTAACTTGTAAATACATCTACCAAAATCATATCAAAATATCCACTTGTTGGATAAATGGACCCATGTTTCTTTCAAAAATGCAAGAGATTCAATCTCAACTTTTGCTAGTGAGGTTTAATAAATCTTCTTTGAGAAGAATGAGCACTTGATAAACGAAGAATCTTCAAGTTCTTTAATAAATATTCATGTAAATTCTTATTTTGTCGTATCACTATTGATCGATATGGTCTAGTCGATCATGCAAACTAATTAGTATATTTGAACTAGTAAGCTTCAAGTTTATTATGCACATGATTCAACAATGCTAATATAAACTTCCAGTTTACCATCTTATGTGGTTTAACCATACTAATATATAGTACCAACTAGCGGAAAATGCTTCTAGTTTTCTAATACAAAATTCTTACTAAAATCTAATATATAGAAATTAATCTTCTCCTCACCCACAATCTCAATATGATATTCGTTGTAACAAATATCTTTTTAAAAGATAATAATTTCTTTGAGAACGACTAGAAAGTAATGTATTAATTATCACTTTGTTTCTTTGAATAACAATGTATTAACTCTTTTGGAACTTTGAATTAATTTTATACTTATGAAAGGATAACATGTTTCATTACCAAACAAAAATAATATTTTCTTTATCCCTAAGGATAGTATACACTGTTGTATTGTCTACAAGACATATATTTTCTTATTTTTAAGGAATATTAATTAAATAATAAGATATTCATGTGAATGAAAAGTACATAACCAACAACTTTTTTTAAATTGTCTCTCTTCTTTGAAGGGTTATATTGTGAACTCTTATTGTTGTCTTATTTATCTCTATGTTTCCACTTCTAGTGGCTAAAAGTAATTACTACTAATAAGATATCTAAGAATCAAGTAACGAGTGTCACAATTCACAAAAAGGATGCAACTCATACATTTAGAGGTTTCATCTTTAACTAAATACATACAATCCTAAGGAATATGATCATAAGATTGCATATAAATATCAAAATAAAATCATATACTTACAATTTAGTAAAGAATAGAAAATAATTGCAATAACAAGTTCCTTAATATGGATTATAGAAATCCTAAAAAATGACATGCTAGCATTTAAAATGGTAGCATCATAAAGATAACATTAATATCCCTTTACTATTTAGGTTCGTCATGATTACCAATATGGTATGCCAAATCTAATTTAACATCATTCTTATTGTTCTTTCCATATTGTCTCCCATCCATTTATATAAACTTGATAGAGTTTAACCAAATGTTTAGGCGTATGACAAGTCCACAACCAAAGACCTTTAATACCACGTTGATAACATAAGTTATTTGTAACAGTCCAGTTTAGACCCTAGTCGGAATAGTGATTTTGGGACCACAAATCCGAGTCAAAATAATATTTTAATAATATTTTCTGTGTTTATTTTATGGGATTTAGTCTGTGTGAAAGTTTCGTATAAAAACTTTACTGTTTGTGTGCTTAATTTGATAAAAGGACAAAATCGCAGAAAATGTAAAAGTAGCTTTTTATTTGAATAATGGCTGAATTGATGTGTCTTTATAAGAGGAAGTCCTTAAGTGGATATTATACCTTTTCTTATGTTAGTGGACATTTATGTCCATACTTTACATGATTTATAAATGGTTTAATAAAGGTTAAATAAGTAAAATAGTAAATAAGTAATATTAATTAAAAGACAAGCCAAATTATGCTTTATTTTCATCATCTATGTGCCGATTTGAAGAAAAGAAACTAAGCTAGGGTTCAGCTAGCTCTAAGCAAAAATAAAGGTATGTTTGGCTTCAGTTTTTGATAATTTTTACATTTTTATAATCGTTGCTTTGCGTTCTTCAAAACCCATGCTTCAATTTTTTGAATTGGTGAAGATTTTGAAAAGTGCCATTGATGAATCCATGGGTTTTGTGATGTTTGATGATGAAATATGAAATATATGTGTTAGATTAACATGTTTTGTCTTTGGAGTTTTGGTGATTTTGAGTAATTTGGACTTAATTAAGAAAATAAGATTTTAAGGGACTAAAATGTGAAATAAATGAAATGTATGGACTTGTATGATTATAGTGAACATTCGACTAAGCATGGGTATAAGCAAATTATGTGTAGTGATTTTGTGAAATAGGGATTGAAATGTCAAAATGAGAAATTGTGAGGGCTAATTTGTAAATTGCCCTAAATATGTGTTTTTGGATTGAAGAATGATTTGGTGAATAAATGGATTAAATTTGAATATGTATAGATCAAGAACCGAAGAAAACAGATTTAGATCGCGGAAAGTCGAAAGTGATCGAATAGTCGAGTCCGTACGTTTATCCGAATCCAAGGTAAGTCTATATACAAATAAATGTATTTGTATTGATTTATGTATGTACATATGAAATTTCATTGGGATGAATGTGTATGAGATGACAAATATATGAAATCTGAGGAAGTATCGACAATGTACTAATGTCCGAGAAGCCCCGTACAAACCTAGGAATAGATAGGATTACATATGTCAGGACATAGGTGTTCGATATGTGATATCGTGTAAGACCACGTCTGGGACTTTGGCATCGATCTGAAATTTACGTGTAATACCATGTCTGGGACATTGGCATCATATTTGATTCGTGTAAGACCCTGTCTGGGACAGTGGCATCGATATCTGGTTACATGTAAGACCACGTCTGGGACGTTGGCTTTGTACTACTATTCTGTGTATTCCGAGCATCCTATTTGATTCCGAATGGTTCAACGGGCAAGTTTGAGGAATGAAAGACTACGTGAATGGTAGAATCATTTTAGGTACGTTGATGTATGCTTGTAAAAGCATGAAAGGTGAGCAATTATGTGCATAGATACAATGGATAAAATGTGATATATGTATGTTTGAGATTTGAGCAAAAGAAATGCTTGAGATAAGATATGTTGATAAACTATGGCTAAGCAAATAAGCCAAAGGAAATGTTATGAAATTTGCCATTGGAAAATATTAATAACATTGTATTAATGTGATTATGTGCATTCATATTAAGTTTATTTATATATGGCTTACTAAGCTTTTGAAAGCTTACTTTGTGTGTGTTTGCTCTATTTTATAGATCATCAAAGCTATTGAAAGGCTCGGGGATAGTCGAGGATTGTCATCACACTACTCAAATCACATTTTGGTACCTTTTGAAAATGTATAGATATTAAAGTATGGCATGTATAGACTAGTTGTTTTAGAGTATGTTTGAGATAAGTTCTTAGCCATGTGATATGGCTAGATACATGGTTGTGTTATGAATGAGTAGCCATGTTATATGATGCTAGTTTTGGTATGGTTTGAAGGCTAGTAAAATGGACAAAATAATGGTAAGCTCATTTATGCAAGGTAAGTATATATATTGGATGAATGGTTGTTATAAGAAATGGCATGTTTTTAATGACTTATACTTTGGAAATGATTGTGAAAAGATTGAGCTAATTGTTGTATAAGATGTTATGCTTGAGATGCTTTTGAATGATTGAAAAAATTGGTTGTTTTGGCATGAATTGTATTGGTATGTTGCTTGTAGGGATAACCCAAAGTGTGGGTGGCATTTTGGCCTTGTAAATGGCCTATAATTGCCCACACTGTTGAGCACATGGGCATGTGGCTCGACCGTGTCCTTTGTGATTGCATTTCAAAGCAAAACAGACCTGACCACGGGCAAGACACACGGACGTCTGACTGGATGTATGGTGCAAGTCAATAGCGACCACGGGCTGGACACATGAGCGCGTGACTGGCCGTGTGGTGTAAGTCAGTGTCGACCACGGGTGAGGCACACGGGCGTGTCTCAGGTCGTGTGGTCAAGTCAGTATGTATGCAATGTTTTGACATGGCTTAGACACACGGGGGTGTCTAAGACCGTGGGAGGCACCCGGCCTGCCTACATAGGCGTGTGACCTCTGTAACTTTGAAAAATTTTTAAATTTCTAAGAATTTTCGTATGTATTCGGTTTAGTCTCGGCCCTAATCTAAAGCATGTTTAAGGTCTCATTGACCTATTCTAGGGACACTTGGATTGGATTCTTTGGATTATATTATGAAATGTTTGTAAAAGGTTCTGATTCGTTCGGTAACGCCTTTAACCCTAGACCGGCGATGGTTACGAGTTAAGGGTGTTACATTTGATTGGTATCAGAGCTACAGTTTAGTCCATTCTCGGACTAACGTAACATGTAAGAGCCTAGCTATACATGCCATATATATGAAATGTGATAGTGTGATGAATCCTGACGTGTAAAATGTGTTTTTCGTATAGTAATGGATCCCGAAAGAGCCGTAGCTAATGATGTTGAAAGCAATGTGCCTGTTCCCGTTCAAGGGACAACGCCATCTAATTCGAGACCGGCTACTAGCGGTCAAGAGGGAGAGGCTAAACAAGCCTTCTTCCAAATAATGAATGAGTGGTTCACTCAATACGTAAGAACTAATCTGGCTGTTTCACAACCTCCGCCCCCGCCTAGTCCTCCATAGACTTCTGTTATACCTCCGTTTATAAGCTTGAATTTGTTGAATAAACCTCTGGTTGATAAAATCCGTAAGTATGGAGCCGAAGAGTTCAGGGCTACTAGTGATGATGATGCTGAGAAAGCGAAATTTTGGCTCGAGAACACTATCCGAGTATTTGATGAAATGTCACTGACTCCCGAAGAATGCATAAAATGTGTTGTTTCTTTGTTACGAGACGCAACCTATCAATGGTGGAAGACTTTGATTTCTGTAGTTCCAAAGGAACGGGTTACATGGGATTTATTCCAGACTGAGTTCCGGAAGGAATATATCAGCTAGAGATTTATAGATAAAAATGCAAAGAATTTTGTTGAGTTGAAACAGGGTTAGATGACTGTGACTGAGTATGAACGAGAGTTCGTGAGATTAAGTCAATATGCTCGAGAATGTGTTTCGACTGAATCCATAATGTGTAAAAGATTTGAAGATGGCCTGAACGAATATATTAAATTATTAGTTGGCATACTTGAGATAAAAGAGTTTGTGGTACTGGTTGAACAAGCTTGCAAAACTGAGGCACTTGGGAAAGAGAAAAAGAAAAGCTGGATCTAAAACTAAAGATGCGAGAAAGAGATTTTCGAGTAAAACATTTCAGTCTGCCTCAAAGAGATTCAGAGATGAACAAATTCGTTCAAAGGTTAATGTGGGACATTCGAACAGAGATCGAGTTAGATCACAGTTGAATTCTAGAGTTCCAGCAACTTCAATGGCTAGTGTGGGAAATGTTCGATCTGAGAGACCTGAATGAAAGCACTGTGGTAAAAGACATCTAGGTAGTTGTAGATTGGATGATCGAGCTTGTTTCAGATGTGGATCATTAGATCATTTCATCCGAGATTGCCCAGAGTCTGTTGAGCAAGAGATTGTTCAGAATCCGATATCTGATAATATTTCAGCGAGAGGTAGACCTTCTCGAAATGCAAGAAATGTCAGTGGTAGTCAGAGAACTATGAAAGACACTGTTGCGAGATCTGAAGCTAGAGCTCCTGCCAAAGCATATGCCATCCGAGCTCGTGAGGAAGCTTCATCTCTGGATGTTATAACGGGTACATTTACTCTTTATGATACTTCTGTGATTGCATTAATAGACCCAGGTTCTACACATTCGTATATATGCATGAACTTAGTATCCAGTAAGACTTTTCCTATAGAGTCTACTGAATTTGTTATTAAAGTATCGAACCCCTTAGGTAAAAGTGTCCTGGTTGATAAAGTATGCAAGAACTGTCCGTTGATGTATCGAAGGTTTGTTTTCCGGTCGATCTGATGCTATTACCATTTGATGAGTTTGATATAATTCTGGGTATGGATTGGTTAATATTGCATGATGCTGTTGTGAGTTGCAAAAGAAAGATTATTGATTTGAGATGTCAGAATGATGAAATAGTTCGGATTGAGTCTAATGATTTGAATGGGTTACCGGTTGTGATATCAGTGTTGAAAGCTCAAAGATATGTGAAAAAGGGATATGAAGCTTATTTTGTTTATGTAATTGACTCAAAAGTGATTGAAAAGAAAGTTGAATCAGTGCCAGTGGTTTGTGAATTCCTGATGTATTTCCTAAAAAATTGCCAGGATTACCTCCGATACGTGAAGTTGAATTTGGTATTGATTTGTTACCGAGAACAACTCCTATTTCGATAGCTCCGTATAGAATGACACCAATAGAGTTGAAAGAGTTAAAGTCACAGTTGCAAGAGTTGACTGACCGAGGGTTTGCAAGACCGAGTTTCTCACCTTGGGGTGCTTCTGTTCTGTTTGTGAAAAAGAAAGATGGCACGATGAGAATGTGCATTGATTATCGTCAGTTGAACAAAGTGACTACAAAGAATAAATATCCTCTGCCTAGAATCGACGATTTGATTGATCAGCTTAAAGGAGCCACTGTGTTTTCAAAAATAGATCTGAGATCAGGGTATTATCAGTTGCAAGTAAAAGATTCAGATATTCTGAAAACTACTTTCAGGACGAGGTACGGGCATTATGAATTTTTAGTTACGCCTTTCAGACTAACAAATGCTCCTATTGTTTTTATGGATCTGATGAACAGAATTTTCAGATCGTATTTAGATCGATTTGTTGTTGTATTCATTGAGGACATTTTGATTTATTCGCGTGATGAAACTGAACATGCTGAACATATGAGAATTGTGTTACAAACTCTACGAGATAAGCAATTGTATGCAAAGTTCAGTAAATGTGAATTTTTGTTGCAAGAAGTCAGTTTTTTGGGACATATTGTGTCAGCATCTGGTATTCGAGTTGATCCGAGCAACATTTCTGTTATTCTGGAATGGAAACATCCGAAGAATATGTCTGAAGTCCGTAGTTTTCTAGGACTAGCTGGTTATTATCGTCAGTTTGTAAAAGGATTCTCAATGATAACTATTCCATTGACTAGATTGCTTCAGAAAGATGTGAGTTTTGAATGGTCTGATAAATGTCAGAAAAGCTTTGATCAGTTGAAAGCTCTATTGACTGAAGCTCCAGTTTTGGTACAACCATAATCGAGTAAAGAATTCGTGATTTATAGTGATGCTTCATTGAATGGTCTGGGATGTGTTTTGATGCAGGATGGCAAAGTTATAGCTTATGCCTCGAGAAAATTGAAGCCTCATGAAAATCTATCCGACACACGATCTTGAACTAGCTACAATTGTTTTTTCATTAAAGATTTGGCTTCATTATCTTTTCGGTGAAAAATGCCACGTGTTTTCAGATCATAAAAGTTTGAAGTACTTGATGACTCAGAAAGACTTGAATCTGCGACAGAGAAAATGGTTAGAGCTGTTGAAAGATTACAAGCTTGTGACAGATTATCATCCGGGTAAGGCAAATGTTGTTGCTGATGCACTAAGCCGGAAATCACTGTTTGCGTTGTGTGCTATGAATGCTCATATGGACCTGTCTGATGATGGTTCAGTTTTGGCGAAATTGAAAGCGAAACCGTTGTTCTTACAACAAATATGTAATACTCAGAAGATTGATAATGAAATGTTAGCGAAACGAGCTCAATGTGATTCTAATTCCAATTTTGAATTTAAAGTTGATGGTGATGATTGTTTAAGATTTCGAGATCGAATTTGTGTTCTGAGAAATCCGGAGTTAATACAGTTAATTTTGAATGAAGCTCATAATAGTCGCCTATCTGTTCATACGGGTAGTACAAAGATGTATCATGATTTGAAGCAACACTATTGGTGGTCTGGTATGAAAATAGATATCTCTGGTTTTGTGTCGAAATGTTTAGTCTGTCAGCAAGTTAAAGCTGAACATCAGGTTCCATCTGGTTTGCTACAACCGATTCTGATTCCTGAGTGGAAATGGGATAGAATGACGATGGACTTTGTTTCTGGATTGCCAATGACTCCGAGAAAGAAAAATGCAATTTGGGTTGTAGTTGATCGATTGACGAAATCTGCCCATTTTATTCCAGTATGATCTGATTACTCACTTGATAAGTTAGCTGAGCTTTATATTTCTGATATTGTGAGATTGTACGAAGTACAATTTTCTATTATGCCTGATAGAGATCCGAGATTTACATCACGATTCTGGAAGAAATTGCAATAAGCTTTAGATACGAAATTGTATTTCAATACGGCTTTTCACCTGCAGACGAATGGTCAGTCCGAACGGATTATTCAGATTCTCGAGGATATGTTGATATGTTGCATCCTTGAGTTTGATGGTACATGGGAACAATATTTTCCATTGATTGAATTTGCATATAATAATAGTTTTCAGTCAAGCATTAAAATGGCACCCTATGAAGCTTTGTACGGACGTAAATGTCGGACACCTCTGTATTGGACTGAGCTCAGTGAAAATAAGATACACGGGGTCGATTTGATAAAAGACACTAAACAGGAAGTCAAAGTAATCCGTAATAGTCTGAAAGCAGCGTCTGATCATCAGAAATCTTATGCAGATTTGAAACGAAAAGATATTGAGTTTGAGATTGGTGATAAAGCGTTTTTGAAAATATCTCCGTGGAAGAAAGTACTCCGATTTGGACGTAAAGGCAAATTAAGTCCGAGGTTTATCGGACCGTATGAGATCATCGAACGAGTTGGGCTAGTTGCTTATAAGTTGTTGTTGCCACTAGAACTAGAAAAGATTCATAATGTATTTCACGTGTCAATGCTTCATCGGTACAAATCCGGTCCATTACATATGATTACTCCATCTGAGATTGAAATCCGATCTGATATGACTTATGAAGAAGAACCGATCCGTATCTTAGCTTGTGAAGTGAAAGAATTAAGAAATAAGAAAATCTCGTTAGTAAAAGTGTTATGGCATCGACACGGGGTTGAAGAGGCTACGTGGGAGCCTAAAGATACAATGAGGCAACAATATCCAAACCTATTCAACGGTAAGATTTTCGGGGATAAAATCCCTAAGGGGGAGAATTGTAACAGTCCGATTTAGACCCTAGTCAGAATAGTGGTTTTAGGACCACAAATCTGAGTCAGAATAATATTTTAATTTTATTTCCTGTGTTTATTATATGGGATTTAGCTTGTGTGAAAGTTTCGTATAAAAATTTTACTGTTTGTGTGCTTAATTTGATAAAAGGACTAAATCGCAGAAAATGTAAAAGTAGCCTTTTATTTGAATAATGGCTGAACTGATGTGTCTTTATAAGAGGAAGTCCTTAAGTGGATATTATACCTTTGCTTATGTTAGTGGACATTTATGTCCATACTTTACATGATTTATAAATGGTTTAATAAAGGTTAAATAAGTAAAATAGTAAATAAGTAATATTAATTAAAAGACAAGCCAAATTATGCTTTAATTTCATCATCTATGTGCCGAATTTGAAGAAAAGAAAAGAAAAGAAACTAAGCTAGGGTTTGGCTAGCTCTAAGCAAAAATTAAGGTATGTTTGGCTTTGATTTTTGATAATTTTTACGTTTTTGTAATCGTTGCTTTGTGTTCTTCAAAACCCATGCTTCAATTTTTCAATTGGTGAAGATTTTGAAAAGTGCCATTGATGAATCCATGAGTTTTGGTGATTTTGAGTAATTTGGACTTAATTAAGAAAATAAGAATTTGAGAGACTAAAATGTGAAATAAATGAAATGTATGGACTTGTATGATTATAGTGAACATTCGGCTAAGCATGGGTATAAGCAAATTATGTGTACTTTGTGATTTTGTGAAATAGGGACTAAAATGTCAAAATATGAAATTGCGAGGGCTAATTTGTAAATTGCCCTAAATATGTGTTTTTCGATTGAATTGAATGATTTGGTGAATAAATGGATTAAATTTGAATATGTATAGATCAAGAACCGAAGAAAATGGATTTAGATCACGGAAAGTCGAAAGTGATCGAATAGTCGAGTCCGTACGTTTATCCGAATCCGAGGTAAGTCTATATACAAATAAATGTATTTGTATTGATTTATGTATGTATATATGAAATTTCATTGTGATGAATGTGTATAAGATGACAAATATATGAAATCCGAGGAAGTATCGACAATGTACTAATGTCTGAGAAGTCCCATACGAACCTAGGAATAGATAGGATTACATATGTCACGACATAGGTGTCCGATATGTGATATCGTGTAAGACCACGTCTGGAACGTTGGCATCGATATGATATTTACGTGTAATACCATGTCTGGGACATTGGCATCATATTTGATTCGTGTAAGACCCTGTCTGGGACAGTGGCATCCATATTTGGTTACATGTAAGACCACGTCTGGGACATTGGCATTCTACGACTATTTTGTGTATTCCGAGCATCCTATTTGATTCCGAATGGTTCAACGGGCAAGTTTGAGAAATGAAAGACTATGTGAATGGTAGAATCGTTTCAGGTACATTGATGTATGCTTGTAAAAGCATGAAAGGTGAGCAATTATGTGCATAGATACAATGGATAAAATGTGATATATGTATGTTTGAGATTTGAGCAAAAGAAATGCTTGAGATAAGATATGTTGGTAAACTATGGCTAAGCAAATAAGCCAAAGGAAATGTTATGAAATTTTTCATTGGAAAATGTTAATAACATTGTATTAATGTGATTATGTGCATTCATATTAAGTTTATTTGTATATGGCTTACTAAGCTTTTGAAAGCTTTCTTTGTGTGTGTTTGCTCTGTTTTGTAGATCGTCAAAGCTATCGAAAGGCTCGGGGATCGTTGAGGATCGTCATCACACTACTCAAATCACATTTTGGTACCTTTTGAAAATGTATAGATATTAAAGTACGGCATGTATAGACTAGTTGTTTTAGAGTATGTTTGAGATAAGTTCTTAGTCATGTGATATGGCTAGATACATGGTTGTGTTATGAATGAGTAGCCATGTTATATGATGCTAGTTTTGGTTTGGTTTGAAGGCTAGTGAAATGGACAAAATAATGGTAAGCTTATTTATGCAAGGTAAGTATATATATTGGATGAATGGTTGTTATAAGAAAATGGCATGTTTGTGATGAATTATACTTGGAAATGATTGTGAAAAGATTAGGCTAATTGTTGTATAAGATGTTATGCTTGAGATGCTTTTGAATGATTGGAAAAGTTGGTTGTTTTGGCATGAATTGTATTGGTATGTTGCTTGTAGGGATAACCCAAAGTCTGGGTGGCATTTTGGCCTTGTAAATGGCCTATAATTGCCCACACGGTTGAGCACACGGGTGTGTAGCTCGACCGTGTCCTTTGTGATTGCATTTTAAAGCAAAACAGACTCGACCACAAGCCAAACACACGGGCGTGTGATTGGCCGTGTGGTGCAAGTCAGTGTCGACCACAGGTGAGGCACACGGGCGTGTCTCAGGCTGTGTGGTCAAGTCAGTATGTATGCCCCGTTTTGACACAGCTTAGACACACGGGCGTGTCTGAGACCGTGGGAGGCACACGGCCTGCCCACACAGGCGTGTGAGCTTTGTAACTTTGAAAAATTTTTAAATTTCCGAGAATTTTCGTATGTGTTCCGTTTAGTCCCGACCCTATTCTAAAGCATGTTTAAGGTCTCATTGACCTATTCTAGGGACACTTGGATTGGATTCGTTGGATTATATTATGAAATGTCTGTAAAAGGTTCTGATTCGTCCGGTAATGCCTTTAACCCTTGACCGGAGATGGTTACGGGTTAAGGGTGTTACATTATTTCTTCCCTTAAAGGGTCCTCTTCGGAATTATTGTTCTTCTCTTGCTTATCTTTATTTTTTTACTTCTAGTGGTGAAAAGAATTATATGACCATCTCTTTGACGATTATTATAGTTCAACCTACCACAACCACAATTACATCTTTCAGATTTATTATGTATGCATTCACTTCAAGGAATGGAGCAGATCTAGTAAGATGGGCTTTGTGATTTTCATTAAAAGCTTGTTAGTTTGTTCAATCACAAGTAAATATGATATTAACTTAGAATTTTTTTTTTAAATTTCTCAATATTGCTACTATAGGACCATATTTGAAGCATGAAAATTTAAAAACTTTTCTCTAACAAGTTCTCATTAGTAATAGTCTCTCGTATAATTTTAATTGAGAACTTATCCTAATTACTTCAAACTTACACCCACTCACAATTTTAAAATCTTGCAATTTCACATGCATTTGATGATAACGAGCTTTAGATAGAGATCATGCAACTTCAGGTGCATAAAATTATCATAGTCTGATGGCCATATCTTTGAGAGTTAAACATTTGCATGGATAAAGTTAACATCTCAAATATAAAAATATTTTTTCATAACCACCATTGGAAACATGCATGAATTTTGATTCAATTCGAAATCTATTTGTCCATGAATCTGTCATGATTAATCTCAAATTATAATAAACATGCTATAACAAAATAAATCATAGTATAATATACTTAAAGATTTTTAACATCATCATCATTACTTTGGCTATTATTATGAGCACTATTACAAATACTAAAACAACTTTACTTTCATAATAACATTTATAAACTAATAGTAAAAACCATTTATAAAAAAATTCATTTTTTTATGTACAATGTTTAAAGTTATTCGATACACATTGTTCCAAATTTTAATATCATATATGTTATAAAATCAATCCAATCATTCAACAATGGTCGGTTAATAAGAATCAATAGATCCTATTGAATTTTCCTTTAATCAACAACAACATGTTAATAATACTCTCCATTACAATTATAATTAAATTTCAAGTATATTTAATAGTAATAATTTAATCTTCAATTCTTTTCTTTAATCAAATATCATGTATAATATAATTTAAAACCTCCCTAATTTAAAAAAAAAACTTGAAACCTTTCATAAGAAAGATTAAAGAACAATTTTATCAAAAAAAAAATAGAAAAAACATACCAAATAAAATTATATAAATTTCTTGATAAAAAGCTTAAAGATCATAAAATACCTAAATGGTTAAAGGAAATCTTTAAGTACCAATGAGTGTTTGGTTCAAATCTTGTGGCTTTTTTCTTGGACGTAAATTACTTTTATAATTTTCCTGACATAAAATAATAATAGCTTGTGGGTTAAAAGAATAGAGAGAGTAAAAGAAGGAGAAATAGGAAAGTAAAAAGAGAATGCATTTTTATTGATTAATGAAAATGATTTATAATGTTTCTCTAAAATTTATATTTATGGATATTAGAAGTATACATGATATGGAATTCTACTTCTAATAACTATTAGAATCTTAAAATACATCAAATTTTTATCGATTTTTATGAATATTTACTTGATAGTAAGATATTCATAAATATATATATATAATTATCATGAATTGCTATTTTTTAAAAATAAACTTACAATTAATGATGCCTTAGCTTAATGGAAGTTAAGGTTCTGAAACTTTTAAGATCCTATGTTTGAATCTCACTTAGTGTCTTCTATATATGAATTCTCAACCCCACCATATATAAACTCTATATAGATTTATTTTTATATAAGTTTGCATATATTCTAGTTATCCTGGCTAATTTTAGTTACATTTATTTAGATGTATTTTTTACAATTGCAAAATGTGATTATTCTTATAATTTTAAACATATATTAATGGGTCGACGTGCAAATTTGCCACTTTACTTTTAGTGATTATTGAAATTTATTTCTATAATTTTTATGATTAATATTTGTCAGAATTAAAACTTTAATTATATAGAATCTTATCACTTATTTTGTTTGATTGAATTTTATAACTAAAGTTTGATTTTTTAATGATTTTTTCTATGCATTTTTAATCTAATTAAAATGATTTGAGAGAAGATTTAATAAAAATATTTTTAATATTTTATTTTAATACATAACAACAATAAGTTAATTAATATAATATTAAAAATTAATGAAAAAGTATTTTATAAAAAGATTACTTTTTTCTTTTTATAAATATTTAAAATTTCAAGGTTTTATAGCATTAAATAAAAATTTTAAGTTAATTTATTAATTTTTAATAATTTAAATTATTGTTAACTATTAAAATAAAATACTTAATCAATATTAAATAGTTAATTTTAATTATTGTTAATTCTGTTTTTAATTTGGTATTGAATTTTATTGAATGATAAATTTTTTTATTTTGAACATATTAATTTTTCAGCAATTTTATTTTTTTTTAAATTTTATGTAAAATCAAGGTAAAATTGAGAAAATAAATATAAAAGTTGAAAACAACTATCACAATTAAATTGTAATTTTATTTTAATTTTTGGTAAGAGTTACTAATGATGTATAAAAAAACAAAAACAAAACACTGAAACCCACAACTAAAGCGATCTGTTGCAGAAGTAAAGAGGAAATATTTGTTCAAAAAAAGTGATATAAAGTTAAGCATTGTACAGCAGATAAAAGTGCTTTACTTTGTAATCCCCATCTGCATTGCAATTTGCAGGTCCAAAAAGAAAGCATTTATGCCCTTTGAATTTTGACCTTCTTTTTTCTAAAGAGATCAAATCAATGGTGGTTTCGTCTTGATGGTAGATTAAGATTAGGCCCCACTTCTCTCATGAAACTAAGGGCCCAGATTCAAACTTTGTAACTAAAGTGGGTGAATGAGAGCTGAGTAGCTCCGCACACACGGGGGAAGGGAACTCAACCCCAGACTCCCCCCCCCCCTTCACTTTGTAAGCAAAGTTAATGAAAAATTAGATCTTTTTTTTTTTTTCAGTTCTATAAAAATCCCTGACTTTCCCATAAAGAGGAAGGGAAGCAATGAACGTGAGCCGTCCGGCGGTTCACCCGGTGGAGGCTCCACCGATGACGGAGGCGGCGGTGCACGGTCCTAGAGTAAGGATGAAGGACATCCAAGGCATGCCTGGGACTAAAGGTGGCCTCTTTCTTCGTCTTTCTCAGTTCATTTTCTCCATCATTTCTGTCTCTGTCATGGCCACCACCAATGACTTCCGCTCTGCCACAGCTTTTTGGTGATTACCCCCTTTGTCATTTCATTTCATTTCCTTTTCTTTTTTTTATTATTTATGTTTCAATCTTTATACAAACACCCAATAGATTGTAAACTTTAGCTATTGAAATGACATCCAATTTGTTGATCTCGATCATCACCAACCACCAAGCTATTCTAATTTTTGTTTGAGTTTTAAAATCGACTACAAGCTTCTTTCAAGTTCTTTAGAACTCGCATCTTTCAACCTGACATATGGGGAAACGGTTTCTATGTTTATACGACATTTTATATAATAAATGCATTTGAGATATGTCAAGACTTTGATGAAGGAATGCTTCTTTTTTTCTTCCCTTTGTAATTGAATTAAACTGTTCTGAGCATATAGTGTTATATGATAAGCTCGGCTCGAGTGATCTATGTTACTGGGGAGTGGCGAGTGAGTGTCAGATACGGGTTCGGGTACTTTGAATATTGAAGTTTTTTCGAGGACTCTTGGAGGGTTATATATCCTCGTACCATGTCCGAATATGCGTTGGACATGGTCGAAGTTGCATAGGGAAACATACTATTTGGCCCTACAGAATTGAAAACAACATTTATCTGTTCACAAGCTACATTAAAGTGGTTCCATATTTTCTTTAATAGTGTGTTAAACTATCCTACGAATGTTTGTCTCCAGCAGAGGATAGCTTCTCTTTGGTGGGAACCCTGAATTTCTAGTTCCATAACAGTTATTTGCTTTCATGGGTGTATGTTTAGTTTCAGTTTATCGGTGTGAGGTTTTAAATTCACCTATGTGTAAAATTGCAACAAGCCCAAGCGAGTTTTTTGTTTTATAAGCTGAGATTATGAAACAGTTTCAACGGTGTTTGTCTTTTTAGATATATGATGATGGTGATGGTGATGATGATGATGACTTCATGGGTTTCATGTTAATAGTAACATGAATGTTTCATTGTTTTCATTGCATCAGTTACCTTGTTCTTGCTGTTGGCCTGCAAAGTTTGTGGAGCCTGTCCTTGGCATTCGTTGACATGTACGCCCTTTTGGTTAAACGAAGCCTGCGAAACTACATAGCAATCCGTTTGTTCACCATTGGTGATGGGGTAAGAGACTCTTGATCAAGCGTAAAAATTATGCTGCAAGGCTTATCATAGATCACTTTTTGTTTGCCATTTATTTATTGCTTCAACTATAGGAAACTTGTACAGTTCTTGTTGTTCCATCCTTTCATAAATTTATACCTAAAGTTGAGTTCCAATTGATGGGAGATATAATTAGGTTCCCTTAGCTAATGTGTGACTGACGCGTCTTTCGACATTGAGCATGCAGGTTGATCTTATTCACATCAAAAACTTGGTTCAGGTTTTTAGGTTTGAAATTATAACAGCTGATGCAGATCACAGTCATTCATTCTTTTCTTCTTTTTTTCCAGTCTTCCGTCCATACGGGAGTCTTATAAAGAGAAGAAAGGATGTAATACTTTAAATCGTTAAAGAAATAGGCTCTTATTTGCTAGTCCCCTGAAAACTGTAACTTAGACCTTGCTGATGTAGTAGATTTCACTAATCGCTGGTTATTCTGATTTTGCAAATGAATTTTCCAGATAGTTTGGAAAAAAAAACGAAGAAAATTCTAAGCTTTGGTGAATAGAGGCGTTAAAAATGGAGTATGACATTATTTATCGCATGCCATTGCACTCTCTGTGGACTGTGGGGATGTTTCGCTGTTGCCTTGAATGGGATTTAAGATTTACTTCATTTGGTAGTTGAATTAAAATGGTGATGTTTCGGTGCAGATCACTTCGACACTTACATTCGCCGCTGCTTCTGCATCAGCTGGCATAACAGTCTTAATTGACAATGATCTTGATAAATGTAGTGTGAATCACTGCACTAAGTTTGAAACAGCTACAGCAATGGCCTTCATCAGCTGGTTTGCAATGTCACCATCCTTTCTGTTGAATTTCTGGTCATTGGCTTCCCACTGATAATTGTGTTGCACTTCTGCAGTAAGCCTTTTGCAGGCTTTCCAATCTGCTGTATTGTTGATTACATCAACTCTGTATATATATTTTTTGCTAGGCTTCCAATACTTGTATCTTCGAGGGAAGAGGGTATTTAAATTATAAATTACTTACTTCCCCTCTATTAGCTCAATCCCTAACACTTGTTGGCAACTGATCATGGATTTTCAATGATAATGATTATTGAACTTCAAGCTTAGTCCTTTGTACCAAATTCGTCTGAAGAAATAAAGTATCTGAACTGAAATCAAAATTTCATGAACTACAGTAAGATAACAGAGGACTGCTCCAATTCCAATGTAATATTCAATCAGTTTTATCATATCAGTTCAATGGCAGCAGGCATGGGAAGTAGTTACAGTTAGTAATAGAGCATCAACAAGCTGTAAGAAACTAATCCCAGTCTCCACCCACCATCCAAGGAAAGAGAATTCCTAGTCCTCAAACACCTATTGGCTATTACATGAAAATCGAGGCCTAAATTATGCATAGGGAGAGAACAACTTAAAAAGTTCCATCACCAGACTTGAATAACTCGAGAAGCCGCAGATGCCGAACCAATTAGTTGCAAGCAAAGGAGTCAGGTGAAGTTGTGCTCAACCCAAATATGAGCGAAGTTTTGTAAGTTTGTCTACTATGTGTGACACCTCCGTTTCTCTGCCTCAAGCTCATTTTTTAACGTTTCCACTTGCTTGAGTAAAGCATCATTTGCCTGATAATATAGCAAATATTAATAACTGAAGGCATATTTGAGGCATTCTTAATTTTGCTCAGCAAATCCATTTTTTAAGCACTGTACCAATGTCGATTGCAGTTTCACAAAGTTTTCAATGATTCCTTAGTGATAAGGAATTCTGTCTCACTTTCATTTTAGTTTACGACCGGATAGGAAAATCATGATCGAATGGCTTACTTCTAGCATTTCCATTGAAGAAGAATACAAAGAATGACAAATAAAACATACAGGATAGTGGTCATAAGAACAAAAGAACAAGAAAGAAACAACTTTCAGTAGTGTACAAGTTACCTTTTGCAGCAGCATCAGTTTTTCCTCAAAGCCAGTGGAATCTCCCTTCTTTCCAATAGACTCTTTGATCTGTGAAAAGGACACATAATTTATCCGTTATGAGAGCTGAAAAGCTCAAATAAAGGATTAACATGATAGAAATGAAAAAGGTTTCTTTCTTCCAGCATGCATATAAAACTTGAAACTCACCTCTACAAGAAACTTGCTAACTAAGCAGAAATGGTGTAACCTCTAACAATATGTTGGTTCAAAAAGCATATTATTTTCTTTTTTTCCTATTCAATGTCTAATTTACTTACTGATTTTTAGTTAGTCCTTATGAACATAAAGTACTGAGAAGTACTGACCAATTTGTCGTGCAGAACAACATAAATAATACAAGAGAGTTAAAGGCAATATACCAGGTCAGGCGAATTACTCCAGGAACAAGTCCGAAATTATTCGTAACAAGTAAATAGTACCAGTATGAATGATTATTACACAAAATTTCTATTAAAGGCAGGAATCGTGTAGGAAACAAACTCCAAATTATAGCTTTTTAATAAAGTAAAATTCTGCAGAATGTCATTAAGAATTTGCTTGAAAAATCCTTATGAATACTAGGCGGATAAGGGATTCTCCAGTCTCATATATTAGTCACTGACTCATGACTGAAAGTAATAAGCTCAGAATTTCAGCTTTTTAAGGAGGAATCTGAACCCATGAAGGCAAGATAAATCCCTGCAGTTTCGTATATGAATTTAAACTGCACTACTTAATTAGCTCTAAATTTGAGCTTTTTAAGCCATCTAGTTTGCAAGATCAACTACATTGTCTTATTGAAAATCTATTCCAGTAGTTTTCTATCAATCCTAAATTTTTCCCATAAAAAAAATATGAAATAGAAATAAATTTTCGATCTTCCAAATTGACTAAAAACCAAGAATAGCAATTCTATTAAAAAAAGATCCAAGAGAAGCAATGCTAAACCCTAAATCACTTGCGATCCAAAAAAATAAATAAGAAAATGAAAATGGCAACAAGCAAGCAGCAAACCTCGTCTAGTTCCTTGGCACACTTGGAAGCCTTGTCTGCCTCTTCATCAAATCTCAGCCTCCACTCTGCAGATTCATCCATTGCCTCTTTGTTTGCAAGATCAAACTGTCTCCTTCTCTCAAAGACATTAACAAAATAAAATAAAATATAAATCTTTTTAATTACAAATGAAGCAGAAAATTGAAAACCCAGAATCCAAATCAAGCTAATTTTAATCAAAACCCAAAATAATAATAATAATAATAATAATAATAATAATAATAATAATAATAATAATAATAATAATAATAACCTTAGCAACTCGGCATCATCAGAAGAGATTGAGTAATGAATAGCCCAAAGCCTGAAATACATTGCTATTCCTAAAAACATAGCCACCGCTAATCCCACCAATATTCTCCTTCTCCCTCTTCTCACCATTTTTTTTCCAGATTTTCTTTTTTCTTGTAGTTGAACTGTTAATTTATTGATTGAATGGATTCAGTGTTAGCAGAATTTTACGTTTCCAAGCCTTTTGAATGGGTTGTTTGGTTTGTTGACGTCGGAGTTACGATGTCTGTCTATTTGGACTACTCTTTTCTTTTGACACAACTTATTACCTTTTTACTTGCCCATTGCACTTAATTTTGGGAGAAAACACACAATTGTAAAAAATTAAAATATGTTATTAGTTATTGTAATTTAATAAATTTGAGATTTAGTCTAAAAATTAAGTTTTGTTTATTTTTTTATTTAAAAATTTCAGTTCAGTTATTGAAACCGTAAAATCATGTTTGATTGGATGTAATAACCCATGCATTCCAACTCTATTTAATGGGCCTACCATAAATAATTGTTTGGTTTGTTATAATAGCTGATTACGGGCTGAATGGAATAAGCCTCTATTACGGTACGGCCTGTAATAGTAATTCAAGTGCTTGGGCTCTAAATTGGCTATTCAATACCACATGTAATTACAATTTTTTCTTTTTGGACCAAAATATCTTGGCCTCTAAACTACATCGTTTTCACTATTCAATTCAGACAATATCATTCTTAATTGACCTTTCCCCTCAAAGTGGACCCTAAGAATTAGCTTCTTAATCGACGATAAATCAAGCATTCATTCGCAATCTTCATCTTCCTTCCAATTGAACCTCTTTATTTATGGTAAGTGTTAGTCTAATTTGAACATTTAGAAGTACAAAATTAACTTGAACGAGCATAATCAGTGTCATTCTTTTAACTTGAACAAGCATAATCAGTGTCATTCTTTTGTTTCTTTTGCTCCCTTTTTCTTATGCTCCGTCCTGAAATTTGTTTTTGCCTTAACAAAATCTCTCATTTTCTTTTTATTTCTTATAAAGTTATATTTTCTTTATCTTTTCCTTAAATTATATTTTGTTGAGATCGCATATCCTTCAGTTTATTAATAACAATGAATCTTCGATTAATAAATAACAAAAAAAAGCAAAAAGAACGAAAAGGATTAAAAAAACCTTTGATAGGAAGAAAATGGACGATTAGGTGAGCCGAGTTAGTAGCTATGAAATGAGAAAGCGTCATTGAAAATACGTTTGGCCTATAAATCGTACTACAACTCGTGTATGAACGCCAATTCCTATTTCAAAAATTATTATTTTTCAATAAATTCATTTGTAATTTGATGATGTAAACGATGATTATTGGGATTGAAAATTTGGATTCTAAACTTGCATTCATCTTCTGTGAGGAAATTGTGTAAAATTAGGCTGGGATGCTCTTTCTCCATCTTTATGTTTGCCATTTTTCTTTTGCTTGTTTCTCGAAGTCCAATCTTGTAATTTTTTTTAGCTCTGTTTAATTATTGTGGTTTGGATTATTATTTTTTTGAGGGGGGACGTGTTGCATTTAATTTGATCTGGGTTTGCTTTTACTTTGTAGGTAAGCTTGATTGTGTGCTTTGAAGATATAATTTTGCTTTGTAATTTTTGTAATTTCTACATTTTCTGTAAGTTGATCATTAGGACATGTTGCATTCTTGTGGTTTGTAATTTGTGCAAGGATTTTTGTTTATTCTTTTTAGCTTTGCATTGTGTGCTTTAAAGATATAATTTTGCTACTTATGGTGAGTCTTGTTATAAAGATTGGATATTGTAATGAATTATAGGGTAGTTAGGGGTATTTGGCTAGAGTAAGAGAGTGACTAAGACCACGTTTAAGAGTTGCTTAGAAATGATGTTCAGCACAATTATGGGGATTTTATTGCCCATTATGTTATGAAATTGAATAGGGCAAGTTACTGATTAAATATATGCATCACATTCTTGTGTTGCTTAATTCTCATTCTTTATTCATAATTTAAATTTATGCATCACATTCTGTTTTGAGATTAATTTATACTATGACTTGAAGATATGTAACACTTTAATATCTTATAGTAATGACTCGTTTGCCTTTAATACTACAAAGCGAGAGGCAAAAAATAATTGGTCTTGCATTAACAGTATGGTTGCAAATATGTACAGTTGCGAGTTGGTTCTTAGTTATGTTAGGTGTCGTCTCTAGCCTACATACTTATAGACCAATGATTAGATCATACATTTTATATTTTTATGCTCAAAGAGATTATGTGAAGCGACTTGTACATGCTAGTGATAAGACATGTATTGAGCAAGTTAAGATGAATGGATTTGCTTCTTTTTTTAAAAAAAATTATGTGAGATGTTACCGACTTTAGGAGGATTGAAGTCATCAAGGAATATGCTTGCAGATGAGCAAGTGGCAGTGTTCTTACATATTATTGCTCATCACCTTAAAAACCGAGTTATCAAGCATCACTTTAATAGGTCTAGGGAAGTTGTTAATAGATCATTTCACAATTTATTAAACGGTGTGATACGCTTATAAGATGTGTTAGTTATTTAAAAAGCTAGAGCCAGTTCTAGCTAATTCTACATACACAAAGATGAAATGGTTCAAGGTATATATATTATTTACAAATAACTCACTTGATTTAAATTTCAATAAAGTATCCTAACTTGACCTTTTACTTTATCTGTAGAATTGCTTAGGTGTTTTAGATGGAACCTATATCAAGATTAGGATTCCATCAGTTGATAAATCTAGACATCGAACTCAAAAAGGTGACATAGCAACAAATATGTTAGGTGTTTGTACACCTGATATGAAATTTGTTTATGTTCTTTTTGGTTGGGAAGGTTCTATTGATGATGGATGAGTTCTTCAAGATGTCATTACTAGGAGACATTGACTAAAAGCTCCTCTAGTAAAGTATAGATGTGGAGGAAGTTGATTTATTTTTTTAGATCATAATAATATTGAAAGTTGATTTATTTTTTTAGATCATAATAATATTGAAAATAAGGGATTGATAAATAGTGTTTTCATAATATAGGTTGTTAGTATCTAGTTGATGTTGGTTACACAAATTGTGAAGGATTTCTTGCACCCTTTAGGGGATAAAGATATCAGTTGAATGAATAGCGCCAAGGTTACCAACCAAGTACTCCAGAAAAATTTTTCAATATGAAACATGCATCAGTGCACAACGTTATTGAAAGATGTTTTGGTTTATTAAAACTTAGATGGGGTATTGTAGCAGCCCGTTTTTTAGTGGTGTCAAAAACAGTGATTTCGGGGCTACCAAATCTGACGAGTATATACGTAAATATTATTATTTAATATTTACGAGTCAAATATGGTTTTAAAAAGGTTTTCGATTTGATAATTTATGTTATAAGTGATTTATTAAGTTCAAGTGCTAAGACCCTAAGGTTAAGTGGTTCTAGAAAATGAGGTATCGGGACCTCATTTCTATAAACCAAGCCATAAATATTTTTATAAATATTTACGGAGTTTCATTAAGGTGGTATTAAAGTTTCATTGAAAAATTTTAAAGTTTCAATGGTTAATTAATTAAAAAGGATTAAATTGTAAAAGATGTAAAATTTGATCACTTTTTGTTTTGAATGATTAAATGGCTTAATGAATGAAAGTACATGGATCAATATGGTAAATATACCATATTATAAATGAGTGGACGGTTAAAGCATGAAATAAGTTAAAAATAAATGTATAATTGAATGGTAAATTAGTAATTTAATAAAGAAATAATTAGAAAAAAATAAGATAAAAATTGATTGTCATCTTCCAAATTGAAACTCCACCGAATTTGAAAGTAGAAAACTCCATGGAAGATGAGCAAGGTTCGAAAATCGCTTTACCTATGCATGGTACGCCATTTTTCACTCGTTTCTTTAAATTTTTTATGTTTTTGAGATCGTTGCAACTAAGTCCAGCTAGCCCATGCCTTCGATTTTGAAATTGTTAAAGATTTTGAATGTTTCAATTGATGAAACTTGTGATTTTAGATGTTAAATGGTAAATTTAGAATGTTGATTGATATTTAAAAGTATATTATCAAGTGATTTTTTATGAATTTACCAATTAGGGACTAAATTGTTACATTAATAAAAGTACAATGAGTTAATGTGAAATTTTTGCATAAATGAGCTTTTTTTTTATACCATGAACATTGAGATAAGCTCAATTTTGGGTAAAAATGGTTAATTTGCATGTTTTGGGCTAAGGGACTAAATTGAATAAAAGTAAAACTTTAGGGGCAATTTTGTAAAAATTTTAAAAATGACCAAATTGCATGAAATGAATTGTTTTATTGTCTAAATTAATATATTGAATGAAATTATTAACTTAGATCAAGATCGGGTGGAAAATTGAGAAAATGGAAAATTACCAAAATACCCCTAAACTTTGGTATTTTTGCAATTTAGCCAGGTAAATTTGTATAAACTGTATTCTGAATAATTTTGATTGAATTGAATGTTAATATGTGAACTAATCTGTAACACTCCAAAACCCGGCCTAGAAGTTTAGACCGAATCCTGGAGGTTACATTGATCACCGAAGTGATCAAAGGAAAATTTTACCCAAAACAAATTGTCTCAAATTCCACTACAACAATTTAAAGTTTAACAAATCGAAAACAATTAAAGTTAGCTTTCAGTCAGAAAAGTTATGGTTAAGTTTAATAAATGTACAAAATAAAATGTACGATTGAAAAAAAAATTAAAAACAGAACTTGTACCACAATTTTATAAAACCCTACAAATTAAAACGGTAAACCAAAACTGGTAAGATAACTGATAAATTATTTTCAATCGAGACTGTACGAGACCTCCGCATACCAAGTCTAGATATCGAAACCGAGCAAACCTGCAAAGGGAAACACTAAGGGGGTGAGCTAGACGAGCTCACTGTGAGTTTAAAATGAGACTTAAAACAGAATTACAGAACTTAATTCCCGAGCGCAACCGACTCACAAACACTCACAGAGTCAGAAAGCATACTTGGAACCAATGTTCGAACAGAACGTAACAACTCAAGCACACCAAGTCATACACAGTCAGATAATCTTGCACCCAGAACACTTAAACAGATACGTATGAAATGCAGTCAAGTAATAAAACCCACCCTTCCATCCAACACACCTCCCCATCCCCCGATCACACCCTATAAGAGCTTATTAAGCTTATCCAACTGAAACACACCACATAGGACCTCGAAAGGCCCATCCAACCCTACACACCATGTATGTGGACTGAGCCACTCAGATATCAATACGCAGCAGAGCTGACGTATATGCAGTACAACGCAATGCAGTAATCCGTTGTACTGTCATGGTGTAGTTTAAACTGCTAGTTCAGATAATGGTACACAGCAAAGCTGACATACGTGCGGTACAGTGCAATAAACCGCTGTACAAATAAGCTTGTAGTTAAATTGCCAGATCAGAACAGAATCAGCCTTCCTTCTCTTCACAATCAATCCCAAAATACTTTATGCAAGTGCATGAATGCATTCAATCCCACAAAAACAATGAACACATCAATCGACAATCAGACAGAAGTAGATATGCACACAAACCCAATAGATCAGGTTCAGAATCAAACATCTCACACAACAATCACAGATAACACATAAGTTGAAGCCCATATCCGAATTCTTAGCCACCATGTCTAAAGATCAACCAAGGCCGAAACACATAGACACATTCTCAGATAAAAAACATACACAAAACCAAAATAAGTGACTTAGAGCCATACGGCCGTGTGGAAAAACCTAGGCCGTGTGGGGGTCAAAATGCCCGTGTGGAGGGAGGCACACGACTGTGTGGCTGTGGCACACACCCGTGTGAAACAGGCATACGACCGTGTGAACAAGCCGTGTAACTCACTGTCCAAAATGTGCTAAAATAGAGTACAGTGCAGACATGGTCGTATGTCCAAAACACACATCCCTGTGGAATCCCTAAATTCCCAAATTAGCCACACAGTCGTGTGGCCAGGCCGTGTGGCACCAAATCACTAAATCCCTAATTCCCAATCACACACGACCGTGTGAAAATCGAAAAAAAAATCCCCAAATTTGCCACATGGCCGTGAGACCAGGCCGTGTGGCGCCCAAATCTGCTCGGCCCAAACAGTAATTATTAAATGCACACTGCCGTGCGAACCGGCACACGCCTGTGTGGCAACCCGTGTGGTCACGAAACCATCCTAAAACAGCCCCGAAAAATGGGCTTTCACCCTCGAAGCACTTTCCCGCCCTCGATAACCCGAGATTAAACCAAAACTAACAGGTTCTAAGCATAAAACTGCGACACCACGTCGAACATAACAGATTTGCGAACACTCAACACACAAATTGTCGATTTTTTATAGAGTTGAATTAAAATTCACAAATTAAATAGAAAAGGTACGAAACCCACACCTGATTCGCAATCGGAGATGCCCTGACACTGACTCGACGACGGAAGAGTAAAACTCTCCAAGATCCACCAGTAAGAATCGTTTTCAAAGGAAAATAGAGAAGAAGCAAAAAGAACAGAGGCAAAAGAAAAGAAAAAAGGAGAACGTCCAGAAACCCAACAAAAAATAATAAAAACAAATAAAAAGTAATAGTAACAGTTTTATAAATTAACTTAAAACAAACCTGCTACTCAACAAAACAAAATGAAACAAAATGTTTCTCCAAAATACACACACAAGACTCGAACCTAGAACCTTGATGTACACTAACACTCACTCAACCACCAGACCAGTTGGCCCATTCTGTCACTTAAATACGCAACTAAACACAATAGCACAACCTACTCACTGACCATAACCACATCCCTTAAAACCTCCAGCCCAAAATTTGGGGTGTTATAAAATCAATATGTATATGTTAGTATGCAATTTATCGTGTTATGAAATGACGTAAATCCAATGAGGTATAACGATTACCGAGCCCCGTTTGAACCTTAGGAATTCGTAGGATACAAATGACATGTCATTAGGGTTTACATGATTCGGGTGTTGGTCCTGAATGTCCTACTGATGGCTGAGGTCTGACATGTGTTGCAGATACTCCATAGCTCGTGTGAGCAGCATCGTGTAGCTACGTTCCGACCCACAGCTCGTGTGAGCTAGCTTATTTTCACAGCTCGTTTGAGCATTCTGATTCACAGCTCGTGTGAGCATACATGTACAAGAATTGACAGATTATAGTTGTCTGAGTTAGCACACTATGTGTGAGCTATCTTAGGTATCCAGCGGTATTTTAAATGGTTCAACGGGAATTATTCGAATAAGAAACAGTAAGAGAACAATATGTTTTATGACATGTACATATATGAATATCCTTGATATGATGATACATGAAAATTATATAGGTTGAGATGAGTTATAAACTCATGAGATACATGTTGTGGCTAAATAGCTATTTATGTTAATGTGCCTACGGTTTATATCTTGTATGCTAACATGTTTGGTGTAAATGCTTAGGTTTTGGCCAAGTTGTGGTTGGATTATGCCGTGTTAAACTTATAAGCTATGCATTGATATGGTAAGTTTCTAAATGGAAATATGCTGGTGATCATGAAAGAGTGGTAAGGTTTAAATTATGTAATTTATATTGAAACAGTTATCATGTGGTTAATTCCAAAAGCACTATGTTTAAATGCACTAACTTGTGGCTATGGTTAAATGATATGCTTATGTCTTGTGTGATATGCATATGAAACGGTTTGGAAAGGTAATGAAATAGTAAGTTCATACTTGAAGTGTAAAATGATGAAAAAGGGAATGATGAGTTGACTTAATGTTGTTATTTAAGTTAAAGAAAGTAAATACAATAGAAAGTAATGAAATACAAATGAAAATAAGAAAATTTCGGGATGTTACAATTCTACCCTCCTTAAAGAAAATTTCGTCCTCGAAATTTCAATCAACTACTAAACGTACCGCTCAAATCACATCACTATTCTTTCGCTGCGCACTCTGATCTTAATAACACTAATGTACTTTTAACAAAATCTTGAATCCTCTTTCACAACAAAACATCTAACCACAAAAGCAAGCCGTCATCTACCACTTATACTTAAAATTTTTCTACACTCAATTATCACATCCAACCAAAACACACCTGACTTGATGGTGATAAAATAATTCTGAGCCTTATGCTCATTAGACCCGCATCTCATACATGCTCCTGACCTCACATTCTCCCGGTTGACGCATTTTGTAATAGTCGCAAGCCGGAAAGTTTGGACGTGCCTTGACATGCTTTACGGAACGACACTGCGACCCAAAAGAATCACGATCTCTTTTCTTCTTACAGTCTACACTCCCAACTCGAAGTGCTTCACCAATTCCTTTAACCTCTTCCAATACCTCCCTTTCGGGCACATGCCTCGGTACCGAAGATCTAGCCTTAGCACCTCGGCTTCTACCACGTCCGCGTCTACCGCGTCTATGTCTTCTAGCGCTCATATTCACTAATGTCGATTTAATCTTATTACAAGTCTTATGAATCAATATACTATTCGATGCTTATTAAACAATGTCTTATGGAGTATAAGAGTTGAAGTGGTTTTCGCAAAACATATCCTAAAGTCTCAATCTCTATAGTTTTTACTCTTAAAGCCAAAAGTTTTAGAGTATTTCTACGGTCATATCACAATAATCATAATCATAAGATGATAACATATACTTACTTGACTTGGTGCCGGATACCCGTGGTGCCATACTTCCTTTAGAACATGCATTTATAAATCAAAATTTTAAACAGCTTTGGAAAACGCTTTTGAACCCAAACCACAACCGAGTTTTGCAAACTGAGCTCTGATAGCACTTAATTGTAACACCCCAAACCCGGCCTAGACGTTAAGCCTGAATCTGGTGTGTCACATGGAAGTTTTTTTTTTTTTCAAACTATCTTTGAGATTGTTAAAAACTTGTTTGAGAATTACAGCCTCTTTGTTAAAACCCAAAACACTTAAGCAATTGTTATTTACTTGAAAACGTAATTATCTTTAAAAACCTTTTTGGTTGTGAAAATATATTTGAAATAAACAATTTACGAAAATGGGACGTTTGGGAATAGAGTTGCAGAAGCATTTTGAAAAAAAAATCCGATGCCTGATTACAACATTTAACCCAAAATAGTAGAGTAATAAAATAAACAAGAAAGAAGTCCGAAGTCCAAATAAACCATTTCTAAAGTATGGTCTCCATCGAGTCATCCAAGGCCCAAGTCCACGTCACTGAGCATTACCTGAAAAGGTTAAGAGAAAGAGGGTAAGTTACAAGAACTCAGTGTGTAATCCCCTTACCATCATCCACTGGGTCGGAACACACATAGCAATATTTTGGGCCTAAGCCCATTTACAATTATAACATAATAACATGTATATAATATGCATATGATATGCAAATCCCAAACCAAACCTAATTTCCATCCGTTACACACCACCCATACCAACCAGCACACCTGTAGGGATCAAGTCAACCCACCCCGCCAACACACCAATCGCAGGCATAAAGCCATTTAAAATGTTTGTGGCAGAGCCACCGAACTAGATTGTGACAGAGTCACCGAACTAGATTGTGGCAAAGCCACCGAACTGGATTGTGACAGAGTCACTGAACTAGATTGTGGCAGAGCCACCGAACTGGATTGTGACAGAGTCACCGAACTAGATTGTGGCAGAGCCACTAGCACTTCTCTTCAATTTTATCCCAACCCATGCAATCATGTATGCATATACAAAGCATAACAATATTCATAGAATAATTTCATCATAAGGCCCATAATACAAGTTGGCCCATTAAGCAATCTAGCAATTTGGCCCATTAATCAATCCTAACAATTTGGCCCATTAAGCGATCTAGCAAATTTTGGCCCATTAATCGATCTAGCAAATTTTGGCCCATTAATCGATCTAACAAATTTTGGCCCATTAATCGATCTAGCAAATTTTGGCCCATTAATCGATCTAGCAAATTTTGGCCCATTAATCGATCTAGCAAATTTTGGCCCATTAATCGATCTAACAAATTTTGGCCCATTAATCGATCTAGCAAATTTTGGCCCATTAATCACATGAGGCCTTTTTTTTTTTTCAAATTTCACACTTGGCCAATTTATCAAAATAATTCATATGGCCAAAAATATCACTTTTTAACAAAATAACCCATTAAGGGAAAATCTGTAATTCCCACAACCTTAATACCGGTTTCATGCATTTACACAAAAAGTGTTATTATACCGTATTTTCTGATTTTACAAATTTTACGATTTATTCTAATGCTTACGGTATAATATCTAACCCATGAGATAAGTGTGAAATTACACACTCTGGCCCATATCACAACTATCAAACTGCCCATATATCAAATATCACATTTGGCCCATAAAGGGTATTTTCGTAATTCAGTCCATAGGGACATTTCGTAATTCGGCCCATTAGGGGCATTTTCGTAATTCGGCCCGTAAGGGCATTTTCATAATTCAATAATCGTACCCACTAAGGGTAATTTGGTAATTTACTCTCTAAGGGAAAT
Source organism: Gossypium australe (assembly GCA_005393395.2). Classification (NCBI taxonomy): domain Eukaryota; kingdom Viridiplantae; phylum Streptophyta; class Magnoliopsida; order Malvales; family Malvaceae; genus Gossypium; species Gossypium australe. The sequence continues at coordinate 99,706,101 of CM016617.1, forward strand.
TTAGAAATTTTACCCACCAAGGGTATTTCGGTAATTTTGCAACCTAGGGGTATTTCAGTAATTTACCCTCTAAGGGTATTTCGGTAATTTTGCAACCTAGGGGTATTTCGATAATTTACCCTCCAAGGGTATTTCAGTAATTTCACAACCCAGAGAATTTCGGTAATTTACCCTCTAAGGGTATTTCGATAATTTTGCAACCCAGGGGTATTTCAGTAATTGCACAACCCAGGGGTATTTCGGTAATTTGCACAACCCAGGGGTATTTCGGTAATTTGCCCTTTAAGGGTAATTCAGTAGTTTTACCCACCAAGGGTAATTCAGTAATTTACCTTCCAAGGGTAAATTCGGTAGTTTTACCCACCAAGGGTAATTCGGTAATTTACCTTCCAAGGGTAAATTCGGTAGTTTTACCCACTAAGGGTAATTCGGTAATTTACCCCCAAGGGTAATTTCGGTAATTTCATATTCAACGGTGTTTCCGAAGGCCTACTATCGCCTCGAGTGGCACAGAATTCTATTTGGATCTCTTCGGAACTATTGGTCAAAAATCCATTTTAGGCCCAAACGGGGTAATTTCGCAATTCTGGACTTAACTACTAATTTGGGCATAAAAATTTAAAACTGTCCATCTGCGTCATACTGACTAAATTGATTATAACTCAAGTTAGGAAACTTGAAATTTAGATCCGTAAAATTTCCTTGAAACTAGACTCATATATCTTCTTACTGTAATGTTTCCAGAATTTTTGGCCTAGCCATTTAGTACAGTTTATTCCTTAAAGTTTCCCTTGTTTCATTGTCCAATGATTCTGACCTCTCTTACCTTAATTTCAAATATCTCACTGTACGGTTTTCATATACTGTTTCAACTTGTTTCTCTTGAAAATAGGCTCACTAAGGAATCCATACATATAAATTATAACCCATAATTCATTTTGTACAATTTTATATGATTTTTCCAAAATAGATTAGTGAACCCCGAAGTTAATCAGAACCAGTCTCACTAAAATCAAGATATCTCAGAATATAAAATCCCTTTTCCTTCTCCGTTTATTCCATATTAAAATAGACATAGTAAGCTTTAATTTGATATCTTATTCACTTTCTAATTCCTTTTCTCCTATTTTTAGTGAGTTTTCAAAAACACGTCTCTGCTTCTAACTGAAACTGTTTTATTACGAAATAAGATTGCACTACGATCATACGCACGCCCGAGTGATTATGGATGTCGGTTTTTAGTTTTCTTCGGTATTTCGGCTGATTAACAGCATATTTCATACATATATTCAGAGAAGTGTGAGATTACACACCATTTCAGATATGTATATGGAAGGATATTAGATTACACACCTTATTCGGTATCCGTAACGCGATGCTCTCCACGGCACCAAAAATCCGAGTCACTTCTTACGAGGGATAGGTTTTCGATTGAACCTTTGATAAAGTACTTCTAGACCTTGCAACCAGTATAAACTCTCTCATGGCAAGTCCCTAGACTCTCAACCATGTTACAAATTAGTCCCCTCATTAGCTAGCTTAAGCTTTGGGGATCCAAAAGTACAATTTTTATCAAGAAAGATCACCAAAATCACTTACTTGCTAGAGGATTTGTTTGCTGAAATTTTTGAGCTCTCCAACCCTTGTTTGCTGCCAATTTTTTTTTTTGTGGTGATGAAGAGAAGAAAAGATGATACTTCTCTTTTCTTTATTTTTCTCTTATTCTATTCATTTCTCACCTAACACACCAATTCATTTCTCACCTAACACACCAAAACATTGACTAATTTAATGATCTAACCCCTATGGCCGGCCATCACTCCACCCATGGCCTATTTGTACTTTAAGGACCTCCAATTAATATTCCTTAGTCAATTTGCACCTCTAGCAATTAAAATTAAACTTTAGCACTTTATGCGATTTAGTCCTTTTTTGAAATTAAGCCCTCAATCGCTAAAATTGAGACACCAAAATTTTCATGTATCTTTATAAACATGTTATAACACATAGAATAACATGAAAATAATTTTCTCTATCCTCGGTTTAGTGATTTTGAGACCATTGTTCCGTCTATCCCCTAAATCGGGTTATTACACCCTCTATGCATTTTTTTTCCTATTCCATTACCTTTCAAATCCCATCATTATACTTTATTTTCACCTACTCCATTATTTTTCAAATCTCATCATTATATTTTTTTTCACCTACTCCATTATTTCAAATTCCATCATTATTATTTTCCCACTTCTTTATTATCCTTTTTCTTTTATTTCTTTCCTTTCTTTTTCCTTGTTTTCCTCCTTACCTTATCTTTTTAGTCATTATTTCATTTTTCTTTTATTTCTTTCCTTTAATAATGTCATGGTTGACACTTGGAAGAGCACACAAAAATAAATCCAAAATTTGCAAAAGATGGGATTTGAACCTCTTCCCTCAAGGTACTTCACTTGATTCCATAACCTCCTTGCCATACGCTCATTTATGCTAGCAATTTACTCTTTTATTTCCATAAGCCTTGATGCCACTTACTATCTCTCCTTAATAGGCTTAAACACAAAATTTTACTAAGGCCCAACTTGAACCTGGAACTTCATAAAATCCTATAACTTTCTAAAATCATCTTCTTAATAAGTCCAACTTGAAATAATGTCATTCTCTTGTTTCTCAAAAATTTTAAACACTCCTACGCCCAAGGCCCAATGGGCCCAATCCTACTAGGCCCAATTTCGGGATGTTACAGGTTTGATATGACTAAAGTTTATACAAGCTTACGAAGCATCCATTGCTTATGTAGTTATCTTTTATGTAGTTATCTTTCTCTTAATTTATAGATTATCAAAAACTCGATCGGGTTGGAAGCTCATCGGAGATTTATCACACGATCCAGTGATTATATTGATAGATTTTGATGTCTTGGTTAAGGTTATAATGGCATGTATAGGTGGACTTATGATTAATGATTACTTGAATGTTAGTTGATGAATTTGGCATGTATATGTCATTTTGGGTGATGTAGCCTTGGTACATTTGATGACTTGTTGATATGTGCTAATTTGATAATGTGTTATAGCATGTTTGAGTGGCCCAAGTGATATATGATGAATTGACCTCAACTTGGTCAAGATATGGTATGCTTTGGGAAATTTTTGAATAGATGTGCATGATTGAAATATGGTTTATATACATGTTTATTGTTGGAACCATTTGGGTGTGGTTAGATTTGTGTCATTTAGATGGCCTTGATGGTTGAAGTTGATATGGTCATTTGAAGTTGTGTTTTGAATAACCAAATTGGTATGTTTGAATGTAACTTTGGCATGTGGACAGTTATGGTATAACTTGGTATGGAATTAAACTATATATATATGGATGAGTTATGGTCAAATATGTATAAGTTATACATATGTATATTTGGGATGCATGATAACTATATGATGGAAGTTCAAATGGTGGATAAAAATGTATATTATAAATGACCTTTTGATATGTTTGAAATGTAGTGATTTGATATAACTGTTATAGATGACATGTATGGCTATTGGTGCTAGATGTAAAATGGCATAGTTGGTACTTTTGGTGTGGAATTCGATAGGTAAACAAATTGGTAAGTTATGACATAAGTTTAATTATAAGTTAGTTGAACTTTTGGCCAATTTATGTATATGGATATACATGTTTAATGGTTGTGGTTGAGGTGCCTTTTGGGCACATTGGTTGTATGCTTATATACCTTAATTGGATAGCTTGTTATAGCATGGTTTGGTACACTTTGGAGTGCTTGTTTATATGTGGAAAATTAGTTGTAGGTGGATGCATGTTTGGGTGAGAAAAATGGCTTGAAAGTAGCCTATTTTTCGTCCACACAGGCAGAGACACGGACGTGTGTCTCAGCCGTGTGTGACACATGGTCGTGTGTCCCCTGTTACTTTCAAAGGGTTGCAAGTTAGGCTGTAACACGGCCTAGCACATGGCCTGGCACACGGGTATGTGAAGCCATTTCGAAGGTGTGGCTTGGCCGTGTGACCTAAGTCAGTGAGTTACAAGGGCACAGACACAAGCTGGAACACGGCTGTGTGTCCCTATTTTGAATGCCTATGCAGCCTGAGACACGGGCGTGTGTCTCAGCCTTGTGAGTCACACGGCTGTGTGATACCTGCAGTTTGAAAATTTTCATCTTTTCTTGAAAAATTCTAAATGTTTCCAATTTAGTCCTGATTTGTTTCTAATGTGTTTTTAGGGCCTCGAGGGCTCATATATGGGACAATATGTATGTTATTGATGGAATTTTCTATGATTTATGTTGTGAAGTAAATGATTTATATTTTTGATAGTTTTGAAATGTAAACTCTAGTAATGCTCCATAACCTTATTCCGGCGACGGATACGGGTTAGAGGTGTTACAGGTGTACTTAAGAGTCCATCATTTTATCCTATGAGGGTGCACAATCGAATCATTATTCCTTGTTGATTGCTTCATAATTTTATTCGAACTGAAATGAGTCTTGAACCTATTGGAGCAGAGCTGGGAGAAGGTTTAAATAGTAATGTGATATAGGATGATGAACTTAATATAATCAATATCATCCAACTGATGCATCTAGCAAATCAAATGTGATAGAGGCTGATGAACTTAATAGTAATGTGATAGAGGTTTAAATTGGAGGATGGAACTAGCAAATAAAATGTTCAATGAATGAAAAGCATCTAGAAATTAATGGAGCTGAAAGTGTTGTTTGAAAGAACTTATGTTATTTATTTATCTTTGATGTTTTGTTTATGGTTTTTTGTATTGTAGTATACTTGTATATTACAACTATATAGGATAATGTTGGTTCAAGTTGTTGTAATTATAAAGTGTGTTTTTAGTACACAATCATATTGCTTTATCGAAATGTTATGATTATTTTTTTATCTATTAATTGATTGTTTGCAATTTTCTTTAAAAGTATGTTAGGCTTTTCACAATCAACTGCAACTTCTTCCCAGAGTTTTAGAAGAACCAAAAGGAAATGGGTTCTGGAAGAAGATGCTACGTTGATTACAAGTATGGTAGACTTGCACAATCTTGGAACTTTTAATGCAAATACGAGATTCAAGGCTTGTTATTTACTTGAATTGGACAGAATGATGGAAATTTTTTTACCTCATGCAATGCTAAAGGCTAAACCTAATCTTGAATCAAGGATTAGGAAATTGAAAAAGGATTGAGAAATCATTTATGATATGCTCAGAGGAAAAGACAATAGTGGCTTTGGTTGTGACGAGCATAAGTAGATGGTTGTCAGTGAAGATACAGTGTGGGACTCATATATAAGTGAAATAATTCTATTTTTTATATTTCTTTTCTTGTTTTGACTTACTTATATCCATATAGTATATAATGCTTACGAAATCTTTTTTTATAGAGTCATAAAGAAGTCGGGCAATTTAGAACTTGAAGTTTCCCTTATTATGAGAAACTTACTTCCATATACGCAAAAAATCGAGCCACAGAGAAAGATGCTCAAACAACTACTGATATTGTTGAAGAATTACGTGTTGAGGATGTTGCTAATGAAAAGAATCCTGAAGAAAGAAGCAATAATAATGGATGAAAAGTTGATGTTTCCTTAGATGAGATGTATGTCTTGGCTACACAAGCGCAACCGTTTAAGCCAAACAAAGCTGATTCTAAATTTTCAAAAAAAAAGAAAAAGAGTTCTAAGGTAAGTGAACCAGTTTCTTCTACTGCACTTGTCGATGTTGTCATGTAATTAAGGGATAATATTTGGACAATTAGCCTTGAATTAAGTAGGAGCATTGCCTCCGAAATGTTCATTTCATTAGCAGTGACGTGAATTTGAAAAATCACGAAAAATAGGAGAAAGAGAATTAGGAAGTGAATAAGATATCAAATTAAAGCCTATTGTGTCTATTTTTATATGAAAGAAGCGGAGAAGGAAAAGGAATTTTATATTCTGTGATATGTTAATTTTAGTGAGACTGGTTTTGATTGACTTTGTGGTTCCCTATTTTGTCTTGGAAAAATCGTTTAAAATTTTACAAAGTGAATTATGGGTTATAATTTATATGTATAGATTCCTTAGTGAGTCTATTTTCAATAGAAACAAGTGGGAGCAACGTTTGAAAACTGTATAGTGAGATATTTGAGTTTAGGGTAGGAGAGGTCAGAACTATTAGACAGTGAAACAAGGGAAACTTTGATGAATAAACTGTACTAAATGGCTAAGGCAAAAATTCTGGAAAATTGTAGTAAAAACATATATGAGTCTAGTTTCAAGGAAAATTTACGGATTGAAATTTCGAGCTTCCTAACTCGAGTTATAGTCAATTTAGTCAGTATGACGCAGATGGACAGTTTCAATTTTTATGCCCCAAATTAGTAGTTAAGTTTGAGTTGTGAAATTACCAAAATACCCTTGGAGGGTAAATTATCGAAATACCCCTGGGTTGCGAGATTACCGAATTACCCTTAGTGGGTAAAATTTCTGAATTACGAAAATGCCCCTACGGGCCGATTTACTAAAATGACCCTATGGGCCGAATTGCTAGAATGCTTTAGTGGAGCGATTTACCGTAATAAATTACTGGATTAATGATTGTTGTTTATATATGTGAATATTATGTTTTATTAATTATGTTGCATTTGCATATTTTGCATGGGATGGGAAAAATGTTAAAGAAGAGAAGTGTAGCCTGGTGGCTCTGCCACATTCTGATTCTGGTGGCTCTGCCACATATTCTGATAATGGCTATGTTCCTAGCATATGAACTAACGACTCTGTGTCGATCATATTTACCTAAGGCTATGTGCCTAGCATATGAACTAACGACTCTGTGTCGATCATATTTACCCAAGGCTGTGTGCTGATTATATTACCGTAAATGATATCTGGTGGCTCTGCCACAATCTGTATAGTGGCTATGCCACGCATAATTATGACTCTGGTGGCTCAGCCACAAATATTATAAATGGCATCTTGCCTGCATTTATAAATGGCCACTAGCCTGTGAATTATTATTTTAAATGGCATTTAGCCTGCGTTTTGGTGTGTTTGGCGGGGTGGGTTGACTTGATCCCCACAGGTGTGATGGGATGGTACGGGTGGTATGTAGCGGATGGATTACTAGGATGGGTTGGGTTGCATACATTGCATATATGTATATTCTGTTATGTAAATGGGCTTCGACCCAAGTTTTTGCTAAATGGGTTCATACCTAGTGGATGACGGTAAGGGGATTATACACTGAGTTCATGTAACTCACCCCCCTTTCTTTCTTAACTCTTGTAGGTAATGCTTAGTGACGAGGACTTGGGGGCCATGGATGACTCGGTGGAGGCCATACTTTTGGAACTTTATTTTCGGACCTTAGTAAACTTCTTTTCCGTATTATTTCATTGCTTTTATTATTTCGGGTTTTAAAGTTGTAATAAGGCCTCTGGAGTATTTTTATTTGGTTTTATGTTCAGACGTACTTATTATTTTTCTTAAATTGTTTTAAAGGGGAATTTTCTAAAATCATAAATAACAGTTTTCAAAATTTATTAACAAATGGATTTCATAACAAACTCGTATAAATAATTTAACTCAAATTCTGTTTTAAATTACCAATGACATTTTCAAAAGTCACGGTTTATAAGATCTCTATTTCAAATTATTGATTTATTAATCAACCTTTGAGATTAGTAGTGTTTTATCAAATGTTTCAAATCAAGTTTGTTTTCTTGATAATACCTATTTTAGTACGAATAAAAAGGATTTAACACATTTTTCTCATGTGACATGTCAGATCCGGTCATAACACATGGGCCGGGTTTGGGGTGTTACATTTTAGATGTTGTTCATGTTGAATAATTTAAGCATTTGGGACTAAAATAATAGAATTTTAAGTTAGAAATGAAAAAGTGATTGAAATGTAAAATAAATTATAAGTTTTGAGTAATAGGGACTAAATTGAGAAAATTTCAAAATTTAGGGATTTAAGTGAAAGTAGAGAGTTGAATTTAGTCTAAAGTGGAAATTGAATGAAAATATGGAATTAGTTTTCATGAAGTAAAGTTAGTCTCGATTTAGGGACTAAATTAGAATTTAGGCAAAAGTTGAATAATAATTGAAATATTCAATGTGAAATTGTATTGTATTGATGAATTTCAATTGTTTCAATTCCGTAGCTAACGTTGTGTCGGAAACCTCGACTAAGAAAGGAAAGATAAAGTCGATGAGGAGTAGCTCAGAAATCCTGGTTTCTATTTCTATATTCCGAATCTAGTAACTATTATTTGTTGTATTTTGATTAAATATTATGGTAAGTAAATGAGGTGAGTAATTATTATCATGATATTGAATTGAATGTATGTGAATTTGTGATATTTGAATATTGGATGATTGTGGTATTTGAAAAGTGAATTGAAACCCTATTAATTGTATCGGGCTGAGTTGGATATAGATGGCATGCCATAGGATTGGAAGAGTTCAGGGATTACTTCGGCTTTGAGTCGATGAGACACTGGGTGTCAAACTATTACTTCGGATAAATTCGATGAGGTACTGGGTACCAATTTACTTCAGTTAAGCTGATGAGACACTAGGTGTCAACTTATTACTTCGAATTATCCGATGAGGCACTAGGTGCCAAATTGGTGTGTTTTGGTTGGATCCGTGTATCCGTCCAAGTCCAAGTCGTGTTAATAGGGGTAATTAAATGAAATGATATTATGATTGGAAATGGAAAGTATTGAATGTGAAATGCAAATGAGATACATGAACTTGCGGATCGTATTGTGAAAAGCTATTTGGGATAGCAAATGATAAAAATTGAATGTGTTATAAATGTATATTTCTTTTTGTGTCGGCATGTACCTAGGATGTCTAAGTGTTTATTATTTTGTGAATGATTGTAAATGGTTTTATAAGTTGATATTGGTTGAGTATGTATAAGAACATATGTGTTGTGATGAAGTTATGATATGATATGTTAAGTTAGGGTATGAGTGAATATGGTATAAGCAAATTAGAATTAAATTTTGGTATAATTTTGAAATAACTTGAATGGTGCCTTATTGGAATGTTTTGATAACATAAATGTGGAATCTATGAGGGAATAGTGGATAAGTATCTAAGTTGATTGTTTTGACATGTTTTAGACGGATTTGATTGTGTTTGAATTGGCTGAACAAATGGTTTTTGAGTTGCTTGTTGTTCAAGTTTGCACGATATGGTAAACTTGATGTTTAAGGTTCATTTTGAGTCGACATGACTAGACACACGAGCGTGTAACTGGACCGTGTGAGACACACGGCTAACACACGGGCGTGTGATTCGGCCGTGTGTCCCCTGCAACTTAAAATTTTCAAAACAGTATGCTTAGGTGTTTTCACATGAGCAGAGACACGGGCGTGTGTCTCAGCCGTGTGTGACACACGGCCTAACACACAGGCATGTGGTTGGCCGTTTGATCCAAGTCAGAGAGTTACACAGGGTCAGACACGGCTTGAGGTACGGGTGTGTCCCATGGCCACATGGGCGTGTCCTTTGGCCACACGGGTGTGTGTCCCCTACACTTAGGAAAATTTTTGAAATTTCGCAAAAATTTCTCGGAGTATCCGATTTAGTCTCGATTTATTTTTAATATGTATTTTGAGCCTCAAGGGCTCAAAAGAGGGACAATATAATTAAATTATAATGTGTATGCTAAATGGTTATGTAATGTTCGTATATGATCTGAAAAGTTCGGTAATGCTTCGTAACCTTATTTCGGTGACGGATAAGGATTAAAGGGTGTTACATTTAGTGGTATCAGAGCTTTGCAGGTTTAGCCGATTCTCGGACTAAATCGAGCTCAAAATTGAGTCTAGAGGTACATGCCGTAATTAAGTCAAATTAAGTTGAGACTGGGATGCTGATATATATTGTTTGTTTTTCTTTTATAGTTGAAAATGTTGGATGATTATAGTAATGATTTTGATCAAGAAATGTATATTGGAGATAAAAAGTCTCGTGAACTAGATAAAACTAAATCGGTAACACCGAGTGTTAACCCAGTGGGTAATCAACCTCCTAATGTTGAACGAGATAATGTTAGAGAAAGGGATGATTCACAATTACTTAGAGCTATTGCTGATGCTCTTCAACGAGTAGGAGGAACTGCATCTGCTACGACATTTACTCGTATTGCTTGTAAAGCTCTAATTAAAGAATTACGTAAGTATGGAGCAACTGAATTTTTGGGTTTGAAAGGAGTTAATCTTTCTACAGTCGAAACCTGGATTGAATCTACAAAAGGAATCTTGCAGCAACTTGAGTGTACTCCACGAGAAACTTTATTATGTAATGTTTCTCTACTGCAAAGAGAAGTATATGTTTGGTGGGAGTCAGTAACACGTCATGTACCTGCAGAACAGGTAAATTGAGAACTTTTTCTAAGAGAATTTCAAAAGAAATATGTGGATGAGTTGTATATTAAGGACAAGAAATAAGAGTTTTTGATGTTAAAACAAGGTGAAATGTCTGTAGTTGATTATGAACGGGAATTTTCACAACCCAGTAGATATGCTATTGAATTTGTGCCAACTGAAGCTGACAGTTGCAAGCAATTTTTGCGTGGTCTATGCAATAAGCTACGAGTGCAGTTGGTATCACATAGAACCACTGAATTTGCATATTTAGTTGAAAGGGCGAAAATGGATGAACAAGTACTAGGATTTGATAAAAAGGTTGAGAATCCCCGACCGATTGGAAAGCATTCTGGAGCTGCTAGTTCAAATCCACAACTCAAAAGATCAAAGGAATCCCATGGTAATTGGAGATCAAGTTTAAAATCAGACAGCAGTGATAGAAACCGTGAAAGACAGTTGATAGTTTCTATGGGTAGTGTATGAGGTCCATCTCGGGATACTAAAATTCTGAATTGTGAACATTATGGGAAAAAGCATCGAGGTGAATGTTGGAGATTGACTCGAGGTTGTTTCCATTGTGGATCTACAAAGCATTTCGTTAGAAATTTTCCAAAAAATGATAATGTTACACATGTTATTCTCAGAGATTTGTACCTGCTTCTAGAGGTCGTGGATCAGGTCGAAGTGGTTTGTTTTCCAGGGGTGGTACTAGAAAAGGAAATGATGTTGTTATTCAGTAGTTAGAGGCTACAACACCAGCTCGAGCTTATGTTGTACGGACCCGTGCGGAAGGAGATGCAAATGATGTTGTGACTGGTATATTTTTATTGCATTCGAAACCTGTTTATGCTTTAATAGATCCGGGATCTTCACATTCATATGTTAATACTAAATTGGTTGAGTCCGGAAGTTTGAAGTTTGAGATATCTAGAGTACCAATAGTGGTGTCTAGCCTATTGGGAAAATCTGTGCTAGTGGATCAGGAGTGTAGGAGGTGTCCATTAACGATACAAAATATAACCTTCCCAGTTGATTTGTTGATAATGGCATTTGGTGATTTTGATAATTTTAGGAATGGATTGGCTTACGGAGCACGGGGTAATTTTGGACTGCTGTAAAAGGAAATTTATTGTTCAGAGTGAAAATAGGGATAAGATTGAGGTGAATAGTATTTGAACCAGTGGGTCAACTAGTATTATTTCAGTGATTCAGGCTAATAAACTTCTTCATCAGGGTTGTGCAGTTTTTCTAGCTTATGTTATGAATTAAGATTCTGTTGAAAGTCGATGCAGTAAAATTCGATCTGTTTGTGAATTTCCTGATGTATTTTCCGAAGAATTACCGGGATTACCACCACGTCGGATGGTTGAATTTGCAATTGAAGTATTTCCTGGTACAGCTCCAGTGTCAATACCACGTTATCGTATGTCACCTACGGAGTTAAAAAAATTAAATAAGCAACTACAGGACTTATTGGATCACCTTGGGGAGCTCCAGTACTTTTTGTTAAAAAGAAAGACGGTTCGATGCGGTTATGTATTGATTATCAACAATTGAATAAGGTGACGATTAAGAATCGATACCCTCTACCCCGTATTGATGATTTGTTTGATCAACTAAAAGGAGCTTCAGTCTTTTCAAAGATTTATTTGAGATCAGGTTATTATCAGTTGAAGGTGAAAGAAAGTGATGTACCGAAGATGACATTTCGTACACGATATGGTCATTATGAATTTTTAGTGATGCCTTTTGGATTGACAAATGCTTCAACCGCATTTATGGATCTCATGAACCATATTTTTCAACCATACCTGGATCAGTTTGTGGTAGTGCTCATTGATGATATTCTGGTCTATTCAAAATCTGAATCTGAACATGAGCAACATTTCAGAATTGTTTTGCAAATATTACGAGAGAAACGACTATACGAGAAGCTTATCAAATGTGAATTCTGGTTATCAGAGGTTGTATTTTTAGGGCATGATGTTTCGGCAGATGGAATTAGGGTTGATCCGAAACAGATTGAAGCAATTGTTTAGTGGAAAGCACCGAAGAATGTGTCAAAGGTTCGTAGTTTTCTTGGATTAGTTGGTTACTACCGAAGATTTGTAAATGGATTTTCAAAAACAGCTTTGTCGATGACAAATTTGTTGCAAAAGAATGTTCAATTCGCTTGGGATAGTCAATGTCAAGAAAGTTTAGAGAAATTGAAACTAATGTTGACTGAAGCATCGGTTTTGACCTTACCAGAATCGGGAAAATATTTTGTTGTGTATAGTGATGCTTCTTTGAGCGGTCTTGGTTGTGTCTTGATGCAAAATGGAGAAGTGATTGCTTATGCGTCTTGTAACATCCCGAAAAAAGGCCTAACGGAATAGTGGTTTCGGGACCACAAATCCGATGTTGATAAATTTATTTTATTTATAATTTCATGTTCTAAAATTTCACGGAATGATTTCATGAAAATCTCATTCGAAAATTTTGACATTTGGGCACTCAATTTAGTCAAAAGGACTAAATTATAAAAAGTGCAAAAGTTGAGTTCTACATGTTAGAGGTGTCCAATTGTTATGAAATTTTAAATTGGAGGTCCTTAAATGATAATTAGACCATTGGTTAAGTTGGTGGACAAAAATGGACATGGATGGGTATGTTTCAAAAGATTATTTTAAGGGGCATTTTGGTAATTTAGTGAATTAAATGAATTAAAAACAAAATTTAAATGCCAAATATGTCCATCTTCTTCATTAGGACGAAATTACAAGGGTTCTCCATAGCTAGGGTTTGTTTCAAGCTTCCAAGCTCCATAGTAAGTGATTCCAAGCCCCGTTTTTAATGTTCTTTACGTTTTTGGAGTCTAGGTAACTTGATTTAGCTTATTCTAGCAATAATTTAATCTAGGGTTCATATTTGGAAAAATACCCATAGTTGAAATGTGTTTATTTTGATGTTTTATGGCAGAATATGAAGCTTAGAATTATGTTAAACAACTTTTACTATGCGATTTTAAGTGAAAACGAGTAAAACGACATAATCGACAAAAATACCTAATGTTCATAAGTACATGTTAGAGTGTGAATTTGATGTTGCCATAGAAGGGAAAAATGTTCAGCATGTCATAAAACATAAGAAAAAGGAATAAAGTTTAATTTACGAGCCTAGGGGTAAAAGTGTAATTTTTGAAAAGTTTAGGGGCAAAATTGTATATTTTCCCAAAGTTTGAGTTAGGGACTGTTTTGAGTAATAAATTAATTAAATAAGTGAAATGTGATGTTTTAGACCCCGAAAAATGAGATTTGGACCTAGAACGGGAGGAAAATCGAAAATCGGGGAAGTTGGTAAATTGTCGTTTCTGGATCCAAGGTAAGTTCGTGTGTTAATAATAATGCAATAGCATGCTTGAATTGTAATTCTCTATTGATATGGCATAAATTGTATGATTTAATATGTTTAGGAGAAGTTGATGGATGGTATGTATGGTATGGAAAATGTGATGTTAGTTGTGTCATGAGAAAATTGAATGGCAAATTAATGTTACAAGAACTGAATGTTAAATTAATATTACATGGGTTGTATAAGTTGCTACACGGTTGTACCTGACGAGATTTCGATAAGAAAGTTTATATGTAAATAATGCATTTATTTTACTTGCACTATAATTATTTTGCTAGATATTATGGAAATCATTGGGTGATAACTAAAATATGAAAATGTATGGAATGCGAAATTCTCGATTGAACCTTCGAAAAACTGAGAGATACGGACAATATGTAGCTAGGTCACACGAGTGATAAGCGACCTTCACCGTGTGCACAAGAAAGCTACTAGATGGGAAAATTTGATATGTAGCTAGGCCACATGGATGATAAGGGACTTTCACCATGTGTGCAAGAAAGCTCCGGGACAATAATTTCATATGTAACTAGGTCACATGTGTAATACTGTGTGTATACCATGTGTACAAGAAAGTTATGGGTTATGAGTAGCTAGGTCACATGAGTGGTTCCTAGTGTTGGACACCATGTAGAGAAGAAAGCTACGAGATAGAATGGCTAGGTCACATGGGTGATAAGGGACCTTCACTATGTGTACAAGAAAGCCGAATTATGTGTGGGTGGAGCTATGTGCTGAGACCACCGAGTATCGGGCATTTTCCGAAGGGGTTCAACGAGATAATTTACTAATAATGATTGGTGCGATCATGTTATGAATAAGTGCAAGTGTGAATGTGACCAATTGAGAAATGTGGATCGGAAATTGGAAAGGTTGGTATAGGCAAGTGATGAACATAACTAAAGTGAAAGAGAGAGCAAAAATTTACAATAAAACTGCTTGGACAGCAGCAGTGACATGAGTTTGAAGAATGAACAAAAATATTATAAATTGAATTATAAGTTGGATGAGATATTGATTTAAATCTTATTGAGTCTATTTTCATATAAAAGAAACATAGCAAACAAATGATTCATATATTTTGAGATATTTGAATTTCTGTGAGACTGGTTCAGAATGATTATGTGATCCCCTGTTCTACCTGGGAAAAATCATTAAAAATTGTACAAAAATAATTATGAGATATAATTTATATTCCTAAAATCCTGAATGAGCCTAGTTTCAAATGAACTAAACAATGAGGCCATCAAATTCTGTACAAGGAGAAAATTTATTCGTAGTGAAGAGAGGTCAGAATAGTCAAACAGTGAAATAAGGGAACTTTAAAGAATAAACTGTATTGATTGGCTAAACTAAAAATTCTGGAAATTTTATGGTAAGAAGATAAATGAGTCTAATTTCAGGGAAAATTAACGGATATTAATTTGGAGTTCCGTAACTCTAGATATAAATAATTTAATTACTGTGACTCAAGAAAACAGCTTAACTTGAATTTGAATAACTAGGAAGAATATGAAAATAGCATGCTATCGCATGGCTTATTATTTTCATGCGAGCTTACTAAGCGTAAAGCTTACTCCCTCCTTTCCATTTCTTTTAGTTTGTCAGGTCAACTCAGGGTTGGAGATCGTCGGAGGCAGCATCACACTATCGGGCCATTATCCTTGGAATATTGGCATGTGTTTGAAAAGTTTTAATTTTGGGCGAAATTTGGTAACCCGGTTTTGAATGATTGTGAATGTCGAAGTACGATAATGCCTCGAACCCCGTGCCGGAGTTGGACACGGGTGAGGGGTGTTACATTTAGTGGTATCAAAGCTATGGTTTAGTCAGTTCTCAGACTAACATAGCAAGTGTGAGAGTCTAGTTATACATGCCACCAATTAGTGATAGTGTGATGCCTTCCGACGTGATTGAGGATAATCTTATTAAAAGAGAAGTACTCTCCAACCGAGCTATATCCGACCATTTGATAGTGATACTGAAGTATTTGAATAAAGTGTAGCTAGGATGAGTTAAACTCGGAGAAGTATGAATAAGAATTCGTAATGTGTATATGTGATAATGTGTGCAATGAAAGTTTATACAGTAATATGCTTATTCATATTTTTCTGACCTTCACATACTGTAGCATGCTTGACAAAAATTGATTAGTGAATGTGATAAGTAAGTTATTCAAATTTTGTAGAATGCATGAATGAGTGCACTTGTTTGAATGAGATAATTGAAAATTTTATGTCAGGCAAATATGAATGATAAATTGTTCGAAGTGGGTAGTATAGTTATAATGACATATGTTGATAATGAAAGATGTATCATATGTATATATATGTGTGTGAGAATCGAGTTAGAGGCTGTACGACCTCACCCCCTTACCGATGAGGTGTTTATAACGGAAATTCATGAGAATCATGTTGATTAAGTTCCTAAGTGTGGAATCAAAGAGTTCAGTTATAGAATAACTATAGATATGATCAAAGACTGAGGATGGTTGAAAAATGAAGGACAGAATTGGAGAAATATCATATTGACTAAAGAATTATTTGGTTTATACAATATCATAATTAGTGAAAATTTTAACTTTGATAAATCGACTTATTCAGATAAGATACTGAAAGGAAGTATTAACTGAAATTTTTCTGAACTGATTTTCTTTAGTGAAAGAAATAATGTGGAAATTAGTGAGGGCAGAATTAGTCAGAAGAATGATGTTTGACATGTGAAGATGTTTAAATATGACAGTCATAGTTGAGCAGTTTACGACTATCTCTTTTGGGCATTTTATGTGTTCGTATCTTTTCAGAGACAATTACGATTACTTATTTTCTGAGTAAAGAATCGTCAATTTGATTGATCTATGATTGGTATTCCACTATCTTTTATTGAAATGCAATTCCATTACGTCTGAGATAAGAATTGACAGTGAACTTATATGAAATGATTCTACTGTTTCTTTTGGCCATTGTTCTATTTATATCTGTATAGAATATGTTTTATCTCTGTTATAATCGACTTTGGAACACAATGGAATTATGATTTTTCAGTGACGCACCAGTGAACGGATTTTAATGTGTATATTCTCTAGAATGTAAAGTAATGGTTCATGTTTTCAGACAGTTAATATTACATTAAAAAGAGCTGTTCGGTTAGTAATTTAGAGATGGTTATTATTATGTCTGTATTGAAAAATTTGATGACACTGTTTGTTTAACAAGGATTGTCATATGTTTCCTGGTTTCGAAAGTTTAATATATCTGATGGCATAGCAAAATTTGAGTTTAAGACAGTAGTGATGAATTAAGCTGTTGAAAGATTGTGAGTGATCATCGATTGATCTGTGGGGAGCCAAGAGAAATGCTAGTGGGTTGTTTTCGAACGTTTGATGGAATTAGCATAATAATTTCAATATGTATCGATTCTTTGTTTGATTGAATTCACTGAGTTCTATTAGGATTCAGATCGATGACAGAGTATTTTTGAAAATATCGTCTTGAAAAAGATTATTTAGTGATGTTGGAAATTATGAGAAATATATTAAACCTCATTTTGTTAAGATTTTCGGGGACGAAAATCCCTAAGGGGGGAGAAATGTAACATCCCGAAAAAAGGCCTAACGGAATAGTGGTTTCGGGACCACAAATCCGATGTTGATAAATTTATTTTATTTATATTTTTATGTTCTACAATTTCACGGAATGATTTCATGAAAATCTCATTCGAAAATTTTGACGTTTGGGCACTCAATTTAGTCAAAATGACTAAATTGTAAAAAGTGCAAAAGTTGAGTTCTACATGTTAAAGGTGTCCAATTGTTATGAAATTTTAAATTGGAGGTCCTTAGATGATAATTAGACCATTGGTTAAGTTGGTGGACAAAAATGGATATGGATGGGTATGTTTCAAAAGATTATTTTTAAGGGGCATTTTGGTAATTTAGTGAATTAAATGAATTAAAAACAAAATTTAAATGCCAAATATGTCCATCTTCTTCATTAGGACGAAATTACAAGGGTTCTCCATATCTAGGGTTTGTTTCAAGCTTCCAAGCTCCATAGTAAGTGATTCCAAGCCCCGTTTTTAATGTTCTTTACGTTTTTGGAGTCCCAGTAACTTGATTTAGCTTATTCTAGCAATAATTTAATCTAGGGTTCATATTTGGAAAAATACCCATAGGTGAAATGTGTTTATTTTGATGTTTTATGGAAGGATATGAAGCTTAGAATTATGTTAAAAAACTTTTGCTAAGCGATTTTAAGTGAAAACGAGTAAAACGACATAATCGACAAAAATACCTAATGTTCATAAGTACATGTTAGAGTGTGAATTTGATGTTGCCATAGAAGGGAAAAATGTTCAGCATGTCATAAAAAATAAGAAAAAGGAATAAAGTTTAATTTACGAGCCTAGGGGTAAAAGTGTAATTTTTGAAAAGTTTAGGGGCAAAATTGTATATTTTCCAAAGTTTGAGTTAGGGACTGTTTTGAGTAATAAATTAATTAAATAAGTGAAATGTGATGTTTTAGACCCCGAAAAATGAGATTTGGGCCTAGAACGGGAGGAAAATCAAAAATCGAGAAAGTTGGTAAATTGTCGTTTTTGGATCCAAGGTAAGTTCGTGTGTTAATAATAATGCAATAGCATGCTTGAATTGTAATTCTCTATTGATATGGCATAAATTGTATGATTTAATATGTTTAGGAGAAGTTGATGGATGGTATGTATGGTATGGAAAATGTGATGTTAGTTGTGTCATGAGAAAATTGAATGGCAAATTAATGTTACAAGAACTGAATGTTAAATTAATATTACATGGGTTGTATGAGTTGCTACACGGTTGTACCTGACGAGATTTCGATAAGAAAGTTTATATGTAAATAATGCATTTATTTTACTTGCACTATAATTATTTTGCTAGATATTATGGAAATCATTGGGTGATAACTAAAATATGAAAATGTATGGAATGTAAAATTCTCGATTTAACCTTTGGAAAACCGAGAGATACGGACAATATGTAGCTAGGTCACACGAGTGATAAGCAACCTTCACCGTGTGCACAAGAAAGCTACTAGATGGGAAAATTTGATATGTAGCTAGGCCACATAGATGATAAGGGACTTTCACCATGTGTGCAAGAAAGCTACGGGACAATAATTTCATATGTAACTAGGTCACATGTGTAATACTGTGTGTATACCATGTGTACAAGAAAGTTACGGGTTATGAGTAGCTAGGTCACATGAGTGGTTCCTAGTGTTGGACACCATGTAGACAAGAAAGCTACGAGATAGAATGGCTAGGTCACATGGGTGATAAGGGACCTTCACCATGTGTACAAGAAAGCCGAATTATGTGTGGGTGGAGCTATGTGCTGAGACCACCGAGTATCAGGCGTTTTCCGAAGGGGTTCAACGAGATAATTTACTAATAATGATTGGTGTGATCATGTTATGAATTAGTGCAAGTGTGAATGTGACCAATTGAGAAATGTGGCAAATGTACGTATAAAAAATATGTTCGATATGTAATCTGAAATTGGAAAGGTTGGTATAGGCAAGTGATGAACATAACTAAAGTGAAAGAGAGAGCAAAAATTTACAATAAAACTGTTTAGACAGCAGCAATGACATGAGTTTGAAAAATAACCAAAAATATTATAAATTGAATTATAAGTTGGATGAGATATTGATTTAAATCTTATTGAGTCTATTTTCATATAAAAGAAACATAGCAAACAAATGATTCGTATATTTTGAGATATTTGAATTTCTGTGAGACTGGTTCAGAATGATTATGTGATCCCCTGTTCTACCTTGGAAAATTCATTAAAACTTGTACAAAAATAATTATGAGATATAATTTATATGTCTGAAATCCTGAATAAGCCTAGTTTCAAATGAACTAAACAAGGAGGCCATCTAAATTTTGTACAAGGAGAAAATTGATTCGTAGTGAAGAGAGGTCAGAATAGTCGAACAGTGAAATAGGGGAAACTTTAAAGAATAAACTGTATTGATTGGCTAAACCAAAAATTCTGGAAATTTTATGGTAAGAAGATAAATGAGTCTAGTTTCAGGGAAAATTAACGGATCTTAATTTGGAGGTAATTTAATGACTGTGACTCAAGAAAACAGCTTAACTTGAATTTGAATAACTAGGAAGAATATGAAAATAGCATGTTATCGCATTGCTTATTATTTTCATGCGAGCTTACTAAGCGTAAAGCTTACTCCCTCCTTACCATTTCTTTTAGTTTGTCAGGTCAGCTCAGGGTTGGAGATCGTCGGGGGCAGCATCACACTATCGGGCCATTATCCTTGGAATATTGGCATGTGTTTGAAAAGTTTTAATTTTGGGCGAAATTTGGTAACCCGGTTTTGAATGATTGTGACTGTCGAAGTACGGTAATGCCTCAAACCCCGTGCCAGAGTTGGACACGGGTGAGGGGTGTTACACGTCTCGTCAATTGAAACCGCATGAACATAATTATCCGACCACGATTTGGAGCTAGCTGCTGTGGTTTTTGCTCTAAAGATATGGAGACATTACTTGTATGGTGAGAAATGTTATATTTTTACCGATCATAAAAGTCTCAAATATCATCTATCTCAGAAGGAGTTAATTTTAAGACAGCGTCGTTGGATAGTGCTTTTAAAAGATTATGATTGTGTTATTGATTATCATCCTGGTAAAGCTAATGTGGTAGCTGATGCATTTAGTAGAAAAGTAGCAATTAAATTACGAGCAATGTTTGCACAGCTCAGTATCAATAATGATGGAAGTCTGTTGGCTGAATTGAGAATTAAACCGGTGGTGTTTGATTGGATCAAGTCAGCACAGTTAGATGACAACAAGTTAGTGAAGAAAAGAGAAATGGTTTAGAATGACATGTTAGAGAATTTTAGCATTGATGAACATGATTGCTTGAGATTTCGTAATCGGATTTGTTTTCCAGATGTTTCTGAATTAAAAGAATTGATACTTCGCGAAGCTCATGATAGTCCTTTTGCTTTGCATCCTAGAGGAACAAAAATGTATCATAATCTACGAGAATTTTATTAGTGGCCGGGAATGAAAAGAAATGTGATTGAATATGTGGCTAAATGTTTACCTTGTCAACGAGTTAAGGCAGAACATCAAGTTCCTACTGGACTACTTTAGCCTATTAATATTCTTGAATGGAAATGGGATTGTATAACGATGGATTTTGTAACACCCCAAACCCGGCCCAGACGTTATGGCTGAATCTAGCTTGTCACATCAAAGCGTCGTTCAAAAATTGAGTTTGTCGTTAAAAGTTCATTTCTATGTTTAAATCATTTTGCTCGAGTTTAGCAAATCAACTCGTCAAAAATGTTTACTTAATGTCTGGCATTGATACTTGAGGTTGTTCCAATCGCGGAAGCTCCTAAAGTTTGCAATATAAAAACGTCTATTTTTAAGTGTTTTTGAAAATAGTTGTTAATTTTGAAAATTCGTGTTTAGCAGTTTTAAATAAGGAAATCTAAAGCCCATTTAAAAATTTAATCCCTCAAAGGCCTTATAACAAAATTAAAACCCAAAATATAAAATTCAAATAAAAAGTCTACAACAGAGCATCAGCGGTAGTGTGGCCACCTCCGAGTCTCTCGCTGCTCCAAATTGCTTAAGGCTGGGGATTACCTGTACAGTTAGACAGAAGGGTAAGTTTGTGAAAACTCAGTGTGTAATCCCTTATAATACAAACAGCCAAATATACGGTATGCAGAAATAGACTGGGCCTGAGCCCATCACAGACAGAGTATCAGGTGGGCCTTAGCCTATAACAGAACTAGGTGGACCTAAGCCCATTACAGAATCAGAATCAGATGCAGATATGCAGACAAAAATCCAGCCCAATCCAACCAATACACCACCCGTACCAACCAACACACCATGTGGGGATAAAACCGACCCACCCAGCCAACACACCAAGCTTAGCACCGGTTGCGGCACTAAGTCAACAAAACGGCTCGGCGCCGTAGACAGAACGGCTAAAAGCTGTAAATATCGCAAAAAGGCTGGAATCCTTGTTCAGAATGGCAACGGGCCATACACTTCCTCCGTAACAATGTCCCAACCCCATTCAAACTCTCACCCAACAGAGTTCGAAACCACATCAAACTCCTGCTGCCTTTTGCTAGCAAAATAAATATACTTTTTGCTTGCAATGGGATTCGAACCTAAGCCCCCTCAATAGCTCAACACGCCACTAGCCTCCTTGCCACAAGCTCTTTTGTGTCACATTTTTTCTTCAATTAATTAAAAGGTCTAAAGGCCAAAGTCCAGGTTCCTTTAAAAGAAAAACCAAAATAAATTGCAAGAGCCAAGACTTGAACCCAGGCTCCCTTGCAACCTTAACGATGCCACAACCACTAGACCACATGCTTCTTTGTGTCATTTTTAACACCATAATTTAAAAAGCCTACATCCAAGCATCCAAGGTTTTATCCACTTAAAACCAAAATTTTTGCTAAAGCCCAGATTTGAACCCAGGACTTTTCCAACTCCTCTCAGGACCCTTAACCACTTGAGCAGACATTTAATTGTGTCATTTCCTAGCTCACATAAACTTTTATGCACAGTTTTCTAATCATTCCCTTGCTCAAGGCCCAATACTTCTAGGCTTAAATTTCGGGGCGTTACAGATTTTGTAACGGGGTTACCATTGCCAGTAAGAAAGAAAAATGCTATTTGGGTGATTGTTGATTGACTTACAAAATCGGCTCATTTCATTGCAGTCAGGACTAATTGGTCACTTCAAAAGCTTGCTGAGGTATATATTCAAGAAACCGTAAGATTGCACAGTGTCCCTATGTCGATAATTTCTGATCGGGATCCGCAATTTACTTTGAGGTTCTAGAGAAAATTGCATGAATCTCTTGGTACTCGACTCAAATTTAGCATAGCTTTTCATCCAAGACGGACGGACAATCTGAGTGAGTTATTCAGATTTTGGAAGACATGCTTCATGCTTGTGTTATTGATTTTGAATCAGGTTAGGAACATTATTTACCTTTGGTCGAATTTGTGTACAATAATAGCTTCCAATCAAGTATTCAAATAGCTCCATATGAAGCTTATATGGTCGTAGATGTCGATCACCTGTGTGTTGGATGGAATTGAATGAAAGAAAAATGATTGGGCAGGAATTAATTCAAGAAATGGAGGACACTGTTAAGAAAATTCGAGATAAACTGAAGGCAGCTTTCGACAGACAGAAATCATATGCAGACTTGAAGCTTCGAGATATTGAGTATTTTGTCGGTGATAAAGTATTTCTTAATGTTTCGCCTTGGAAGAAAATTTTGAGATTTGGTCGAAAAGAGAAATTGAGTCCTCATTTTATTAGGCCGTATGAGATTACAGAAAGAGTTGGACCAGCTGCATATCGTTTGGCCTTTCCTCAGGAATTACAGAAAATTCATGATGTTTTTCATGTTTCCATGCTCAGAAGGTATCGATCAGACCCTTCTCATGTTATTTTGACTGAAGATATTGAAATTTGACCTGATTTATCATATGAAGAAGAGCCAGTTAAGATTTTGGCACGAGAAGTAAAAGAGTTACGTAATAAACAAGTTTCGTTAGAAAAAGTGTTGTGGCATAGTCATACTGTTGAAGAACCGACTTGGGAACCGGAAGAAACTATGAAATCTCAGTACCCCTACCTCTTTACAGGTAAATTTCGAGGATGAAATTTATTAAGGGGGAGAATTGTAATGGCTCGATAGTCACGGGTATCGAAAAGTGTACTTTCGGGTCTCTATTTTCGTAAAATGGATTTTTAAATATTTATTAAAAATATTTACGAAGTCAGTTGTGTGGTTAATTAGGTTTTGGTTAGGTGAATTAGCTTGAATTAAGGGTAATTAGGTATAAGGATTAATTGAATAAAGGGTGAAAGTTTAATTATAGATTAAAGAAAAAGTAAAGGGACTAAATAAGTAATTAAACCATATCTAACAAGTGTATGGCAATAAATGATTACATATGTATAAATAATATACACATGTATAAAATAATAAATAAGTATTACTTAAAATTTAAGTAATATATATTATATATTATAATAATAATAAAGTAAATAAAAGAATAAACAAAATAAATAAAAGAAAGAAAAAGAAGTTAAAAGAACAAAGAGTTGAAACGAAACAGAGAAGAAAAAGAGAGAAAGAAAAAGAAGGAGAAATTAGGGTTTTAAGGTTCAAAGCTCATTTGGTAAGTCAATTTAGTCCATTTTCTTGTAATTTTTATGTTTTTAGAATCCTTGTATTAGATACTACACAACCTATGTTGAAATTTTAGAAATTATTAAATTTTTAGATGTTGTTTATGTTGAATAATTTAAACATTTGGGACTAAATTAATAGAATTTTAAGTTAAAAATGAAAAAGGGTTTGAATTGTAAAATAAATTATAAGTTTTGAGTAACAGGGACTAAATTGAGAAATTTTCAAAATTTAAGGTTTTAAGTGAAAGTAGAGAGTTAAATTTAGTTTAAAGTGGAAATTGAATGAAGATATGGAATTAGTTTTGATGAAATAAAGTTAGTCTCGATTTAGGGACTAAATTGGAATTTGGGAAAAAGTTGAATAAAAATTGAAATATTCAATGTGAAATTGTATTGTATTGATGAATTTCAATTGTTTCAATTCCATAGCTAACGTTGTGTCGGAAACCTCGGCTAAGAAAGGAAAAGATAAAGTCGACGAGGAGTAGCTTGGAAATTCTGGTTTGTATTTCTATAATCTAAATCTAATAACTATTATTTGTTATATTTTGATTAAATATTATGGTAAGTAAATGAGGTGAGTAATTATTATTATGATATTGAATTGAATGTATGTATGTGAATTTGTGATATTTGAATATTGGATGATTGTGGTATTTGAAAATTGAATTGAAACCCTATTAATTGTATTGGGCTGAGTCGGATATAGATGGCATGCCATAGGATTGGAAAAGTTCAGGGATTACTTCGACTTCGAGTCAATAAGACACTGGGTGTCAAACTATTACTTTGGCTAAATTCGATGAGGTACTGGGTACCAATTTACTTCAGTTAAGTCGATGATGTAACATCTTGGAATTCGGGTTTTTGTGTCTTGGCATTATGTTATGTGTTAGGATGCTTTGTGTGTTGGTTGTGTGTGTTTGGGGGTCCTAGGAAGGTCTGGGATCGATTCGGGGCTTGCTAAAATTTTTTGTGTTTGGGCTTAAAGTGGGAGAAGGTAGGTGGCGTCAGACATAAGGGATTAAGTGGATAAAATGCTAGCATAAGTTGAGCAAGCGTAAAGGTGGTGTGGCGTCATTTGCAAGAGCTAAGGGGGAGGAGTTCGAATCCCATCTGCAGCACAATCTATTTAATTTTTTGTGCTGATCAGGTAGAGGTGGGAGGGTTCGGCTGGGACTCTATGGGAGGAGTTGAAGACTCATTCAAACGTATTTGAATGAGTGGAGGAGAGGGGATTAAGGAGAGAATCAAGGAGGAAATATGGGGATTGAGGTGAGAAGGGGAGTTGGCCGAATTTTGGGAAGTGTTGGGAAAGAAAATTCGGTCATATGGGGTCTTTTGGAGGGAAAAAACATTCGGTTTTGATAGGGGAATAGGTGCCGAAATTCTTAGGGGTGTTGGCAAATTCTTAGTGTATAGAGTTTTTCTCTTTTTGGTGCATTGGGTGCTTTCGGTTTCTTTCAACTTTTCTCTCTATTTGCCGAAAACTCTTAAGCCTTTTTGTTCATCTCTTCTTTGGGTATTAGCCGAAACCTTCTGGCATTTGGGTTCCCTTCTATTCTTTTCTCCATTCTTTCCATTTGTTTCTTTGCTTATGTTCCATTTTCTTGCCGAAACCTCCTAGTTACCATTTCCCTTTTTTGTCTCATCTCATTCTTGTGTCTCGTGTTGTCGAATCCTTTTCTACTCCCTCACCCTTCCCTTTTCTTTGATTGCATAGTCACCACTCATCTCTGTGGCTATTCGTTTGGAAGAGGGCCGGACCATTTCTTCTCTCTGCGTTAGTAGTTGTTATTTGTGTAATATCCTGAAATAAGGGTTAATTTTTATTAAATTATTTTGCATAAGTGTGGTCGTTGTGGTGTTAATTGAGGTATTTTAGAGGCTAGTTATAGGCCAAGGGAAGGCCCAAGCTATAGGAGAAATTTTGTTTTTAAGGGTTAATGATGGGGAGCTAGGCTAAGGAGGCCTTAAGAGAAATTGTGGGGGAGTTATGACACAACAAGTAATGTGGTAAAATGGCTTGGGACGCTACCTTAGGGGCAAGGGAGGTTGCGTCAGCAAGGGGTTCCAAGGGAAGGGGTTCGAATCATGTTGGCAGCATGATGGGTGGCTTTTA
Organism: Gossypium australe; assembly: GCA_005393395.2. Lineage (NCBI taxonomy): Eukaryota > Viridiplantae > Streptophyta > Magnoliopsida > Malvales > Malvaceae > Gossypium > Gossypium australe. Next base: position 99,732,264 of record CM016617.1, read on the forward strand.
TTTTGTATTTTGGCATTAAGGGAGAAGGGGAGTAGTGGACGGCACATGGATTTTTCAAGGAAGAGATAAGGCTTGTTTTATTCTTTTTAAATTTTGGCTAAGATTAGAAGATAATTGTGATTTTTTTTATTCATTTTTAATGGGTAAAACAAGAGATAATATAGGAGATTGATAAGGGATATGATGGATTATTTTATTTTTATTATTTATTAAGATGATAAATGAGAGAAAAGTGTGGGATATGATAGGAGATGATATAGTGGCCGGCCAAGGGACTCCTTGATTGGGAAATTCGGCCATGAAGGGGGGTGAGTAGCTGAATTCTTTATAAGGGGTCTAGATGTTCTTTTTCAATTCTTTTCCTTCTTCAGTATTCTTTTTTTGAAATTTTCTTTCCACTCTGGTGTTTGCTGAAATTCTTCTCACCATCTCTTCTCATCCTTTTTCTTTCTTTCAAACTTGATTCTCTATCTTTTCTTATATGACCAAATACCCTATTTGTAACTAGAGCCATAGCCGAATCTCTTCTGAACCTCCCCACGATTTCGTTTTTCTCTTAATTTCTTCAAGGCCAAAAGTGACAGAGGGGCTGTCGACTTTCTCTTTTAGTCTCTTCAAGCAACGCTAGTGGTAAGTATGTTCTCTCTTAGTAATCGGTTTTGGGTTTTTTATATAGGTATGCCGAAACCAAGTGTTTGGTCTTGGTTTTATAGCATGGCCGAATGTCATAGTGTCATTAAGTGTGTTCTTTTGTGTGTAGCCAAAAGAAGGAAGCATTAAGGGAGTCTCCTGGATTCGATTCATTAAGGTAAGTTAATGTAATATTCGGCCAAAGGCCATCTTCATGGATTTATGGTGTAAAGTCTAATCTAACATGTGGTATGGGGATTTCTACAGTTTCAAGAGCAAGGAGTGGTTTTCGGGATTTGGTTAAGTAAGGTAGGTGGTTGATAACTTTCGGCCATAGGCCATTTTGGTATACAATGTTAGCCGATTCTGACTTAGGTTGTGTAGGAAGGGTTCATCAATGCAAGGGTGCAAATCGTTTAGACGTGGGATTCGAGATTGAATAGACTATACCAAGCAGGTGCGTAGTTATCGTACTGTTTTCCTGTTATCTGTGTATGTTGTTATATGCCTATGTATGTATGTTATGATATGAATGATAGCCGAGATAAGGGCTAAAATGGTGGATACCCATGATGGATAATCGTTTAACCAGGTCAGTATTTTATGACGTTAATTTACATATGATATATGTATGAAAATGTGATGGCATGTGATGTATATTTGTTTCAAGTGATATGCTGGCATGATACATATATATGCATGGGGCCTGGGATATGAACAAAGAAGGACAGGGTGTACATATTTATGTACGTGGTCTAATGTTAGCCTTGTGCTACATTAGCGCTTGATGTTAGCTATGTGCTTCATCAAGGGAGGTGTTGGCTAGGTGCCACATCTCGGCGGATGATAACTGTGTCCATCACCGTGGATAGAGGATGACCTCGAGTCACCTCGTGGATAAGATATGTGGGATCACTTAGTTGATCGGTGGATTAGCCACGGCCTTGGGCAGCAGGTCTGCCAAGGTAGGTGTAACGGATGGACACTAGGTTGGGTTGGGCTTCATAATTGCATAAATTAGTATGTGGATTGTGTGGATATGGGCCAAGCCCATATGAGGAGATATGTGAAATAACCATGCACTGAGTCTGTTTGACTCACCCAAATTTTTACCAACATCGCAGGTGATGCATAAAGCTCGGACCGGGTTGGAGTGGATACGAGGTGGCCCATGCAGAAGATATTTTAAATTGTTTACGTGTTTTATATTTCCAGTATTTAAAAGTATTTATTTATTGTAATAAGGGCCACTTAAAGTATTTGGAAACTTTATTTATGGTTTTTGAAGTTTATATTATTATTGAGCTAATAATGGGAAATACTTTTGAATCAATTCATATTATAACAACTTATATAAAAGTTTTAAATCCGATAATTTGTGACAATATAGTTTTACTTATAATTTTAAAAATACAACGTTTTACCAAAGGCAACAAATTTTTATGTTTTCACCTTTAAGTCAAATTCTTCTCAAACGTTTTCCGCAGTGACATACCAGATCCGGTCAAGGCTCGTGGGCCAGGTTTGGGGTGTTACAGTTTGGTATCAGAGCCCGGTTCAAAACTCGGCTTTGAGGGTTTTGGGCCCAAAAACATTATTTTTTAAGATGGGCTTTTCAAAAATATGGATTTTCATGAAATTTTTCAGGTTTATTCTGGCATGGCACCTGTATCTCCGACCCGAAGTCCACCAGGTAAGTACCTCTGACTATTGAAGTGATTTGTTTATGTGAATGTTATGGGCATAATTGGGCTCGTAGATTAGAAGATTAGGGCTATTGAACCCTAAGGCTAGTGCACTCAAACACATGCATAAGACTTAATAACAATCAAACAAACCTGTGAAGTAAGTCGCCGAGTTAAGGTGTGGCAACCATTGTGCGCATGTCTAGGAGTGGATTCGGTAAGAGCTTGGTATTTAAGCAGTCCTAGCGACTCACCTCCTCTTTACTCGAATCTTACCTGGTGCGTAGTGACTGTTCACCCTAACCAAGAGGACTTATTCACGGGCTAAACCCGATAATTAAAACCCGAAAGGGACTAGCCATACTGTTTTATAAAAACCTTAGTTTTAAATCACCAAATTACCCCTTTGACTTGTAGGAAGATTATTTCTGAAAATTTTTCCAAAATATTCCCGATTTACAAAATACTAAGGTACCTTGATTTGGGAATTTACGAATTTACCCCTGTTTTACAAAATTACCAAAATGACCCCCGATTTTCAAAATTTCTGCAATAACACCGATTTGGAAAACAAATTCTCAAAAAGAACCCTAAGTTTCGAAATACCTTGAATTGTAAAGATTTTCAAATTGATCCCGATTTATTACCAAAATACCCCTGTAGGACAAATGACGAAATTACCCTTGGGATGGGAATGGAAGAAGATGCCCATAATAGTGTATTGATGTGGATGAATGTGAATGTGTGATTCTCTGAATTAGAATAGTGATCTTGAGCTGAAACTTTAGTTGATCGAAAGAACTACTTCCAAAAATTTTTTTTCATAAAAGTGTTCGCGCATAAACAAGTGGAACAAAAGTACTAATGCATTAAACTCTTTAATCAGATTAAATTGCGACGTTAGACATGAGTTCTAGAGGACGTGGTCGTCGTGGACGCGGTAGAGGTAGAATGTCGATATCGGAACCAGTAGGGTCTGGCCATGGGTCAGAAAACGATGTGCCCCCACCACCAGCTGTTGGTGTGGAGCAGCAAGATCAGTCGGGGGATGATGCTGTGTCGCAGGCGGTGCTGCGAGTTCTTGAGATGGTGGCTGAAGCAGGTGGAAATATGAGAGCTAGGAAGTCTGTACCCGAGTGACTCCGAGCCAATGGAGCTGAGGTGTTCCGTGGTGTATCTGGTGTGGCACAAAGTACTGCTGAGTATTGGTTGGAGGCGACCGAGCGAATTATGGAGGAGCTGGATCTGACCGCTGAGGAGAAAGTGAAAGGAATGGTGGCGCTGCTTCGCGATGAGGCATATCAGTGGTGGCTCACAGTTCGGGATGGTGCCACAGCTGAGGATCTCACTTGGGAGTACGTTAAGGCGGCATACCAGAAGAAGTATGTTGGCACTCATTACATCGATGCGCAGAGGAAGGCATTTTTGGGGCTCGTTCAAGGGAACAAGTCCGTGGCGGAGTATGAGGCTGAATTCCTAAGGTTAAGCCAATATGCTCGAGGAGTAGTGGCTACGGAGCATGAGCGATATGTCCGGTTTGAGGACGGACTGAGAGATGACCTGAGGCTGTTGATAGCTCCACAGCAGGAGCGAGAGTTCGCTGTATTGGTAGAGAAGGCTAAGGTAGCGGAAGGAATTAAGGACTCTGTAAGACAGAACAGAGATAAGGATAGGAACCGGGATAAGAGGAGTTTTGGACCGTCAGAATCATCTGAGAGCTTTCAGAAAAAACTGAGGATTGAGAATTCTGCTCGTGTTCCTAAGCCAGTTACTGGAAATCCGGACCGTCCGTGTGCTCGGTGTGGAAGGTATCATGTTGGCGAGTGCTGGAACCGGGATCGAGAATGTTTTAGGTGTAAGTCCAAGTCTCATTTGATTAAAGACTGTCCCCAGGATCCGAGTAGGGCTCGGACAGCAGGTCAAGGAGGAGTGCAGCTAGGCAGGAATGGTCAGCAGGCGACAAGGGGTCGTGGTCCGAACCATGGAGGAAATGGTTCCGGCCGAGGTCGTGGGACACCAAACAGAGATGCTGAAGGTGCAGATGCGAGGCAACCAAGGTTGGTTTACGCAGCCAGGCGTCGCGAGGAGGAAGATGTGACAGATGTGACAACGGGTATGTCCCTTAACCCTGGAATACCCTTTATTGCCTTGTTTGTTATAGAGCTAGTTCGTACTTGTGTCGCTAGTGAAGTGTATGGAACCTTGATTGTGAACTTAGGGAATGTGCCTAGAAAGTATGATAGTTTTTTAAGATCAGAGTGCGCAGCAATAGCGTAGTGTGGTGAGTTAGATTGTACGATTGTTCGTTAGTAAGTAATTTCGATGACGAAATTATTTTTAAGGAGGGTAGAATTGTAATATCCTGAAATAGGGGTTAATTTTTATTAAATTATTTTGCATAGGTGTGGTCGTTGTGGTGTTAATTGAGGTATTTTAGAGGCTAGTTATAGGCCAAGGGAAGGCCCGAGCTATAGGAGAAATTTTGTTTTTAACGGTTAATGATGATGAGCTAGGCTAAGGAGGCCTTAAGAGAAATTGTGGGGGAGTTATGACACAACAAGTAATGTGGTAAAATGGCTTGGGACGCTACCTTAGGGGCAAGGGAGGTTGCGTCAGCAAGGGGTTCCAAAGGAATGGGTTCGAATCATGTTGGCAGCATGATGGGTGGCTTTTATTTTGTATTTTGGCGTTAAGGGAGAAGGGGACTAGTGGACGGCACATGGATTTTTCAAGGAAGAGATAAGGCTTGTTTTATTCTTTTTAAATTTTGGCTAAGATTAGAAGATAATTGTGATTTTTTTATTCATTTTTAATGGGTAAAACAAGAGATAATATAGGAGATTGATAAGGGATATGATGGATTATTTTATTTTTATTATTTATTAAGATGATAAATGAGAGAAAAGTGTGGGATATGATAGGAGATGATATAGTGGCCGGCCAAGGGACTCCTTGATTGGGAAATTCGGCCATGACGGGGGGTGAGTAGCCGAATTCTTTATAAGGGGTCTAGATGTTCTTTTTCAGTTCTTTTCCTTCTTCAGTATTCTTTTTTTCGAAATTTTCTTTCCACTCTGGTGTTTGCCGAAATTCTTCTCACCATCTCTTCTCATCCTTTTTCTTTCTTTCAAACTTGATGCTCTATCTTTTCTTATATGACCAAATACCCTATTTGCAACTAGAGCCATAGCCGAATCTTTTCTAAACCTCCCCACGATTTCATTTTTCTCTTAATTTCTTCAAGGCCAAAAGTGACAGAGGGGCTGTCGACTTTCTCTTTTAGTCTCTTCAAGCAACGCTAGTGGTAAGTATGTTCTCTCTTAGCAATCGGTTTTGGGTTCTTTATATAGGTATGCCGAAACCAAGTGTTTGGTCTTGGTTTTATAGCATGGCCGAATGTCATAGTGTCATTAAGTGTGTTCTTTTGTGTGTAGCAGAAAGAAGGAAGCATTAAGAGAGTCTCCTGGATTCGATTCATTAAGGTAAGTTAATGTAATATTCGGCCAAAGGCCATCTTCATGGATTTATGGTGTAAAGCCGAATCTAACATGTGGTGTGGGGATTTCGACAGTTTCAAGAGCAAGGAGTGGTTTTCGGGATTTGGTTAAGTAAGGTAGGTGGTTGATAACTTTCGGCCATAAGCCATTTTGGTATACAATGTTAGCCGATTCTGACTTAGGTTGTGTAGGAAGGGTTCATCAACGCAAGGGTGCAAATCGTTTAGACGTGGGATTCGAGATTGAATAGACTGTACCAAACAGGTGCGTAGTTATCGCACTGTTTTCCTGTTATCTGTGTATGTTGTTATATGCCTATGTATGTATGTTATGATATGAATGATAGCCGAGATAAGGGCTAAAATGGTGGATACCCATGATGGGTAATCGTTTAACCAGGTCAGTATTTTATGACGTTAATTTACATATGATATATGTATGAAAATGTGATGACATGTGATGTATATTTGTTTCAAGTGATATGCTGGCATGATACATATATATGCATGGGGCCTGGGATATGAACAAAGAAGGACAGGTTGTACATATTTATGTACGTGGTCTAATGTTATCCTTGTGCTACATTAGCGCTTGATGTTAGCTATGTGCTTCATCAAGGGAGGTGTTGGCTAGGTGCCACATCTCGGCGGATGATAGCTGTGTGCATCACCGTAGATAGAGGATGACCTCGAGTCGCCTTGTGGATAAGATATGTGGGATCACTTAGTTGATCGATGGATTAGCCACGGCCTTGGGCAGCAGGTCTGCCAAGGTAGGTGTAACGGATGGACACTAGGTTGGGTTGGGCTTCATAATTGCATAAATTAGTATGTGGACTGTGTGGATATGGGCCAAGCCCATATGAGGAGATATGTGAATGAACCATGCACTGAGTCTGTTTGACTCACCCAAATTTTTACCAACATCGCAGGTGATGCATAAAGCTCGAACCGGGTTGGAGTGGATACGAGGTGGCCCATGCAGAAGATATTTTAAATTGTTTACGTGTTTTATATTTCCAGTATTTAAAAGTATTTATTTATTGTAATAAGGGCCACTTAAAGTATTTGGAAACTTTATTTATGGTTTTTGAAGTTTATATTATTATTGAGCTAATAATGGGAAATACTTTTGAATCAATTCATATTATAACAACTTATATAAAAGTTTTAAATCCGATAATTTGTGACAATATAGTTTTACTTATAATTTTAAAAATACAACGTTTTAGCAAAGGCAACAAATTTTTATGTTTTCACCTTTAAGTCAAATTCTTCTCGAACGTTTTCCGCAGTGACATACCAGATCCGGTCAAGGCTCGTGGGCCGAGTTTGGGGTGTTACAGTTTGGAAGGTAAAATCCTCTTGTTCTCCCTGTCAGCGGATTTTCTCTTTTCTCTTATCTTCTTTGCTTTAGTAGCTGATAGTCTTACACTGTCTATTCTTCTCAAGGCTGAATCTGTTGAGTGCAAATACACCCTGCTGACCCATCCAATCGGCATTTCCTTGTTCTGGTAAGGATTCTTTTCTTTCTATTACTTCTTATTCTTTTCCCTACTTTTGTTGGTTGTTAAACCAAAGAAGGTTCTCTTTCGTAACTGATTACTTTGTTCTTTGTGTATAACACGTTTTCATCTCTTGTCCAAGCCGAATATCTAGAGGAGAAGTGCTAAGGCTTCTTTGGTTGCCGAAACCCTTTTTTTAAGCAGTCTTGTTTGCTCACGTTAGTAGCAAAGGTAGGGGGTTTCTCTTTAGTCTTTCGATTGACTTCTCTTATGGTTGTTCTCTAATATAGTTAGATATCATTGTTAGATAACCCTTGTTTCCAATAAGTACGGTATTGATCAAGAATTCTTTCATGGATGCGAGTGCCATTCAGTCGAAGGAGGAAAGTGTACTCGTAGTCCCAGTTTCTAACTTTAAAAAGTGTGCGGTGTCGGCGGTTCGGGTTGTCCCGCCAGGGTGTGGTAGAGAGCCGACATCAGCTTGGGATAGGCAGATCACTCAAGTGAGGGTGTCAACGACGTTGAGAGTATAGTTCTTTGCGTATATAGGTGTGTAATTTCTCACACCTACTCCTGTTGTTTCAAATATGTATATGCTTTATTAAATGCTGAAACTTCGACATTGGCTGCTGTTTTACCCATGGAGGGTAAAAATCAAGACGTCAGGTTAGTGACTTCCGACTGTGCTATATATGCGATTCTGCCGACATGATTATATGTACACTTTGAACATCTGAAATATGTTGATATCTGTTGCATTCAAACACCATGGTTTCATGTTCGCAAAGGGGATGGGCATTTGCTATGAATGGAAGGGGAAGTGTATCTGGTACATTAATCTGGTGGCTTTAGCCACAATCTGATCTGGTGGCTCTGCCACACTCTGTTCTGGTGGCCATGCCACACAGTCTGGTGACTCTATCACAATTTGACGATGAGCAGCTAACTGCAGCATGACTGCCATCGATGGTGTGTAGCGGCGAGGGTCGATTGTAGAAATCCCCACTGGTGTGTTTGGCGGGAATGGGTGGTGTGTAGCATATGGATAATTAGGTTCGGTTGGGATTTGCATCATATTGCATTGATATCTGATTATCTGCTATTCTCTGCTAGAAGGGCTAAGGCCCAGTCTGATTCTGTATGGGCTTCGCCCAAAGTAATTTGTAAGGGCTAGGGCCCAGTTTTGGTTAATGAAGAGTAATTGCACACTGGGTCTTTTTGACTCACCCTACTGCTTAAATGTTGCAGGTAATTCTTAGTTCAGCGGACATGGGCTGGAATTGACTCTGAGGTGGCCATGCACTTTATGTTTAGTAAAATTTTACTTTTCTTCTCTCTAGACTTATTTGCTTAAAATTGGGATTTTGATTTTGTAATAAGGCCACTACTAAATATAATATGGTTTAATTTTTCTTACATGCTCTAAGTTGAGAATTAATCGGTATGGTGGTTTTCCTAATGCAATATGAGTGACTGTTTTCTAAAACATAACAAATGATTATCAAACAATAATAAGCAACTAATATTTCCAAGATGACATCTAACGGCAATAGGGCAAACTCGTTTTCTATAACAAAGACAGTAACTAAGTTGATTACAAGTTTTCAAGAAAAAAAAAGAGAACACTAAGTTTTTATAACTTCCAACCCAGACTCAAAATTTCAAAAGATCTAAAAGTTTACTGAACGTGCAGTTTGAATAATCCTTCTATGTGACACGTCAAATCCGGTCGTAACGTTTAGGCCGGGTTTGGGGTGTTACAATTATGGTATTGGAGCCAGGTTGCAAAACTCGGCTTTGGGGGTTTTGGGTTCAAAAACGTTACAAAAAAGTTCTGTTTTGGAAAATAGATGTACATGGTTCATTTAAAGTGTGGCACTCGAGTCTCCAGCACCAAGTCCGTAAGGTAAGTCTTTTGGCTGTTGGGTGAATTGCATGAAGTGAATGTATTATGTGAAAATATTATGCTGTGGATGCTAGAATTTAGAAACCTAACTTTAGAGATTGAAACTTTTAGGTATATATTGTGTGTTGCGACAAACTACTTCTCAACTCTCTTTCATATTACTATCTGGTAATAAACAGTGAAAGAAATACTAATTCATAAAATTTGCGTAATCAGATTAAGACAAGTTAGTAGACATGAGTGCTAGAGGACGTGGACGGGGCGCATGCAGCCGTGGTAGAGGCCGAGAGATGGAGGCTGAGTTCTCAGAAGCAGGACATGAGCCGGAAGGCGAAGTGCCAGCATCTCATGTGGCAGAAGCGGGATATCAAGATCGAACTGGTGGGGACGATGCTCTGTCCCAAGCGATGTTGCGTGTCCTGGAGCGGGTTGTCGGGGCAAACAGTGGATCGGTAGCTCGGAAGTCTATTCCTGAGCGACTTCGAGCAAATGGGCCAGAGATATTCAGGGGTATTTCTGGTGTGGCCCCAAACGATGCTGAATATTGGTTAGAGGCAGTTGAACGGATTATGGATGATCTGGACTACACAATTGAGGAGAAATTGAAGGGAGCGGTGTCTCTTCTCCGAGATGAGGCATATCAATGGTGGCTCACAGTAAGAGAAGGTACTTCAGCGGATCGTATAACTTGGGATTTCTTTAAAACGGCGTTTCAAGGAAAATATGTTGGAGCAAGCTATGTAGATGCCCAAAGAAAAGCATTTCTAAATTTGGTTCAAGGGGCTGAGTACGAGGCAGAATTTCTTCAATTGAGCCGCTATGCCCGAGGGATAGTTGCGACTGACTATGAACGTTGCGTACGGTTCGAGTATGGGTTACGAGACGAGCTGAGGGTGCTGATAGCTCCACAACGAGAGAGAGATTTTGCCACTCTAGTTGACAAAGCTAAAATAGCTGAAGAGGTTAAGCAGACTGAGACTCAAAACAAGGAGAAGGATAAGGGTAAAAATAATAAGAGTTTTGGGTCATCGGGATCATCTGGAGGTTTCCAAAAGAGGCCTAAGTTTGATGGGCCAGCTCGAGTTGTGAGGCCTGCGGCGATGGGCCAGTTTCGATCATGTGCTCTGTGTGGGAAAATGCATTCTGGTGAGTGTAGGAGGAGAACTGGTGGGTGTTTCAGGTGCGGATCTATGGATCATATGGTTAAAGATTGTCCACAAGTAGATCAGGTGCGGCCAGTTGACAGGGTTTTGATCAGTTGAGGAGAGGTGGTCAGCAACCACCGAGAGGTCGTGGCCCAGCTAGAGGAGGAAATAGCTTTGGTCGGGGTCGAGGAGCATCGGGCAGGGGTGTCGGTAATGCAGATGCAAGACAGCCGGGCTTAGTTTATACAACTCGACGGTGAGAGGATGGCGACACACCAGATGTCATAACCGGTACGTTTCTCATAGTTGATAAACCGTTTATTGTTTTGATTGATATTGGTTCAACCTATTCGTATGTTGCTAGTACTGTGTCTGAGACTATGAGCCTTAAATCTGAACTTGCTGCTAGAGAAATGACTGTAATTAGTCCTTTAGGATAATCTGTAGTAGTAAACAAATTATTTAGAGATGTGCCTTTAGAAACTCAGGGAGTAGTGTCTCTGGCAGACTTGATGGAGTTGTCATTCGGTAAGTTTGACCTTATTTTAGGCATGGATTGGTTAGTGAAGTACCGTGCAAATCTGGATTGCGCTGCTAAGCGTATGGTGTTGAGAACTTCGGGGGACAAGGAAGTAATTGTGATCGGGGAGCGAAGGGATTAATTGTCCAATGTGGTTTCTGCATTAAAGGCTAGTAAGATGGTGCGAAAAGGGTGCAAGGCGTTTATAGCTTTCATCAGTGCGTCGGATGCAAAAGAAGTGTTAGTAAAAACTGTCAAAACGGTGAAGGAGTTCATGGATGTCTTTCCTGAAGAGCTTTCGGGATTACCTTCAGACCGCGAAGTGGAATTTGGAATTGAGCTACTTCCAGGAACGGCTCCGGTCTCCATTGCTCCATAGAGAATGGCACCCTCAAAGCTCAGATTCAGGAGTTGCTGGACCGTGGTTTTATCCGACCCAGTGTATCACGTGGGAAGCGCCGGTGTTGTTCGTCAAAAAGAAGGATGGGTCAATGCGTATGTGCATCGACTATCGCCAACTGAATAAGTTGACGATTAAGAACAAGTACCCATTGCCAAGAATTGATGATCTATTCGATCAGTTGCGAGAAGCAGCGATGTTTTCGAAGATAGATCTGAGATTCGGGTATCACCAGCTCAAGGTCAAGGAAGCGGATATCCATAAGACTGCTTTCTGAACTCGCTATAGTCACTATGAGTTTTTAGTGATGCCGTTTGGGTTAAGGAATGACCAGCTGCGTTCATGGATATGAGGAACAGGGTATTTCAGCCCTATTTGGATCGATTTGTCGTGGTATTTATAGACAACATCTTGGTTTATTCAAGGACGGAAGAAGAGCATGATTCGCATCTCCGGATTGTTCTACAAGTATTAAGAGAAAAGCAACTGTATGCAAAATTTAGCAAGTGTGAATTTTGGTTAAAGGAAGTCACTTTCCTAGGGCATGTTGTATCTGCCGAGGGGATTTGGGTTGATCCTCGGAAAATTGAAGCTATCGTGGACTAGAGGCCGCCGAAGTCTATAGCGGAAATTCGAAGCTTTCTTGGGTTAGCTGGGTACTACAGAAGATTTGTCGAGAGTTTCTCTTTGATCGCTGCGCCTTTAACCAAGTTGTTATGAAAAGGGATACCATTTTGTTGGATTGATAAGCAGCAGGAGAGCTTTGAGAAGTTAAAGAGGGTTTTAGCAGAGGCTCCGGTATTAATTCAGCCTGAGGCTAGAAAAGAATTCATTGTTTATTGTGATGCTTCACACACGGGGTTGGGGTGTGTATTAATGCAGGAGGACAAGGTGGTTGCATATGCGTCTCGGCAATTAAGACCACATGAGATTAATTATCCCACTCATGAATTGGAGTTAGCTGCGGTGGTGTTCGCCCTGAAGATTTGGAGACACTACTTGTATGGAGAGAAGTCGGTAATCTACGCGGACCATAAGAGCCTGAAATATCTTCTTACCCAGAAGGAGTTGAATTTAAGGTAGAGGAGGTGGAATGAGCTGTTGAAGGATTATGACTGTTCGATTGAATAACACCGGGTAAACCTAATGTAGTGGCAGATGCGTTGAGCCGTAAAGTGATATCTGATTTGAGAGCCATGTTTGCTTATCTTAGTATGTAGAGGATGGTAGACTACTAGCCAAACTGCAAGTAAAGCAGACATGGGTGAGTCAGATTAAAGAAAAATAATTATTAGATGATGTGTTAAGTTCTCGAGTTCAGCAAGTACAGAATAGAGAGATGGGGGATTTTAGTCTGAACAATGAAGGGGCGTTGTGTTGTCATGGAAAAGTTTGTATGCCGAGGGACGCCAAGTTGAGGCAGAGGGTTCTGAGGGAAACGTATAGTAGCCCATATGCTATGCATCCCGGTGGAAGTAAGATGTATCGAGATTTGCGTGAGCAACTTTGGTGGCCAGGTCTCAAGCAAGAGGTTTCTGAGTTCGTGAGTAGATGTTTGATGTGTCAGCAAGTGAAGGCAGAACATCAGTTTCCTTCGGGGTTGTTACAGCCGGTAAAGATTCCACTGTGGAAATGGGAAAGGATAACGATGGATTTCGTTAGTGGGCTACCTCTTTCGCCTAGTAAGAAGGATGCAGTGTGGGTGATTGTCGATCGGTTGACAAAGGCTGCTCAGTTTATCCCTGTTCGTGTCGACTATTCATTGCAGAAGTTAGCTAAGCTATATGTGGCAGAGATTATAAGGTTGCACGGGGTACCAGTTTCCATCATATCGGACAGAGACCCTAGGTTCACATTGCGATTCTGAAAGGCTTTACATCATGCATTGGGTACGAGGTTGGACTTCAGTACGGCTTTTCATCCACAGACCGATGGTCAGTCTGAAAGGGTAATTCAAGTCCTGGAAGACATGTTGAGGGGTTGTGTTATTGACTTTGGAGGTAGTTGGGAAGATTGTAACATCCTGAATTAATGGGTCTAGACGTTTAGTATAGGAATATGTTTAATATGTTAACTTAGGTGAAAGGGGTCTAAATTTGGGCTTAGAATTAGGCAAAGACCCAGATTAAATTATTTTAAGGTGGCACAGAGGAGTGTAAAATCCACCATCTTCAAGGGAAGTGTTGCCCGAAAATCCACCATCTAGAGGAGTGTAAAATTCAGCTACTGCATGGCACAGAGGGTGCCAAATTTCTCCTCTCTTTTAGCTTGAATTTTAAGGGCGTTTTCAATTTTTAGCAGTAAGTGTCGAAATATCTATAAATAGGAAGGGCTAGCTCCTTGATTCTGACACTGAAAACCTTAAATTCCTCTCCCATTGTGCCGAAATTCCCTAGCCTCTCCCTTTCCAATTTCTCTTCTCCAATTTCTTCAAAAGCATAAACTCTTCTCCACTTTTTCTTCCTTGTGCCGATTTTTCTAAAAAGCCGAAGCATCCATAGTCTTTTCTTCTATTCATCCTATTTGAGAATTAGTTCTATACTTCCGGCATTTAAATCTTCCATTGGCATTGCCGAATCCTCTCTCTAGTGCTAGCCGAATCTCTTATGCTAAGGAAGCTTGGTCAATTAGATCAAAAAGCCGAAAATAGTTAGTCTCCACTTCGGGATTTTTAAGGCAAAGGAAAAAATCCCGAAGTTTAAGAAAAAAGCAGTATCTGCTATTCGAGATTGGCCACTTGGTTGTGGACTGGCTTCTGAACAACCCCTTAGGCAGATAGTAGTAGTGTCGACTAAGGATAGCGTCGACATAGAAAGCATCGTTTTATTGGTAACCAGGTGTGTAGATCTCTAACACACTACTAATAAACCTGTATGGATGTTTACATATATATGTTATGGGCTAAAAAGCCGGAAGAGGCTGTATAGACAGTCGAATGGAACCCTAAATGGGTTAGGCAAGGATGCCAGGTATGTAAACATAGATCTCCCTATGTGTATCGAAATATATGTAAGTCTGCTTGATGTTCTCTTTATGTATGTATGCATGGGGTGGGAATTATGATATTGAAGGGGAAGTGCATGATAGGTCACTTGGTGATCGGTGGTAGAAAACCCACAAACATAAATGATAGGTCACATAGTGATTAGTGGCTATGCCACGTTTAATGATTCCTGAATAACAGGAATAGGCAGTTCGACTATCGTTATGGTGTGTAGCGGATGGAGGGTTGATTGTAGAAATCCCCACGGTGTGATGGTTGGTACGGGTTGGTGTGTAGAGGATGGAACCCTAGGATGGGATGGGTTATTAATCATTTATTATTTTGATGTATGATTATGATTGATGCCTTATGGGCCAGGGCCCATAATGTGTTTGTGGGCTCAGGTCGTTGTGTGCTTTGAGATTTATACACTGAGTCTTGGTGACTCACGCTTTCCTTTTCTCTACTCTCTAGATGAGCAGTAGATCGTGGACATGGGAGCCGAGATGGACTCGAGGGGCCATCAAGCTTTATTTCTACAAATTATTATTTTGGGATTTCTTTAAAGTTTTCTTTTATTTTATTTTTACTTTGGAATTATCAATGTAATAAGGCCCCTAGTTTTTATTCAACTTAGGAGTTTTCTATGTTATGCACCTTATGAATATACCACAAGGTTTATTTACATTTATTAATAAAAATACAAAGAGGTTTATTTTCAAAAAGTCTCTCCTTTATTCAAAATTAATTAATTTAACTTATGTTTTCAAAATGCGATAAAGTGTTATGTGTTCGATAACATGCCGGATCTGGTCGAAACGCATGGGCCGGGTTTGGGGTGTTACAATTTGGTATCAGAGCCCAGTTCAAAACTCGGCTGTGAAATGGGTCTAGAAGTGTTTTAGAAAAACAAACCCCTAAGTTTTGTACATTTCCAAAAAGATACACTTGATTTGAAAAAGTTCACAGCTATGAAAAATTTACCCAAAAACCCTATGTTTACAAGAGTAACTAGATTTTCCAAAGTGCCCCTGTTTTAAAAAAAAATCAAAATACCCCGAATCTCAAAATTACCGAAATACCTCTGGTTTTCAAAATTACCAACATACCCTCGAATTTCAAAATTACCGAAATACCCCTGGATGTCAAAATTATTGAAATGCCCTCGGATTTTAAAATTACCAAAATACCCCTAGATGTCAAAATTACCGAAATCCCCCGGATTTCAAAATTACTGAAATACCCCTGGATTGTAAAATTACCAAAATACCCTTATTTTACAAAATCACCAAGGAACCTTATTTTAAAAAATTACGAAAATACCCCTGCAGGATAAAATTACGAAAATATCCCTGGGTAGTGAAAACAACAACAACAACAACAACAACACTTTTCTGTAATGAACGTGAGTTCATGGATGTTGATGATTGAATGTATGTGTTTCTTAGAAGATATGAACTTGAGACTGAATGGTGAATGCGAATTCGAAAGAACTACTCTTAACGCTATTATTCATAAGACTGTTCGTGGTTAAAACAGTAGAAGAAAACTAATAATTCATAAAATTTCTAATCAGATAAACACGAATCGGTAGAATGAGTACAAGGGGTCGAGGACGTCTGCCACGTGGTCGTGGTAGGGGTAGTATGACGGTGTCAAAACCAGTAGGATCTGGTCATGGTTCTGGAAATGAGATGCCGGCTGTGGAGGAGGAATTCCAGGATCAGACTGCCGGAGATGATATGGTATCTCAGGCAATGTTAAGAGTTTTAGAAAGAGTTGCTGGGGCAGGTATGGGCACAAGAACTCGGAAATCTGTGCCAGAACGGCTTAGAGCCAACGGGGCAGAAGTGTTTAGAGGAATTACTGGTGTAGCCCCAAGCTCAGCTGAGTATTGGTTGGAGGCGGTAGAACGCATAATGGATGATTTGGATTTCACGGAGGAGGAGAAGTTGAAGGGAGTTGTATCCCTCCTGCGAGATGAAGCATATCAATGGTGGCTTACTGTTAAGGATGGTACGGTGGCTGACCGTATCACTTGGGAACTCTTTAAAATGGTGTATCAGAATAAGTACATTGGATCGAGTTATGTAGATGCGCAGCGCAGAGCATTTTTGAATCTGGTTC
Source organism: Gossypium australe (assembly GCA_005393395.2). Taxonomy (NCBI): domain Eukaryota; kingdom Viridiplantae; phylum Streptophyta; class Magnoliopsida; order Malvales; family Malvaceae; genus Gossypium; species Gossypium australe. The sequence goes on from CM016617.1 coordinate 99,748,661, forward strand.
AAGGAACTAGGTTAGTGGCTGCGTATGAAGCTGAATTCTTACGCCTTAGCCGTTATGCTCGTAGGATGGTAGCCACGGAGCATGAACGTTGTGTTAGGTTCGAAGATGGATTGAGGGATGATTTGCGTGTTTTGATAGCTCCACAGCGAGAAAGGGAATTTGCTGTTCTGATGGAAAAGGCTAAGATAGCCGAGGAGGTAAAGCGGACTGAGAAACTGAATCGGGATAGAGATAGGCGTGGAAATAAGAGAAATTTTGGATCGTCAACCAGGCGTACTCAGAAAAGGTCCAGGTCTGATGGACCGAAACGGGAATAGAAACCTGCTGCTGCGAACCAGACACCAAAGTGTACTCGATGTGGTAAATTCCATGCCGGTGAATGTTGGGCAGGCAGTGGGAAGTGTTTTAGGTGTGGATCTACGGACTACCAAGTTAAAAACTATCCGCAGTAACAGGACGGTGAAGGGACCATGGGTTGAAGGAATGCTCAGCCTGGTAGAGGAGGTCATCAGCCACAAAGAGGTCGTGGTGCAGCCAGAGGTGGTAATGGTACTGGTCGGGGTCGTGGAGCACCAGGCCAAGGGGCGGGAAACACTGAGGCAAGACAGCCGGGGTTGGTCTATGCTGTCAGACGTCGAGAGGAGGCTGATGCACCGGATGTCATAACCGGTACGTTCTTAATCTTTGGTTTGCCTTACACTGCATTGATTGACATTGGGTCGACGCATTCGTACGTAGCTAGTAGCGTATCGGGAACTTTAAGGCTAGAATCTGAAATTACCCCTAGGGCAATGATTGTAGTTAGCCCGTTAGGACAATCGGTAGTAGTGGATAAACTCTATCGGGAAGTGCCTCTAGAAGTTCAGGGGATGGTCTTCCGAACGGATCTAATGGAATTACCGTTCGGGGAGTTCGACTTAATTTTAGGCATGGATTGGCTTGTGAAGTATCAAGCTAATCTAGATTGTGCGGCCAAGCGTATGGTGTTAAAAACCCCTGAGGGTGATGAAGTGTTGGTGATAGGAGAAAGGGGGAACTGTTTGTGAATGTAGTAACTGCCCTAAGAGTAGAAGGATGGTGAGGAAAGGATGTGAGGCAGTTCTATTGTTTGTTTGGGCTCTAGAAGCTAAAGATCTGACTGTTAAGGACGTCAGGACGATAAAGGAATTTCCTGATGTTTTCCCTGAAGAGCTTCCGGGATTACCCCCAGATCGTGAAATGGAGTTTGGTATCGATCTTCTTCCAGGAACAGCACCAGTATCTATTGCCCTGTATAGGATGGCGCCGAAAGAGTTAGTGGAGTTGAAAGCGCAGATTCAGGAGTTGCTGGATAGAGGATTTATTCGACCGAGTGTGTCGCCTTGGGGAGCGCCGGTGTTATTTGTCAAGAAGAAGGATGGATCAATGCGTATGTGCATTGATTATCGTCAGTTGAATAAGCTAACAATCAAGAACAAGTACCCATTACCAAGGATCGATGACTTGTTCGATCAGTTGAAGGGGGCCTCAATCTTTTCTAAGATAGATCTGAGGTCAGGGTACCATCAGCTTAGGGTCAAGGAAGCGGATATTCATAAGACAGCTTTTAGGACTCGCTACGGTCACTATGAGTTTATGGTGATGCCGTTTGGATTGACCAACGCGCCAGCAGCATTCATGGACATGATGAACCGAGTGTTCCAACCCTACTTAGACAGGTGTGTCGTGGTGTTTATCGATGATATCTTAGTTTATTCGAAGTCAGAGGAGGAGCATGACGCTCATCTGCGAATAGTTTTGCGAATAGTTTTGCAGATTATCTGTACGGGGAGAAATCTGTCATTTACACAGATCATAAGAGCTTGAAGTATCTTTTGACTCAGAAGGAGTTGAATCTAAGGCAGAAAAGGTGGATCGAGTTGCTAAAGGACTACGATTACTTGATCGAGTATCACCCGGGTAAGGCTAATGTAGTGGCGGATGCTTTAAGTCGTAAAGTAGTCTCCGACTTAAGAGCAATGTTTGCTTACCTTAGTTTGTATGAGGATGGAAGCTTATTAGCCGAACTTCAAGTGAAACCTACTTAGATTAGTCAAGTGAAGAGAGGCAACAGACTGATGAGTTGTTAAAAGGGAAATTGCAACTAATCTCAAAGGATGGGCCAGCAGAGTTCAGTATGAATGAGGAAGGATTGTTATGCTTTCGAGGGAAGGTTTGCATGCCAAAAGATCCGGAGTTAAGGCAGAGGATTTTGAATGAGGCGCATGGTAGTGTATACGCTATGCACCCTGGAGGAAGTAAGATGTTTCGGGATTTGAAAGATCAGTTTTGGTGGCCGGGTTTGAAGCAAGAAGTAACCGAATTGGTGGATAAGTGTTTGACCTGTCAGCAGGTCAAGGCAGAACACCAGTTACCATCAGGATTGTTGCAACCAGTGAAGATTCCCCAATGGAAGTGGGAAAGAATTACCATGGACTTTGTTAGTGGGCTTCCCCTCACACCCACTAAGAATGATGCAGTTTGGGTAGTTGTTGATCGCTTAACGACGTCTGCACACTTCATACCCATACGTGTTGATTATTCCTTGCAGAAGTTAGCTAAGTTATACATAGCAGAGGTGGTGAGGTTGCATGGAATACCGGTTTCGATCATATCAGATAGGGACCCTAGGTTCACCTCACGATTTTGGAAGGCGTTACATCAAGCGCTGGGGACGAAGTTGGATTTCAGTAACACGTTTCATCCTCAGGACAATCTAAACGGGTGATTCAGGTCTTGGAGGACATGTTGAGAGGATGTGTCATTGATTTCAGAAGTAGTTGGGAAGAGTTCTTACCGTTAGCAGAGTTTGCTTACAATAACAGCTACCAATCAAGTATTCAGATGGCGCCCTACGAAGCTTTGTACGGGCGGAGGTGTCGTACTCCTACCTGTTGGACGGAATTAGGGGAACGTCGGATTTTGGGTCCGGAGTTGGTGACCGAGACCGAAGAGAAGGTTGAACTGATCAGGGTTCGACTGAAAGAGGCGTCGGACAGACAGAAGTCCTATGCTGATTTAAAGCGTAAGGACATAGAGTTTGCAGTGGGAGATAAGGTATTCCTAAAAGTGTCGCCATGGAAAAAGGTACTAAGGTTTGGTAGAAAGGGTAAATTGAGTCCCAGATTTATAGGACCATATCAGGTGGTGAAGCGAGTAGGACCAGTAGCCTATCAACTGGAGTTACCTCTGGAGTGAAGTCAAATTCATGATGTATTCCACGTCTCTATGCTAAGATGTTACTGTTCGGATCCGTCTCATATCGTACCTGTGGAAGAAATCGAGGTAAGACCTGATCTAACATTCGAAGAGGAACCGGTGGAAATTCTGGATCGTGATGTTAAGGTGTTGCGAAGGAAAACGGTTCCATTGGTTAAGGTGTTATGGCGGAATCATGGTTCGGAGGAGGCTACGTGGGAACCCGAGGAAGCAATGAGGCAGCAATACCCTCATCTTTTCTGATCAGGTAATTTCGAGGACGAAATTTCTTTAAGGGTGGTAGAACTGTAACATCCTGAATTAATGGGTCTATGTGTTTAGTATAGGAATATGTTTAATAAGTTAACTTAGGTGAAAGGGGTCTAAATTTGGGCTTAGAATTAGGCAAAGGCCCAGATTAAATTATTTTAAGGTGGCATCATTAACAATTAAAAAGGAACAAGTTTTGGGTCGCAAGGAGCCCATGTTTTTAGGCCAATTTCGGCACTTTAAATGAAGATAAGGTGACGCCACACACAAGGAATTAGGGGCCCAAATATTAAGTTTAATGAGGCCGAAATCTTTTAATTTAAGTGAGTTAAATTTCGGCACTAGGGTTAATAGACGTGGACGGCTACAAGGCTCAAAAATAGGAGAAATTATGTGGATTTTATAAGTGATAATATCATAGATAAAAAGGAGAAAAGTTAGGAGCTTATCTTCAAGGAAGTGTTGGCCGAAAATCCACCACCTAGAGGAGTGTAAAATTCAGCTACTGCATAGCACAGAGGGTGCCGAATTTCTCCTCTCTTTTAGCTTGAATTTTAAGGGCATTTTCAGTTTTTAGCAGTAGGTGCCGAAATATCTATAAATAGGAAGGGCTAGCTCCTTGATTATGACACTGAAAACCCTAAATTCCTCTCCCATTGTGCCGAAATTCCCTAGCCTCTCCCTTTCCAATTTCTCTTCTCCAATTTCTTCAAAAGCCGAAACTCTTCTCCACTTTTTCTTCCTTGTGCCGATTTCTCTAAAAAGCCGAAGCATCCATAGTCTTTTCTTCTATTCATCCTATTTGAGAATTAGTTCTATACTTCCGGCATTTAAATCTTCCATTGGCATTGCCGAATCCTCTCTCTAGTGCTAGCCGAATCTCCTATGCTAAGGAAGCTTGTTCAATTAGATCAAAAAGCCGAAAATAGTTAGTCTCCACTTCCGGGATTTTTAAGGCAAAGGAGAAAATCCCGAAGTTTAAGAAAAGAGCAGTATCTGCTATTCGAGATTGGCCACTTGGTTGTGGACCGGCTTCTGAACAACCCCTTAGGCAGATAGCAGTAGTGTCGACTAAGGATAGCGTCGACATAGAAAGCATCATTTTATCGGTAACCAGGTGTGTAGATCTCTAACACACTACTAATAAACCTGTATGAATGTTTATTTATATATGTTATGGGCTAAAAAGCCGGAATAAGCTATATAGACAGTCGAATGGAACCCTAAATGGGTTAGGCAAGGATGCCAGGTACGTAAACATAGATCTCCCTATGTGTATCGAAATATATGTAAGTCTGCTTGATGTTCTCTTTATGTATGTATGCATGGGGTAGGAATTATGATATTGAAGGGGAAGTGCATGATAGGTCACTTGGTGATCGGTGGTAGAAAACCCACAAACATAAATGATAGGTCACATAGTGATCGGTGGCTATGCCACGTTTAATGATTCCTAAATAACAGGAATAGGCAGTTCGGCTGTCGTTATGGTGTGTAGCGGATGGAGGGTTGATTGTAGAAATCCCTACGGTGTGATGGTTGGTACGGGTTGGTGTGTAGAGAATGGAACCCTAGGATGGGATGGTTTATTAATCATTTATTATTTTAATGTATGATTATGATTGATGCCTTATGGGCCAGGGCCCATAATGTGTTTGTGGGCTCAGGTCATTGTGTGCTTTGAGATTTATACACTGAGTCTTGGTGACTCACGCTTTCCTTTTCTCTACTCTCCAGATGAGCAGTAGATCGTGGACATGGGACCCGAGACGGACTCGAGGGGCCATCAAGCTTTATTTCTACAAATTATTATTTTGGGATTTCTTTAAAGTTTTCTTTTATTTTATTTTTACTTTGGAATTATCAATGTAATAAGGCCCCTAGTTTTTATTCAACTTAGGAGTTTTCTATGTTATGCACCTTATGAATATACCACAGGGTTTATTTACATTTATTAATAAAAATACAAAGAGGTTTATTTTCAAAAAGTCTCTCCTTTATTCAAAATTAATTAATTTAACTTGTGTTGTTAAAATGCGATAAAGTGTTATGTGTTCGATAACATGCCGGATCTGGTCGAAACGCATGGACCGGGTTTGGGGTGTTACAAAGATTTTCTACCATTGGCAGAGTTCGCATACAACAACAGTTACCAATCCAGCATTCAAATGGCACCTTACGAGGCACTATATGGTCGTAAGTGTCGTACTCCTACTTGGTGGACAGAGATAGGTGAACGACAATTGTTGGGTCCGGAAATGATTTTAGAGACTGAAGAAAAGGTTAAGTTAATTCGAACTCGGTTGAAAGAAGCTTCCGACAGGCAGAAATCATACTTGGACTGAAGCGTAAGGACATAGAATTCGCAGTGGGTGACCGGGTTTTTATAAAAGTCTCACCCTGGAAGAAGGTCTTAAGGTTTGGTCGGAAAGGCAAATTGAGCCCCAGGTATATCAGGCCTTACCGGGTGTTGAAGCGTATAGGACCAGTGGCTTATTAGCTTGAGTTGCCTCCGAAATTGAGTCAGATGCACGACATATTCCATGTCTCAATGCTGAGGCGTTATCGTTCGGGTCTATCTCACATAGTTCACGTGGAAGAAATTGAGGTAAGGCCTGACTTGTCTTTTGAAGAGGTATTAAGAAGGAAATCAGTCCCTTTGGTCAAAGTGTTATGGCGAAATCACGGTGCAGAGGAAGCCACGTGGGATCCGGAAGATGTGATGCGACAGCAATACCCTCACCTCTTTTGACCAGGTAAATTTCAAGGCTGAAATTTCTTTAAGGGGGTAGAACTATAACATCTTGGAATTCGGGTTTTTGTGTCTTGGCATTATGTTATGTGTTAGGCTGCTTTGTGTGTTGGTTGTGTGTGTTTGGGGGTCTCAAGAAGGTCTGGGATCGAGTCGGGGCTTGCTAAAATTTTTTGTGTTTGGACTTAAAGTGGGAGAAGGTAGGTGGCTTCAGACATAAAGGATTAAGTGGATAAAATGCTAGCACAAGTTGAGCAAGCGTAAAGGTGGTGTGGCGTCATTTGCAAGAGCTAAGGGGGAGGAGTTCGAATCCCACCTGCAGCACAATCTATTTAATTTTTTGTGCTGAACAGGTAGAGGTGGGAGGGTTCGGCTGGGACTCTATGGGAGGAGTTGAAGACTCATTCAAACGTATTTGAATGAGTGGAGGAGAGGGGATTAAGGAGAGAATCAATGAGGAAATACGGGGATTGAGGTGAGAAGGGGAGTTGGCCGAATTTTGGGAAGTGTTGGGAAGGAAAATTCGGTCATATAGGGTCTTTTGGAGGGAAAGAACATTTGGTTTTGATAGGGGAATAGGTGCCGAAATTCTTAGGGGTGTTGACAAATTTTTAGTGTATAGAGTTTTTCTCTTTTGAGGGCATTGGGTGCTTTCTGTTTCTTTCAACTTTTCTCTCTGTTTGCCGAAAACTCTTAAGCCTTTTTGTTAATCTCTTCTTTGGGTATTAGCCGAAACCTTCTGGCACTTGGGTTCCCTTCTTTTCTTTTCTCCATTCCTTCCATTTGTTTCTTTGCTTAAGTTCCATTTTCTTGCCGAAACTTCCTAGTTACCTTTTCCCTTTTTCGTCTCATCTCATTCTTGTATCTCGTGTTGCCGAATCCTTTTCTACTCCCTCACCCTTCTCTTTTCTTTGATTGCATAGTCACCACTCATCTCTGTGGCCGTTCGTTTGGAAGTGGGCCGAACCATTTCTTCTCTCTGCGTTGGTAGTTGTTATTTGGAAGGTAAAATCCTCTTGTTCTCCCTGTTAGTGAATTTTCTCTTTTCTCTTATCTTATTTGCTTTAGTAGCCGATAGTCTTACACTGTCTATTCTTCTCAAGGCCGAATCTGTTGAGTGCAAATACACCCTGTTGACCCATCCAATCGGCATTTCCTTGTTCTGGTAAGGATTCTTTTCTTTCTATTACTTCTTATTCTTTTCCCTACTCTTGTTGGTTGTTAAACCAAAGAAAAGGTTCTCTTTCGTAACTGATTACCTTGTTCTTTGTGTCTAACACGTTTTCATCTCTTCTCCAAGCCGAATATCTAGAGGAGAAGTGCTAAGGCTTCTTTGGTTGCCGAAACCCTTTTTTTAAGAGGTCTTGTTTGCTCACGTTAGTAGCAAAGGTAGGGGGATTTCTCTTTAGTCTTTCGATTGACCTCTCTTAAGGTTTTTCTCTAATATAGTTAGATATCATTGTTAGATAACCCTTGTTTCCAATATAGTACGGTATTGATCAAGAATTCTTTCATGGATGCGAATGCTATTCAGTCGAAGGAGGAAAGTGTACTCGTAGTCCCGGTTCCTAACTTTAAAAAGCGTGCAGTGTCGGCGGTTCGGGATATCCCACCAGGGTGTGGTAGAGAGCCGACATCAGCTTGGGATAAGCAGATCGCTGTCTTACCTACAAGTGAGGATGTCAACGACGTTGAGAGTATAGTTCTTTGCGTATATAGGTGTGTAATTTCTCACACCTACTCCTGTTGTTTTAAATATGTATATGCTTTATTAAATGCCGAAACTTCGACATTGGCTGCTGCTTTACCCATGGAGGGTAAAAATCAAGATGTCAAGTTAGTGACTTCCGACTGTGCTATATATGCGATTCTGCCGACATGATTATATGTACACTCTGAACATCTGAAATATGTTGATATCTGTTGCATTCAAACACCATGGTTTCATGTTCGCATAGGGGATGGGCATATGCTATGAATGGCAGGGGAAGTGTATCTGGTACATTAATCTGGTCGCTTTAGCCACAATCTGATCTGGTGGCTCTGCCACACTCTGTTCTGGTGGCCATGCCACACAGTCTGGTGACTCTGTCACAATTTGACGATGAGCAGCTAACTGCAGCATGACTGCCATCGATGGTGTGTAGTGGCGAGGGTTAATTGTAGAAATCCCCACTGGTGTGTTTGGCAGGAATGGGTGGTGTGTAGCGGATGGATAATTAGGTTGGGTTGGGATTTGCATCATATTGCATTGATATCTGATTATCTGTTATTCTCTGCTAGAAGGGCTAAGGCCCAGTCTGATTCTGTATGGGCTTCACCCAAAGTGATTTGTAAGGGCTAGGGCCCAGTTTTGGTTAATGAAGAGTAATTGCACACTGGGTCTTTTTGACTCACCCTACTGCTGAAATGTTGCAGGTAATTCTTAGTTCAGCGGACATGGGCTGGAATCGACTCTGAGGTGGCCATGCACTTTATCTTTAGTAAAATTTTACTTTTCTTCTCTCTAGACTTATTTGCTTAAAATTGGGGTTTTGATTTTGTAATAAGGCCACTACTAAATATAATATAGTTTAATTTTTCTTACATGCTCTAAGTTGAGAATTAATCGGTATGGTGGTTTTCCTAATGCAATATGAGTGACTGTTTTCTAAATCATAACAAACGATTATCAAACAATAATAAGCAACTAACATTTCCAAGATGACATCTAACGGCAATAGGGCAAACTCTTTTTCTATAACAAAGACAGTAACTAAGTTGTAACACCCCAAACCCGGCCTATGCGTTAAGACCAGACTTGGCATGCCACACAATTCGAACTTACGTCCAGTCATCAATGCTTTTAATGAAAATAATTTTTTAAAACGATTTTGAAGACGGAATTTATCAAAAATCGAGATTTATTTGAAAACCATGACTTTAAAACATGAGAGTTTACAATTTGATTTTCAGAGAAATAATTGGTTAAAAACTTAAATAAATGGTTGAAATAAATTTATAAAAGAGTTTTCGCGGGAATTTTACGAGTAAGTGATATTTAAGAAAAACCATTTTTATACGTAAGTTTAAGAAAATATTTATAAGAATTAAACAGCCCCATTTAAGTAACTAAAACATATTAAAATTCATCCACGAATAAAAATCCATAAAAATAATACCAGAGGCCTTATTACATCGCAATTGAAATAGTACTTAGATAAAAAAATACTTAAAAGAAGTTCAAAGTTTTTATAACTCATCATTCGTAGTATGGCCTCCACACGAAGTCATCCCCGGCCCAAGCCTCCATCAATTATCATTACCTGAGAAGGGTAAGAAAACGGGGTGACTTACTTAGAACTCAGTGTGTAACCCACTTACCGTGTCTACTGGGCCATAACCATATAAACATATATTTGGGCTTGAGCCCATTTACAAATGTGCATTATATAAATCAAATATAAAAATGCATGTGATATGCAATTCCCAACCAAGCCTAATTTCCATTTGCTACACACCATTCGTACCAACCATCACACCTGTGGGGATCAAGTCAACCCACCCCGCCAACACACCAATCGCAGGCATAAAGCCATTTTAAAAATTGTGGTTTAACCACCGAACTAGATTGTGGCAGAGCCACTCAAACTAGATTGTGGCAGAGCCACGCGAACTAGATTTTGGCAACAGGCCTTTCTTCTCTTCATCAATTTTTCCAACCCATGCAATAATGTATATATATAAAACATAACAATACATTCACATGATGAATTTTAACAAAAGGCCCATATATCGATCTAGCAGTTTTTGGCCCATATATTGATCTAGCAGTTTTTTTTTTCAAATTTGCCCATATAGCAAATTATCAAATTGGCCCATATAACAATTTATCAAGTTGGCCCATATAGCAAATTATCAAGTTGGGCCCATATAGCAATTTATCAAGTTGGCCATATAGCAATTTATCAAGTTGGCCCATATAACAAATTATCAAGTTGGGCCAATATAGCAATTTATCAAGTTGGCCATATACCAATTTATCAAGTTGGCCCATATAGCAAATTATCAAGTTGGCCCATATAGCAATTTATCAAATTGACCCATTAAGGGTGTTTTCGTAATTCGGTCCATAAGGACATTTCGTAATTCAACCCATTAGGGGCATTTTCGTAATTTGGCCCATAAGGGCATTTTCATAATTCAGTAATCGTACCCACTAAGGGAAATTTGGTAATTTACCCTCTAAGGGTATGATGCTAATTTTTTGCAATCTAGGCTTAATTAGTAATTTGGGGCATAAAAATCAAAACTGTCCATCTGCGTCGTACTGACTAAATTGACTATAACTCGAATTGGGAAACTCAAAATTTAGATCTGTAACTTTTCCCTGAAACTACACTCATATAACTTCTTACTGTAATTTTTCCAGAATTTTTTGCTTAGCCAATTAGTACAGTTTATTCTTCAAAGTATCCCTTGTTTCACTGTTTGACAGTTTTGCCCTCTCTTCACAAAATCTCAGATATCTTATTGTACAGAACTCAAATACTGGTTTCGTTTGATCCAAATAAAAATAGACTCAATAAGGATTATAATAATATAGACCATGTCCCGTAATTATTTTTCTAAAATTTATAGGGATTTTTCCAATTCAGAACAGGGGATCTCGAAATCACTCTGAACCAGTCTCACAAAAATCTCTCCTTCACTTTCTAATTCAATTTCCACTATATTTGGTGATTTTTCAAAATCACGTCACTGCTGCTAACCAAAACTGTTTTATTGCAAAGTATGGTTACCACTACGAACATATGTACGCCCGAGTGGTCATAGATGCCGATTTCCGGTTTTCTTTGGTATTTCAACCAAATCACAGAACATTCATGTAAAATTTCAGAGAAGTGTGAGATTACTCACCATTTCAAACATGTATTTGGAAGGGTATGAGATTACACACCTTGATTAGGATTCCCTAAGAACCACTCTTCGTTGCCCCTAGAACAATACCAACCAAAAGCTAGCCTCGGATTTCCAAAAGATTTTGTATCACTCACACTTGAATCACTTACCACTATGTCCGAAGGTAGAATATATCGAGTGATTTGTCCCTAAAACATATAGTCGATTATTTCAAATTATTTCTCCGTTAGCAACCAATCGAATATTGAATAATATCAATAATCCATAAGAACTCCTTACCTTATTAATATTGGACTCGATTTCCTCCACTTGACTTATGGCTAGAATGATACACGGCCATCCACTTAGAATACGATTTAATCGAAGAAAAGAGTGTCTACCCAAATGAGAAAGAATTTATGATGGAGTGATTATGGATTGAGAGGTTCGGTATTGACTTGAAGTTGTGGCAATGATAGGAGAAGTTGGAGAAAAGAACACAAAAGGATGCCAAAAGAAAATTAGGCCTATCAAGCACCAAAAATCTTACCAAATGACTAAAACAAATTCAGCTACCCTCTCCTTCACCTCAACCGTCCATGCCTTTGCAAATAAGCCAAAATTTACCAACCCAAAACTTAAAAAAAAAAAAAAAAAAAAAACCAACATGCTCCCTAATTCACTCTCCATCATTCCTTTTTTTTTCTCACCTACTCCATTATTTCAAATTCCATCATTATTATTATTCTTTTATTTCTTTTTCCTTTCTTTTTCCTTGTTTTCCTCCTTACCTTACCTTTTTAGTCATCATTTCATTTTTCTTTTATTTCATTCATTTAATGATGTCATGGATGACACTTGGAAGAACACATAAAAATAAATCCAAAATTTGCAAAAGATGAGATTTGAACCCCTTCCCTCCATGCTCTCCACTTGATGCCATAACCTCTTTACCAATAGTTCATTTATGTTAACAATTTACTCATTTATTTCCATAAGCTTTGATGCCTCTTACTATCTCTCCTTAATAGGCTTAAACACAAACTTTCACTAAGGCCCAACTTGAACCCGAAACTTCATAGAACCCCGTAACTTTCTAAAATCACTTATCTAATAAGTCCAATTTACAATATTACCATTCTCATATTCTCAAAACTTTTAAAACGCTTCTACGCTCAAGGTCTAATGGGCCCAATTCTACTAAGCCCAAATTCGGGATGTTACAATTCTACCCCCTTAAAGAAATTTTGTCCTCGAAATTTACCTGGTTGAAAGAGGTGAGGATATTGTTGCCGAATTACGTCCTCAGGCTCCCATGTAGCTTCCTCCGCTCCGTGATTACGCCACAGAACCTTAACCAACGGCACAGTCTTCTTTCTTAGCACCTTAACATCACGGTCTAAGATTTTCACTGGTTCCCCCTCGAAAAACAAGTCTGGCCTTAATTCCACTTCTTCCACCGGTACAATATGCGACGGATCCGATCTATAACGCCTCAGCATAGAAACATGGAAGACACTATGAATCTGACTCAACTTCGGAGGTAATTCAAGCTGATAGGCCACTGGTCCTACACGCTTCTACACACGGTACGGTCCGCAAATCTGATCTCCCACCGCGAATTCAATATCCTTACGCTTCAGATCGGCATACGATTTTTGTCGATCCGAAACTTCCTTTAACAGCGCTCGAATCACCTTTACCTTTTCTTCCATCTCAAATATCAACTCAGGACCCAACAACTGTCGTTCCCCCAATTCAGTCCAACAAGTAGGAGTACGACACCTACGACCGTATAACGCTTCATAGGGTGCCATTTGAATACTGGATTGGTAACTGTTATTATACGCAAACTCTGCCAACGGTAGGAAATCCTCCCAACTACCTCTGAAGTCGATTACACAACCACGCAACATGTCTTCCAAAATCTGAATTACTCTTTCTGACTGACCATCTGACTGAGGATGAAAAGCCGTACTAAAGTTTAACTTTGTTCCCAAAGCCTCATGTAAAGCTTTCCAAAACCGTGATGTAAACCTGGGATCCCTGTTCGATATGATAGCCACTGGTACCCCATGCAACCTCACGATCTCAGATACATACAGCTTAGCCAATTTCTGCAGCGAGTAATCCGTACGAACTGGTAGAAAATGAGCAGTCTTCGTTAATCGATCAACTACCACCCAAACAGAATCTTTCTTAGTAGGTGTTAAAGGTAACCCACTAACAAAATCCATCGTTATCCGTTCCCATTTCCATAGAGGAATCTTTACCGGTTGCAATAATCCCGATGGTAATTGATGTTCCGCCTTAACTTGTTGACAAGTCAAGCATTTCCCCACAAATTCAGTAACCTCCCGTTTCAACCCTGGCCACCAATACTGCTCACGAAGATCTCGATACATCTTTTTCCTCCGGGATGCATAGCATAAGGACTACTATGCGCCTCCCGTAGAATCATTTGTCTCAAATCCGAATCCATGGGCATACAAACTCTTCCACGAAAACATAGCACGCCATCCTTGTTCAATCCAAAATCCCCTATTATACCACTTTCAACTTGTTGCATTAAAGGACCCAACTTTTCATCTGATAACTGCTTTTCCTTGATTCGCTCCAACCACAGGGGCTTCACCTGAAGTTCCGCTAACAGACTGCCATCCTCAAACAAACTGAGATGAGCAAACATTGCTCTCAACTCCGATACTACCTTACGACTCAACGCGTCTACCACCACGTTAGCCTTTCCAGGATGGTACTCGATTGAGAAGTCATAATCTTTTAACAACTCCACCCATCTTCGTTGTCTCAAGTTCAACTCCTTTTGAGTAAGGAGGTACTTAAGACTCTTATGGTCCGTATAAATGATCGATTTCTCACCGTAGAGATAGTGCCTCCAAATCTTTAAAGCAAACACCACCGCAGCCAACTCTAAGTCATGAGTAGGATAGTTAACTGACGAGAAGCATACGACACCACTTTCCCACTTTGCATCAACACACATCCTAAACCCGTATGTGACGCATCACAGTAAATGGTAAACTCTTTTCCAGTCTCAGGTTGAATCAGTACTGGCACTTCCGTCAAAATCTTCTTCAGTTTCTCGAAACTTTCTTGTTGTTTATCGGTCCACACATACGGTACTCCTTTTCGCAACAACTTAGTTAGGGGTGCAGCAATCAATGAAAACCCCTCAACAAAACGCCGGTAATAACCAGCCAACTCTAGGAAACTCCGAATTTTAGCCACTGACTTCGGTGGTTTCCATTCCAACACAGCCTCTACCTTCCGAGGATCAACTCTTATTCCTTCAGCTGACACCACATGCCCCAAGAAAGTCACTTCCTTCAACCAAAATTCGCATTTACTGAATTTGGCATAAAGTTGCTTATCCCGCAAAATTTGCAACACAATGCGCAAATGTGAATCATGCTCTTCTTCATTCCTCGAATATACCAAGATATCATCTATGAACACTACTACGAACTGGTCTAGATAGGGTTGAAAGACTCGGTTCATCATGTCCATAAATGCAGCTGGTGCATTGGTCAAACCAAATGGCATAACCAAAAACTCATAATGTCCATAACGAGTTCGGAATGCCGTCTTATGAATATCCGCCTCTTTAACCTTGAGTTGATGATAACCCGATCTCAAATCAATCTTGGAGAAAACTGAAGCTCCTCTCAATTGATCAAATAGGTCATCGATTCTCGGCAATAGATACCTATTCTTGATCGTCAATTTATTCAACTGCCTATAATCAATGCACATACGCATCGACCCATCCTTCTTCTTGACGAACAAAATCGGTGCTCCCCACGGAGACACACTCGGTCGGATAAATCCCCGATCTAACAATTCTTGAATTTGAGCTTTAAGCTCCGCTAACTCCTTCGGCGCCATTCTATAAGGAGCAATGGACACCGGAGCCGTTCCGGGCAAAAGCTCAATACCAAACTCTACTTCTCGATCTGGAGGTAGACCCGAAAGTTCTTCAGGAAAGACATCTAGAAATTCCTTCACCGTTCTCACACCTTCCATCGATAATTCCTTGGCATCCGAAGCACTAATGAAGGCTAGGAATGCTCCATACCCTTTCCGCACCATCTTTTCTGCCTTCAAAGCAGATACCACATTTGCCAAAAAGTTCCTTCGCTCACCAATCATAACTACCTCCTCATCATCCACAGTCCTTATCAACATCCACTTTTCAGCACAATCCAATTGCGCCCGGTGCTTCACCAACCAATCCATTCCCAAAATAAGATCGAACTCGCCAAAAGAGAAATATTTCTCTTTGGATTTCTAAGGGCACGTCTCTAAACAGTTTATTCACAATTACCGATTGTCCTAAAGGACTAAGTACCGTCATCTCTCTATCTATAATCTCAGATCTAATATTCAGGTTTCCAGAAATGGCACTAGCAACATACGAGTGGGTAGACCCGATATCTATCAAAGCAGTAACAGGTACATCAAAGATGAAAAACGTACCAGTTATCACATCAGATGCATTGCCATCTTCCCGACGCCTAACCGCATAGACCAACCCCGGCTGTCTTGCCTCCGCGTTACCTCTAAAGCCATTTCCTCGACCCGGTGCACCTTGACTACGTCCAACACCATTACCACCACGACCTGGTCCATGGCCTCTCGGTGGCTGCTGAGTGCCTCTAGTTGGCTGAGCATCAGGGTTACGAGCTTCTGGAGTCGTATCAGTCCGTCGAGGGCAATTCTTATACTGATGGTCTTTGGAACCACATTTATAGCAGGCACCGGTTTTCCTCCAGCATTCCTCAGGGTGTCGCTTCCCACAGTCAGCATAGTTTCGACTCTGATTGGTAGTCACAGGTGCTCTAGCTTGAGCTGACTCATCATTTCGGGGCCTCTTCTGGAACCTTTTAGCAGAGCCCGTGTACTTAATATCCCTCTTGCCTCTAACTCTTTCCCGGTTCTGGCGTTCTGAGTTCTTAGCCTCTTCGGCTATCTTGGCTTTCTCCACAAGCGAGGCAAAAGTCCGTACTTGTTGTGCGGCTATCAGTACCCGCAACTCATCATTCAGCCCATCTTCAAAGCGTACACAGCGCTCATGATCGGTCGATACTATAGTGCGAGCATAACGGCTCAAACGAAAAAATTCCGCCTCGTAGGTTGCCCCCGTCTTATTCCCTTGAACCAAATTCAGGAATTCCTTCCTCCGGGAATCTACATAACTTGTCTCGACGTACTTCCCTTGGAAAGCAGCTTTGAAGAAATCCCAAGTAATCAATGCAGCCTCGGTGCCTTCTCGAACCATAAGCCACCATTGATACGCCTCGTCCCTTAGCAAGGACACAGCCCCTCTTAGTTTCTGCTCGACAGTGCACTCCATATCATCCATAATCCGTTCTACAGCCTCGAGCCAATATTCTGCAACATTCGGAGCTACACTCGAGACACCTCTAAAAACCTCGGCACCACTTGATTTAAGTCATTCCGAGATTGATCCACGGATTGCTAGACCAGTTCCAACCCCAGTGACCCTTTCTAGGAATCGCAACATTGCTTGAGTCAAAGCATTATCCTCTCTCGTATGATCATGAGATCCAGTCTCACTCCCAGGTGACACGGGTGCATCCATTTCTGGCATAAGACCCGACGCTTCAGACGCCACCCTATCACCTCGGCCTCTACCACGGCCACGTCTACCACGTCCACGTCCATATCCTCTAGTGCTCATATTGGGTATTTCGGTTTAATCTGGTTACAAGTTTTATGAATCAGTATACTATTTTAGCATTTATTAACGATATTTTATGAGATATAAGATGTAAAGTTGTTTTCGCAATCACTTCCTATAGTCTCAATCTATACCGTTTTCAACATCTAAAACTAGAAGTTCTAGAGTGTTCCTATGGTCATATCACAATAATAAATATTTAATATACAAATACTTACTTGACTTGGTGCCGGATGCTCGTGGTGCCATACTACCTTTAACACATAAAATCTAGAAATTTAAACAGTTTTTAAACAAAATTTGTTGTTGAACCCAAACCACAGCCCAGTTTTGAAACTGGCTCTGATACCACAAAATGTAACACCCCAAACCCGGCCTATGCGTTAAGACCAGACTTGGCATGCCACACAATTCGAACTTACGTCCAGTCATCAATGCTTTTAATGAAAACAATTTTTTTAAAACGATTTTGAAGACGGAGTTTATCAAAAATCGAGATTTATTTGAAAACCATGACTTTAAAACATGAGAGTTTAAAATTTGATTTTCAGAGAAATAATTGGTTAAAAACTTAAATAAATTGTTGAAATAAATTTATAAAAGAGTTTTCACAGGAATTTTACGAGTAAGTGATATTTAAGAAAAACCATTTTTATACGTAAGTTTAAGAAAACATTTATAAGAATTAAACAGCCCCATTTAAGTAACTAAAATATATTAAAATCCATCCACAAATAAAAATCCATAAAAATAATACCAGAGGCCTTATTACATCGCAATTGAAATAGTACTTAGATAAAAAAAATACTTAAAAGAAGTTCAAAGTTTTTATAACTCATCATTCGTAGTATGGCCTCCACACGAAGTCATCCCCGGCCCAAGCCTCCATCAATTGTCATTACCTGAGAAGGGTAAGAAAACGGGGTGACTTACTTAGAACTCAGTGTGTAACCCACTTACCGTGTCTACTAGGCCATAACCATATAAACATATATTTGGGCTTGAGCCCATTTACAAATGTGCATTATATAAATCAAATATAAAAATGCATGTGATATGCAATTCCCAACCAAGCCTAATTTCCATCCGCTACACACCACCCGTACCAATCATCACACCTGTGGGGATCAAGTCAACCCACCCCGCCAACACACCAATCGCAGGCATAAAGCCATTTTAAAAATTGTGGTTTAACCACCGTACTAAATTGTGGCAGAGCCAGTCGAACTAGATTGTGGTAGAGCCACGCGAACTAGATTTTGGCAACAGGCCTTTCTTCTCTTCATCAATTTTCCCAACCCATGCAATAATGTATATATATAAAACATAACAATACATTCACATGATGAATTTTAACAAAAGGCCCATATATCGATCTAACAGTTTTTTTTTTTTCAAATTTGCCCATATAGCAAATTATCAAATTAGCCCATATAACAATTTATCAAGTTGGCTCATATAGCAAATTATCAAGTTCGGCCCATATAGCAATTTATCAAGTTGGCCATATAGCAATTTATCAAGTTGGCCCATATAGCAAATTATCAAGTTGGGCCCATATAGCAATTTATCAAGTTGGCCCATATAGCAAATTATCAAGTTGGCCCATATAACAATTTATCAAATTGACCCATTAAGGGTATTTTCGTAATTCGGTCCATAAGGACATTTCGTAATTCAGCCCATTAGGATCATTTTCGTAATTTGGCCCATAAGGGCGTTTTCATAATTCAGTAATCGTACCCACTAAGGGTAATTCGGTAATTTACCCTCTAAGGGTATGATGGTAATTTTTGCAATCTAGGCTTAATTACTAATTTGGGGCATAAAAATCAAAACTGTCCATCTGCGTTGTACTGACTAAATTGACTATAAATCAAGTTGGGAAACTCGAAATTTAGATCCGTAAATTTTCCCTGAAACTAGACTCATATAACTTCTTACTATAGTTTTTCCAGAATTTTTTGCTTAGCCAATTAGTACAGTTTATTCTTCAAAGTGTCTCTTGTTTCACTGTTTGACAGTTCTGCCCTCTCTTCACAAAATCTCAAATATCTTATTGTACAGAACTCAAATACTGGTTTCGTTTGATCCAAATAAAAATAGACTCAATGGGTATTCTAATAATATAGACCATGTCCCGTAATTATTTTTCTAAAATTTATAGTGATTTTTCCAATTCAGAATAGGGGATCTCAAAATCACTCTGAACCAGTCTCACAAAAATCTAAAAATCTCAAAATATACTAATCCTTTGCTTGCTCCATTTTTTTTATAAGAAACTAGACTCAATTATATTTCAATTCATATCTCCTTCACTTTATAATTCAATTTCCACTATTTTTGGTGATTTTTCAAAATCAAGTCACTGCTGCTAACCAAAACTATTTTATTGCAAAGTATGGTTACCACTACGAACATATGTACGCCCGAGTGGTCATAGATGCCGATTTCCGGTTTTCTTTGGTATTTCAACCAAATCACAGAACATTCATGTAAAATTTCAGAGAAGTGTGAGATTACACATCATTTCAAACATGTATTTGGAAGGGTATGAGATTACACACCTTGATTAGGATTCCCTAAGAACCACTCTTCGTTGCCCCTAGAACAATACCAACCAAAAGTTAGCCTCGGATTTCCAAAAGATTTCGTATCATTCACACTTGAATCACTTACCACTATGTCCGAAGGTAGAATATATCAAGTGATTTGTCCCTAAAACATATAGTCGATTGTTTCAAATTATTACTCCGTTAGCAACCAATCGAATATTGAATAATATCAATAATCCATAAGAACTCCTTACATTATTAATATTGGATCCGATTTCCCCCACTTGACTTACCCTAAAACCCTAAACCCTAAACCCTAAAACCCTAAACCCTAAACCCTAAACCCTAAACCCTAAACCCTAAACCCTAAAACATGATTTAATCGAAGAAAAGAGTGTCTACCCAAATGAGAAAGAATTTATGATGGAGTGATTATGGATTGAGAGGTTCGGTATTGACTTGAAGTTGTGGCAATGATAGGAGAAGTTGGAGAAAAGAACACAAAAGGATGCCAAAAGAAAATTAGGCCTATCAAGCACCAAAAATCTTACCAAATGACTAAAACAAATTCAGCTACCCTCTCCTTCACCTCAACCGTCCATGCCTTTGCAAATAAGCCAAAATTTACCAACCTAAAACTTAAAAAAAAAAAAAACCAACATGCTCCCTAATTCACTCCCCATCATTCCTTTTTTTTTCTCACCTACTCCATTATTTCAAATTCCATATTATTATTCTTTATTTCTTTTCCTTTCTTTTCCTTGTTTCCTCCTTACCTTATCTTTTTAGTCATCATTTATTTTTCTTTTATTTCATTCCTTTAATGATGTCATGGATAACACTTGGAAGAGCACATAAAAATAAATCCAAAATTTACAAAAGATGAGATTTGAACCCCTTCCCTCCATGCTTTCCACTTGATGCCATAACCTCTTTACCAATAGTTCATTTATGTTAACAATTTACTCACTTATTTCCATAAGCTTTGATGCCTCTTACTATCTCTCCTTAATAGGCTTAAACACAAACTTTCACTAAGGCCCAACTTGAACCCGAAACGTCATAGAACCCCATAACTTTCTAAAATCACTTATCTAATAAGTCTAATTTACAATATTACCGTTCTCATATTCTCAAAACTTTTAAAACGCTTCTACGCTCAAGGTCTAATGGGCCCGATTCTACTAAGCCCAAATTCGGGATGTTACATAAGTTGATTACAAGTTTTCAAGAAAAAAAAAGAGAACACTAAGTTTTTATAACATCCAACCCAGACTCAAAATTTCAAAAGATCTAAAAGTTTACTGAACGTGCAGTTTAAATAATCCTTCTATGTGACACGTCAGATCCGGTCGTAACGTTTAGGCTGGGTTTGGGGTGTTACAGATGAGACACTGGGTGTTAACTTATTACTTCGAATTTTCCGATAAAGCACTGGGTGCCAAATTGGTGTGTTTTGGTTGGATCTGTGTATCCGTCCAAGTCTGAGTAGTGTTAATAGGGGTAATTAAATGAAATGATATTATGATTGGAAATGGAAAGTATTGAATGTGAAATACAAATGAGATACATGAACTTGTGGATCGTATTGTGAAAAGCTATCTGGGATAGCAAATGATAAGAATTGAATGTGTTATAAATGTATATCTATAAATTGATTAATTGCATAACTGAGGTTATTGTATGACTTAATGTGGATGATATATTAATTTACCTTTAAGCATTCCGATTATAGAAATGTCACTGAGTTTATACTCAGCGTACAGTTTGTTTTCGTGCGCAGGTTAGGTACTTAAAAGTTGATCATCGATTTAGCATCCACAACGATGCCAAACCCAAAACGTCGTGGTGTATATTTCTTTTTGTGTCGGCATGTACCTAGGATGTCTAAGTGTTTATTATTTTGTGAATGATTGTAAATGTTTTTATAAGTTGATATTGGTTGAGTATGTATAAGAACATATGTGTTGTGATGAAGTTATGATATGATATGTTAAGTTAGGGTATAAGTGAATATGGTATAGCAAATTAGAATTAAATTTTGGTATAATTTTGAAATGACTTGAATGGTGCCTTATTGGAATGTTTTGATAACATAAATTTAGAATCTATGAGGGAATAGTTGATAAGTATCTAAGTTGATT